>CM069858.1:29356200-29986200 GCA_036172795.1 Pelodytes ibericus
TCTTGCAATTACTCCAGAGAGTGATTGAGGTGCCCTTAAGGCCCAAATTTTGTTGTTGCCACACCCTAGTGAATTGCCATCTCATTCTGCCTCTCCATCATCTTGGCATGGAACCGTTCTTAGTTCCTCGCAATCATGGTCAGTTGCTGGTACATGTGTACCACTTCATGCTAGGTACCAACAATTGGACCATAAAGAGCAGCACTGAATGCTCTCATCAGAGGATTGTCAGCAAATTGAGGAGAGGCTACTGATGTCCTCGGCTGATCATGACTTCTGGGATCTACCACTGTGGGAGGAATGATTGTCACCACCACAGACTGTAGGCATTCCATTCTCTTATAGTTCCCCTGCATGGCCATCTCATTCTTGAACTACGGTACATTGATATTCCAAATACTAATGAGCAACTTACAACAATCTAACTTTAGGCTTGGCAAAACACCAAAATATTTTGCTACTTTTTTCTGTATTAATGTTTAATTGTATTTGTTCTAGTGTTATATGGAATTTCTGAACACGTTAATACTTAATACACAGATAAACAGCTTTAAAGGAGATTAAGAAGACAGTGTACATAAAAAAAAGAAAGAGAAACAAATACACAACCACAAATTAACAAAGCATGACACAAACACGCACATCCACAAGCACACAAACTGAGCATGAGGCACTAGAAAACACACAGTGTTAAACAGACAAAGAGTGTTAAACAGAAAATTACATTGACATATTGACATCTATTCAAAGACGGACATTTTCTCAAAAATGTTTTTATATTCCACATTATGAGTGTGATTCAATACTACGGCGATAAGGCAAAGACAGATATTTTTTTATGCCTCATTAAATGTCTAATTTGAATGGGGCACTAACTGGCATAGGACTCGTATTTGGAGCAAAAGTCCTGTGTCCGGGCAACCTCATTATGGGACAATATACACAGGCTCTATGCTGTCTGAGACATCAGTTGTCAAAGTGATCCTGGTTGCCTGCTACTTTACTTGGTGAAGTTGGGCAGCCTAAAGAGGTAAAGTAATTGCCACAGAAAATGTGTGGGGTTTAGAAGTGTTTGTGAAGGGAAGGAGTTAGCAATATAGCCACACCCATCTGGGTACCAAATAATGATTTCACCCATGCATCAGTGACCCTAGGTTTGGCCATGTCAGAGGGTTGGTCTTAGACAGTGGTATTATAAGGTGGCGTGTAGCAGCATACAACCTTTCTATTCACCCCTGCACTGCGGAGAAGTAGCTCCCTGCTTGTCACAGCCCTTTATGTTCACTGGAAGTCAGTCACTAACATCCAGCCAGTCAGAGTACAAGGACTGTACAAGCATAAGAGAGCAAGAAACTGGACCAAAGTGGCTGCAACACAAGTATGTAAATGGTTAAAACATAAAGTGCCATTTCAAGTAATTTTTTTGCTGCATTTTGTAGCACGACTCACCACCAGAACCCACCATTTCCTGACTGTACCATTCCTTTTCTCTTTTTGCCCTGTATGCTCTTTCAATTCACTCACCCCCCTTTACCTCATATAATCATTGTAGTTTTTTTTTTTACTTGTCAGTTCACTATTTATTACAGACTGTAGTGTCTACCTGAGTTCAGGCCAGATCGGCGCATAAAGCCGAACTGCGGAGCTATGCCATGTCTCTCCGACATGTTAGCGGTCTCTCTCTAGCCTGGATGTCAGTTGCCTTGTGTGTGATTAAAATATATTATAAAGGATTTAGTCTCGCTTTAAATTACATTTAATATACGCTATTCCTTTAGCCTAAGGATAAACATTACATAACAATATTAAACATCTGTTCAGTCTGTTTCACATTACTTTGTCTGTTTACACATATTGCTATGAGTTTTGGTTGCAGAGCATGGAAGATTTAGGAAATTGCTACACAATTTACAAACACGGGTATGATATATAGCATACATCTATAGCTTTTCTGGTGAAAAAAGGGGTATGTAGTGTGTACAATAAATACCAGGCAACTATTTTTTTTCCAAAACTGTACCATTTGTGCATTGGTAAATATGGCCACCTTAGCAGATTTGCTTCAGCACTCATTGCACTAATATAGTATAAATGGAAATAATGACATGCATTTGGTATTCACTGGATTATGGAGATTCTATCAATCTCAACATTGCTTAGATTGTGAATGTAGAGAATAAAAAATGGTGAAGAATGATCTACACATTGTGTTAACAAAATTGAAAGCAAATGCATAAATTCAGATGAAAATGTATCACCTTATGACTTGATATGCAAGTTCATTAGCATATTAAGCCACAGGTGATGTCATAGACATGAGACACCACAGATATGTTTAACCTCTTCTTTTGGCATGTTTAAATGCCATTTGGCTTTGTCACCAATGGCATATGATCAGTGGCGTCCTGCGCGTGGGGGGGGCGTACTGACACCCCCTCTGCAGCGCATTGCAACTTTTTTTTTTCTTTCTGGCAGCCACATCTGCTGGATTTGACTGGCGGAAAAAAAAAGTTAAAAAAAAAATCACATCACATTCGCTGGCTGTGTTTCCCTCCTCCGTCCAGGAGGGAAGAATGCACGGGGGAGACGTCCGGGGACAGGGAGCAGCAGCCAGGTGGTAAGAACTGGGGAAGGGGGGAGGAGGGGGGAATAACAAGCATAGGAACTTTAGCATCCTAATGGGCAAATTGGCTGGGGCATCTTAATGGCACAATATTACTGGCATCTCAAAGGTACAATATTACTGGCATCTTAATGGCACAATATTACTGGCATCTGAATAGTTCAACAATACTGGCATCTGAATGGCACAATAATTATGGCATCTTAATGGCACAATATTACTGGCATCTGGATGGCAAACTATTACTGGCATCTGAATGGCAAAATAATACAGGCATCTTAATGGCACAATAATACTAGCATCTTAATGGCACAATATTACTGGCATCTTAATGGGCAAATTGGCTGGGGCATGTGAATGGCACAATATTACTGGCATCTGAATGGCACAATATTACTGGTATCTGGCACAATGATTATGGCATCTTAATGATGCAATAATTCTGGCACCTGAATGGTGCAATAATACTGGCATCTGAATGGCACAGTATTACTGGCATCTTAATAGCACAATATTACTGGCATCTTAATAGCACAATATTACTGGCATCTTAATGCCACAATATTACTGGCATCTGAATGGCACAATATTACTGGCATCTCAATGGCACAATATTACTGGCATCTGAATGGCACATTATTACTGGCATCTTAATGGCACATGAATACTGGCATATTAGGCAAATTGTCTGGCTTATTAACGGCAAAATAATACTGGCATATTATTATTGTGTGTGACATAATTTGTGGGGATCCTGTATCCAAGCTCCAATCATCCGCATGATCCATCTATTTCAGACAAATATTTGCACCCTTTTGTGGGAATAGGTTAAAACATATTTTACACATAGTTTATGCATTTACTTGCAAATCTGCTAATATGATGTACAGATCATTCTTCATCATTTTTTATGTCTGTACATTCACAGTATAAGCAATGTTGAAGTTGACAAAGAGTTCCATTAAAGTTTCAATAAAAGCACTTTATAGTATTTTTTTGCATAGTAAGTGAGTTTTAACTGACAAATATTATATTTTGAAATATGTTAAAAAACATGCAACAACATATACTAGTTTTCTGTTATAAATGTCTGAATGCAAATTAAAAGACATTGCAAAATGCAGGTGAAAAGAAGATCAGTGGCAAAAGGCTTAAAGTATAAATTTCCCTTCCTTAAATCCAGGCATGCAGAATAATACCTTGTTTAGGTTTCTGTCTGCCTCACTGTGAATGACCAGGTGACTGTTTCTATGGTAACCACATGTTGCCTGCCATTTGTTTGCACAATGAAGGAGACAGAGCTCAGTGGTATAAAGTCATTATATTCTTCCCTATTTGAGATTAACTGCTGCGGTGACAAAGAAGAACCTCTCAACAAAAGAAGACTGTTGTCCTTTTGCATACATAACTTTCCCACCTAAACATTTTCTATGGCTAGAAAGAGACAAGCAGATTATGGTCACAATATTTTTGCTCTTTTGTCCTTGGCCATTTTTAATTATTTATTGACTTAGGGCACAGAGACCAAGGAGGATGGGGCCAATGCATTTAAAAGCACTAGATCTTTGAAGTTCAAGAGAAATGATTCAAAATACCCCCTTTATCACTCTCTTCCCTTCATCTTGTTGCTGTCTACACCGTCCTCCATCCTTCCTTTGTACCTCTCCCCCTTCATTCCCAATTTTACTGTCTCTCCACACGTTATCACCCTTTTGTCTTTCTCTCCCTTGTTTCTCTCCCCTCCCTGTTTCTCCAGGTGCCCCCTCACTGATGCACATCTTTGAGTTTGACAAACGTAGACCTCAGTCAGAGCTGAGGTCCATGCATGCTTAGAGATGACTTCGACCGTAATCTTCTGACAGGCAGCTCTGACTGAGGTCTGCCTTTGCAAAGCTCAAACACCTGCTTTGATGAGGGGGCACCCAAAGCTTAAACCCAATTGTAGGCAACAACTTCAATTAGGGTAAAAAACAGGACAATACAGTAGTTACAGATTTGAGGCTTAATTGCATGTGTCAAATTTCCAAAGGCATGTATGTACAGTGCCCTCCACTAATATTGGTACCCTTGGTAAATATGAGCAAAGAAGGATGTGAAATCTTTTTTATTCGAACAAAACACATAATACTCTGCTCCCATGGATATCAAACAATTGCAAACACAACACAGGTGCATCCTGTATCTCATGTCTAGACCATTGTAATCCAGTTTTGAATTTACCCACATTTACTTTTTAGTCCATAAGTAATACTGCTGCCAGGCTTCATTTTGTTACTCATCACTTAACTAACTTTACTAACACTTCTCCCTGCTATAATGTTTACACTGACATCCTGTATCCTTCAGAATTTAATTCACAAAATGCTTATTTACACTTACCCACTGAGAATCCATACTAAATGTACTGAGTTATGACATTACCATCATATAAGATTTGCTTAACTCTATCTTGAATTATAGCACAGTTATTCCTAGAGATTAAAACTTAGATGGCTTGCAATCATTTATGCATGTACCTTAAATTTCTATATGTTCGTAAATAAGAGAGTAAAGATACTAGTGGAAGTACTATGTATACTCCTCCATTTGGTGCTTTAACCAATTTATACTACATATTAATCATGTCTTATATAAAGCAATAACAGATTTCAAAGCTAACTGGTTTGCTTATTTTTTTTAACTTTTGAATTCATTGGAGTTTTTTTCTACCTGTATTCATAATAATCTTGAACTACAAGATCAATCTGGTATTTGCTTTCATACTTGCTCTCATATTGCAATAGTGACATGTTCTATAGAAATGTAAATCTAGAGCCTTAAATACAGCATAATTTGTTTTATGTGTAGGAGATATAAACTTAGGTAGACAATTCCATTTGATGGTATTGATCTTGCCTTTGAGTAAAGCTCCCATATGTGCCGTTCTTCCAATTTTCATTTTAGGTCTTTATGTATATTTGGGATAATTGGGCATTGAACTTTATATCGAGACATTCCACATGATTGTAATAATAAGTCAATGATCTGAAGAACTAATACCGCATTCTGCATTCGCAGCCAATTCAAAGGTAAGGTACGTGCCAAAAATAAGTGGATCCTAATTAAAGTGTGTTTCCTGTCAGTATTATCTTTGACGCATACAACCACATTATTTACTACTTACAAAATGCAGATTATAAGGTGACATTGAACAGACTGACAGTATTTTAAACAGTAACTTATTAATAATTTAATTTCAAATGATTATTAATACATAAACTACAACAGTGGAGTGATTGCTTCAATTTTCTTTTGTGTTTATTTCAAGTTCTTTGGTAAAAAAAAAAAAAAAAAATAAGTGATTTCTCACTGTGCTAATATTATCCATGGCCTTCCTGCTTTATTGTCACATCATGTGGCAAGAAAATAGACATTCTACACTGGATGTTAATTGGTTTCTACCCATCAACATATAAAAAACACAAGTTCAGCTCTGACGCTCTTCACTCATACATACTGTGCATTACTGTTATTTGATGTACCGGTATGTGGGGCTGTGCACTACAATAGCACTGACTGCACACAGGGCCCGCCTTAGGGGTGTGCGACCTGTGCGAGCGCACAGGGCGCAAGACCCCCGAGGGGGCGCCCACCCGCAAAAAAAAGTGAGCTCCGCCCCCTCCCTGGATCCACTTGCAGGCAGAGGAAGGGGTGGGGGGGGGAGAGAGAGACAGAACAGGGGGGGGGGGGGCAGAGACAGAACAGAGGGGGGGAGAGAGACAGAACAGAGGAAGGGGAGTGGGGGAGAGAACGGGTGGAGGTAAGAGAAGGGGGGACACCACGGGGGATACCCGCACAGGGCACTGGAACAATTAAGGCCGGTCCTGACTGCACATGACTGTGAGATTTATTGCTGAGGAGTTCTATGATTAATTTGTACACTTGCTGCAGTGGACGATCATGCCTGTGATGCTCAGTGAGCATGATGGGAGACATCTGACTGGTTGGCATTCATGGTAACTGTAATGACTCCATATACTGATAACTACAGTTCAGACAAGCTGCTTACATGATGCTGGCTGAGAGTCATGGGAACAATGCAGTCCACAGCAGCAGGCATTAAAAAAGCTTATGTGAACCCACCGTTTTCAGGCTTATGTCTGGTTAGTAGGTGTAATCCATGATGGTCATATGCCTCAAAATAATTTTTCACAGTGCCATTTTCCCCAAATCACTTGCCACAGGTCATTATTGCCCCTAAAATGACTTGCTGTGGTGCATTATTCCTCCCACATTATATGCCATAGTGCATTTACCTTCCCCCCCCCCCCCCCCCAAAGCAAGGTCCCTTGTTTCCCCAAACCACTTGCCATAGTGTGATCCCTGGTAATCAGTTGTAGTCTAGTGTGCAACCCAGGGATCTGTGCCCTAATCCCTACTCTGGCCGCTTGAAGATCACGCACAACTGAGATTGCCTCTATTGCCACGAGCACGGTGGGGCTCAGCCCATGAAGGCTTTGTTTGTTTTATTCATGAATTTCTGCATACTTGTATATACTAATCACATCCACTTTAGGTACCTCTTTGTAGAATAAAAAAAAAAATAAATGAATAATAAATCCACAAGGTCATATTTTAAAAACTATAAACATATGGTCTTATGAAGAGGAAAGATTCTATTGTGTCTTTTATTGAGGACAACATTTTGATAGAATTCTTCTATCTCCGACTAAAAACTTTCTCTCACATAGTACGGTACTTAAAAAGTTGCATTTACATATGTTAGAAAAAAGGGCATCTCAGAGGGGATATGATAACATTATATAAATATGTGCAGGGCCAACATAAAGATCTCTCCAGTGACCTGTTCATTAACAGAAATGTACAAAGAACAAGAGGTCACCTCCTGAGACTAGAAAAGCAAAAATGTCATAGACAGCAAAGGAAGGGATTCTTTACGGTAAGAAAAATAAAGTGCTATCAACCACAATAGATGCATTTAAAAATGGTTTGGATTTTTTTTTTCTTAGAAAAGCAGGACATACAGGGCTATTAATAATAGAATAAGCATTAATAATAGAGCTTATTGATCCAAGGATAAAGCTGATTACCCTTCGGAGTAAAAAAATAATTTTTCCCCCAGGAGGAAAAATTCAAAATGGCTTCATTAGGGGTTTTTGCAGTTCTTTTGGATCAAACGCAGGAATTTAGAAAGAAGGGTTTTCAACCTATGTTACTATGTTACTGCCCTAATAAAAAATGTTGATAGTATGATATTTTTCTGAAGTATTTTAGGGTTGTATGAGTACAGTTAAAGCATAATACACCCTCCATGTAGTGAAGTTTTTCTAAAGTGTTTGAAAAAAGGTTATTTTTCTGTACTATAGAGGCAAACAATTGCCTTCAATCAATAAAGTGTCTATTCAAAAAATAGATAATTAAGATGGGAATTTCAAACTTCAGCCAATGTATTCAAGTTGGAAAAAATCTCCAATAAAGCTACTTTGTTCTTAAGTTTAAAATTCCCGTCTGTGGAGCCAATAGTAACAAGCACGGGCTGTGGAGACAGTAGTAACAAGCACGGCTGTGGAGCCAGTAGTAATAAGCACGGTCTGTGGAGCAAGTAGTAATAAGTACGGTCTGTGGAGCCAGTCGAAATCAGCACGGGTTGTGGTGCCAGTAGTAATACACATGGGCTGTGGAGCCAGTAGTAATAAGCTACGAGCTGTGGAGCCAGTAGTAATAAGATACGGGTTGTGGAGCCAGTAGTAATAAGCTACGGGTTGTGGAGCCAGTAGTAATAAGCTACGGGTTGTGGAGCCAGTCGTAACAAGCACAGGCTGTGGAGCCTGTAGTAATAAGTTACGGTCTGTGGAGCCAGTCATAACAAGCACGGGTCCAACAATTATTGCATTGATTTATATGTAAAATTCTGCCTATACAGTCGCCACATTTGCACTGAAGATTAATACTAGACTTTTTCATATGACCACAGCCCTTCCCTTTTTCTTGTTTATGTTTCTCCCTTACAATAGACGATGCAGCTATGTGCATATTTGTGGCTGCTTCACAGTTGTTATCATAGATAAAATGGGGAATTAGTACAATGGGAACAGATAACAATAGAGCCTCTTTGTAAACCATTGAATACATATTATTGTTTTGGGCACCAATTCACAAGAAAACATTATGAAAGGAAACAATTCATAGATAGATAACAAAGATTAATTAAATCATGGGATAGTTATGAGGACAGGTTTTTTTTAACTTAGGTTTATTTTGTTTGGAAAAGTAGACACACATTTGATTATTTATTCAAGTATATTTAAGATCAAATATGAATAAATATCAGTGGATATCATCCTATTTAAAGGCAAATAGATAAATTGGTGGTAAACTTGAGTACTGGAAAAATTAGATTTAATCTTGAGATTAGCATTGTTTAACATTTAAGCCAGTTAAGAAATGAAATGCCTCATATTGTGGACACATATTCCATGTTATTTTTTTTAATTACTATTTTTATTTATTTATAATTTAGATCAACTAATATTACTGAAAAGGTTTAAAGTAGCTCTGTAATCAGAAATTGGTCTTGAAGGTGTGTTTTTCAATCATATTTTAATAAATTCCTTTAAAAAAATTTTTTAAAAAATCATTCACTCACTCTGGCTTTATGCCTAGTCTGCAATTACAAATACAAACAGACAAACATTTAAAATACATAAATAAATTATTTCATATTTTGTTTACATAATAGATTCAGGGAACAAAGAACAACCAAACAACAAAACACACAAAAACAAACAAACATTTAAAATTTCCCTTCTCCTCTTCTCTCTAACCTCCTGCCTTGCAATTTCTGGCCTTTCTTTAACCCCTTAGTGACAAGACATGTTTACCTTGACTTTCCCTTTGGCTATGAAAAGTAACACATTGTCTGCGAAGACAGTGGCATTTATTACGGATGTTAGAATCTTGAATTTCAAGTGATTACAATATACAATATATACCATTGTATAATATATCTTCACATAATTTGTTCAACATGAGGAAGTAAATAACTCACAATGTTTAAAAGTGTTAAAAGTTACTCCTGCACATAATCCTTTCTGCTTTCAGCCTCTGTTTTCTAAATGTTACTTAAAGAATGTATCGATATAAAGGGAATGTTTGACCTGAATATTGGTGTTACTGTGCCAGTAGATCATAAAAAATATTGAAAATTATCTATGCATTGTATTAACAAAACTGCAAGCAAATGCATAAATTAAGAGAAAATGTGTTTTTAATGTATCTTTGGAGTCTCCTGCTTATGACATCACCTGTTACACGGTATGCAACAGGTGAAATTATTTTTTATGCTCTACATGCACAGTAAAAACAATGTTCAGATGATATAGTCCCTTTAAACCCTTAGTGACAAGACATTTTCACCTTGACTTTCCCTTGGGGACAATGGCTGTTTTGGCATTTCTGGGGTGTTTGTGTTTAGCTGTCATTTTCTTCTCTCACATACTGTACCCACACAAATTATATGTTGTTTTTATTATCATAAGACGGGTTATTATTATATACCTTTATGTTCATCATATCTTATAAGTTACTACAAAAAAAATCATAAAATATGCTAAAACAATTTTAAAATAACACCTTTTATAACTTTGACCTAAAATATAATTTACACAAATACAATCATTAAAAAAGACCCCATCTTTGGCAGCTCGTAGAGCTATAGCACAATTGTGGAATCAACCCAACATGCCTACATGATTATTGAGGTAAAAAACATGGACCTCTTAACTGCATATGTACATGATACTCCAGCCAGATTCCCAAAAATGTGGTCATTATGGACCTTGGCCCTCCCTTAAATCTTTATAGTTTACTAAATTACATAACATAATATTAACTTTTTAGACTTATAATCGTTCCTCCACCCTTGGGCCCCCCTATTATATTATTATATCAATACCCCCTTATCCTTACCCATTCCCGTCAATACTTTTCTGATTCACCTTCCTTTTAATCTTCCTTTCCCAGGGTAATATATGTCTTTTTTTTTTTTCTTTCCCTTTTTATTATTTTTATTTTACTAGTTTTTGTTTTTTACCCTAAGTATTGTATGTTCTCTCTGGTCTACTTTCCCATCATATTTCCCAAAACCTTGTCTGTCCTGGTTGATTTAACAAATTGATGAGTAGCAGACAACGAGCTTATGTTATTTTTATTTTTTCTTAATTAATTATAAAAATATTGATTGAAGAACTATTTCTACTGTCCTATTAATGATTTTTATACGTGTTTTTGTATTTATGTTACCATTTATTGATGGTGTACTATTGTTGTCTTGAACTTATGTACTGTCCTTTTAATATTTTCTGTATGTATTCTTGTATTGTCATGTAATGGTATCATTTGTATATTGTATACTATTGAAATCTTGGACTTATGTATAAATGGTTTCTTCAAATAAACAATGTTAAAAAAAAAAGACCCCATCTAAATAGTTTGTAAATGTTGTCCCGAGTTCAGAAATATGCATGTTTCCATATTTTTCTGTATTTTTTTGCGAGTTATGGGGCAAAAAAAATAGTGTTTTTTGTTTTTTTTCCTATATTGACCTTTTGACCCCAACCCCAATTTAACCCCAACTCTAACCCTTATGCTATCTCTTAAAATATTTTAATTTAATTTTAACCCTATCCCTTATGCTAAAAATTAATTAATTTTAACCCTATAGGCTAATCTAACATAATTCTAGTTTTAAGCTAATTACATTTTTTTTTTAACATTGAAATGTTGCTTGGCTGCCTATAGGGGCAGTCAAGCAGCATATTCAGAGCAACGGAAGTGAATTTACTTTCACTTCCGAAGCTCAGACCACCAGAGGGCATAGCCATATTGATGGAGCATGCTGCTCCGTGGGGCGATTGTGGGTGCCCAGAGAGGAAATTTCGGTGCTGGCTACTGCATCGACATCGAGGCAATAGACCAGTACCGTTAAAGCGGTTTTCGCGATCATTGATCGTGGAAACCGATTGTTTCACCCCAGGCACGTCCATTGTTGGGAAAGGAATTCCCAGCAGGACGTGCCTGACACCTCCATTGTCGCGCAGGGGTTAAATTAGTTTTAATAACCTCACTTTCCCAGGGCCAGATGGTATACACCCAAGGGTCCTTAGAGAGTAAAGCATAATTCTGGCCAGACCAATATTTGTGATCTTTAGCGATTCTTTCAGTTCAGGTATAGTGCCAACAGACTGGCGAAAGGCGGATGTCATTCCAATATTTAAAAAGGGATCAAAATCTCTGCCTGGTAATTATAGGCCAGTGAGCTTGACATCTTTAGTGGGGAAATTATTTGAAGGATTGCTAAAGGTGTACACTCAAGAATACATCTTGAATCAGAATATAATTAGTAAAAGTCAACATGGTTTTGTGAAAGACAGGTCTTGTCAAACAAACTTAATAACATTCTATGAAGAGGTCAGTAAAAATATAGATCTAGGTGTGGCAGTTGATGTGATCTATTTGGATTTTGCTAAAGCTTTTGATACAGTTCCACACAAAAGGTTACTCTACAGATTTGAAAGATTGAAAAGATTTGAAAGAAATAGGATTGGGGGCAAATGTATGTATTTGGATTGAAAATTGGCTAAAAGATAGAACACAGAGGGTTGTTGTAAATGGAAAAGCCTCAAATTGGACCAGGGTATTGAGCGGAGTACCTCAGGGGTCTGTTTTGGGACCTCTTCTTTTTAATATGTTTATTAACGATCTCCCACTTTGTGCTGAGAGCCATGTCTCAGTGTTTGCTGATGACACAAAATTAGGTAAGGTAATAAAGACTAATCTTGATGTTTTTTCTTTACAGGAAGATTTGGACAGAGTGGGGGACTGGGCAAGAAAGTGGCAAATGAGGTTCAATATAGACAAATGTACAGTTATGCATTATTGGAAAAATAATAACAAAGCAACATATAGGTTAAATGGTATTTCCCTGGGAAAAACTACTAACGAAAAGGATTTATGAATAATTGTAGATAACAAACTTGGCAACAGTGCCCAATGCCAGTCAGCAGCTGCAAGGGCCAATAAGATATTGGCATGTATAAAACGAGGTATAGATTCACGGGAAGAGGATATCATCTTGCCTCTTTACAAATCAATGGTAAGACCTCACCTTGAATATGCAATACAATTCTGGGCACCAGTCCTTAAAAAGGATATTAAGGAACTAGAAAAAGTGCAAAGGAGAGCTACAAAATTAATAAGGAGATTGGAGGATCTTAGTTATGAAGAGAGACTTAATAAATTGCATTTATTTACTTTAGAAAAAGGGCGTCTTAGAGGGGATATGATAACGTTATATAAATATGTGCAGGGCCAATATAAAGAGCTCTCCAGTGACCTGTTCATTAACAGAAATGTACAAAGAACAAGAGGTCACCCCCTGAGACTGGAAGAGCAAAGATTTCATAGGCAGCAAAGGAAGGGATTCTTTACGGTAAGGACAATAAAATTATGGAACTCACTGCCAAGAGAGGTAGTGCTATCAACCACAATAGATGCATTTAAAAATGCATTTTTAAAAAGCAGAACATACAGGGGTATTAATAATAGAATAAGCATTAATAATAGAGCTTTTTGATCCAAAGAGAAATCTGATTGCCCTTTTGGAGTCAAGAAGTAATTTTTTCCCCCTAGGAGGCAAAATTCTAAATAGCTTCCTTAGGGTTTTTTTTTTTGCCTTCTTTTGGTTCAAAATGCTGAAATGATAGGTAGAAGGGTTGAACTTGATGGACTTGTGTATTTTTTCAACCTAAATTACTATGTTACTATGTTACTTATTAGCAAGAATAATGTATCCCAATACTTTGCAACAATTGGCCACTCCCTCCAAACATGCAGCATTGAGAATCTTAACCCACAACTACTCCAACAAACTACTGGGGAGGACTTAAAACATGTTATTCAGTTTTGTAGGAACCATATTCCATCTCTATATGATTTGTTTTGTAACTCTTTATAATTTATACAATGTGAACATGAGTTTATGTTTCCAAATGCCCTGGTCCACTCCTCTAAAGAAATAGTAATGTGTAGCCGTTGTTCCCACTGCTGCATACTTTTGAATTTATCTAAAAACTCTTTTATTACCAGGCAGTTGTAAGATCAAAAGATTTTTCCCATCCCACCACTACATAAATCCAACGCTTTCCTTTAAATTTTTGGAATCTCACTCTTCAATGTTTGTTCTCTTCTACATAAATCTCTAGTTTACAAGTATTTATAAAATTCTGAATGTTGTATGTTATATTTATTTAATGATCCTATTCTTTAATCTTTTGCAAACTCTTTATGCCATTGTTTATCAAATTTTTCAAACTCAACTGAGGTGTATACAAAAATATTTCTCTGAAAGCCGGAATTAATCTGGAGAACCTCCTCCAAACAACTAGAGAAACTTCAATAGCATGGAACAGGTTTTTTTTCCCCCTATTATATTACAGAATTTTTTCCCATAATCTATTCAATTGAAACCGAAACTGCCAATCCTCCATGGATTTCTATCTTGTGTTAACTTTTTCCATTTATCGTAAATATTATATTGCAACATTTTAAAATTATTCTCTGATACTTTTACTCCCAAATATATTTAATAAAATAATTTTTTGCCAAAGACATATGTCCTTATTTTTAAAAGTTCTTCTTTTTTGTTAATAACAACTGAAAGTATTGATTTTTTTGATTGAATCCTTTCCCCCTATCTTCTTAGTTGTTCCATAACTGCAGGAAGAGAATCAGGTGGTTGAGATAATGATATTAATATGTCATCTTCAAATAATCTTGCTTTTACTTGGCCTCAAATGCATAATTATATCTGAAAATATTCTAATATTTTCTGCAGTTTGTGTCCCTTGGATAAACCTAGTTTGATCGTAATAGAGAATTCCTAGTACTATAATTAGCTAATAACTTTGAAGATATTTGTATATATTAATATATTCTGTCTGTGCCAAACAGAGATATTGGATGATAGTCTGGACATTCCTCTGCTTTTTACCGGATTTAGGGATAGCCACTATTACTGCTTGCTAATAGCTTTTTTATTTGTTCAAGTAACATGTCCATTCCTTTTTTAAATTCCTCAGTAGAAACCAATGTTTAATCCCAATCTAATGAAGAATCCATCCGTTCTTCACCTGAGCTAGACTGAGCTATAAAATGTGACAAATTTGCTCGTTCAATAAACTTTCCGTAGCCCCTCTTTTTGTCAATGATACATAGTTTGTTTTTTGCTTTTTTCCTGCTCTTCCTATTTCCCCACTCTTTTCTCTTTTTTTGTATTTTGTTATTCTGGGGTTTTCTTATTTGCCATATTTTGTTCAAATTCTTTTAAATATTCTCTTTCAGCAAAAATGTAAGATACCACAATTTATTTTCACCTTTTTCTTTAAGGAAAGACAAATAATAAAATTAAAATCCAGAGGCTCCCAAAATATCTGTGTTTCAGTTGCACTGCCCACTAGAAAGTTATTTTTATCCCGTGTCCAGGGGATAATACTCTGCTGCTTTCTCTCAAGTTACTCGCTACCTGTTTGTCACTTTTATTTTTACAAGGTCAGGGTATGTCCAGGGCCGGCACTTTACTGGGGCAGCTGCCCCAGGCGGCACCCTGGCAGAGGCGGCATTTTGCATCTCCATGCAGTGGTCTTTTTCTTTTTTTTCCCTGGGGTAGCTTGATAGAAGGAGGTCTCAGCCAATAAGGTGAGACCTCTCAACTCTCCTGATTGGCTGAGAATTCAAAAGCCAACCGTGACAGATAGATCTGTCTATCCACCCAAGGGGTTAACTCCTCTGACACTGGCTAGATCTGTCTAGCCACCCAAGGGGTTAACTTCTCTGACACTGCCTAGATCCGTCTAGCCACCCAAGAGGTTACCTCCTCTGACACTGCTTATATCTGTCTATCTTAAAAGCGCCCGTCAACAAATAACGATGATCCTCACGTTCATAATAGAAATCTTCTTTGATAAATCTATAAAAGATTAAAAAGCCAAGAAAATAGTGACACTTACAAAAAAGTAGGCACATAAACATGTGCAACACAAGCTCACAACAGGGGGGGAGTCCACACAATAATCCAACTCCCACCACTCTGAGGTAAATGTTCTGATGAAGATCTCAAAGCGTTTTGCCGGTGATTCGGCTTCCTCAGGAGAAAAAAGTAGGTAAAGTGTCCTAGTGCTTCAAAATAGCGCTATTTGGAAGTTGCATTATTACTGGAGAGTATTATTTATTCTGATTTGCACGTAGAGGGTGATCTCATCATTGTGTTTTCGGTTACCCTTTCGAGCAAGTTATTTTCACAGTGACCAGAAGCTACTAATTTAGTGATATTATACATCTTTATTGTGTCCAATTTGCTCAAGTTTCTAATTGCTGTGTGATACTTTAATATATCCCCACAACATTCTGTTAGACTAAATATCAATCAAGTTCACGGTCACTGTCACAACCTGGGATGACAGACCAGGGAGGCGCCTTGTTGCAGGGCAGGATGTGGGGTCTGTCTGCACCCCACGATGCATAACTATGAACTGGTTGGAATTCTCTGACAGGACTGGTAGTGGAGACTGGCAGCTGAGACAGGACAGCCCAAAAAAATAATTCAGGAGCACTAGTACAAAGGCACAAGGCACTAACACAGGCAGCAACCAAAGCAATGCAAAGGCACTGATTGCCATAAGATGCAGGTTTAAATAGGGAAGGGCTGAGGATAATGAGGCAGCTGACAACAGGAGGAGATTGAGCACCCTAGAATAGCGGCCACTAGAGGCTGAAGAGGACACAGCCACAAACCCAGAATAACCATGACAGTCACATCTGCATTTGTTTTTGTGTACTCACTACAAGCTCTATATTGTGTTTCTTAGGTGGTTATGTGGGTTTTTCCCTTCAGTCCAGTGGCCAGCTGGTTCTCCTCTTGTACTCCCCAGCTGTCCATGGTCCTGTCTGTTTCGTCAAAAGTATAGTCTCACGGATACGGCAGCACCCCAGTTCAAACTTTTCATGACTCACCTGTAAAAGTACTGGCGCCAAGAATCTTGGAAGTGTTGTAAATATTATGGGAGCAGTCTGGTGGTTTGGCAAGCACTGTATTGCCAATCTAGTGCTGTGGGGGCAGTCTGTTATTATGGAGCAATGTGGTGCTGTGGGGGCTATCTGATCCAATGGGGCAATATGGTGCTGTGGAAAGTGATGTTGGACAATATTGTAGGGAGGGCAAAAAAGATGGTGAATGGAAGCAGAGAAAGTAAATAAAGAAAATAAATCCATTAAAAAACATTGTGCTTAAATATGTAAAAGGTTACATGTGAAGCAATAAAGTAATGCAACATTTTCGCCCATAGGGTCATCTCATATTCATGCATATTCTTTTTTTTTCAGGAGTCACCTTACAATTAGGATTGCTTTATATTTGAGCACATGTTAATATTTTAGCTAAATTTACTGAACATGGGTTTGATTAAAATACTAGTAATCAGTGTAATATTACATCAACACACCACAGGGATGAGGGAATATTAGCTTGCTATACAGAGCACTGAGTTGCTCTAAAGGTGGTGATTAGACCTATAACAAGAATGTGAGAACTGATCTAATTACGGTATATAGTTTTCACTATTGGATTTTTCTTTTTTTTCTCTTATATGTGATTAAATGCTTGCTTAGAGTACCAAAGATTGTGCATTAAAAAATATATATATATAGATTTACACATGCAAATGTCCTCCTTTGTCTTGAATTGTATTGTTTATACTCCCTTTGCATCACTGCTTCCCAGATTGTTAAAAAAATAGACACATATAGCATTAATGTAGCTATAAATAAGGTCCTAAAAGAAGGAGCTACTAAAGCTGTCATTACAATGTATTTATATATATATAGTAGCTCCATATACATATGTATGTCTATAGGTATTGCCTATCTTTTAGATCACATTTATTCCTGTTTCTGTTTTGGAAATTATATTATAGAGGCAAAGGGCATAAATTAATATTCATTTCTTCTGGTTACCATAGAAACCTATTGCCTTCAGGGGTTAGGTGAAGGCAATATTCTATATTACACAAGGTGCAGATAGGAATTCTGAATCCATCGTATTTATATGGTGATATTCTATCGTCTCCTTGGCCAGTGAAACAAGCAGTGGCACATCTGTTAAGATGTATTATTTTCTAGTGTTAAATTACATCAAATTGAAAATGATCAAAAAGCTCCCTGTAGATTCCAGATGCAGCATATGATTACTTTAAATGGTATGCAGCTAAAATTTATATATCTTGTCATAAAATATTTATGAATTCACAAGATAATTAGTCGGTCTGGTTGTCTAATGACATTATTTTCTGCTGTATTATTTTAAAGTTGTTGTTTTTTTAGTAATTCTTCAGAAACCATGTTTGACTGTTATATGTGAAGTAACTGGAATAATTATATTGTGGTTTTTATGAGTGTTAAAAAAAACAATTACAATTAATACATCTTACACAAATATGGTGGGGTAATAACCGTAATATCATGCAGCTTTTAGACACAGAGGCATTGATACAGTGTCCTAGTTTGCCCTTTACCCTCACTGCTTGACAACAGTAACTGAGATTTACCTTAGCAACAACAGCACACAGCTTGCACCTGCATTGTACCTAACAACAGCAAAGAAATCCGCAGGATGCCCCAGTCTCAGTGGGTCATCATCAGACAGTAACATGAGGTGAGAACACATTCCATCAAGAGAGAGAAAACTCTTGTTAGTCTGTATACCTCTTCTTTGAACATAACAGTATAATAAATTACAGTGAGGGAAAAAAATATTTGACCTCTGCTGATTTTGAACATTTGCCCACTGACAAATAAATGATCAGTCTATAATTTTAATGGTAGGTGTATGTTAACAGTAAGACAGATTAACAAAAAAAAATTCAGAAAAACTCATGTCAAAAAAGTTATAAATTGATTTGTATGTTATTGAGTGAAATAAGTATTTGATCCCTTTGACTTAGTACTTGGTGGCAAAACCCTTGCCACCAATCACAGAGGTCAGACATTTGTAGTTGGCCACCAGGTTTGCACACATCTCAGGATGGCTAGGCCACTCCAGGACCTTAATGTGCTTCTTCTTGGGCCACTCCTTTGTTGCCTTGGCTGTGTGTTTTGGGTCATTGTCATGCTGAAATACCCATCCACGACCCATTTTCAATGCCCTGGCTGATATTATCACCCAGGATTTGATGGTACATGGCCCCATCCATCGTCCCTTTGACGCGGTGCAGATGTCCTGTCCCCTTAGCAGAAAAACACCCCCAAAGCATAATGTTTCCACCTCCATGTTTGATGGTGGGGATGGTGTTCCTATTGTCATAGGAAGCATTCCTCCTCCTCCAAACACGGTGAGTTGAGTTGATGGCAAAGAGCTCGATTTTGGTCTCATCTGACCACAACACTTTCACCCAGTTCTCCTCTGAATCATTCAGATGTTCACTTGCAGACTTCAGACGGGAATGTACTTGTGCTTTCTTGAAAAGGTTGACCTTGCGGGCACTGCAGGATTTCAGTCTTCATGGAGTAGTGTTACCAATTTGTTTTCTTGGTGACTATGGTCCCAGCTGCCTTGAGATCATTAACAAGATCCTCTAGTGTAGTTCTGGGCTGATTCCTCACCTTCATGATCATTGAAACTCCGCGAGGTGAGATCTTGCATGGAGCACCAGACCAAGGGAGACTGACAGTTTTTTGTGTTTCTTCCATTTTGCAAATAATCGGACCAACTGTTTTCACCTTCTCACCAAGCTGCTTGGAGATGGTCTTGTAGCCTATTCCAGCCTTATGTAGGTCTACAATCTTGTCCCTGACATCCTTGGTCTTGGCCATGATGGAGAGTTTGGAATCTGATTGATTGCTTCTTTAAGAGAGTGCTCCTAATCTCAGCTTGTTACCTGTATAAAAGTTACCTGGGAGCCACAAATATTGCTGATTGATAGGGGATCAAATACTTATTTCACTCATTGACATGCAAATCAATTTATAATTTTATTTTATAATCTTTTTTGACAATTTTTTTTTTGTTATTCTGTCTCTCACTGTTAAAATACACCTACCATTAAAATTATACAGTGATCATTTCTTTGTCAGTGGGAAAACGTTCAAAATCAGCAGGAGATCAGTTTATGGACACGCCTCTGTATGCAAGGGGGGCTGTTCTCTAACCTGCCTCAATGGGCTGAGGCTGCACCACTTTTCACATCTAAATCTTTCTAATCAATTATCTTGTATGTCTATCACTCTATCAGCATATTTTTTTGCCTGTGTACGTATACCTATCTCTGATGACTGGATGTCTGTATCTAAATGTTTAATTATGTTATGTCCTACTGTATTTAATAACCTGTTTTAAATTCAGTTTTCTATTGTTTGAGGCTTACAATGTTATTATTAGTTCCCCTGTGCCTTCCCCTAGTTGTTGTCATTTAAATTTTCAGTCTTGCTGTAACCAGTTGCTAGTAGTCCTGTCTGGTATTTGGGAACAAAGAGCAAGATTCCAGGGAAGACTTTCTGGGTGAATGTTGAGCTTTAATCAGGGGCTAAGGAGGGGATTTTCTACAACAGGCAGAGGTGCCTTGGGTAGCCATCCCGTTACAAACAGTGTTTAACATTATTGTACATTATAATGCAGATTTGTAGGCTATTCCACCCTGTGGAATGCAGATTACAGTTAATATGTTACAACATGCATTAGCCACACAATATAGGAGCTTTATGGCTTAATTGACAAAAGCGTTGAACCAGCATTGAAAGAGTTAATGTAACTTTATAAGTGGGACAAGAGAAGAGTGTGTTAAACGTCCTTTGAAGAAGCTGCTGATCAGTGAAACTTGTTGACGTCATAACACATAGAGGAGGGGCCAAACAACAACTGATCATCCTTTCCTTCATAGCCGATATATACAGTATATAAAATGAGCATTGGGACTTTCCTATCTGGCATTCTGGCCAAAATTACCACTTAAAACATACAAACACGATGGAGCGCTACAGTATGTTAAGGATTATACTGTATACCCGGTGTTAAAATACACAAAATATACTTAAAATGGCAAAATTGGGTGCATGTGTGGCCCTTCTTCAAACAGTTAGATATTGTCACTCTTGGAATGTTTCCCCACAGGAAATATAAAGAACAAGCAATAGTGTACTCTGTACGGACACTCGAATCATATAATATAACACACGCACGTACACACAGGTAATGCACTCAATTGTGCTGGAGCAGAAAGATTGCTGCTGTCTTAAAACGTATAAAATCATGGTGCCCGCTCTCACAAGTAATAATAATAGCATTAGATTATAAGTGCTGTTTTTTTCAGTTGGTTAAAATTATATTTTTTTAAGATTACCGATTAGTTTGGAAAAAAAAAGCCCTCCCATTCTATTCGACCTTTATAAGAGTATAATTTATTTAGCGCCTTGGTCAAACACCATATGGCAAGTATTCAAATTAAATTCACAGTTCTAAGAGCAATTGTAGGCTTATTGATGTTTGTAACATACTACAATATATCCATCAAATGTTACACAATAAACTTGCAGGTGTTTACATCACTACACTAGGCTCTCTACATTCACCATCATTTAACCTTTTACATTTACAGGTTTTAGTATTGCTCTTTTAGGAAATGACAACATCAGTGTGTGACTTATGTTATTGCAATAAATGTACTAATATATTCATATAATCAAAGTAAGGGATAATTAATAAATGCTAAATTACAAGTGAATAGCTCAAAAAAAATAAAAGCCAGTAAATGAAAAAATAAACATAAGAATAATGATGATCTTTTATGGCGCTTGGAATCTTTAACTTTATAGGTAAGAAACTATGTTTGTTAGTTAAGTAAAACACTGCATACCGTACTGGTGTGGGTAGTTATGGAAAACCTTTTTAGTCCTGAATGCCCAATTTTATGACAAAATGCAAATAATACACTTCAAAGTTACAGTAGTGCATGTGTATACACTTTTTTATGCATGTATGTGTGTGCATTGTAGACAGGTCTTGCAAGAGCGTCGAGGGCTTGCCCAACAGCCAGACTCCATTTTCATCACTTGGCTAGCACCCATATTGCATTCTCATCACTTGCTCAGCACCCAGATTGCATTCTTATCACTTGCTCAGCACCCAGATTGCATTCTTATCACTTGCTCAGCACCCAGATTGCATCCAAACGGCTTAACCATGCCCTAGACGACTCCTCTTTGTGTCTAGTGGTGGGCAGCTGAAAACAAGAAAAATGCTGAGCATAAATGCCAGTGCCACTAGGGTAGGAAGGAGCCAAGACTCATGCCACTGAAACATTAGCAATTAGCAGGCAACGCCAAAATATTCAAATTGCATCCAGACGTGACTGTATATTTTAAACAGGGAAAAATGTTGTCACTCTTTAATAAAGATTTTCTCTAAGTCTGTTATTTGGGTGTGGTTTGGTTGCATTTTCAATTGTTCTCATCCAGTACAATAGACAACAGTAAAACCATTTTATTGCAGTCCTGCTACAATCTAAACAGAAAAAACATGTAGATCATGGTTTTTCCATTCCTAATTATATACTTTTCCAGCTTTATCATTAAGAATGTGCAACTCTTTCCTCCTCAATACCAACAAGTTAGACCCACGGCTCTGCTGTACATATTTATCTATAGCAAACGCATGAAATGGAAACAAAATTTGTATGTTAGTGTATAGTTTTGACGCTTGACCTAATCCAAAAGGCGACTATTCTGTCTTGAATACTTTAATATTTTATTTCAATTATTACTAGAGAATGAGGGATGCTAGTTAAAGGTAGAATTAGGCCAAAACAGATTTAGGGTTATTTTATATTTAATACCAGCGATTCTGGAAGAACCTCGTCTCTTCCTTGTTATTTGGGGCTTATATTGTATCTTTACTTGAGTGTATAAATTGCTATTATTTGACGCAACAAGGTTTATAAACTTACCTCATAATTGTATAATAAATTGTATGTTTCCACATGTTATCCTGTGCTGTCCTGTTTGTTATTTTTGTATGTTAAGCACTGTGAGGATCACAACGGATATCTGCGCTTATATGTGTGTATTTTAAATATTGATATATATTGGATGTCCCATTTGCACGTTTTATTTTAATCCAGTATATGAACAAGTGTAGGAGCAAAAATGTTATGTTTATTTTACTTGCCAAATCCATAAACTGCACATTGCACAGACTCCTGGGCTGCAGGGGCGTATCATGCCCCTGAGTGACAGGTGTGCTACCAGTCCAGAGCACACCTGAAATTTTGTGTACTTTTCATGCTGGTCAAATTGGCAACAGAGTGACTGACTCTGTTGCCGAATTCGCAGCTGCCATCAGTCTCCCGGATCTATTTCCGGGGTTTGTGTGCTCTCTGTTCAGAGCACATAAACTCCGGTAATAGACAGCACGGCTCCGTGCTAGGTGTGCGCACATATGGAGCATCTGCGCCTGCTGGGCTGACCATTAGACCACCATGGATTGTACTCTTGCCCCAAAGGAAGTGGGAGTTGTAATGTGGGGAGGGGATGTCTAATAGAACTTGTTCTTTTAAAATGATAAATAAAAAAGCCTGTAAGTTATTTCACACCTAGCCCCACAAACCCTAGAGCTAGCGCTGGGTACAAAAACAGGCGGAGCTCTGAAATGGTGTCGCACATGGCCAGTGCTAACCGCAAGCTGGTTGGAAAAGAAGCTAAAAGTAGCATATTTTTAGAAACCAGGTCCACAAAAGATTCAAAAGGCACAGAACAACTGCTCAGAAAATAAAGAGAAAACAACAGCATATAACAAAACATTATCAAACAAGACTGAATCCAAGGTTAAAGATGTAGGATCTATAAAAAGCTGTTGAAGAATTTTTTTTCATTTAACTAGTCAGGTGAGACACAGTTCAGTATCTTGATCCAGAAACATTCTATTTGAAAAAGGATCTCAGAAGGATGGCAACAAAATTCAGTTTGGATAGTTACTGCTTAAATACTTGGCCGTTTTTGGCTCCTGGCTTATCCACTGGATATCCCCAAAGGCTGCCCTCATTTTAGAGCGATGTTCTGTCATTTTATCCCTAATAATGAGGCCATTCTTTCCAATATAGATACGGCTGCAGGGTCAGTGAATTTTGTGAACACCAAATTCCATATTAAATATGATGCAATGTTTAATTAGGAACCGCTTCCCAGAGTGAAAATGTACAGTGATTCTATTTGAACAGCATTAAACGTGGATCCTGAAAAAGACAGGGAATGTCGGTTGTTTGGAAACAGCTCCACATGTTTTGTGATGACATTATGTAAAGCTGGCAGAATGATATCCGTGTGTATGTTACACAAGGGAGATACTACACTCAACAAAATTATAAACGCAACACTTTTGTTTTTGGCCCCATTTTTCATGAGCTCAAAGATCTAAGACTTTTTCTATGTTCACAAAAGGCCTATTTATCTCAAATATTGTTCACATATCTGTCTAAATCTGTGTTCGTGAGCACTTCTCCTTTGCTGAGATAATCCATCCACCTCACAGGTGTGGCATATCAAGATGCTGATTAGACAGCATGATTATTGCAAAGGTGTGCCTTAGGCTGGCCACAATAAAAGACCACTCTAAAATGTGCAGTTTTATCACACAGCACAATGTCACAGATGTCGCAAGTTTTGAGGAAGCGTGCAATTGGCATGCTGACTGCAGGAATATCCACCAGAGCTGTTGCCCATGAATTGAATATTCATTTCTCTAACATAAGCCGTCTCCAAAGGCGTTTCGGAGTATATCTCGGCGTAGGAGAAGTGCTCACTAACACAGATTTAGACAGATTTGTGGACAATATTTGAGCAAAATAGGCCTTTTATGTACGTAGAAAAAGTCTTAGATCTTTGAGTTCAGCTCATGAAAAATGGGGGCAAAAACCTTTTTGTTAAAACACCTTCAGTATTTTGAATCCCCACATCTCTCTTGGGGAAAAAAACATATCTTTGTAACGTTTTTACAAAGTAGATTTGATCATAAATCTTGTTTTTGTGAGTTGCACTGACACATGTGTGGACAAACTGGTAAAATGGGCAGTGGGGGTGTATTAAGCCATACTGAATAGCCGAATTGCCCTGAACTGGGACAATTTTGGAATACAAAAACAGGGATCCAAAATGTATAGTTTTATATCTATCTATGTATACATAAAAAAATCATATTGCACTTTTTTATCATGAACATTTCGTTCTCCAGTATGGGGCTTTTACTAGCAGTGTTTTACTACATGTCTGTGGCATGCTAAAATTGTAGCAAACAGGGGGCAGGTTGGTCAAATCATGTGAGGGTTTAATGTGACCTTTGACCACTTATGTTTTGGGTGTATTGCTTACCATTTGCTAAATTTTATCTGAGATAAGAATGTATTAAAATTGTGAACTAGAGATTCTGTTATTAGGTTTGTTGTCAGCTAAGCTTAGTGACAATTAATATTAACGTTTTCAGATGAAATACAATCGTAAAGACACATGTGGCTTAGATGTAACAAGCTGTTGTCATCTTGCTTAATACTAATATGGTGTCTGTGAATTTGTATCACAATACACCTGACATACTTTTTGTTTGCAATGTAATCTACCCCTTAATTAGTTCTCCTTTTCAGAGATTTATCTTGTACTGTCAGCACTAAACACTCTTGGGAAATAAATCCATACAAATGTGCTGCTTTATTTGACCTTTTGAGGTTAACTCACTGAGTGTCAGATACGTGTGCAATACATTGCAAAGTTAGACTATCCTCAGCATTCCGGGATCCACATGGTTAATGTATTACTTGATTGTTAATGACTCTTATGACATTTCTCAAATTTGGCCTTCAGAAAGGAAATTTAGGATTCAGAACATTCTGCTTTTCCTTTAAAGGCATGTATTAAATAGATGGAGGATAAACACAAGCAAGACTGCACTCTAGAGGTTAAATCAGATAGAGCTCAATATTTGAAATGTTCATGTTGTAAGCATCTGTAAGACTGAGACAGGTGGGGGTCTAGTCGTTAACAGCAAACTATGGTCAGAATAGGGAAAAACAGGCATTTGTAATGCTTGATTTTTTTTTAACAGTCCTGAGTCCTTGAGTTTACAGTAAATTATGCATTACTGATTGAATTATAATACCACCCCACCCAAAGGTTATCATCCCTCTGGCTTTGACACTGTCCCGACAAAGCTCTGACAAAGGTATTAATTCAAATAAATAATGTAATAAATATGAATATTTATGAAGCCTTGTCCATTAATAGCCCAAAAAATATTTTTATCCGTTATATATTTTCGTATATATAACGATATATCCGATAATATTTTTTACTGACACAGTTCAAGAGTTGGCACAAAAGAGATATAGTTCTTATGTCCAAAACGGGATCAAAGTGGCATGAAAGTATGGACTTATCAGTTTGAAATCAGTGGTAAAGACATTTTCCGAAGTGTGTATAAATTTACAAATCTAAAACCATTCAGAGTTGTTTGAAATAACAGTAAGTTGATCCATTGAGAAATTTTAGAGTGAAGAAACACTTTTCCCGTTGAAGCAATACTGAAAATTGCTTTAAAAAGTGCTATTATCGTTCTTTTGGATCAGCACCAACAGGCTTCATTCAGATCACCTTCCATACATCCCAGCATCATAGTACCTTCTGCATTCTCCCCTCTCCAACATTGCAGTACTCCAGTCCATGTCCAAAGTCTGGCCTGCGGGCTAATTGCAGCCCATGTCCCAGTTTAATACGGCCCTACAGGTAATCGCAAGATTTGGTGTTCGTAGCTAGGCGATGCGGAAGTCACGTGACATAGGTCACATGATCTCCCACGATGTATCGGCGCACACAGCGGGTCCTTGAGGCATTGTATACTAATGAAATTACAAAATGCTTTTAATTCAGCCGGTGTGTGTGTATGTATGAGGATGGCATAGTTTAAGTGTGTTTGTGGCAGACAGTGTGTGTGTGTATGAGGGTGCATAGTGTAAATGTGTGTGGATGAGGGTGGCATAGTGTAAGTGTGTGTGTATTAGAGTGGCATAGTATAAATGTGTGTGTATGAGGGTGGCATAGTATATATGTGTGTGTATGAGGGTGGCATAGTATATGGTTGTGTGTATGAGGGTGGCATAGTGTAAATGTGTGTGGATGAGGGTGGCATAGTGTAAGTGTGTGTATTAGAGTGGCATAGTATAAATGTGTGTGTATGATGGTGGCATAGTATATGGGTGTGTGTATGAGGGTGGCATAGTGTAAGTGTGTGTATTAGAGTGGCATAGTATAAATGTGTGTGTATGATGGTGGCATAGTATATGGGTGTGTGTATGAGGGTGGCATAGTATATGGGTGTGTGTATGAGGGTGGCATAGTATAAATGTGTGTGTATGAGGGTGGCATAGTGTAAGTGTGTGTGTATGAGGGTGGCATAGTGTAAGTGTGTGTGTGTGAGGGTGGCATAGTGTAAGTGTGTGTGTATGAAGGTGGTATAGTGTAAGTGTGTGTGTGTGAGGGTGGCGAATTGTAAGTGTGCGTGTGTGTGGGGGCATAGTATACGTGTGTGTGTTAATTAATTTGCATTTAATTTTAAATTTAAATGGTTCAAAGAATGTCAGGCAAAATGGTCGGTCGTCCTTCACAAATGTTAACTTCATCAAATCTGGCTCTCTTTGAAAGAGTTTGGACCCCCCTGCAGTACTCATTTCCTTCTTCCCACGCATCACAGACTGTTGAACCACTCCCATTTTAAATAAATAGGTAGGGATCATAGTAGGACCTAGAGAATCCCACATTTTAGTATGCACTTAAGTCAAATTCCTGAAAACATTCTCAAACAAACATTATCCATTCAAAGGAAAAGTTATACTTTGGTTTATAGTGCACAGAGCTATTATTAAGTTATTATTAAGATAAAAGTAAGATAGTAAGCACTCTGATGATAATAGGGAGTA
The DNA here is from genome assembly GCA_036172795.1 of Pelodytes ibericus. NCBI lineage: Eukaryota > Metazoa > Chordata > Amphibia > Anura > Pelodytidae > Pelodytes > Pelodytes ibericus. The sequence goes on from CM069858.1 coordinate 29,383,879, forward strand.
AGCTCCATGTTTACTACACCAGTTGTCTGTTTTTGGCCAGGTTGAGCCAGCTTGTAAACTTGAATCAGTATTGTTTGCTTTAAATTGAACCCCCATTACAGATCCAAATTATATTTGAAAATTGAAGCTACACTGGCCCTTCGATAGTATTGGATAAGTTCTGTATATTGATATAGGAATTTTTTTATTTTTACGGTATTTGATAATGCATTTCTTTAAATGTGAGTTAATTCAGTTTGTATTGGCAATATTGAAACAATTCGTTTATGCCGAGGATATAAAAATAACCCTTCAAACACTACGCAACGCAATCTACGTGTGCCCCAATGTATCAATCAGACTCACTGATTTCTGCGTTGTCTACGCCAAATACGTAGGTTTAGGTTGCGCTGGCGCTCATTGCACCGGCCCAGTCTATGTATAAAAAAATCAGGCACCCGAATTGTTTTGGGGAACCTCCGTCAAACTGTTTCCCTCTCTCCCTCACTGCAATGTGTTGGGAATTGTAAAAAAGCGCCATCGCCGTTATACATATCAAACAGTGATTGTGCTATTTTTAATTAAAACTCCCAACACTTTGCAGTGCGGAGGCTTTTATACATGTCCCCCTACATAGTTAATTTAGAATATGACTATAGCTTAGCAATACTAAAAATGATTGCAACTGGTAAAGAAAAGAAAATCAATAAACTGTGTTAGAAATGCCTGAATTCTCCAAAGAAAGGTAATTTAACCTTTACTGTAACCCCCCCCCCCCCCCCCCCCATATTTATTCTTCTTTCATTCTGCAGCCAGTTATTAGTTGGGCTTAAGAAAGGGAAGGCATTTGCTTTGTAAAACCATCACTAGGCTTAAACTATTAAAATGTCCTAGTAAACAGATGTACAGGCTCACATAATTGCACATTACTACTGAAGATACACATAAAGCAAAATAGCTAAACAGTGAGGGAAAGTCTAAAAATAGCATGTACTTGTGATTTCTGGATTAACATAAAAAAGGCATCCATGGAATGTGAAACAAAGGGCTGAGGGAAGGGCTGGCAACTGTTGGTCCCGGGGGGCAAAAACAATTAGATTTTCCTTGGTGCCACTTCATCAGCCTGATATCATAAGTGATACAAGAGACACACATAGACATGCAGGACACATTTGCAAACAGACAACGGACAGAGACTGATAGGCAGACAAGACAATTGGATATAAAGAAATTATATTTTAATCTTGTCTTTCCCTTGGTGACCAGGGCTGTTTTGACATATCTGGGGTGTTTGTGTTTAGCTGTAATCTTCTTCTTTCTCACATACTGTACCCACACAAATTATATGTTGTTTTTATCATCATAAGAAAGGCTTTTATAAGATACCATTATGTTCATCATCTCTTGTAATTTACTACAAAAAAAAATCATAAAATATGATGAAAAATTTAAAAAAAAAACACATTTTCTAACTTTGACCTAAAATATAATTTACACAAATACAATCACACCCCATAAATGTCAAAACAGCCATTGTCACCAAGTGAAAGTCAAGGTGAAAATGTCTTGTCACTAAGGGGTTAAAGGGACTATATCATCTGAACATTGTTTTTACTGTGCATGTAGAGCATAAAAAATAATTTCACCTGTTGCATACCGTGTAACAGGTGATGTCATAAGCAGGAGACTCCAAAGACACATTAAAAACACATTTTCTCCTAATTTAGGCATTTGCTTGCAGTTTTGTTAATACAATGCATAGATAATTTTCAATATTTTTTATGATCTACTGGCACAGTAAAACCAATATTCAGGTCAAACATTCCCTTTAAATCGATACATTCTTTAAGTAACATTTAGAAAACAGAGGCTGAAAGCAGAAAGGATTATGTGCAGGAGTAACTTTTAACACTTTTAAACATTGTGAGTTATTTACTTCCTCATGTTGAACAAATTATGTGAAGATATATTATACAATGGTATATATTGTATATTGTAATCACTTGAAATTCAAGATTCTAACATCCGTAATAAATGCCACTGTCTTCGCAGACAATGTGTTACTTTTCATAGCCAAATGACGAAACAAGTGGCCAATTATCTTGAACTTGATAGAGAGATTTGGCAGAGCTAGTGGATTCACTATTAATTACTCAAAATCAGAAGCAATGTACCTTCAAAAAACATGCCGACAAACCCCCTTCAGCGCGCACCTCTTTCGTTAACATACTTGGGAATTCATTTACCAAAATTCCCACACAAGACATACTCGCTAAACTATACACCAATTTTTACTAAAATCTCAGAGGAACTGAAAACATGGGAACATTTATTATTGTCATATATTGGTTGAGTAGCACTCATTAAGATGGTAACCTTTCAGAGATTACTATATTCTTTACAACATCTACCCTTACTCCTTATATCCAAAGACATCAGACAAATAAACTCCACCTTCAGTAAGACAAATAAACATCCCAAAATTAGCTGGCTAAAACTACAGCAAAAACAAAAATGATCTGTGCAAATAAACAAAGTGCCCTAGAAAAGTATAAATAACAGTGATGGTACTTGTGGTATCACACATAAAACGCAGCCCTCTGAAGCACTCTCCAAATGCCCAAACACAATATATAACAGAAAAAGCAGAATGGCGCGAGAAAGTGGACACCTTAATCACAAGGTAATGGTGCAATATTGTAAAACACCAATAGTTTTAACGCAGATGGTGAGGAGTACACTCACAAAACGTTTTGTAGGATTTCTTTAAAATATCGTGCTTTAATCGCAATAAATATTATCTGAAAAATATAAAGTGACAAAATAACATGTGCAGGACCAGACTGATAATACACAATGATGGCCCCTGCTAAAAACAAACTTACAAGAGAAAATGATCAGAAATACAAACAACCAGTGCTGAAATCAGAAGCATAACCTGGATGTGGCAAGAGGCTGGATCAGGGAGAAGAACTGCAGCTGCTAAAGTCTCTATCTCTACGCGTTTCGCCGGAACTCCGATCACGGCTTCCTCAGGAGAAGACTAAAAAGTTTTTTTAAAAGCAAACAAAACACTCTGCCTCACGATTAAATTGACCATGTATAGATATATGTTTTTAAGAATACTCCTTAGAGCCTATATGTCCCCAGTACGTCTAAAAAACGCTAATATAGCACAAAATGATTCCTGTTGTAAATGCAACCAGACCGGAGCAGACTATCTTCATTGTGAATGGCAATGTAAGGTGATATGTCAGTTTTGGAATGTAGTCCAGGGCTATGTGGAACACACATTTGGCATTCATTTGGTCAACACCCTAGAATTCACCCTCTCTGGCTATTCTAGCTTACCCATCAAACATGCCCGCTTTACAAGGATCATCTCCACTGTAACAAACAAAACCATTTTACAGTTCTGGATAAGCAGGGATAAGCCGTCCATAACAATCTTCAAAGAAAAACTGTTTTATATCTTTCGTATGACTTGGCTCAACACCCAGCAATATAAGACTGGGGGAATAGAACATTTTTTTAAAGACTGGAGCTTATACATCAACTCATTGTCTCTGGACCTAAAAAGAAAAATTAAACAAGCCTTCCAAACCTCACCTTGGTACATGAACCAAATTCTAAAAAAACTAAATCCAATCTGTATACCATAATGACATACCGGAATGTCATTTTTTTTGTCTGCACTATTGTACATAATACCTTGTAAAATATTACATGATATTTTGTCTAATATCTGATGTGACGTCATGGATACTCCCAAAACGACCACATTAGAAACTGTATCCAGTTATAGGTTAATTGATAAGTTAAAGTAGAGGTTACTAGATATATATACAGTTTTTGTAAGTGTCAGTAAACATGTCATCTGATATATACTATCTCTTGTTATATATAAACACTATTAGATAATATAGAGTTCGTACATGTCATACATAATTAAACATATCAATTGATAGATCTTAAGTAGTAAATGATGTTAGATATCTGTATGATTGTTAGCGATTGTAGATCAACATGTAATGTCATTTTGTGTAATTTCCTGTTGTACTCAGATTGGATTAAATAAAGAAATACTGTATAACGTTAAAAGTTCAATGGACATACAGTCATAAGTAGAATAGTAACTGAAATTGAAAAAACATTGAATTCCATAAATTTGTACACATCCCTCTTGCTGCAGTTAGTTCAAAAGACGGCAAGATATTGTTACTAGGCTTGCTTCAAAAAAGGAGCAAGCGTTCTTCATGATTCCAAAATGGCAATCAAATGTATCTATTATAGCTTAGAATGCGGACTTATATTATAATTATTATAACTCTATGGGTGCAGGTCACTAAACGGTGCATTGCAGGTGAGTTGAGGTGAGATGAACACATTTAGCAATACATTGGCCAGGTACAAACCCGCTAAGCAAACTCACCAGGTCAGGTTGTGCCAGTATGTCAGAGGTCACGTTCACATATTGCATCAGATTTAAGCTATATTAATGAAAAACTGCCATCAGGATTACCATGTGTTTTTTTTTTCCAGGTTTCCATTACCTCACAATATTTTTGGGTAGGGAAGTAAAAGACATGGGGGAGTATGAGTTCATCTATATCATTCATCTATATGACAGCTGTGGTCCCCACTTTAATGGCGCGGCACCAGCTGCACCTTCTCTCTTGGACAAATAGATTACATTAAAATGATAGCTATGGTGGTCAGTTGTTTGCTATGGGAAAGGAGCTGCCATTACACCTTTTTTGTTGGACCAAACCTGATCTGACCAGAGCGCGATTAAACCCAGTTCTTTGTCCCTAGGTTCTATTCATTAAACAATGAACTGAGGCGAAATAACAAGGGATTTTTTCTATTCCTTTGTTAGTTCACTGCAGATCACTTTTTAGTAAACAGACTCCCGTTGATGAGAAGTAAGGACCCCACCTTAACCACTGAATATGCACAGTCTGCTGGGCTTCATCTCTCGTTGGTTTGATAATGTTTGATCTGGATTGAATGTAATGTCAGCTCCTCCCGCAGGGAGAATAGACCATTACAGCGACGGTATCGAAATGATTTTATATTGCAATAAAAACAATTTACTCGTGTGACAAAGGCAAAACTGATGACTTTGTATGTGTGTTTTGTTTTAGAAACTGGTCAGCATAACAATAATCTCCTGGAAAACATGATTGATAATATTGAAAATGAAGTCAGCAGTACCAGAAGAAGGAATCGTAGACATGCAAGTGATGATGATTACAATATTGAAGTTCTTCTTGGAGTAGATGATTCAGTTGTACGATTTCATGGAAAGGATTATGTGCAGAAGTACCTTTTAACTCTTTTAAACATTGTGAGTGATTTACTTCGTCATGCTTTGGTGAACACATTAAGTGAAGTTATATTACACAATGGTTTATAATGTATATTGCAATCACATGAAAGACACGATTTGGTGATATTAAATGGAAAAACAATCATAAGTAGAATAATAACTAAAAAAAAAGATTGAATTCCATGAATTTGACGATTTTTACACATCTCTCTTGTTGCAGTTAGTGCAAAAGAAGGCAACATATGGTTACTGAGTTTGCTGCAAAAAAAGAAGCAAACATTATTAATGATTCCAAATTGGCAATCAATATGGGTGCTAATCACTAAAAGGTGAGTTGAAGTGAGATGAACAAATCCCCTCTCCACATTGGGACAAACCTGCTAAGCAAACTCACCAGGTTTGTACCCGCACATTATATTGGTTAATTGATGAGATGAAATGTTCATCTCACCTCAACTCACCTTTTAGTGAATAGCCTCTATGTCTATGCTAATTAAAATCAGCTATATAAAGTCATCTATTGCATTTGCTACAACATTAGTTAATGATTTTTTCATACTGAAAAAAAAACAAGAAAAACTTTATATTGCTGAAGGTCAATTTCTATTCTCAAATATTAATAGATATCTTGTCGTTTGTAGAATCTTCTTAATGAGCAGGTTCCAGACAGAAGCTTTTCTCATTATTTCCTCTCCAAGGAATCGTGTTTCTAGTGTGAAAAAATTCCTTTCTTCATAAGTAAAATCTTTCATTCCCTAATTAAATGTTATATCTTGTTTCTGTATCATTTATAGTTCTGTAATGTGGTTTTTTTTTATGCCCACAAATGTAAGTGAATATTACTTTTTAAACATAATAAAATCTTGCTAGCTCTCACATTGCACACTGTTATGGTAAATAATTATTAAGATAGCTTTTCCCAATATATATAGGTATATATTACAAGCTTGTTTTCATTTCCAAAATGCATAATTATGCTTTACTTATGTTGAATTTCATCTGCTACGTGCTACGCTATCAACCAACATGGGCAGATGCAAGGAAGTACAAATGTGTTCAAGCATGACATTGAGTCGTAAACAAGTATCTTGAGATATTAGATTGGTAAGTTGCGTTGGGGATCTGAATACTTGTTGAATGGGTTATCATAAACTGTTGGGATGACCATCATCATCCAGGAGGTGCTGTTTTCCATTACATTTGCAAACTCTTCTGCTTATTCCAACAACCTTGGTACTAGTGAGGATAGATTCTGTCTGATTTAATGAGGACCAGTCATCTTTATAGTTTATGTTTACCTATTTTGTAAGGCCACTGCATTGTTTGATATCAGCTATCCAGTGACGTCTGTACACAACTGGAATTGAGCCTATCTATCACAGTGTTTACCGTATAATTCTATTGTCTGGCATAGTTGTGTCAATTAAGAAGTATTGGCCTGGTCTCCTCCGTGGGAAAACTATGCTCCCATAGCTAGAAATTCTACAAATCTCGAAGGAGCCATACATAAGAGTTTTATGTTCTTGTCCAAATAGTTTCTATTCGCTTTCTGTGTGATAGCTGTAAAGTAGCTTTGTAGGCTATTCTGGAATGAACCATGATTACAAAGCCAAAGTCAACATTTTTTGGTTTCGTCCAATTAGTTTCATGCAGAAAAATAGCAACTGAAACAATTCCTTTGTATCTAGTTGAATAAAATTGCTGTTGGCAACTGGGTGGACTAAATGATTTTAGAATGTAAGGACTTTTAAAGATCACAGAAACACTCTAAGGACTAAGTTTAGCTATATTTCAAGGTATGCAATAAAGGTAACAAGCTGTTTGAAATTAAAAAATGATTTTTTTTTGCATCACACTGTCTGAGCAGTCAGTGTTTTAATTTTGTGAATTCTGGTTTCTAAAAGGAACCAGCCTTCTTTTTGAGGCACAACTTATCCAGTCTATTATTTGTTGGTCTTCCTGAAAATATACTTTTGCCGTGCTAAATGGGAAATCTGCTGTGGTGAAAAGTTCCCCAGAACACTTTTACTATTATCTTTTTTAAAGTGTTTAAAATATACATATTATAACAAAGCCCCTTTAAAAGTTGTATAAATTAGGCATTTGTCTATGTCACAGAATTTTTTTTGTGCAGAGGGAGAAGAAACATGGGGATCTATTCGCTAAAATTTGAGTTTGGAGTTCAAGGTGAAGGCTCATCTTGACCACCATATCTCAATGATACTTATCCTACAACACCTGTTCCCATCTTGACCTTGAAAAAGTATTTTTCAGAGGTTGAGATGTGGTAAAGATGGTTGAGATGTAGAGAGGTTGAATTGTGAAGTTTGAGAGGTCGAGGTAGTAGAGTTAGGAGGTATAATGGCTAAAATTTGGAGGTTAAGGAAGTCAATTTTGGAACCTGAGTTACGAGATCTCAAAACCCACAAGTGCCATGTCTTCACCCACTGAAAATAATTGCTGTTACCACCAATAGAGAGGAGGGGATTTGCGGTTGAGATATTTAGTAAATAGCTCACGGGGGTCGAGATAAGAGATTCACAATGGAGGTTAATTTGAACTTGATCTTCCATCTCGACTACTTTGTTTGAAAGTAAAATTTTAGTGAATTGACGCATTGTGTTAAGTATTTTTAAATGACTGCTAAGAACATGGGTGCTTTGTGTAGCAGTGGGCAATTCAGATATCCTTATACTTTCTGCAGCCATTTTGAAATATTCTTCTGGCCCCCACCAAGAACAGTCCAGTAATGTTGGGTAATACCAGTGGTGTAACCCCAATGTTTACCTGTTTTTTTAACCGATGGTCTTGATGGTCCACATCTTTCATGTCTACCAAATATCAGTCCCTATAAGTGGACCAATATTTCTAGGAGATTAGTATGCATTTTGAGCATTTTATGTATGTCCCTCACTGGTTCTTTATAGTGTATATGTAATGGGCACTGACAGTGGGCAAGCCTGGGCTTTTAGTGTGGGAACTAGGTGACACGTTCTTACCTTGTAATGTATTTGTATACATTTTGCTAGTTCAAACCAAGAAAGAAATGAAAAATTCAGAAACTTAAAAATCTTCCAAGACATATCATACAGAACTAAATTTTAACAGGTAGCAGCTGATATGAGAATGAAAAAAAAAATCGATATAGATGGGTATTCCTGCTAGCTTGATAGTCCTGAGGGATGGAGTCAGGGTGGTACTTAGAGATCCAGAAGCTGCTAGAGAATGGTGAAAAAATCTGGTGGAGTATAGAAATATTGCACTGTAATGCACTGAAATAAGGGAGGTAGGGGGCTTCATAGGGCCAAAAGAGGTGTTAAAAAATATAATATTATAAAGGAAATTAATTGAGGTGTAGAGTTATAACACAGTTTAAAAAGTTAATTAATGGAAATAAGTATCACTAGTTTAGATAAGATTTAAAATAAGATAATGTATAGAGCGGATAAGAAAATACTTTAAGCAAGAGGAAATAATAGAGAATTAAGAAATAGGATGAGAAATATATTATTATAATAAGGGGAAAAAGGGAAAAGTAGATTTGCACTAAAGCATGGCACATAATGATAGTGTTTGTTTTAGAGATGAAGCACAAGACAGATGGAATAATCACATAATGTAATAAAGGAGGGAGAGGGAGAATAGAGTTACTTAATTAAAATATAAAAATCACATTTAAAAGGTAAATAAGAAAAAAGGGGAGAGGAATCTCAAAAACACATAATATGCTTAAAACCATACAAAGAGAAGTGCCATAGATAAAAAAAAAAAAAAAAAACCCAGGGGATAGTCAAGCATGCAGGGGAACAGGTATTTTGGAGGGACTTGAGAGGGAGGAGCTGGGAATATATGTAAAGGGTGCTCTCCGCCAGGCAGTTACAATAATAGATGATTTTAGAAATAATGCAGCACAAACCTTCCTGTTAAGGTCAGGAACAAGACCTTAGAACAAGGAATGAGGTGGAGTATCTCCACCCCTTCCAGAGATCCAAGGGTTAACGCGAGGATCTCTCTGAACAAGAGCATGGAGCTCGAGATCAGGATGGTGTGATCTCGAGATGAGACAGATTTTAATGTTTGTATGTATTGTTTTGTTGATATCATATCTGACGAATTGGTTGCTGCATGGAGCCGGAAGACAGAGGGAGAATTAGAAAGAAATAAGGGTTAATATGGTTACAGTTGTATGCTAATGCCAAGGGAATAAACTCCCAATTTAAGCGATCTGTGATTATAAACATTTTGAGAGATGAAAGAATAAATATTGCTTTATTACAATAAACACACTTAGTGTGGTTACAGAAAGATATTCCAAGGGTTATTGCAAATAGATTTCCAAATGTGATTAAAGCATCATTGGCAACAAAGAAAAAAAGAGTGGTTTCTATCCTGAGGGCCAGACGGGTACAATACTACCTTTTATAAGGTATTAGAAGACCAGTTAATAGACCGTTTGACACGTACCTTTAATAACTTCGTAGAAAGGAATGAGATTCCAGAGGAATGCCTGAGAGCAAACATCATCCCAATAAGAAAGCAAGACAAGGACCAAGAGAAAGTGGAAAATTATAGACCAATTTCCTTGCTAAATACAGATTTAAAGATCTGCGCTGCGACCCTGGCAGACAGACTAAAGGCCACCATACCCACGACAACACATAGAGATCAAGTGGGGTTTGTTTATGGAAGAACTCCAACAAGCAATATCAGGAAAATCATTGACATATTAGACCAAAAACAAAGAAATAAAACATCTTTGCTATTACTGTCATCGGATGAAAAGGCTTTTGATAGAGTGAGATGGGAATATATGAAACAAACAATGGTGGCCTTTGGTCTGTCTGGCTGTATGCTACAGGTTATTATGCTGCTATATACTAGACCATCTGCCAAAACCAATCTGCACAGGAATAATTTCTGACTGGTTCCAAATATCAAATGGAACAAGGCAGGGATGCCCCCTGTCCCCCCTGCTGTATGTGATGTTGATAGAACCTTTGGTCATACAGGGAAATGGCCGAAATAGAGGGCTTCAGAGCAAAAAAAATGAATTAAAGACATCCATGTGTGGCGATGATGTCTTAATATCCTTGACCAATATAGGTTTATCGTTCGAGGCACTCATGAAAGTGATCGAAGAATTTGGAGAAGTGTCTAATTATAGATTAAAAATAAATACAAAAGTGGCATTACCAATAAATATAGAGGAAGAAGAATTATTACAGGTTAAGAAGAGATTCCCTTTTATATGGACGCAAAAAGAGATACATTATTTAGGAATAAAAATAACACCTGACCCTAGTAAAATAATAGAATCAAATTTCTTGACACTGCTAAGACAGGATAAATATAAGTCTGATAGAGAGGAAAAATAAAGAAATATCTTGTTGGAGGAGAATAAATGTAATTAAATCATATATCCTACCTAAATGGTTATACTTTTTCAGACTCATACCCCTCAAAGTCCAAGATTCTTGGCTGGAAATGATCCAAATGGCATTTACAAACTATGTTTGGCAGGGGAAAAACCCAGAATAAGTCTATATGCATTATCCCAAAAAAATCAAGAGAGGAGGATTAAGGCTACCAAAAATCAGGGAATATTTTATGGCAAATATTCTAAACCTTCTTATATGTACTCAGAGACAGGAAGCAGATAGGGAGGATTGGTACCGTCTAGAGATGGAGGCAGTACAAACCGGAGAACTCTCTACTATTGTGTGGACAAAACTGTGTAGCTAAAGTCTCAAATTCTCTGATATTAAGTAATATTATGCCCTACTGGAACAAATTAAGGAAACAACTAGGTCTAAAAGACAAATTAATTAAAAATGTAAATAGAAAAACCATTCCAGAGGAGGTAGAAGATATAAACCTAAATCAATGCGTTAACATAGGAATTTGTAGAATCAAGGATGTATATAGCAAGACAGGGATGAAGACCTTTAACCAACCACGAATGGATAGGGAGGTGTCACATATTGTTCACATAATTTTAGGAACCATAGCAGTGATTGCAAGAAATTGATGAAGAAGTAGAATGGCATCAGGTTTATGATAAAATACTGGACCAGTGGAAAATGCCAGATTAACACAAGAAATTAGATAGACTGGAAGACATGGATAGTTAAGTGGGAAAGAAGCGGGAAGAACTAGCTATTGGGCAAGGCTTAGATATGTAACATATATGGGAACCCTGGTGATAGAACGGAGGGTAAGGCCTCCAGAGGAGAAAATCCCCCTGTCTGAGGGGCCCATGTAAAACTGAATTTTTTTCTTTGGTATACTAGGTTGTAATAGCAACCAATGCACCAAAAATGTTTATTTGTTGTTTGTGTGTATCCAATAAATTCTGGACTATATGATCTAACTGCACCTTTATTACTATCAAGATTCTCAAGAATGTGATTTTATGGATCTATATTGGGATGGAGTATGTATTTATTAATGTAAATAGCAGAAATTGGCGGAGGAGGGGGAGAGAGAACATACATTGGGGGAGAGAACAGAGGAGGAGAGAGAACATAAATGGGGGACGAGAGGGGAAGTGAACATAAATTGGAGTAGGAGGGGGGAGAGAACAGGGGAGGGGAGAAAACAGAGATGGGGTGGAAGGGGAGAGAACAGAGGAGTGGGAGACAACAGAAATAGGGGGGAGAACAGAGGAAGAGGAGGAGGGAACAGAGATGGGGGTAGGAGGGGGAGAGAATGGAAATGGGTGAGAGAACAGAGGAAGAGGGGGAGAGAACAGAGATAGGGTAGGAGGGGAAGAGAACAGAGATGGGGGAGAGAACAGAGGAGGAGAGGGTGAGAACAGATGGGGAGGAGAGGAAGAGAACAGAACAGGGGGGAAAACAGATGAGAGGAGGGGGAGAACAGAGATGGGGGAGAGGGAAAGAGATATGGGGAGCGGGAGGATATATATGGGGGGAAGAGTCAAGGGATTGAAGTGGGGAGGAGCGGGGCACCAATATGCATTTTCGCCTGTGTAGGAAAAAATCCTTCCACCGGTCCTGCCACAAAGCACATATTAGAGGCACTCGGTTTACCAACTTGTGATTTAATCTGACATCTGGGCAATATTCCTCTATAAATGGGAATCTACAGATGTTCCGTGAGGACAGGGGATATAACTGTTATGGTAATTGCTTTTTAATTATTTAAGAAGTTATTGCACCAGAGGAAGTGCTTCTGTCTGTTTGTAGTCTTGCAATAAATAGAGGATTACTGCAGTGTCCTTCAAAGGGTGCAGCACCCTAGTATTTTAAGAAGTGGCCAAGTGGCCTGGGATTTTAATTTAGAGACCCATAATATATTATTTATAAATATTATATTTAAATAACAGTTACATATATATATAACATACTGGATTTTACACACTGATTTTATTATATATATATATTACTATCTTTAGTTTTTGCAGCTTATGTAATTTTATTTAAAGCACTGACTTTCTTTTCCCTTTATGTTTGTCATTAAAAACATTTAATGACTGTTACAAATAAATAATTTGTTGCCCCAACTAGCAAATGATAGAGGGAATGTATGCAGCAATAAAATTCCCAACAGAATTTTTAACTTGGCTGCAGAAGGAACGATAAAGAGGAGACAAACCCAATAAAGAGTTAGGGTGGGAACAGCCGCAGCTGTTTTTAATAAACATACCATACCTTGACAGCCAACTTTTTAAAATCATGTATATAAAATCTTAAATAACATTCCATTCATATATAAAATGTAACAAATATACAATATACATTACCAAACCACTAAACCCATACCAAGCCCTGGGCATATACCTATGCCCAGCTCCTGCCACTGCAGAGGGCATGCACCTTTGCAAAAACACTTTAACTGGCAAGGTTTTACTCCGCCACAGCAAGTTCTTCTGAATCCTCGGAAGAACACCGCCTCCACCACAACATAAGTAATTCTTGCTCCATGGCATTTTGAAAGCCACTCAACATGATGTATTTTCCTAAATAATTAAGGTGCACACCATCAACGTAATACAGTTGAATAATCCACCTTTAGCCAGAGGTGCTGTAGAGCTATTCCTGATAGCCTTATGTATTTTTATACTGTACTACCCAGGCATCTCCTTGTTTTCTCCAAGACTTTGACAGAATAGGCTCCGCTCCACACCAGGCTAGGCACAATCTCAGACCAAATCAAGATACAAGGCGAAAAACATGCCACAATGCACTCCAAATTATACTTAATAGTATTAAGGTCAATTGTTTTAATCTGGCCTACATCATTCACCTCCACATGAATTAATAAAAACGATCCTTTAACCAAGATGATCAGAGCACCTCCACGATGTCAAACTGCATGTTTACCTGCCCAATAAATAAAATAACCCCCCCGTAGAACCTTTAAAAACACAACTAAAATGAAAACCCTTTGTAACCGAAAACCTTTACGCCGAAGCATTTCCAAATCTAACCTCATTAGAAATAATGTTCACTCCAGTTACCAATAAACCTGAATACCTTACAGTAAGCCTGGCAGTACCCGGACTTAGGGACTCCTGCCTCAATCTTATCAGACTCCTGAATCTGGGCTCTATATGGTACTGAAACCTTCTAGGTTCGCACCAGATGAAAATCTCCAAAATTCAGACACTGGAAATGAGAAAGAGCATCCACAATGTTATTATAAGTCCCTGGGGTATGGCATGCTCTAACCCACAAGAATAGCTTACTAGTCTATCCAGTTTTGTTTAGTGGTGTGCCTAACTTGTTCGCCAAAAAATTTAATTTGGACAGTACATTAAGTCATCCCTTGGGCCAACAAACAAATTATCATTCACATAATAGATGATTTAATCCCATCTCAGAACATAAAACACATTCTAGAAACTAAAGGCCTCAAAATAAAAAAAAGAGAGGTAGAACAACCCATTGGTAAGCATCTATCATAAGATGTGCTGACATCTCGGGGGAACCGGCAAAAGCATAAAAAACTCACTTAATGTCCGTCTTTGCTAACCAAGTCCCCTGACCACCCCCGCGAATCAACTGTAACACCATGTCAAAGGAAGTGTAGGTTACCTGTGCCTCCTCCTTACTGATTCCATCATTCACTGATTGAATTAGGTCATCTAAAACAGCAGGCTGGGGAAGTACTGTACCCTGGTAAGACTAACCTTCTATCTTCCGGAACCTCTGCCACATCAAGACATCCAGTGCTGTCTGGACAGTCCTGTGCCTCCTCTTCTGGGCCCTTGCTGTCTGCCAGGGCTCTTCAGCACGCTGTTCTGACTCAAGTGCTCTACCATGTGATGTGTGTGGCCGCGTGCTGGGGCATATCAGCTCACAATCTCCCACTGATCAGGAGGAGCATAAATGGGTAGCTGAAGAAGAGGATGTCCTCTCTCAGTGACCTGATCCAGAGGCCTCATCTAGACAGGGAATAAGTCAATCCCCGCTGCCACTGGGAAGCCGAAGTACCAGCCCCCCTCCCCGCAGCTAATGCTGAATGTAGCCAGTCAGCCCGTTTTCTGGAGCTTCTCTATTTCAGCCAAGTAAGATATTCTTTCCACAACACCTGCCTAATCTACGCTCTTACCCCCATAACAAAATAACCCATCCTCTCTCCCTCTCCCTACAGCCATGAGAGCCTTCCCCAGGCTGTAAGGCTTTTCATTAGTAGAAAAAGAAAAGCCTATATATATTTAATTTTTAAACCAAAAAAAAGAGGGATGTATTGTATATTTAATTTTTTTTTTTGGAATAAACCACAATAGAAAAAAAGATCATGCAAAAATATACAGATATCTGGTTCTAATACTGTGCGTATCTGTCTACAAAACACGTAAAATACTAATGGATGTGTACACAGTAAAATAGGAAACAACTAACTACAATATTATATGCCAAGTGATTAATTGTGAACAATAAAAAGTAATACACACAAAAAGATTGCAATGTAGTAATATAATAAAGCAACAATATCATCAGAGCAAAAATGTAGCTACACAAGAACGGACTCATATGTATACAGATCACCAACATTTCAGCCTGTGGCCTTCCTCAAGGGACCTCTAACTGGATGAACATTCCCTTAATATACTACAAAGTATTACCAGCAAACACAGCTGAAACACAACCTAGCGCCGGCTGCCAGTGGATCCCATGACGTCAAACTGCCTAAATAAAGTATAAATTGTAAAGACACATAAGATCCAGCTGAGTAAAGTACATACTAAGGAAAGTATACAACACTGGTAGCCATAGCCATCAAAATAAATAAATGGAAGATTTACTTTAGGCTCTGATTTCGGTTACTGGACCGGATCCATTTTTGCTTACAATGTCATTAGGGTTTTTTCAGTGTGGAATACATACACAGTATGTGTGGAAACTGGGTGAAATTTTAAAAAATAACTTTTAATAAAGATTACTTAAAAAATATTGTAGGGTAGTATTCGACTATACCCCACAGTGACTTAGTGCGATAGAATACTGCAAAAAGTCACAGACATGACACATTAAAAAACAATTATGCAGTACACATATATAGTTGTCAGATCCCTATCCCCCTGTGGGGGTATTAGAGGATTATTTAACACAGATGAGGGTTCTATTACTTGTAAATTGGTTACTAAAAGCTTATTATGATTAAGGTTTTAGTAACCAATTGCAGTATTCTATCGCACTAAGTCACTGTGGGGTATAGTCGAATACTACCCTACAATATTTTTTAAGTAATCTTTATTAAAAATTATTTTTTAAAATTTCACCCAGTTTCCACACATACTATTTACGAAATTAGGTTTTCACTACCTCCCCCAGGGAATCTGGGAATATAAAACTAAGCTCCACGTGTTTTTATTACTTTTTTTGTGGTTGTTTTTTTTATAGCAATAGCAGAAATTGTGAAGTAAAGTTCAGCATTTATTATCCAGGGCGCTGAAGAATTACCTTGAACAAAGCCAGACTCAGGACACAGCTGTCTATGACTAAGTGCTACTTGTGAGAGCGAAACACGTAAGGTGTAAAGGGGGCTGCTATTTTTTCAGTGAACTACTGCTAAGTATGAAATTATTGTTTGGATTATCCCTGCCTATTATTTCTGAGTCTGGAGTCTGGCTGTGTTTCAGGTAATTTTTCTCCTTTTTTTATTTGGGTTAGTTAACAAAGTGTACACTGGAATTTCTTCAGTTTATTTTCCAAGGTAGGCAAATTAATATAGTGTACGCTGATAAAAGGCAATAATTTAAATATATTTCCGATTTACAGTCAATTGGCAGTTTAAGGTAGACTTGACACCAAATGTAATCAGATCCAAGTGATATAGTGATTCACCCTGTTAAAGGGAAAGCTGAGATATTGCTTACTACTAAGAATGTGTGGATCATCCATCATTCAGCGCTAACAACATTTTTAACCTAATGGTATTTGGATTTACAGATAGAAACATGTGTACAAGAAATAGTGTATTGGTGAAGTTAGAACTTAGCTTAACCTACTTAGCTTCCTACTTATAATTCCATGTGTATATATATATATATATATATATATGTATATATATATATATATATATATATATATATGTATATATATATATATATGTATATATATATATGTATATATATATATACACGGCCATTTCTTTACATAAATCTTTTACATATTGAATGTGTAAATCATATGTGTTCAGAGGAAAATCAATTATTTAATATTATTTAAATATCTTGATTAGATAGCCGGTTCCATATTTGCATTCTACTTTCTTCCGTGGGGCATGTACATGTTAAGTGCCCAACAAAAGTCCAGTGATGTGTGTTCTGTGTGCTCTCCTGTATGTATGCATGTACACATTGCAAGTAAAACCAAATATTGCAAGTTTATCATTTAGGCTACTTTTGCCTTTTTTTTTTTTTTTTAAAGCACTTTACAATGTTGCTTTTCTTCATTCCAGGCTCCAGCCAAATGCTGAGAGCTGAGTGGGAGAGTCAGTAGAGGCTGCAAACCTGACATTTGTGAGTAAATTAAACATATTTAGAATATGCTGACCTTGAGCTAGATGTAACTTGCTGGCTCCCTCTGAGTAGCTTGCAATGAAGCTCAGTCAGCATTCTGGGATTTATTTATCTGGCTTCGCCTCATGAAAACTTTAAAGATAAATGGCAGATGCCAGAATGAATGACAAAACTGCCTAGTGATGCTGTCTGAACATTATATGAAGGGTGGTCCACAGCAGCCTTATATACTTATGGTACTTTTATTGATCATTTATTGATCATTTTCATTGATGCCATGCTGTGTACTATTGGGAACAATATTCTACAACATTTATTTCTTCTTAACTGTACACTGATGTGAGCTATACTGTATCACAATATATGTCTGACTAACTTTACACCATAGTGATCATTACTGTACAGCGTCTGTGGATAGAGCTTTGTGACAGTCTGTCGGTGGTTAGTTTGAATATCTGTGTTTCTGAGTTCTGACACATAACATCATCTTTCCATATTACCATGGAGCCACAGTAACTGTCACACATCGTCAACATTATTGTTGCTATCAGGGAAAAACAAAATTCTTCATTCCCAAGAAAAAAAAATTCTGTGAGTGAGTGTATCTAACTGTGTGTCTGAGTGTATGACTGTTATAAAATGTTTGGGCACAAAGTAGGCACTGATAAGCTGTTTGGGCACAAAGATTGCAGTGTGAGGACAAGGATGGCTCTGCCAGGGTTTTTGGGCAAAGATGATCGTAAAAAACTGTTTTGGCACATAGATGGTCCTGACAAGCTGTTTGGTCACATAGATGGTCCTGGCAAGCTGTTTGGGCACATAGATGGGACTGTGGGAAGAGAGAGACAGGCATGGGGGTATGGGGAGAGAAACATACATGGGGTATGGAAAGAGAGAGACAGACATGATGAGTATGGGAAGAGAGAGACACACAAGTCACTGACATGGTGAGCATTGGGGAATTGTACTTATTGCTCCATGTGTATTTTTTTCCAATGATACTCAGCCAGGCAAATGGCTGACTGAGCTTTGGCTGGTTGGACATTAAGGGAACAGTAGTTAAATCTCACTCTGCTAGCCAGCCAAAAGTCATCCATGTTACTGGCTAAGCATCAGAGAACTAGTAGTATACTGCAGAAATAAATAAAACCACCACACAATATTATTAGCAAATATGTATCTTTTTTTTTAATTAAACTTTGTGCTTGCTGTTTACATCAAAATAAAGTTTGTGCTGCCCCCCCAAAAAATGAAATTGGCATATCTGGAAAACTCATTTTTAAAGGGGAGGGGTTAGTAATACAGCTACGCCCACCCGGGGTGCTAGCACTATAGGATGTAACCTACTCAGGAGGGGCATCAATGTTTTTGTAAACTTGCTTGCACCATTACAGATCCGAAATGCCTGGAAAGTCTCCTCAACATGAGGAGGGAGACAGCAACCACATACATATGTTTTGGCCTTCATTGGCATCGTCAGTGTGGCATGGCTGGTGACCCGCATCTGGGCAAACCCTTATTAATCATGGAGACAAAAAAATTGGGCACTCCACTGAGAACGGACAAAGATGAAATAGCCAGCCCTATAGGATGTAACCTACTCGGGAAGAGCATTGTTTTTTGGATGCTTGCACCATTAAAGAGGAGACCTCTCCATTACCATATCCGTATGGTCCCACCCAAAAGGGTAGTCCAGATCTCGGTGGGGTTTTCAGTTCTTTGTTTTTGTCTCTGTATTAATTATTTACAATAATTCAGACCATATGCACAGTTAAATAGAAGGCATTTTAAGCACTGGCTTTCTGAATAAAGTACTTTTTCAAACTTTTTTTTTCAGGTTAATGAAATATACCATGATGAGTCACTGGGTGCGCATATCAATGTGGTGCTTGTGAGAATAATCATGCTAAGTTACACCAAGGTGAGTTTTAGTTTTATTACTTTGTTTACAAGGTTGTTAAAATGTTATTAAATAGATTATTTCAATCCAGATATCAGTATTGGAAACATAGCTCTAACAGAATATTCAAATGAAATATCACGGCCATTGAAAAGATAATTAGCATTGTTGGCCTAACAGATGAAGAGTACAGAGTGGTCAGGTGACACAGAAGCAGAGACTCGATATGGGTCTTTATAGAAAAATGTCAAAGTCCAGTGAGGTCTCCAGTCTCTCCGGGTGCATGCCTGGACCCAGAAGTTCAGGCACTCGTTGATTTGTCTAAATGTAATGATCACTCACAATGTTTGATTACATTTAGCCTGTGAGAGTGAGGGGCATCATCTGAGAGGATTCCCTCTGTAGTTCCCGCATGCTGTGCCATCCGAATGGTTGTTTGGGCCATGTTTTTTTGTGGCGTCATAGCATGTCCTTATGCACAAAGTAGTTAGTCTTGGATATGTCTAAGATGCGAAGCGCAACAAAGTGGGAAGTAGCTAATTTGTGAGACAGAGCAAAATATATCTATATATGTAAAATGTATGAAATTTTCAATTCCTTTCTTAAACAATAACTTAATGTCATCAGACATTTTCCTTTTATAATCATTTATTGAGTATTTTTTTTCCTGATAACAATACAAGACATCTATTAAACATTTACTTCTTGTCATTTTCCATGGATACCTTGAGCACTATTCTAACTGTCAAATTCATGAAATCTTGGATTCTTTGTCCCCCATTAATAAAAAAAAAAAAAAGGGCATTAATGGTAAATGAAAGGGTTTTTGGAATACCGCACCCAATAAAATATTACAGCCCAATCTACAAAAATTATTTTAATGGAGGTTTATAGCACCATTAAAATACTGGCATTAAAACACTGATCTGTGCAGTAATTACACAAACAGTGATGCAATGATAACCGGTAAAAATTAATGGCCAAAAAAATCTTAATTTTTTTAAATTTAACCCCAAAATAGCACGACTTAATTGCATCGTCTGCTTAATTTCCTTTCGTTTTTGAAAAAGTACTTTGGTAAAATATGAACACAAAAAAAACATAGGTAGATATGATCAATTTAAATTAGATTCTTAATGCTGTATTAAAGAGTTAGATTACAGTCTATCTCTCTATCTATTGATATAGCTATCCATCTGTCTATTCATCTGTAATTATTTTGTATTTATTTTTATATATTTTGCAATAATTTTATGATTTTCTTCTTCAACTGGTCTTTTAATTTTATGGTTTCATTATTTTTAATGTTACACTTAGAAATAATTCAAATATTGACTTTATGGCAATAGTTTAAAATTGTAAATTATAATATGGACAATCTGTCAATTTCTTGGAAAGATTAAGAATACCAAAATCCAGATCTATTCCAGACACAACACCTAGAGAAGAAACTTAGGCACCTGAAATTAACATTTTTAAATCCCACAATATCATACATGGGTGGGGCTACCCCACAAAATTGTTGACATGGAATGAATCTGGGCTGCAATTATTTGACTCTGTAGATAAAGTCAATAAATGGCACCATGATAAAGGATGGTTGGCTGCATTCTGAAAAAAAATGTGAAACTTTATAAAAGATTCAAATGTCATATCATTCTGACATACATAATATCTGTATTATATTGTTTCTTGTGATTTCTTGTGTTGCTCGGAGTCCAATCTGGTAGCCTTCTAAATAGTTTTTTTTATTTTTTTCTTTATTGTTTTCCGAACAAGGTTTAAATAATAGTTGAAGATATGGTGAGTGCATAAATAATTGAAAGACACTTAGATGATTTTATTTACTGCTTAGGGACACATAGTATTTTATCTTACTGCCAGAGGCTTTTCTTGCTTTTTACTCACCGGTTAAGGGAATATAATTGTCTTGTATACACTGAAAGTCTAATTGTTGACTTGGCTCAATTGAAATATTTAAGTAATATACTCCAATATAGAAACAATTAATTTTGTCTTCTTGTTTGATGCAAAATAATATCAAGTCACATAAAATGGTTTTCTATGATAATGTAGGAATATAATAACTTATGGATCATACATTTTAAAATGATCTTGCAGTAGGATAATTTTTGAACTGGTATTTTGTGATATAAATGGAATTCAAGCAATTAAATTTAAACATTTAAGAGGATAGGGTTTTGTTTCTGTTTTTTAACTTGGGATGTGTAATATTATGCTTTACAAAACTAAGTATAATGTGTAATGGGATATAAACAAACTAATGCACTTAATTTTAAATTATTGTACTTTATTTATACCTGATGGAAGTTGTTTTTTTTAGGGGGGGGGTGGCGATATGGGATATGTATTATTATGTTTACATAAACTGTGTTTCTTTTTTAAGGAGTAAATGCAAAACAAATGCACATCATTTTAATGCACTTTATTTATAATTGATGAAACTTTTTATATCCATGATATTTATAGAAACTGGGTATGTAGCATAATGTAAAACATAACATTTAGTACTTTACTTTGAAATCACTGGTGATATGATTCACAGAAATTTGATTTAATATTAATATTGACACACAGTCACACAAACACAAACTTACATACAGTCACACTTATACACACTTACATACAGTCACACTTACATACAATACACTTACACACAGTTACATACAGTCACACTTACACACACATACAGTCACACTTACATACAGTCACACTTACAGACAGTAACAGTCACACTTACAAACAGTCACACTTACACACACTTACATACAGTCACACTTACATACAGTCACACTTATACACA
The DNA here is from genome assembly GCA_036172795.1 of Pelodytes ibericus. Lineage (NCBI taxonomy): Eukaryota > Metazoa > Chordata > Amphibia > Anura > Pelodytidae > Pelodytes > Pelodytes ibericus. The sequence goes on from CM069858.1 coordinate 29,405,903, forward strand.
CTTACACACAGTCACATTTACACACACTTACACACAGTCACACTTACATACAGTCTTACTTTCACAAACTTACATACAGTCACACTTACACAAACGCACACTTACATACACCCCGTACCTGGCCAACAACAGTTTTTCTTTTTTTTGAACAGGGCTTCAGACTGCTCTTCCGCATTTCAGGGTATACCCATGGCCGTTGGTCCCTGGCTTGCTTGCACCTAGAGGATCATCAGCCATACCACACTGACGAGGCCATTGTTGGCCGAAACGGACGGCTGTGGTTTGCTGTGTTCCTCGTGCAGAGGGTACTAGCCATGCATTTTGGCTCTGGACTGCCCTTATGGGTGGGATTAGTCTGATATGCTAATGGAGTGGTTCCTCTGTAATGGTGTAAGCAAGCAAAAAATGGAGTTGCCCTCCCGAGTAGGTACTATCCTACAGGATGGACTATTGTAGTGCTGTCTGTTCTCAGGAGCTCGCACACTCACCCCCCTTTTTTTGCACCCCTTAGATTTTAGGGTATACCCATGGCCATGGGTCCCTGGCTTGCTTGCACCTAGAGGATCATCAGCCATACCACACTGACAAGGCCATTTTAGGCCGAAACGTACATCTGTGGTTTGCTGTGTTCCTCATGCAGAGGGTACTAGCCATGCATTTTGTGTCTGGACTACTCTTATGGGTGGGATTAGTCTGATATGCTATTGGAGTGGTTCCTCTCTAATGGTGTAAGCAAGCAAAAAATGGAGTTGCCCTCTCGAGTAGGTACTATCCTACAGGACGGTCTTTTGTAATGCTGTCTGTTCTCGGGAACTCGCGCACCCACCCCCCTTTTTTGCTCACCTTAGTCACACTTACATACAGACACAGTTACACACAGGGCCGGTGCAAGGATTTTCGTCTACACAGTCGAAGGTGCATTTTGGTGCCCCCTCCTCTGACCTGCCACACCTCCCACACCACCAACCCTCCATACATTTTATATATATATAAAAGTATAATGTATAGTGTGGAAAATAAATACATCTAAATATTTAACTCGCATGCTCTAAATTTGTCACACATTGACACCCTAACACACATTGAAACCCTTAAACACAAAGACACCCTTGCAGTCACACACAGATACACACTTACACACACACCCTTACACGGACACAGTGACACACACACACACCCTTACACAGACACAGTGACACACTTACACACACACACCCTTACACAGTGACACAATTACACACACACAGAAAGTGACACACTTACATACACCCTTACCACTTACACACACAGTGACACCAATACACACATAACCTGAGACATATTATTTTGCCCCTCAATATGCCATTATTTTGCCATTTAATATGCCAAAATTTTGCCCCTCAATGTGCCATTTAATATACCAGGATTTTGCCCCTAAATATGCCATTTAATATGCCAGGATTTTGCCCCTCATTATGCCAGGATTTTGCGCCTCCAATATGCCATTTAATATGCCAGGATTTTGCCCCTAAATATGCAAGGATTTTGCCCCTCCAATATGCCACTGAATATGCCATTTAATATGCCAGGATTTTGCCCCTTCAATATGCCATTTAATATGCCAGGATTTAGCCCCTCAATATGCCACTTAATATGCCATTTAATATGCCAGGATTTTGCCCCTCCAATATGCTATTTAATATGCCAGGATTTTGCCCCTCAATATGCCAGGATTTTGCCCCTCCAATATGCCATTTAATATACCAGGATTGTGCCCCTCCATATGCCATTTAATATGCCAGGATTTTGCCCCTCCAATATGCCACCTAATATTCCAGGATTGTGCCCCTCAATAAGCCAGGATTTTGCCATTTAATATGCCAGGATTTTGCCCCTCACTATGCCAGGATTTTGCCCCTCAATATGCCAGGATTTTGCCATTTAATATGGCAGGATTTTGCCACCCTCCTCCTCCCTTCCCCAGGACTTACCTCCTTGCTAATAAAGTTTGTTAAAAAAAAAAAAATTATATTGTTGGTTTAACTTTCCCCATTCACCTTGTGCCTTTTTCAGTGCCACCACCCTAACTGTGGATTGTCCCCTTTCCCCCAAACATAGCTTCAGTGGCTGCGAACAATAAAGATTAAGCCTGGCTGCTGAGCAGCCTTCCTCCCTCTAAACTCTAATTGGCTGTTAAGTTAATCTGTTTAAGTTCCTATTTTTTGATCTCAAGTTATCAAGATGTTTTGCGGTATAAGTGACTGTGTGTTGGAGAAATAAAGTGTACTTGCTTTCATCCACTTCAAATGACTATGTTATTGCTGTGGAAATACCTGCTGGAGTGCTGTTTGACTACAGCCCTGGGACATTATATTTCATCAGGGATCAATAGAGTAGTCTTAACGGGCAAGACATAGCTCTTGGTGCCCCGTTAAACTGCATAAATTGATAAACAAGGTGCAACATGGCATACTGGTCATGGGCTGTGATTTTAATTGGATAATGGACCCACATTTAGATAAGAAAGTGGCACAGGGGGAAGTTAAGGATAAAAAAATAATAAAAACAGACTATTTAAACATTTGATTGAAAAATCAGGACTACTGGACTGATCTGTATAATTTACCATTTCCAGGAAAGAGACTATTGCTACTACTAAGTAAGATACAAAGTTTTTGAAAGTGTAACCTTTGCTAGTCTTGTCGGGAAAATAATTATAAAGGATATAGTGTGCTGATTATGGATTTAAAAGATAAATATCAAAGCCAATCTAGAACAACATGTGTTTGGTGCTCATATAAAGTCATGATTAAAGGGCATCTTAAAATTTTGGCACCCAGTTTAATAGAGTCCAGGCTTTGTCTGACCTATATATATATATTTATTACAGTAGCAGATTGATGTCCCTCAAACGTTATTTTAGCCAAATTGTCTGAAATAAAATGAAAAATCGATGAATTACTAATAGAAGAGATAAACAACAAGCTAAGTTATTTTAATACAACACTTTATTATTTTAGAAACAGAGCAGACAAACATTAAGCAAATCATGTCAAAGGCAAGATGGATAACTAAAATTAGAGATGGACAGGAAATCTGCTCATCTCCAAAAAAGATAGGATACGTTTTTAATAAATTCTACCAAGCTATCTATAATTTACCGGAAGATGTCAATAAATTGCTTATAGCAGTACTAGCAGTATACGTTAAGAATTCTAAGACAAACAGTATTTCTGGACAACAACTTTGGAATTGAAATATAACAATTGTGGACCATTACATTACATTGCATTAAAATGTATTTATATAGCGCCAACAATTTACGTATCGATAGGTACAGAGCATAGAAGTTAGACAAACTAGAACAGACTGGTATGTGAGGTAGAGAGCCCTGCTCGCAAGCTTACAATCTAGAGGGGATGGGGTACATGGGACACATAAGTATAAACAGTATAACCACAGTATAAACAAGGTTTAGGGTGACTTTATGGTTAACTCTTTGCTTAGTGTACATTCTGGTTAGTTCGGCCATAGCGATGCTATGAATCACCTAAATTACCTAAATGGCCAGGATGTCAGATTTGCAGTAGAGAGCTTGAAACATGGTTAAGTCCCCTGGGCCTGATTGGTTTGATAGTTTTTTTCCCTGTAACTTGAAGATGGAAAGACTGTTCAAGCCCCTTTTGAGAACTTTCAACAAATTTGTGGCTAAGAAGAATATGCCAGATGTATTATTAAGAGCTAACAACATACCAATAGTGAAGAAAGGAAAAGACATCTATTATAAGAATAATTATTCTGGATACTGGATTATGCCCCTGAAAAAAATATTTTCTATTCTGGACCTATCACTTGATATGGTAGGTTGGGAGTTCATGAAGCGTTCTCTAATTTCACATGACTTCAGAGGTTGCTTTCTGGAAGCTATTATGTTACTGTATATGGTTCCATCAGCAAGGACTAATGGACAAGTAATCATAATGGATTGGTTTAGAATAATGAATAGCACTAGTCAAGGTTGCCCGGTATCTACCCTAAACTATCTTTCCCCGTACTTCTTATCCACTGAGCCGCTAGCTAATGAAATAAGCCATAACTGCTAGCTAATGAAATAAGGCATAAATAAGGCATTTAAGGGACATGAACTGAAGGTTAATTGATATGTTATTGGGCAGACTAGATGGACCGAATGGTTCTTATCTGCCGACACATTCTATGTTTCTATGTTTCTATGTTTCTGACATACTGTTGACTTGTAGGAAAAAGCTAAGGTAATTTATGTTAAATGTTTATATACAGTGAAATAGATATTTAATGGGGTGTTAAAGTTCCTTTAATCTTCTTCCATTTGTTGGAGATGAGAACAAGATAAATTTACATTCGGGGGAAATGTGAGAAAATTAGACCACTATGGGATACAGTTCTGAAAAAGATCAAACTACTCAGAGGTAAAAAAAAACAAAAAAAACTGGTAAATTCGCAGTCAATTCTTCTTCAGCTGAATTGGCCGAAGATGAATCATCATCAGATTCAAATATTAATTCATATCTTGATGAGTACTATAATGACCATAGCATGGAACTGGAGATTGAATCATGCTATATCCTGGGAAATAATTAAAACTCAAGTACTTTTTTTAATTAAAAATGGAGATTAGTAGACTGAGATATATAAGATTTAATCCCCAACCCTCCAGTAGTCTGGGTAATTGAATTAAATAAATAGATAGAATATCATCTTACCCTTTTTCTTAAAATGTATATATTTTTCTATATCCCATACCTATACTTATCTAATATACTTGCAGTAATTGGATTAAGGGTATTGTTCTCTCTCTCTCTCTTTAGTTCCCAAACTTTTATGTTTTTGTACAATGTTTGTATGTATATTATTGTGTAATACAAATAATTTGATCTTTGTTTTATAAGGTTGATTATATAAAATGCATTTTATAATTTTCTGATAAGAGTTTAAAAGTGAAAAATAACATTCATAAGTAAAATATGCTGAATTATTAAAAAATCTCTTTAAAATCTTTAGAAGATTAGCAATTATAGTATAACAAGACTTGAAGGTCAACAGGGGCAAAAATTTGAAAAGATCGCATCAGATGTAGGAATTTGAAATAAAAATGCTTTAATGAGAGGATACAAAGAAAGTAACTTGTTGAGCCCTCTCTGTATTGCTCTATATGGGAGGGAACTGTTGCTTAGAATCTTGGGTCAGATAAAGCAAGATCTGACTAATCTGACCCAAGATTCTAAAAAACATGTCTGTCCACAGATAGAGCTATGGAGTAAAAAATGCTTGCTAATGTTCTTTATTTGTATTCTATCATTAAAGTATTTCCATCTAAAATGCCTACAATCTTTCAACTTTTTGTTGTTATTTAAGGAAATGGTAGCTAAAGGATTATTTTGAAAACTTAACAATAAATATTTTTACAAAATCATGAATTGGATATAGAGATATTAAGTGAATGTGGATACATTAAAACTCACATTTATTGGAGTATTCTATTTATAATCAAAAAGCAATGTTGGCAAAAGATCTAAAATAGCTTATGGTTACTTGGAATGCCATTTGGAAACTGTATTGCATCTATGTTATATTTATTCAGGTAACGTAAACACAAATATACCAGTATGGACAGAACATGAATATAATTTTGTTAAAGATAAAGCATTTACTTTGCTTGGAAAGCTAAATATATCACAAAGTACATTACCCCAATATATGAATTAAGATCAGGTTTATTAAAGTAATGTTACTTACTAGAAGTAAAATAGCACCTTCAAAGCTCATAAAGGTGAAAAGGTACTCCCAACCTTCATTGTATTTAATTGTGCATGTCTCTGAAGAGTCATGGGATAAACTGAGATGGAAAAAAAGTCTAAATTTTGAATTTTCATAAATAGATATCCATACATTATCCACTGATAATGTGCTCATTAATAGCCCACTGATAATTTGCTTGTTTATAGCCCACTGATAATTTGCCCGTTAATAGCCCACTGATAATTTGCTTGTTAATTGAAAACATAACTTTTAATGATATAAAGTAAAATATTTATATAAAACCATACACATAACAAGACCATTGCATAAGTAACAAAAATGCGCAACAACATTAAAAAAAATTGTAAATGTCAAAATGCATAAATGTTCTAACTTTTTTTGCATGTTTTGGCACTTATGCGCTGACCTTGTTATATGTATGCTTTTATAACCATATTCTAACTTAATTGTCAAAAGTTATATTTTATTTTTTGAACATTCCTAATCCCTTCCATTTCTCTTCAAGAATTCTATTTGGGATACCGCCAGTCTCTTTTGTATAGTACTTGCTGAAAAATGAGGCTTTAAATAACCTTGAATATGAGCAATATTTCATACCAATTACTATCATTATATTAATATATGTTACATGCTTACACTTTATGTTTATAGTCTGCCAGTTTAATTGAAGTTGGGAATCCATCTCAAAGTTTAGAAAATGTGTGTCGATGGGCTTACTTGCAACAAAAACCTGATACTGGACATGCCGAATATCATGATCATGCAATATTTCTCACAAGGCAGGACTTCGGTCCATCCGGCATGCAAGGTAAGTTTTACTTCCTATAGACTATAGTTATTATTGATTGCTGTGTGCCACATAACCTAATATGACATCATGCAATGTAATGTTGTAGCCATAGCTAGGATTGCCACCTTTTCTTCAAAAAAATACCGGCCTTTCCATAGACTTATAAAAATACCGGCCAGATGGCAACCCTAGCCATAGCTGGCAATAATCCAAGTCTAATGTGGATAATTTACATTTTACTACTTGTGGGTTTAATCACTAAAAGGGGAGTTGCAGGTGAGCTGAAATATGAATAACTTGTTTGTGCAGGGACAAACATGTGGAGTTCCTTCTGCAAGAAGTAAAGAGTTAGCACTGCATAATGCATTGTTTAAAAAAATGAGAGTATTTATAGACATAACTATGCACGGCCAGGGGAGCTTTACTAGCACCAAGTTTGACCCTGTAGCATTGAGAAGGTGAGATGAAGTGGTCATCTTTTTAGTGAATAGAGCCATTGGTAGCCAGGGACTGAGACCAGATAAGGATGCTTGCTGTTGGACCGTACCATTTAAAGTACCACTTGATCCCTAAGCAGCCATTCCTCTTGATCATACTTTCTGAATTGCTACTGTTTTCTTGCTATTAAATGATCAATTCTACCTTAACTCACTTCTCATATAGAAGCACAAGTGAAAGGTTAGTTCTTCCTAGTGTGAGGATAAACTGGCATGAACTTTTGATAGTACACGCCACTTTATCCTCTGACTGGCAGCTGCCATGCAGCTGTTTGGTCAACGACCGGCTCTCTGCACAGTGAGAGACCCTCATTTTTGCATGGGATCAGCTGGGGGGACCTTAACTAGTTCCCCCTGCTGATTCAATGCAAAAATTATGGCCTCTCTTTACGTTAGCAGCAAAAGACCCCCGCATTCTGCAGATGGAGTGGGACGAGCCTCAGCTGTGATTGGTTGTGCGCGCTGACACTGCCAGCTCGCGACAGCCAGGACGTGCTGTGTCTCAGATGTGAGCCCATTAAGCTTGCTGCCATATTTTGCCTTTTCATTCCAAATCACGATTAGTTAGGGCTGATTTCATTATATCTCTTTTCCAAAGGTTATGCACCAGTTACAGGAATGTGCCACCCTGTTCGGAGCTGTACACTTAATCATGAAGATGGATTTTCTTCAGCTTTTGTGGTGGCTCATGAGACAGGTCATGTGTAAGTAAAATAATTCTGAAGGTGCTTGTCATATGTTACACTTTAAAGGGGTCTATTCACTAAAAGGTGAACTGACAAGTGAACTGCATTGTTAATGCATGCCTGATTAATTAATTCCTGATTTTGTAACTTTTTTATTGAATGAATATGTAATTATTTTGATACAGAAATGCATTATGTGACATGCTGGCAATATCAGAAGGAAATACTTCAGGCTGCCCCTGACAAAAATATGTTCAATACATATGTGAATTGCAGATTTTTTTTGCTTCCGCACTAACCGAGTTGGAGAATTAAAAATCGAATAATAACACCCGTCTGCAGTGGCTACCTTTAAAGATACTAGCTAGTGACAGGTTAGCTAGCCCCCCCCCCCCCTGCCCCCCCAATACCTTTTGAATTCAGATTTTCACCTGGCTTCATCATGAGTATTTTACTAGATTACTGATGCTTGCATGCTATAATATTTATGGATGATTTAAAATGAAAAATTACTTTATTTTCATGAGATCTAAATCCAGTCTTTGTGACACCTTCCAATGATGTGCTGCATGTTGCAGAAAGAGAACAATTCAAATGCTATGTTCCTTTTCTGCTTTTATTTCACAGTTTTATGGAGTGCCCAAGAGTTAATGAACATGAAGAAATATATTATTTAGATTGGTCCATTAACATTTTGGAGGGTTTTACTTTTATTTTAAGGCAATGGTAGTCATCTTGACGAGAAAGAAAATACCAGATTTAACTAGATAACCAAACTGTATGTTGAGTTTTGATACAAAACAGTAGTTTAATGTGAAACTTTACATTGAATTAATATTTGCTAAATTTTGTCCTATATTGCTTTGTCTACCTTATAGATTAGGCATGGAACATGATGGCCAAGGAAATAGGTGTGGGGATGAAGTGCGGATGGGAAGTATCATGGCACCACTTGTACAGGCGGCATTTCATCGATTCCACTGGTCTCGGTGTAGTCAACAAGAACTCAGTCGTTATCTAAAGTGAGTAAGTTTTGTTGATACATTTTCTTTCTCAAAGCACAACAAATGTACTATTTCAGATATTTGACTAAAGATTGCTTGACTTTAAGGTTTTATTTATCCTGTATTTTTTAACGTCAATCTCCCAGTATCCCTGTAGGTCAGTTCGGCTCGGTCAGTTTGGCTCGGTCAGTTCGGCTCGATCAGTAACCTCGTTTGGGACTGTATCAAATGCTTTAGCAAAGTCTTAATAGATCACATCCACCGCCACACCCAGATCTATATTTTTACAGACGTCTTCATAAAATAAACACAATGCTGACTAATTATATTCCGATTCGAGATGTATTTTTGAATGTGTACCTTTAGCAACCCTTCAAATAATTCCCCACTATAGATGTTACGTTCACTGGCATGTTATTGCCCAGCTGAAATTTTGATCATTTTTTAAATATGTACACCAAACCCCCTTATGCCAACTTATTTCACAATAGCCAAACTAAAAGAGTCCCTAAAGAGCAAAAATAATGGCCTGACGAGAATTACATTGCGCTCCTTAACTACCCTTAAGTATACTTAACTGTGTACCATCTGGCCACAGGGCCTTCCAAACCATAACCAGGGTAGTGCTCCAGGGCTGCTTTAAGACCCTAGTGGGCCCCGGGCAAAGTCTTTAGCAGTGGGCCCCTTTGACTTTGGGCCCCTAACTTTTTAATATTATATGCAACTATTTTCATATCACATTCAACTATTTGTATATATGTAATAAAAATGTTATTTAAAAATTCCATTCCTTGTTTTAATTACCTTTTTCTGCACCCACATTGCACCTAAAGGACTTAAGACAGCACCATAAAGTACCCACAGCACTTGCCAAGCACCTATATTGCACTCACAGCACTTGGCTTGCACTCATATTGCACCCACACAATTTGGCATGCCACAGTGTAAATTTGCCCCTCAGAACATACCACAGTGTCACATTGTCCCACAGAACTGCTCCTGCAGAACACGCCACAGTGTCACTTTCCCTCATAGCAGGGCCGATCCTTGGGTCATGGGCGCCTGGGTGCAGGTTTTTTTTGGCGCCCACAGGTGAGCTTGGCTATATGATGAACTCCTCTCCTTTAAACATGTCTGTTCCAGACATGCCCATTTCATTATAGGGGAGAGGGGGGGGGGGAGGCGCACAAACTTTATTTTGATGTAAAGGACCAACACAAACTTTTATTTTAAATAAAGATATTTATTTGGCCATAACACCGTGTAGTGGTTTTATTTATTTCTATGATGCTCAGCCAGCTTTTTGCTGGCTAGTTGAATGTGTTTTACCTACCATTCCCATGATGCCCAACCAGCCAAAGTCTGCCATTAGTCTGGCCGAGCATCGCAGGAAAGGAAGTACACAATGAGCGATAAATAATATTCCACCATGCTCACCATGTCAGTCACTCACGTGTCTCTCTCTCTCCCCCCATACACTCATGTCCATCTCTCAGAAAGAGCTGACTGAGGTCTAAGGGGAAACATGGCGCTGATCTGCAGAGCTGGCTCTGAGGGGCAGCAAAGCAACACATGGGCAGCCCATTTGCAGAGGTGTACCTAGGGTCTCTAGCACATGCCATAGTACCACTTTGCCCCATAGTACATGTTATTGTGCCCCACAGAAGACCCCACAGCATCACTTTGGCAATTAAAATGAGCCACAGTCAGGTACCAATTAACATGCCACAGTCAGATTGCCATTAACATATGCAGTTTGCCCATTAACAATTCCACAGTTTTCCCACTAAAATGCCAGTCTGTCCATTAGAAATGCCATAGTTTGCCCATTAAAATATGCCACAGTTTGTCCATTAATATGCCACAGCCAGTTTGCCCATTAATATGCCGCAGCCAGGCTAAATATGCCACTGTTAGTTTACCCAATAAAAGCATTATCTCCTCTCCCACCTTCTCCAGTACTCACCTTGCTGCTGCTCTCTCGTGTCCCCGGCTGTCTCATCCGCACAGTCTTCCCTCTAAGCATGCTGAGTGCAGGAATTGGGGAACTAGATTGTGACACAGTGACATGGGCAGCGGGACCATGTTGCGGCCAGTGGGGGCCCCGGTTGACTAGTGGCCCTAGGCAAGTGCACACTTACACACAGTCAGACATAAATACACACAGTTACACACATACATACATTTACACAGACACCCTTATACACACTGTCTCACACACACAGTTACACACTTACTCACAATTACACACATACTTACAAATACACAGACACCCTTATACACACACTCATGTACACACACACACTTATACACACTGACACACACGCACTTATACACATTGACACACACATACTTATTCACGTTGACACACACATACTTATACACATTGACACACACATACTTATCCCCATTGACACACACATACTTATCCACATTGACACACACACACACACACACTTATCCACATTGACACACACATACTTATCCCCATTGACACACAAACTTATCCCCATTGACACACACATACTTATCCACATTGACACACACACACTTATCCACATTGACACACACATACTTATCCCCATTGACACACAAACTTATCCACATTGACACACACACTTATCCACATTGACACACACATACTTATACACATTGACATACACATACTTATACACATTGACACACACACTTATACACATTGACACACACATACTTATACACACTGACACACAAATTCTTATACACACTGACACACAAATACTTATACACATTGACACACACACTTATACACATTGACACACACATACTTATACACACTGACACACACACTTGCACATATACATTTCTTTTCTTTTTATTTGACCCCCCGCCCCCCCAAAAAAACGTTATGATGATTGGTCCCTCTCCCTGCTTAATCACCTATATTTGCAGGGAGGAGGAAGTTTTTTTCGACAGTGTCTGCGGAGGCAGAACACCAGCATCTCTGTTCTCATGCCGGATATCAGGTACATCACCACTTCACAGCGCGACGAGGCGGAGCTTGCACCCGTCGCGCTGTGGTCTGTGTGAGCAGGAGGTGCAGTGACGCAGGCGCTCACCTTCGGCACGCACCTCGGGGAGGAGGTGCTGGGGAGGGAGCTCCCTGTAACAGCGCCTCTCCTCCTGGGCGCGGTGCACCCCGCGCACCCGCTCAGGATCGGCCCTTCCCCATAGTACATGTTATTTTGCCCCACAGAACATGCCACAGCATCACTTTGCCAATTAAAATAACCTACTGTCAGGTACCAATTAACATGTCACAGTCACTTTGTCATTAACATATGCAACAGTCAGTTTGTCTATTAAAATATGCCACCATTCGCCCATTAAATATGCCACAGCTTGACCATTAATATGCCAGTGTTATTTTGCCATTAATAAGCAACAGATAATTTGCCCAATCATATGCCAGTATTATTTTGCCATTAATAAGCCACAACAAATTTTGCCCAATAATATCCCAGTATTATTTTGACATTAATAAGCCACAGATAATTTGCCCAATAATATTCCATTATTATTTTGCCATTAATAAGCCACAGCCAATTTTCCCAATAATATGCCAGTATTATTTTGCCATTAATAAGCCACGGATCATTTGCCCAATAATATGCGAGTATTATTTTGCCATTAATAAGCCACAGCCAATTTGCCCAATTATATGCCAGTGTTATTTTGCCATTAATAAGCCACAGATAATTTCCCAATAATATGCCAGTATTATTTTGCCATTAATAAGCCACAGCCAATTTGCCCAATAATATGCCAGTGCTATTTTGCCATTAATAATCCACAGCCAATTTGCCCAATTATATACCAGTGTTATTTTGCCATTAATAAGGTACAGATAATTTGCCCAATAATATGCCAGTGTCATTTTGCCAATTTGCCCAATAATATTCCAGTATTATTTTGCCATTAATAAGCCACAGCCAATTTGCCCAATAATAGGCCACCCTCCACCCCTCTTCCCTAGTACTCACCTCCTGGCAGCTCCGTGTCCCGCAGTCTTCCCTTCTGCATGGCGGAGAGAAATACAGTCATGACGTGATGTCATTTTTTTTATTTTATTTTTTTTTCCCGGCTGCCAAGAAAAAAAAGCTGAACAGCGTGATTTGGTGTGAGGGGGATGCCGAAACCATGAGTGAGTGCCCACTTAACCAGTGGGCCCTGAGCAAGTGCCCAGTTCGCCATTGGTTAAAGTGGCCCTGTAGGGCTCCCAAGCAGGGCAGGAGGGCAGTTCCCCTCTAGGCTGCTCTCTAATCTCTCTCAATGGGCTGGAATTTTTGATCTTTCAAATTGTACTTTTGATCTATCCAATTGTCTTGTCTGCCTCAATCTACCTATGTACCTTATCTGTCAACAAATCTGTATTGCATGTCTATGTGTGTCTATCTCTGATGATATCATGTGGGCTGATCAAGTTGCACGCCTCCCAGGCCAACAGTTTCCAGCCCTCCTCCCAGGCCAACAGTTTCCAGCCCTCCACTGAAATTTACAGTGGTTGCTGTAAAAGTTCTGTAAAATCATCTGGCAGACATTCAGCCATTGGTTCATCCTTTTTATAAACAGAAGAAAATAAGTTGTTTAAAATATCTGTTTTCTCTCTGTCCTCACTAACCTAATTTCCCATTTAGGATAACAAAGGACCAACCATTTCTGCCTTCAGTTTTTTCCATTTACATTGGTTTTAATTTGTTTCTTTTGTATTTGTTTCCCAAGGCTATATATGTATATGTATCGATATTTGAAATTCTGTAACTTGTCTTTAAAGATATTACACTTGCCTTCTGTGCTTTCTCATGAAAACAGTCCCTCCCAGTCTACATTTTCAGTGTATGCCTTTAAAGGTTGTTAAAGGTGGTCCTTCTAAAATTAAGTGTTTTGGTGGTGTATCTACAATTTGTCCATTCTAAAAAGTGTATACCCTGGTAAGTTAACTGACTAATCTTGACTCTCATCCCACCACATTTCAGGTCATACTGTTTACAGTTTAAAGTTACAGTTTTATTTAATAATGTAAATAAATGTTTCTTTTTGCAGTTCTTATGATTGCTTACGTGATGACCCATTTGCACATGACTGGCCTTCGCTTCCTCAACTACCAGGGATTCATTATTCTATGAATGAGCAATGCCGTTTTGATTTTGGCTTGGGCTACATGATGTGTACAGCTGTAAGTATTTATATTTTTGCTTGCCTGTTTTTTACATAGAACTCTGTGGAAGTATAATTTCCCTGGCTACTAAAAATAAATAGGCTGGCTCCTGAATTCGTTTGTATTAAAGCCTGCATATATTTGTCAATCCTCAGTATAGGCTGTGATACTTTTGTAGATTTGTATTCCTTTTGAAACAAAGTTTTCAACTATCCTGGAATCAAACCTTTATCTTTACCTGTGTTCTAATGGACAGCTGAAGATATACGCCTCTACTAACAGCACAGATCTCTCTTCTCTGCTGTCTTTCTAGTGCCAAAATTGCAGACAGAACACTTGGATATGACTCCATATCTTGCTGTTTTAAGTCAGTAATAAGGCAGAAGTAGCCTATTCCCGCTGCAGGTTCTGTACCATCCTACAGACTTTTGGGCACTGTAAATTAGGGGGGAGGTCAATTTTTTTTTTTTTTTATGAGTCAAATTGGACCTTCTAATTTGACCTCCTATAGCTGTACTCAAATTTTGTGAATAGCCCCTTGATCTCTGGATTGGTTACACTTAAGTATTGTACATGATGATAATTCTATGATAGTTGACACAGTACATATAGCATGTATTTAATTATTATTTTTAGTTTCGAACATTTGATCCGTGCAAGCAACTTTGGTGCAGTCATCCTGATAACCCTTACTTCTGTAAAACAAAAAAGGGCCCTCCTTTGGATGGAACAATGTGTGCACACGGAAAGGTAAGACCTATGGGACATTCTTGGTTGATATAAACATTGGTCTTGCTCCTCTAACAATATTGTTACAAGAACTCAGCTGTCTCAGTGGACCTAACCATCCTTCTGTTTATATTTTGCTATTCTGTGATATTGATGAGTGCAATTCGTATCTCATCCATTGGAAACTCCAAAGATTCAATCTGGGAAGTTAAATCCTTACCTTTTTAGAAGCAAAACAATCGCATCCCCAGAATCCTTAGCCAAAGACCCTCAAAAATAGGCAATTGTATGTTTATGGAGAAAATTTCGGTTGTAACAATATTTCAGAAATCCATGAAGTTAGAATCCTGGGAAAATTATGATATGATAGAATATCTTAATATTGCTATAATTTGCAACATTTGATAAGCATATAATTCAAACCACAGATTATTTTTATTTATTTTTTCAGAAAGAAAGCAATATTTTAATTTATTGCATTATGCTAACATAATTACACTGAAATAAATAAAACAAATTACAAATTTACCAGGAGTTAAAATCCTAGATGAAGGTTCTAAGAAACAAAATACAGAGGTATTTTCACCATTTAGTGATAGCAAAGTTGTATTGATAAGCAAATTTTGTTTTGAAAATGGCAAATGCAGGATAGCACATTAATCCGAAAGTAGTATATTTATTTTGATTAATAAAAATTTAAAAAAGAGTGAAATGAAAAAAAAAAGAACAAGGTAAAGAAAAGAAAAAGAACAGAAGACAATGTAATATAATAGTTCATATAAAAAAATAAAATAATGATCGCAATAGAAACGTTAACATATAATAGAGCAAAAATAAAAAAAACTAACAATAACTGTAGGAGGCTTCTGATTCCTACTTTAAAGTAACAAAACAAATGAGTTGTTGCTGGAGGCATTCTTCAAAAAAAATGCAAAGATTTAATGTAAAAAAGAAATGAAATTCATGTAAATAACCACAAAAAAAATGTTTGAGGTGTCTAATGATGACTTAGAACACCAAAACCAGCAAGTGGTGTTTCACACCAATATGGTTCATTTCACTATGTAATGAAAGCTTTACTTTTATTGGTTATAGCAAGAAAAATATGAGCACAATATATTCATGGAAAACAGTAGGTGCTTCTTGCACACTGGGATAAAAGTGATATCAGAAATATCTAATGGAACCCTGTCACCTAAATCCCATGTATAGTGGCAATGTAGCTATAGATTAATATTTTTCTATACCAAAAAAGGAAACACAAATATGTTCATTAAAATTTGATCACTTACATTTATCTATTAATAGAATAGTCTGTAAAACAGTTGTTCAAGTTACCTTTACTATATATTGAGATATAAATGTAAATATATGACCTAATTTGCAGATTCTAATGTAGAGAAAAACAAGCAAGGGTAGGGGTGTTTTCTCTAGGCATACTAAATATATATTTATCTCACATTAAAAGGGACACTCCCTCCAAAAAATGAAAAGGTTTTACTTTTTTATTTTGTACTGTTGATTTCAGCTATGTCTTGTTCTTGTTATGTGACTGTATTTAATAAAATATGTAACTAAACAAATGTGAAATATAGTGTTTTTGGGTGCCACTCCCCCTAGTGACTTTACAGCACAAATTTCTCACTTTGGGTCTGGGGACACAGAATGCAGTCTATAAGTCTGAATTCTGACCAGGACCGGTGCTACCTATAGGCGAACTTTGTGGGGACCTGCTGCCGGGATACATGTATGTTTTTTTTTTTTTTAATTCTTTGCACATGTCTTAGTGGGGAGGGGGGCTGACTGAACTGGGACACCATGCATTGGGAGGGAGGGGGAGTGACACCAGGCATTGGGATTGAGGGGGAAAAAAGTGACACCAGACATTGGGAGGGAAAAAAGAGACAGAAAGCATTGGGGAGGTATAAAAGAGATGCCAGACATGTGGTTGAGGGGGTGGGGGAGAGAGACACCAGTCATGGGATTGGGGGACTAAGAGAGTACCATACATGGGAGGAGAGGAGCTAGGGAGATAAACATGGGGCAGAGGAGAAAGATAAGTTGGAAACTGCCAGATGAATGGCATGGAGGAGAGCGAGACAGATGGATGGCGTAGAGGGAGAGTGAGACATGGATGGCATGGAGAGGGTGGTGTCAAAGATAGGAGGATCACATTGTATGTGTGACTGTTTGTGAATGTGTGGCTGCATGTAAATGTGACATTGCATGTGGAACTGTGTGTGCATGTGTGGCTGCATCTGACATTGCATGTGTTTGCATGTGCCTGCATATGTATGTGATGCATTGTGTTACAGTGTGTGTAAATGCCTGAGGGTAGGATTAGCAAAGGGTGGCAAAATATGTTTTCACTTAAGGTGGCAAAAAGTATTGCACCGGCCCTGGTTCTGACCATAGACTTGCATTGAATGGGAGGGTATTGTAACTATTAAATCACAAGGAGCAAAGTTATGATCCTGTTTGATCAGGTTAAAAGCCTCTCTTTTGTTGGAAGGCAAGTAAAAAAAAGTTGTACACAGCCACCTAATCCTACCCACTATGATACATAGGTCCCAGGTGCCATCATGCAGGTGTTGGCAACAATTTTTAAGTGATACTGGCTGGAAGATTTTGGACGATGTTGCATCATGGGAAATATTTACAAAATGGAGCCAGGAGATAAACACCTAATTTTATTTTTCCTTTTATATGCAATTAATTCAATGATATAAAAAACACCCAGTGGCATATTATTTATATATGTGTTTGTTTTAAATGACCAGGTTCAGGACTTTATGCTAATTTTCATGCATCTTTTTTTCCCTGTCTTGTTATGATGTAAGCACTGCTTCAAAGGTCACTGCATTTGGCTTACTCCAGAAATCCTCAGGCAGGATGGAAACTGGGGGCAGTGGAGCAAATTTGGGTCCTGTTCTCGGACTTGTGGAACAGGTGTGAAATACCGAACACGCAGCTGTGATAACCCACAGTAAGAATGAATTAATGTTGTATTTGTATTATGTCAGTGTGAACTAGTCTCTCCCCCTTCCTCTGGAGCTGACACTATCTCCCTCTCTCTGTCAATGTGTTTCTATTTCTGTCTTTGCAGTGTGTCCTCATTTGGGCTTCTAATGAAAACCTTGACAGGTTGACACCTCCCCTCCCAAATCTTTTTCTTATAACCGTATTTCTGCTCCGCAGATATGCTTAATGAAGTAGTAGCAGCATGCATTCCGTCAAGAACATTATCAAGTACTCATTTCACACAAATAAATCATACCTGCAAGGCAAACGATAACACAAAATATTGTCATATTTATTGCAGAAAAATAGGGACAGCTTTAAAGCAAACAGCAGAAACATGCCGCTAGTTTCTACAGTGATTGTTCCACAATTAGCATCTGTCCCTCTTAAATAAGCAAGCAGATGCCAGAATGTATACATTGCTCCTGGTTTTTAATTTTTTTAATTTCCTTGCAATGTTTTAGGACAGGTATCACTGGTTAAATTCAGAAGAAAATTAAATTAACACTTTTGTATGCTTCTGCATGTGGTCATGGACTGTTGAGATGCTTCTTATTGTTTTGTCAGACCTCAGTCTGACAGTCCTTGTTTATTGAGCGGTTTTTCTCTGATCTACTCTGAGATTACACTAATTAAGATACCTAGTGCTTGTTTATTTCCTAGTTGACTAGTCTTCTAGCTGCAACATAATAAACAGACAATTTTTAAAGTGAGTCAGCAAAACATGGCCAATTATTGTTGTATTACCTACAACATACTGCCCAACATGTCCCTCTGGCAAAGTGGGACTCCAGTGGGCGTGGCTTGGCCTAGCGGGCTGAATTGATACTCTCTCTGTTAAAGTAGTACAGTTGGGGGGATATGCTTACAATAAAAATGTTAGTATTTTTTAAACTTTATTTACAATTCCAGAATATTTAACAAAATCTGAACTGAAAAATATTTTAATGTTTTTATATAGTTCAGGGCTTGACAAATACCAAATACAAGGTTGATATGGCAACTGAAAAATGTGTCCTGATGACCAGAGGAAGCTGCAATGTAGAGAACAGTAACTGTATACCTGGAGCAGCCTTGAACTAGTAATGCACCTCCTCATTAATATAGTAGAGGAGGAAATGCTGACATTACTGCTGAATGTGAAAAACACAGCAGTGGAACCATCTTTAGCTGTACCTTATAAAGTCTCTGACAGACTGCCAGGACCAATTCTAGTGCATTGTCTTTGCTGCTGTGATAATTGAATCCAATGATTTCACTATACCCTGATGGTAATTCCTCCTCTTACCTGCTGTGCTCTGTCTTCTCTCCCTTCCACAAGCAGCACAATATGCCACTTGATAGGTAACATATAGATTACCACTATTGCTGGTGGTGATGAAAACGTATTGTTCTGAATGGAACATGTACACAGAATACCCTGTATGATTGCTATATTCATGTTATAAAATCTGACTTTATACATCCTGATCCAGGGTTATCTGTGCTTATAAAGCACCATGGTTACAAAATACATGTATATGCCATGTGTGTAAAACTGAGGCAGTTAAATACAAAATGGTACATTAACATTGTTCTTCAACACTAACTCTAGAAGGCAGCTTTCTCTGGAGTTGCCAAGTCTGGCTACCAAATAAAATGAACATTTGGCAAGCCCTGCAATAGTCCAATAATAAACTGAAGATGCATGTTACTTTTGATTATAGTTATTAAAATGAACATTCATGTACACGCATGTATATTTTAGCAGTACACCTTTCAGGAACTTAATTTCCAAAGGTTCACTATGGTCCCGCTGATTGCTCAGGCTGCTTCTTGGCTGGCTGAGCGTGATAGAATGTCTCCAAAAATATTCAAAGTCCAAAGAGCTAAAACAAGTTTTAAGGGCAAATTGCAGAAGAAATCTCTAGGAGAACTCACTAGTGTGACATAAGAGTCGAAGTTGCGCCATATCAGGGCAGAGAGCCAAGTTCACCATCAACAGCTCTTGGGTTATACTCTCCCAACATCATGCCACATCTTGTGTGCTGTACTGGAGAGCACATCTCAAGAAGGATAGAAAGGAAAAGGCTACTAAAACTGCTGTTTAGCTGGAATTCATGAGATACAGGGGATATCATAAAAACATTTAAATTAGTAAAGGGAATCAACATGGTTTTACAGTAAGGGCGATATAGGCATTCCACAACCTACTGGCAGAGGCAGTAGGGGTTAATACAAGAGCTTAAGCATTTATTGGATAAGAATAAAGCCATCCTAAACACAAATAAATAATGATTCCTATCTGCTGACACATTATAGGTTTCCATCTGGTCTGGAGCAAATACATGATGTCTGTTTCTCTTTTATGAAATACTAATGTTCTAAATTTGAATAAAGAGTAAAAATTTGATGTTTAAAAACACTTAACTTCATATAATTCAGATTAATATGAGAAATTGTTAATTGCCACATGAAGGTGAGTGAATCATAACCCCATAATGATGAGACTGTTTTTGAACTGTTGTGCCCGTTGGAAAGAGGGTTTTTACACTTCTGTGGTATTTGTTTTTAGCTGTAATTTTCTTCCTTCTCATTTACTTTACCCAACAAATTATATTAGGGTTTTTTGGCTACAAGTAGGGCTTTATTTAGATAACCATTATTTTATCATATCATGTGATTTACTATAAAAAAATAAAATATGGTGAAAACTGTAAAAGAAATCTACAAAAGCTAATGAAAAAACTGCTTTATAGATTAAAATATTTTTCCTGTATTTAGAAAAAGTCAATATTAAAAAAAAAATGTTTTTTGTTTGCAAGTTATAGGGCAATAATTGAGAGTAGTGTATTTTCTCCAATAATGGCCTTTTGACCCCAAACTCTAATCATCACCTATAGAAGCAGTCTACCAAATTTCGGTGTTACTTAATGCAAGCAACATCCTAGCGTTGAGAAGGGTTTAAAGTTGAAGTTTCCCCAAAACAACATTTAAACTGAATATTTTCACTTGTAATTTTCATCCTTTTAAACATACACACACAAAAACATTTTTCCTGCCACCATGGCAACAGGCATTCCAGCTATACATGTAGTTTTGTTCTTCCACATGGCCCAACACAAATGTAAACACTGAAAAGTGTTACATGTTGCAATAATTAATTTTCCGCTTTGCTTGGTTATTGAAAAACAGTAGAGCTAATTGGCCTATTGCTATATTTAATTATAAAGTGTGAAATTCATCAGAGTAGATGGAATAGCACCTTTTAAACAGGTGTTAATTATTTAGAACTTGTGAGGTGACACCATCATTTTCTCTTTCTAGGTTCATATAGTACTTGGAATCTATATAGAAAGTAAAATTGCGTGATTCAAATAAAAATTTTTTATTTTTTTTATTTTTATTGTAAACATATAAAAAATACTTTACAAATATATATGTAGAAAAGAAATAACATACACTTTCATTCACACCTGACATAAATACCAGAATATAACATCTAGATGTCTAGCTTTTTCCCTATGTATTTGGATATACATTGATATAATATTTCTTATGAGAAAAGGGATTTTTAAAGACAAATTATTTCTCAAACTCTTCTTAGGGAACATCGTTTTTGGGGAAGGTGGTCCTCGGCTATTCTTATTTTGTTATTATCTTTGCTGATATTAGTATTGATGCCTAATTCCCAGTTAGATAGTCGGAAAATTTTATTATAATATATATGTTGTTTTACTATATATTATATTGACTCATTAAGTGTGACTCATTAAGTTCAAATTCAATTTAAATGTTCATGTGTTTAACTATATTTGTTGATAATGCTCTCTTTCTATCCTACTGACTCTCACAGAATATTTTCCTAATTTTGGATCAATCAATCATGATTTGTGATGATATCTTGAGATATTTTTAACATTGTGCCATTTGGCAGAAATCCTTTTTGAAGTGTATTGATTGCTAATTGATGATATTTACTCCTTATTTCCCAGAACGTGACTTAAATATTAGGTCTTCAGAGTTGCAACTGAATGCTCCATGGCGTGAATTGATCTTTCCATGGATTCATCTTTTGTATATTGTGTTTATAAGCAATTAGCATTCCTTGGAAAGCAATGTCCTTTCAAATTAACTATTTACTCAAACAGATTACTTTCAAATGCTAGTGCTTTCATACCTTAATGTACAATATGTTATGTGGTGGTGAGACTGGGAAAGCACTTTTACCTATTCTATATTCACGGCTGTATAGAATCTGTGAACATCAAGACTGTTGAGTTAAAAATCTCAAATAGCTGAATATTCATTATAGTGTGTACAGCTCTATATTAATCAGATACTTGCATATCAGATCACAGAGTTCCCAATATGACAAACATGATAGATATATAAGTCGCACTAGAACAGAAAGCAACATTGCAATGATAAGAGGAACCGAATAAATCTGATGTATAATAGCCCTTTAGACTTTCTTATAGTACAACCTTTAATTTCGTATTAAACTCCTTTTTGTGACCCTACATATGGCGCACTCCTCTTCTTTTTTCCTCTTCCTTAGTTGCAAATCTGGAGAAGTGGGGGAACTCCATATATTGAAGAGTGGTAGACGCACCATCACTGAACAAGGCATCTCGAATTCATCAAGCAGCGTGGATTTGTAATTGCAACATATATTCTTATGTATGTTACAAATGCTCTTTCTATTAGGAGTCCATAAAAAAAAAGATGCAATAGGGATCTGTAAGATACCCTCTAAATATAATTGGTGTTAAGCAGACCTTTTTTTATGTGCAATCTATCAAATAAGGTGTATTCAATGCAGATAATTCCTTTTTTTCCTCCCATGTTTTCAGCCCCGCTAATGGAGGTCGGTCGTGTTCAGGGCCAAGCTATGAGTTACAACTTTGTAATACAGAAGACTGTGACAAAGATTACAATGACTTCCGGGAGGAACAGTGTAAACAATGGGATCCATATTTTGAATACCAGGATTCAAAACATCACTGGCTACCATATGAGCATCCGGATGGTAAGTAAAAAATTTTATTTAAACAAGAATTTATATCTGGGGCCATAAAGTTTTCACTTTTTTTTTTTATTTTTATGCCAAAAAAAAATGTGAATTTTTTTTATATTTTAAGAAAATATTTTTCATAGTTCAGATTTGTAACATTTAAGATGTAACAATATATGGAAACATTTGTATTTCTTTACAAACCTTGATTATATTAGAGATTGATGTGTCATTTTACCAGGAAAACAGGGTACTTTACTCCATTGTACTTGGGATTTTTTTCTGTGGTCTATTAACTAAAGAGTGAACTGCAATGAATGCTGGGTAGAAGGGTTGAACTTGCTGGACTTGGGTCTTTTTTCAACCTAAATTACTATGTTACTATGACATGGAAACAGCAAAAGTGAGGCCAAAACAGCTCAGTTCCAAGTAGTCAGTCTTTTACGTTTTAGGGATTAATGCCTGAATTTTGCCGTTCCCTTGTCAGTTCACCAGAGTTCGCTGTTTAATCAGTTAATCCCCCTGTGAATCTGTGTTGAGGGCACTGGAAGAACTGAATTGAGTAGTAGCACATTGTTTCACCAAGCCTGCAAAAATAACCATAATGTAGTAGATAATACAATAATATTAATAATAATAACAAATATTAATCAGTTAAAATTGTGACTTATGGATCTGTTTTATTTTGGGCATATCCCATCTGAAATGTATCTATTTTCTTACTTCTTTGTTTTATCCCAATATATTATATTGTCTGTTATATTGTGACATACCATTTTTATGATAGGTTTTGAAACTAAAAGAAAACAATACAAATTCTAAATATTAAAACAAATTCTAATTTATATTTTAAGAAAAAGAAAGGTGTCACCTTTACTGTCAGTCAAAGGAATCTGGTGATGTGGTATATATGAAGAGATTGGCGCATGATGGAACTCTTTGTTCGTACAAAGACTCCCGCAACATTTGTGTTCGAGGCGAATGTCTGGTGAGTAATTCAACATTCCAGAATGTTAAGCAGATGAGTTAAACACCAGTTATTAAAGCTGAAAACCATTGGTTGTAGGCTGTTACTTTGTGTGTTGGTCATAGTAACTGATTCAACTGTTTTTGTCCATCGGACTAGAATTTTATTAGTAAAAATTCTTTTTTTTTTCTTTACCAAAATTTAAAAATTATAATCTAATTTTTGATTTGTAATTGTGGGCTCTATTTATTACCATGAGAAATTTCCATGTTTCCATTTTTGCCTACAGAAAGTTGGTTGTGACAAAGTAATTGGTTCAACAAAAAAAGAAGATAAATGTGGAGTATGTGATGGTGACAACTCGCATTGCAAAATTGTAAAAGGAACAGTCACAAGAACACCCAAGAAACAAGGTAAAAACATCCAAAAAGTATTCCAAATGAAATGATTTACATATTTCTAAGATTTCATTGCATAATGTATCCATAGTTATTAAATAGCATAGCTTGCAATAGAACTAAGATGAGATAGAAAAAAAAAACATGGATCATTTAATTAACATTTAATTATTATTGCAAATTGTTTAATTGTATTATTGCTGATTAGTATTAGTCTGCTTTGAAAAATTCCTACTCAATGGGTTCTACTCACTTTTCTTTAAACTTTGTGCGTTGCTGGCAGCAGCGAGCAGTACTAGCTCTGTGTATTAAACACACACAGAGCTCAGACATACTGCTTGCGCGCCTCGCGCACACTGATCATTCAAAGCATCGGAACTTCAATGCTCTTAATGGTAGCTCTTTCATTAATTCACAAGATATCGAAATAATTAACATTCCAACTATTCAACTTGAAATGAAGCAGGGACTTTCAGTGAGATATTTCGTAGGAGGCTAGATGAGGTATTTTGGCAAAGTGTGTCCAGATCTGTTTTGCATTCCATTCACCTCTAGGCACAAATACCAAAAGCTTCCTTCAACCTTTAAAAACACAATAAAAACAGATAAAGTGGCAGGTCATAGAAAGCTGTACAATGTTCCCGGCTCAGAATGTTTTATAGATATTTGCTTTTTTTGTGCAGGGAACGGTTTCATAATTATTTTACTACCTAACTAATGTTGTTTTTTTGATTTACACAAACAATTTGCAGAATGTTTATTCACTGTGTATGGGATATAAATAAATTATATTTTCCATGACAATGCCTTTTGTTCTATTCAGATCATTTCAAGTGCGTCATTTTCCCAAGTGTTTAATTATTCCGTGATATAGGTAATAATATTCCTTTAAACAAGAGAAGAAAACTGTGCAAAGTAAACAATGTATACATCAGCTAAACCTTAATGTGTGCAGTATAATATTTTATAATATGCCTTCTTCTTTTATGAAGGATTTTTCAAGATATTTGAGATTCCAGCAGGGGCACGACATTTGCTCATTCATGAAAGCGATGCCACTCTTCACAACCTGGGTAAGTATTATTTTCTAACTCAAGCAATCAAGTTCATTTTGGTGAACCTTTTTTTTTTAATGATCCTAGATATGCTAGGATAATCAGAGATAGGCTTTAACTAACATTGCTCTTGGTGGGCATTTACTGAGGTCTGTGCAAATGTTAGGATATTCTATGGACCTTCACCATGGGAGGGATGGCTACATTTTTAGAGAGGAGTAGGATATTTAACCCCTTCCCGACACTAGGACGTACTATGCCGTCTTGATTTTCAGTGCCTAAAAGACGCTAGGATGGCATAGTACATCCAGCGTTAAACAGCTCATCACGGCTCCAGGTGATGAGCTGTGCTTGGATCCCTCTGCAGGTACTTGTAGCGGGATCCCACCTGTCAGAGTGGCCTCAGTCTGACAGGGAAAATGTAGCCGGTGCTCAAAGTTAGCACTGGCTACATTTCACTGAATCTCGTGTGCCCAAAATTCTGGGTTTGGGCACTCTTCCGTGACGTCACACATGACATCCAAAGGTCTCGCTATCTTTTACCTGGGACGTACAGGGTCTATTAAGGAACAAATTGTGACATTTTGGTGCTTGCGTCGTCTGGGACACAAGCACTATGCGTCATAAAGGGGTAAAAATGTCATGTCAGTGAAACTAAGTAACTATCAGTGATTAGAATGATTTTAATATTATGGTTCAGTTCAAATCATTTTAAAAAAAAAGTTACCAAATTTATAAAAAGTGTAAGCTTTTCTGTTATTTTAATTTCTGGTAGAATTAAAAAGAATAAAACAAAACTGGACTGGCCTTGTGAATTAATATACCCTCATTTTTTATAGCTATGACTTTAGGATTGGCAGCTCTTGTCGATTAGCATGTGATCAGCTTGGTATTCTGATAACTAAAGCTGAAACAAAATGTTTTGTGCTTTGGTTGAATAAAGTTTGTTTAAATACAGATGATATTTTTTTAAAGCAATTTAGAAAGCAATGCTGCATTACCAATTTGGTAGAATAGTGACGCTTAAATCAGAGAGGACATAAATGCTTTTAATGATCATAAAATCACAAACTTTCCACTCCCTTTTCACTCAGAATTCACAAAATATTTGCTATGTAAATAAATACCTGGATGCTGAATAACAAGCTGAATTATAAGTCATTAATAGAAATATATTCTTAATAGAACATGACAATATTTACCTCATAGTTGGCTCAAAAAATAGAAAAAGGGTGGCTTGTTTAGTGCATGAAGACAGACAGACAGACAGACAGACAGACAGACAGACAGACAGACAGACAGACAGACAGATAGATAGATAGATAGATAGATAGATAGATAGATAGATAGATAGAGAGATAGATAGATAGATAGATATGTTTGATCAAATAAAACATAAAAGAGATAAATGGAAATGACAACATTCCTGACGGTTGCTTCAACAGATATTCAAGGAAGATGATAAGAATAGAAGGACAAAAGTCAGTTATGTGAAATATTTTGACAAAGTCCAGATGGGCTGCAGTCCAAATTAATAAACATGCATAGCAGTGACCTTTCATGACCTTTAACAGAATTATTCAATCACACGTAGGAGGGGTTCCAAATTATTGGAGGTTAGCAAATGCTGAACCACTTCACAAGAAGAGGTGACATGGTAACTCACTAAGCCAGTTAATGTCACTTGGTGGGAATATCAACAGAAATTTATTTAAATGAGACAATTGTTAAATTTCTAAACTCAAGATCATAAAAAACATGGGTTCACTTCCAGGAGAGCTTGTCAAAATAATCCATCTAATGTGTCTCTGTTGCTATGACACTTGTAGAAAATGTATTGATAAACTTCAGTGTTCACGTTTGTATTCTAAAAAGAATGGATAAAGCAATGAGTGACAGACGGCAAAGGCAGACCCTGATCTGTCACATGGGATGACACACAGTCCCAAATTTCATTCCCCAGTGTGTGGGACAAAGAAAGAATCAATAATGCACATGTGCAGTTGTGTTGTTACCCCCTCCCAAGTGAAGCCCCCCACCTACCACATCTCGCATTGCTGGGGGGGGGGGGGGGGAATGTTGGGAGGTATGACAAAGGTTCTAGTTAATGGTGATTATCAAAAGCTGCCTTTTCTTAATACAAGCCATGCTATTGCCTCTGTAGACTAATCATTGACCTTAAGCCAAGTTGTTACCTGCCTGCCGGTAAAATACTAGCTGGCTGGCAACCATAATTACTAGCGATTTACCTCAGGGATCTAGACAGGCGAACAATTAAATTACACAATCAATGCATATGAAATAAACAAGAGAGGTGTGTGTGCAACAATCTAAATACATAAATAAAACATAAATCAGGAATGATAAATGAGACAAATAAAATGCAGATTTAAAAAAATCAAAATCAAAAATAAAACAAATAGGCAAATATACCGATAGAATAGTACACTCTTAGTATAAAACTAATAAATAAAACAATAAAGTAACAATGTAATTCAAAAGAAAACAATGAATCTTCTCTGTCTGTGTAGATATTAGAACAACCTCTTTCTTTTTATAATTAGTTGTGTTATGAATATTTATCTGTACATATACCGTAGTAACTACAGAGGATGAGATATAACTTCTACAAAGAGTAACAACAAACACAACATAAACTCCCATTGTTTTAATATACAAAACAATGCTGTCAAAGGGAGCCCTTAAACCTGAAGTGGACAGAGAAGACAGCAGTCAACAGGAATCGGGCAATGAAAAAGTAGACTTTCTTGGTTTAGTTAGTTAGTTACAGAAGATTTTTAAAAAATGTTTCCTCTTCTCCAGTGTTTTTTTCCTTCTTCACCCAAAGGACAGAAATCCAAAACATAAGGTTTTACCAGGTTATCATAAAATTAATTTGGAAGGCATGTCCTAACCTTCTCCATCTGATGTACTGATATGTAGCTGTCTGTCACATTCAGTATGCATCAGTTGTTGAAACACTTTACTGCATAAAGCAGTGGAGAAATTGCTGTAATGTGAAAAATGTTAATAAATACCATCATTTGTCATGTTTATATCCCTGCTGTTCTCCATTATGGAGTCAGCTATTATAGTTCATTGTAATAATTAACACCGGTAGTTGTCAGGATGCTGCTGCTTCAGTGCCTTTTAAAGTGCACATCTAAATCAAAAGACAAATAAAGGTTTTTTTTCTAGACTTGATAAGTACATTTTCCAGCTGAGCTTTTTTCCTAGTATTCTCAATTCCCAGAACCATCACGCAACAAATGTAGCCCCAAAAATGTGTATGTTCCCTGCTCAGCTTATCGTAGATAATACATAGACAATTTCATATTTTTAACGTAGGTGAATAATGTAATTCATTGAAAATTTATGCTCATATTTCTAGCAATTCGTGATCAAACTACAGGAAAGTTCATCTTAAATGAAGACAATGAAAACAACATACCAGATTCAAAAGTATTTGTGAAAATGGGTATTGAGTGGGATTATAATAATGATGACGATCGAGAAACTGTTCAGACCATCGGACCTCTTCATAATGCAATTACTATACTTGTAAGTGCTTAACAAGAGTAATGTATTTTTTTTTTTTCGTATTTTGTACGCAAACGTAAATCTACAGATAAATACGTTTTAATGTGTTTTTATACATAATATGCATCTATTATCATAACATATTTGCCAATAGTTCTGGATTTGGTGTCTTGTATTGGCAAATGTTGGGGCTGACCATACTTCTACCTATGCACAGTGCACAAGCAACATTGCATTAAAAGGACTTGTGTCTACAAGATATGCACAGGAGGTGACTTCCAGGTACCGGGGGGACTGGAGTTCAATCCCACTGAGTCTGGAAATGCTGCATGATGTCACGAGATCCAAGAATGTAATGTACCGGTCCTTAACAACAATATAATGTACAGGTCCTTAACAACAATGTAATGTACACAGTGCCGGACTGGCAATAAAAAACAGCCCTGGAAATATTTTAAACCAGACCCCATAGCATAATTTTTCCCTGTATCCCAGTGGGCCAGTCCAGCCCTCAATGTACAGGTCCTTAACAAGAATGTAATGTACCGGTCATTGACAAGAATTTAATGTGCATGTCCTTAGCAAGAATACAATGTACAGGTTTTATACAAATGTAACACTTATTTTTTATTCAGTTTAATGGAAATAGAGAAGTAAAATATTTTTGTAAAATAACCCAACCTTCCTTCCCATTACTCACCTTTCCTTTTCCCCGTTTCCTCCTTCCACATTTTCTCCTTATTGCATACATGCCAGTGACCTCTATGGAGAAGACCATGCATTCTCTGGAAAAAAACAAATTGCCCCCCTACTGTAAGCTGGGGAAGAGGCAAAGTGTGCCATTAAGTCATATATATAATAATAGCTAGATAGAATCTCCACCCTTGTTCAGGGACCTCCTGAATACACAAATAAAACATAAAGCAAAGTAGCAGCATCCACAGTGTAACGGAACCCTCGGTACTCCGAGTGAGTACCTCCATTAATAGCTCTGCTTCCTTGCTCAGAGCTGCTCTTCCAAGAGCAGCCTATTGTGGCAATAGCCTAAACTGCTAGACGGAACCAGTGTTGTGATTAGTTACCCCTTACAAAAGCATTAGCGTGATCTGCTCTAAAATCACTAGACGATACAAGTGTTAGAGTTAAGTAAGAATGACAATTTAATAGAGGAACAGCACACATAAATACAGACATAATTACATCAAAAGGGGATTAGCGTACAATACTAGGGGGAGGCCACTGTAGTTCCTCACTAGGTCTAGTCATACTGGTACAGGCATACAGTGGACATAATCACTTAACAGTAAAACTAATTAACAGCGAACAATGGATGAGTCACACAGAACTTGTACAGCTTTAAACATGACATGAAATATAACAAATACAAGTTTATATGGAGCACTCTTAGAACTGTAGTCCAGTTACTGTGACAATACTCCTGTGTCACACTGTAACCAATGAAAAATGCAAACTTACCCACTGTGCCCACCCTCCCAAATCTAGAACCCCTTTTTAATGCCAATGTCCATAATCTATAGGGAGGAGGCAAGCCAATAGTTCTCTCCAAGAACCCCAGTGCTGGAGGGTTCTGTCACACACAGTATGCATGTTTTTACTGGAAAGCTATGTCCTTTACAGGGTTATAGCATGGAAAGAAGAGGGCAGACACAGCCACAATATTGTCTTTGGGTAATACAAAATTAAAGTTCCCATTTATTAAAACCCTACTCACATGGAAATTGCTGTTTTCCAATTAGATAAAATGCAAAACAGACAGAAGCGTAAAACAATTCCCTTGCCCCAGGGGTCTCACCCACTTCCAGGTATGAAGAGACTCTTTAGTGGAAGTTACCAGCAACCTTTTATAAGTTATGAAGCAGTAGCTCTTCGATCGCTGTAAAGCAACCTTGAAACAACCATTTTTAATTAATTTTTAATGATGGCACAGTATGGGGATAACATTTTTATTGAGTTTTCTCAATTTCTTCAGGGACATTAGTAAATCAATATAATAGCACTAGTGTAATGCATGTAAAAATACGTTAAACATACAATCTTTAAATAGCCCTTCTTCTTCCTCCTTCCTTCCTAATTGCTGTCTGTTTTTATTTTTTAAATAAATGACTTTTTTTGTACAACACCTCCAGTGAAAGATTTCATATAGTCGTTATGGGCTAACTAAGTGCTTTTATTGCAAATTGAAGGCATATGGCAACTTTGTGAATCCACAAGACATTTCCTAGAAATGTGTTGTACTCTGGACGAAACATAACTAGGTGGGGTTCTCTTTAAAAGGGTTATAAATTCTAAAAAGATGCTTTAATGAGGCAGATGACCACTTTAATTCAAAAACCTGATGCCTACGGTTACATGATCCTCTGCGAACATGTCTGTGGTTTTTATAATTTAATCAGTGTAGTGTGTTTGAATTATTGATAATGTCACCCAACCAGAAGGCTGGTAGTGAGGTGCCTAAGGCCTTTTGGACGTCAGGAGTGGAGAACTGGTCATTCTGGCACTTTGTATTCTATTTTCTCTATGGAATAAAGGTTACATATTAAACCTCTTCGCCACTTTCACAAGGTGGAAAATTCTTTCCATATTTGTTTGGATATGCAAGCAAGCACCTCTTGACCTGGGAGCAGTTTTCAGGTTCCCCTCAAAGAGCATACTGTGATTAGCCATTAATGTGAAATTAGCCACTCTGCATTAAACTCACCCGCTTCATGTGTATGGAATGCAGGTGTGTGGTTCCTCCTTCTCTTTGAACTGTAATGTAACACAATTAGAAGGGCTTGGGAATACAGACAGGACTATTGCAACAGCAGAAACTCAATTAAACTTTATATGCAGCTTGCCAGAGATTGGAAGTGTTAAAAAAAAATAGATATATCTGTTTCTTTCCCATACATGAGTTATGATTTCTTGGACACTGTCGGTAGGACTTCCTCTTTAATAATTATATCAAGATATAAATTTTCAGTCTTAATAAAGTTACTTTCATTTAAAGACTAACTTGAATAATCACCCTGGATTCTAGGTCACCCTGACATCTTGCCGAAGCTTTATGGAATAAAAAGTATTTCTAAATAAACATTTGCTGTATGTAATTTAATTTTCAAGTAACACCAGATGTTGAGGAAGTCGAACATAGGCTTCTGTCAGTAGGATGTTGGTATTATGGTAAATGCTGCAATATACTGTTCCCTATCATTCCCCACTTGATACATACTTGTGTTCTTGCCATCTCTAAACATGTTTCTTTAGGCAATTCCTCATGGAAATGTCAAAATTTCATTGACTTACAAATACATGATCCACGAAGATTACTTAAATGTTCGAAACAACAATGTTCTGGAAGTTGAATATGAATGGGCTTTGAAAAAGTGGTCTCACTGTTCCAAACCATGTGGCGGAGGTAACTGATCAATAATTCAATGTATTTGTTTTTTTTAAAGTTATGTTTATGTTGTTTCTTGTATCCATCATACTTGTAGCTTTATACACCATTGTGAACATCCAATGCATCACAGATAGTAATTCACAACTAGTGTGATCTAATACGTATAATAAATACAGATGATTTCTATACAGACAAATAATACGAATTTACAATACAAGAAATTCTGTTTACACAAAGTGTGCATCTCTTCTATCTGTGGTATCTCAATTATAGAAGCCATTTATTACTTGTGTACACCGATAACCGTAGGGATTCTGTGTTGTTAGGATGATCTGAATGGGGGGGAAATTCTAATCTTGCTGCGTAAAACACCTTTTCATTAATCAATCAAGATACAGTCAGGCAAATATAGTATGTGAAAAACACCACACTTTAACACAACCTTATAACATTGGCCCATATTAAAAAGCCACATCGAGAGACTGATATTCACTAAAAGGTGAGTGGCAGGTGAGTTAAGGTGAGAGTAGATCAAATGTAAATTTGACCTCACGAGTTTAGCTATACATTGTGCAGGGACCAAACTGGTGAGTTTGCTTTGCATGGGAAACTCACCATGTTTGTCCCTGAACAATGTATAGTGAAATGTTCATCTCAGATCAACTCACCTCATGTCACCTGCATCACATCATAGTGAATAGCCCCAAGAGACTCAAACACATTTAAAATCAAAGCTTTTCTTAAAAATATTTATGTTCCCTAACCTAACAGCATGTTGATGTGCGACTTTAAAGGTCCCACATCAGAAAATGATCTCAAGTTTAATAAAAATATTGCAGCAAAATATAGACCTTTTAAATAGAAATGTTTTAATGAAAGACTGCAAATAAAGTACCTTACTGAGCCTTCTTTGCTACATATATCTCTATGAAGGGGGTCAGATATTCCTTCATCTCACTTATCTCTACATGATGCTAGACAACATCTGTGCCACCTGATGCTGCTATACAAGCATTTATGACTCAATGAAGTACTTTATTTACATTCTTTCATTAAAGCATTTCTCTTTAAACCATCCACACTTGATGAAGTCTTTCAATTACACAGAAATACATTTTTTGCCACCAGTTGTCATAAGACATGCTTCATCAATGGGCATGCACTTGATGGACACACTACATTTTTAAATTGCGTCAGTAAGTATGTCAGTAAGTATGGGGTAGTTTCATATATTCCCCTTTTACCTTTCAGGCCACCGATTGTTCATTTTTTGTTAAATCAGTCTTTTTCTACTAGTTAGCCCTCCTTTTATTCCAGGGAATCTCTGCCCTGTTACCCTTTGCTCCTACCAGTTCTTCAACATGGTCTTTGTTGTTGGTCTAAGGACTGACTTATTGGTATGCATGTAGCAAAACTCAATGGTATCACTGAAAATGGTCCTGACATAAGGTCTAGCCTTGAGGAGTAACTTGCATGTAATTTTCACAAGCATTGCTCTTTTCTCAAGCTATACATGTGACCTTAATATGTACAGTCGTTTTCACAGCCAAGCATGAATCTATTGACACAAATAGTAATCCCATGTGCACTTCCTCACTGTGGCAATAGCACAGCAAACAAAACAGGTAGCTCAGGAAGTTAGTTCCAAGAAGAGAGTATGTTATTGAAAAAAGGTCACAATGACATGTAAAAATAGCCATAGTGCTAAAAAGTCAGCCACACGAACTGCCTGACACGTTTCGTCCCGCTCAGATACTTAGTCTTAGGCCATTTTTACACTGTGATCCTTTTTTTTTTTTAAAGTACTCTCTTCTTTGGAAGTAACATCCTGAGTTGCCCATTTGTTTGCTGTGCTATTGCTTTGTTGTACATATATAATCTGCTTCCTGACATTGAGGTGCGGAGTAACCCGTAGCGTGAATCCAGAGTGCCGCTTGTGAGTTCCTCATTGTTTTAGAGAGTCTATTCTCTGTGGTCAGCAATGCAATTACTGAAAAATCAAGTAGAACGGGGTTAGTGTCTGACAATGTACTACACTAAATTGTGAAATGACATTTATCAGCTACGGGGCCTGGTTTTAATTACTTTGCAGTAGTATCTTTTGGAAGATACTAAATATTTACATTTAATTTTAACAAATGCTTCAAGCCACCTATATTAGAAACAGGCACTTACTATGCCAATTACAATACAAGATGAAGTAAGATAACACACAAAATAGCTGCCCTGGAGGGGAAAACAGATGAACTCACTAATTGCCTGGGTGCCATAATGACTCATATCTTGCCATGTCCAGTTATAGCACAAATAGTGCTTTAATACTTTAATTGCTCAACCTGTATCCACCTTCTTGAGAACAACTAATCTAATTAAGTATCTGTTAGTAATTAAAATTAAATATTGTGATATAAAAAAAAGATTAAATTCACGATGAGAAAGGGACATGAAAACAGGTACCAAAGAAGTCGCATATGAAAGCATTCTCAGACTACTTAGCATCCTCCCAAATCTCTGGTTAATTGTCTTGTCCTAGAACTGGTGCCTTGATTAGAATACACAAGGGCCCGGTGTTGGGGCTAGCAAGTGGGAGCAAAGCGCAGAGATGCTCCAACTGATGATAATGGAGACAAATGTCACAACAAGGCAGAAGGAAAGAGCAAGGTCAGGGGAAGTCAGGACAGGCAGAACAGAATTCACAAGCGATGGGTACAGGCAGTGGAGAAGTGAGCAGGTCCTGGAGCCTGACACTGGATGAAAATAGGCCCAAAAGCATTATTAGTACAGTATTAAAAATAGGCATATCTTCATTAACATAATTACCACCAATTGGCGACCTGTGGGTTATATGTGGCCATTCGGGGTTTCTATATGGCCTTATTTATATAAAATATATGATTTTATAAAAAAAAAAACGATAGGTTCTATTGTTTTTACCTCGTGAAATTGATAATGTCCAACCCCAACCTAATCTTCTGTATTGTATGTCATCCTCCATACTAAAAAGATAAACAACTCTGTTCTAAACACACACACACACATATATATATATATATATATATATATATATATATATATATATATAAACATAATAAAATATCATTATTGCATGTAATATAATGTTCCATTACTTTAAATGTCATGTAAGATTAATATTATGACTGAAAGGACATAAAAAAGGTTTTATTGTGTTTTAGTTTTCATTTGGTATTATTTTTGTACAAAAAAAAATTAATATTAAACAATTTTGTTTGCTAAGGTCATCAGTTCACAAAATATGGCTGCCGGAGAAAATCTGACCATAAAATGGTACACAAGACTTTTTGTGAATCTATCCCGAAGCTAAAACCCATTCGCAGAGTATGCAATCTGCAGGAGTGTTCACAGCCAATGTGAGTTTTACTTACTTAAGGTTTTATCATCAATAATCATAAATAAGTTACAGACATATCGGTGGTACATTGACTTGTGGTGCATATTTGCTTCTGCAAAAAGAAAGTACAATAAAAAAACAAACAAACACAAAGACAAGAACAGCATGCACCAGAAGTGAGTTGAAATAAATTTTGGGCTCTGACCTTAAATTATAGATGAAATTTAAATTATTGCAGTGCACATTCCACTTTCAGTTGTGGTTGCCACTCAGTACAATACTAATAAGCAGCCTCGAAATGTTGAATTTCACGGACACACAGAATTACGGAGGGGACTATTCACTAAAAGGTGAGATGAGGTGAGATGAACAATTCACCTCATCAATTTAGCTATACCTCAACTCACCTCATCTCACCTCAAATCACCCTTTAGTGAACAAACCACCATAGACAGGACTGCATTCTTTGCATTTACAATATTTAAAAACACATTTTAAAAAGTATGATCCTATAAGTATCTGTAACAGTATCAAAGTGATGCAGCTCAGAGTGTGGATATTTTTTATTTAAATATTAGAGCAATGGCTAGATATGTATATATTGTTTTATTTATAGCTATCTATAGTGCATCCATGCATTTGGAAACCCACTTGCACATTCCATGTTATAGGAAGCATACCTGGGCTTCTCAAATGGTTCGAGAGTAGAGATAATGAACCTGTTACTTAAAAACAAGATGTATGTCCCCTGCAGGTTCCAAAAAATAGCTTAACATAATCTAGATACGAAAATAATTAGCTACTATTAAAAAAAACAGACAGAAAAGTGTATGCATCATGCTTAAATGATGCAGTACTTTGGAAAAAACACAATTATTAGTTAATCATGACAAAGTCACTTTAAAAGAATAAAAGAGGCGCTTAGAACAGAAAAATATTACTCTGTTTTTTTGTAACGTCCTTAAAACAACTTTTTGTAAAAAAACATTATCCTTTCAAATTCATTTTGATTAAGCATAACAGATCCACTTAATACGAATGAAAATGGAGTGTAGGACAAACAAATAAAAATTACTTATTTTTGCAACTTGCTTAAAACAACTTTTTTTGAAATTCATTACAACTTTTATTTAAACAGATGGACTATAGGTGAATGGGAGTCGTGTTCTATGACATGTGGAAAAGCAGGTTATCAGACCCGTACAGTAAAATGCATTCAGCCTCTCAGTGACAATACAAATCGATCTGTGCATAGCAAATACTGTAATGAAGACCGTCCTGAAGCTAAAAGGTCTTGTAATCGTCAACCTTGCCCTGCTCATTGGAGAATAGGCCCTTGGTCACAGGTGTGTACAACATATTGATTCAAATATAAAATCTACATACAGATTTACTGGGACTAAAGATATTGTTTGAGTTGTGTAAGTTTAACAGTATAATAATTGGCTTAAATAACTGCGTCATCTTATATTTGCAAAATGTACAAAAATGAGCCAATAGAGAAAAGCAAAAAAAAAAAAAATCATTTTTTTAATGTCTATAAAAGAAAGAATCTAAGTTTCCAGCAAGTATTCTTTGATTCAACCACTAGATGACACTGCTACTCCATTGTACATATTTTCCTTCAATGACTAGCATTACATTTCCTTTGAATGGTATGTTACAACGTATTTGCCATACAGTTATATAAACTGTAACTTACACAGTATCACAAATTTACATAGTAAAGACATTTGATGTTGCAGACTTTTAACACTGAGAAATGTCACACCTGCTTAGATGATTGTTTCTATTTGTTGGAGTATTTTACTCACTGCCCAACTGCAGTTATCTGTGAACTATGTATATGAATTTATAATATCATCAGGGATTCCATGGAGTATTATTTAATCTTTTCAGCAAATAAACCACTAGGTAGCACTGCTTCCCCGCTGTACGATAGACTGATACAAAGAAAATACATTGAATTATCATTTGCATATCTAGCGACAACAATTTACACAGCTTTTGGTTGCTGTCTAGTGGGCGTGCTCAACACGTGAAATGGCAGAAATAGAAGGTGGTGGGATTCTGTCCAAAATTCAAGGATCAGACTAAAGCCTCTGTTGTAATGTGTTTACCTAACTTTTCCTGAAATGTGTACACATATTCCACACTGTTTAAGTGACCCATTTGTTGACTATCATAAATAACCATTTTATTTCAAGAGCAAATTAGAAAATAAGAAGTTGTTCTGTGCATCTGTATCAGAGATTTGGGAGTTTGAAGGTTCTGTGCATTATCTTATCTGTTCCTAGTATTGCACTCTCCTGGGCAGAATGCTCTGATGTTGCTCCTGAAATCTGTTGGAGCCACTTTTCTAGCTTAGTTATCACAGCCCTGAGTGCTCCTATTACTACTGGGACCATTTTGGCCTCACTTTCCTCTCTAGTTTATCTTTCTTGTCCAGCTTCTTCCTGATGTTGCAGTCACTTGGCACCACTATGTCTATCACTAGTGCTGTCTTCTGGTCCTTGTCTACTACCATGATGTCAGGTTGATTGGCCAGAACCTATCTGTACATCACACAGGACCTTAGCCTTGTTATTCTCCACAACCTTCTATGGAATCTCGCATTGGGTGTTGGGAGGTTTTAGCCCATATGTGTTCAGATTTCCCTGTACTCAATGCCAGCTACTTGGTTGTGCCATTCAGTGTATGCTGTTCCTGCGAGCATCTTACACCCTACCATTATGTGTTGGATTGTCTTAGAGGCCCCTTTACACAGTATGCACATTGGAACCTGTCTGCTGTGGTAGATCCCTGCTTCTGGTGCTCAGTGCTTGTGCTTGTATTGCTATGATCCGTTGCTTGTGCTGTCGTTGAGTCTAGCCCTCCAGTCACTGGTAGCATTTACTAATGTCAGCCACCTCAGCTATCTGTCGATGGTACAACCCATCCAGGGTCTTGGCTTGCTATGGCACTTTCTCTACATGATCTTCTGTCCGTCTGTTGCTGCTTCAGGAATTCTGTCAGCAGCTGATCTTTGGGTGCCATCTTGCTGGTGTTTTCCAAGATGCTCCGGGTTTTGTCCAGGACGATGGCTCCGACACTAACCAGACCCCGCCTGCACTCTTTCCTGTGGTGTACAGTCTCTGTGCATTGGACTTGTGGTGCAAACCTCTGTATATTAAGAGAAGCTTTTGGGTCTTTGCATTAGCAGCTTCTAGGCTATATCACAATACCTTCCCTACTACCATCTACCCACACCAGTCAAATTTACATTCCAATATCATCACTGTAAATCCATGTCTGGTGTATCAGTGAGTAGATGTCTCATTCAGACTTAGTATACAGCTTGATGTCATCCATGTAGAGGAGGTGGCTTATGGTGGTTCCACTCTTGAACTTGTATCAGTATCCAGTGATTAGCTGGCTGAGGGGGTTCAAGCCTATGCAGAACAGCAGCTGAGACAGTGTATCACCTTGGTATATGCTGCACTTGATGGTTACTTGTGCTAACTCTCTTGAGTTGGCTTCCAGTGTTTTCCAGAGCCCCACCAAGTTCTTGAGGAAGGTCCTTGGCGTCCTGTTGACTTTGTATAGTGCCAGACATTCACAGATCAATGTGTGTTGCATTGAGTCATAGGCTCTCCTGTAGTCAGTCTAGACCTGGAATCTTGAATCTCTATCTACAAGCAACTGGTGTTTCGAGCCTCTGGTGTTGTTCCTAATGCCCTTCTGAGCTGTACTCATGTACTGGCACATATGGTCCTGTAGCTGGGCGGCTATGAAGCCTGATCATGATTTTCCATGTTGACCTTCCATGTTGTATGGGGACACGTTATTGGCCGGTAATTGGATGATGCTGTGTCATTGTGGGGGTCTTTCATTATCAGTACTGTCCTTCCTCATGTTAGACAGTCCGGGTGGGAGTCTTGCTGTTTGTATCAGCTATTAAAGATCGTTTTATACTTACCATTGGAGTCTGAACATCATCTTCTATAACACCATCACTGGGTTCATTTCATGCCCTAAATGCCTGCATATGTCGCTCCACATTATTGGAGCTAGACGTGTGAGTATCACTGATCCCTCCAGTCATTTTCCCCTTGATATCCATACATTTTGCACTATATATCTTATTTTTAGTGCTGGTTCTATTCTGCAGTGTTTATCCTACTATAAATTTATAATAAGTGTGTTTTATTTATGAGCACCACTGGTAACTTTTTCTTCCCATTGTTTGTTTGGTTGTGCACTAATCTTCTACCCTTGCTGCCTTTTTTGGATTGCCTGTCTTTTGGCCACACTGTATTACCTCTGTATTTGTATTACATTTTTTTATATGTATTATATGTATTATAAAACTACATAAAGTATGTTTGACAAATATGAAAATACAAGTATTCTATTTTAATTTTAGTGTTCTGTAACATGCTCCAATGGCACCCAAGAACGACAAATACTGTGTAGTTCAGGTGACAGCAAACACTGTGTGGAAAATAAACCAGAAACCGTCAGGACGTGTATTCTAGCGCCATGTTCTGGTAAGTACATAAAGGTGCATTATTTATTGCGGTGATTAATAGTTTACTGTAGCGTGCATTTTATGTATCACAGACAATAACAGACTACAAATACTGTTTAACATCTTGGTGGGTTGCAGTCTAAGGTGTTTTAAAATGAGTATTAATATGTGGTCACTGTCAGCTGTCTATAGACAACATATTATATATTGCAAAAATACTTGTTTAGTACAATTATATTATCCTCCTAGTTTGTTAATTACATGAGAAATCAGCCCTCAATATATATAATATAATATAATTCCCAAACAGGTGCAGTATTCCAATTAAGTACTCCAGCAGATCCAGCCAAGACTTGAATTTAACTCAAAATAAATTGACTTCTTGACAGTATCACAATATTAAAGATTTACTCCATGGAGCTCCTTATCCAGAGGTTTTCATTTTGAATCATTCAGTGCAAAACCGGCAATATCATTACTTGATGCTGATTTAAGCATTTATTAAGTAGAAACACGATTGAAATAGGAATATTTTATAACATGTATGTATAAGCATGCCATATCTAAGATCCAACGTCTTTCTTTTAGGAAATGCTTCTGATCCACTTAAGAAGAATTACATAGTACAATGGCGGGCAAGACAGGACCCTGATTATCATATGCACAAAATATCCTCAAGTAAAAGACTCATTTATAACTCTGCCTTAGACATTAAATGCATGCTATGCCAGCTGTGGACTTTATCTTTTGCACTTTGCCTTTCATTGTACAGAATATTTGCTAATTTTCTGAATTATACTTTGTGCTGAAGCTGCCATTCTGTACTGGGCATTTTGCGCTTGGCATGTCTCTTCTCCCTCTGTAATACTGGAAGTCCTCTGATGTGTCAGGTAAGGATAGGAAGAGGATCTTCCCACTGATTTTGCAGGTATTTCCTGCTCGGTGGATTTCCTGCTCGGTGATTATGAAGAGGGTTTAACTGGCTTTTAAAAAACAAACAAAATACCAGTTATTGTGAGTGTGATCACGTCACAATAATGACAACACACAGTGCTTTTCACATTTTGTGTAATTTGCCTCACTAACATGCTTGAGCTTGAGTTTTAACTGCTTTAAAGGGAAATTATCATGAATCAGTAATATGCATAACATAGTATGTACCTTGCATTCATCCTTGTGAGGTGTGGTGTGCTGTGGTGGGTTTTTTGTAAAGCTCATCCTTGTGAGGTGTGGTGTGCTGTGGTGGGTTTTTGTAACGCTGCCTTGTAGAAAGCACATCTGAGATTTCTTTGCACCCTTCTTTGTGATGTTCTGCCTTAGATTTGGGTATTGCAATGTAATTCTTGGAATAGATTCTAACAGATCACCAAAATAATCTACACATAGTTAAAGTTTATGCTTGAGAGACTTACTATGCAATTATATTCACACAGTATTAGCAGATGCTTTATTTTATGGCAAGGCCCTCTATATAACTTGCAAATGTATCATGATAAACTGTGAAATTAGTCAGGAAACCCACAAGCATTGCTTTCAAGCTTTAACCACTATTCCAATGATTTGTGAAGGTCAGTTATTATTATTTATTTTTTATTTTATAATAGATTTGTGGTAAGGTGATGATTTCCCTTTAAAAGTCTTGTGCTGTGCTGATACTGACTTTTTTTGTCAAATATTTTTCCTATAGTCACTGCTGCTGTGCCAAATATGTGCTTATTCAATATGTTTACGTTTTTATCAGTAATGTCTAAAAATACTTCTCTTCTTAAAACACCGACTTTTTTCATCATTTTTATATGTTCAAGGCTATATATTTTGTATATCAGACTGTTGTGGATGTTAATATAATATTTACGAAAACTGTATAAAACATAACATACCTCAGTTTCTATATTTAGTAGTTCTAAAAATATAGTGTGATAATGGATTAAGAATTATAAACAATTATATCAACATTTTAAGATTTTATACTGGTGCATAATTATGTTGTGACCTCTAAGCCTCTGCTTGTATTTGGTATAAATATATAGCAAATATTTAACTCTGTTTACGTCCCATACACTACTATCCCATTGCATAGTACAGATCGGATGATAGTTGTCGGAATTAGAGATACACATAAGAATTTAGTGGATTCCATTTTTTGTTGTATTTCACACATGAAGTTAAGTTTTGTTCATATACCTATTTTAAATTATATGTCGATAATTATTTCTATCAATGTCTCTTGAAGTTTAAATAGAACAGAAACAGGGTAAATCACTGCTACAATGCTCTGAAACAGGGCCTATAAAAGGGAGGAGAATGTGAAATGAGTAATGTACTAAAAGAGGTAAATAACTTGTAAAAGATCCACTTTAATTTCTGTCTAACTGCAGAATGGTCTGCCATTATTTTGGTAGATGGGGTAGAATATTTTAGAGCCTTACACATTAGACAGAAGGTGATAGGATGCCTCTTTTATCCTTTTTTGATGGCTTGCTAGTTTTGCGAGGGCAGTTTCCGATAAGCAGAGATCCCTATGGGAAGGACAGAATGGTCTGCTTTTCTGTAGAATGGTCTGCTCTTGTGAAGAATGGTCTGCGCTTGTGTAGAATGGTCTGCTCTTGTGAAGAATGGTCTGTGCTTGTGTAGAATGATCTGCTCTTGTGAAGAATGGTCTGCGCTTGTGTAGAATGGTCTGCTCTTGTGAAGAATGGTCTGTGCTTGTGTAGAATGATCTGCTCTTGTGAAGAATGGTCTGTGCTTGTGTAGAATGATATGCTCATGTGACGAATGGTCTGCTCTTGTGTAGAATGGTCTGCTCTTGTATAGTGCCCTCTGTAAGAATTTTGATTGTGGTGTGGTGCTTCACCTATACCTTCCTCATTTCCATCAATCTGTTCCCAGAGATGATCCTAGCTGCAGTGTTTTGGATTGTGGAGAACAATTAGTCTGGCATGTTTACATATAGGCTGTTGTAGTACAGATGCAATAATACCAATGGTATGACTGTTTTCAGGTCCTTTTTGTTAAAAAGTATCTGTGATTGTCTTCATAGTTTTCATGGTTTCCTCCATCTGATGCTTTAGCAAGAGCATGAAAACTCAAAAGTTTATTATCTTTTGGAGATATGGAGGGGTTTAACTTGGTAACCAACCCACACCAAAATTTGCTAAACATGATCAGGGCATAGGGCGGGGCCAATGGCACCATTGCCCAATGGCCGCCAACCACCCTTAATAACAATGGGTCTTGCCCCAATAACCCCACCACTCTAAAATCAATGGGTCCCCCTGCAAAAAATAAGTAACCACCTACCTCCCCCCCACCTCTAAGTTTCTCAAGTAGGGAGAAACGGGGTCATACCTATAAGAAAACACCCTTTCAGTGGCACACAGAAGATGTACCTGTGGAAAATAATATTACCTGACTAAATGTCCAATGATGATCAGTGATGCCCTCGATTCCTTATCTTCGGCCAGTAGAAAGGGGCAATCCAAAAAATGAATCCACCTTAAAACACATGTATGCGTAATGAAATCTCAGCCCGTTATGGCTGGGATTTCAAATGCAAGATAGAGACTTCTGATTGGCTGTCTCCCATTCCAATTAGAACATATTGCCAGGGGGCATAATGCCTAGACCCATACCCTTATTTATAATAAGTGCTGGTGGAATTATGCCCAGCCCTTCGCCCCTTTAGGAATATAAAGAACTGTGGGCCATTTCAACAACCACTGGCACCATGATTTGTATGGGGGCAGGGAGCATTTTGGCAACTTCCAGCCACAAAATGTAATGTAGAAGACAGCTGGGGACATGGGGGGGTCTAGCCTTAAAATAACAT
Source organism: Pelodytes ibericus (assembly GCA_036172795.1). Lineage (NCBI taxonomy): Eukaryota > Metazoa > Chordata > Amphibia > Anura > Pelodytidae > Pelodytes > Pelodytes ibericus. The sequence continues at coordinate 29,449,673 of CM069858.1, forward strand.
ATCAGTGGGTGCTTTTATAAACATTATGTCAGAGCAGTGTTTGAGTAGAATCACACGTTATTCTTTCAGGTATAATGTGCAATAAAAAAAAACTTGTATTTGTTTAATTAATATATATAGTCCCCATTAATTGATTAACATTTAAAAAAAGGGAAAGAAAAGGTAAAACCCCTATTGAAGCATAAGTTAGAATGTGTTTCAAGATAAAATAACAGTGTAAAAGGTATGTCAGTTAGGGTCAAATTATATCTGGTAATCCTGGGGAAATGGTGTCCTCTGCATAATTTGTATCAATATATTTGCAAATAAAGTTCCTATTGGAAAGAGTAATACTCGCTCTGTAATGGCATGGGTCACACACATCTAGTAATGAATATATCACCTGCACTCATCAACAGGGACGGTGCAAGACTTTTTGCTGCCCCAGGTTTTTAGCTGATCCTACCCTCGGGCATTTACACACACAGTAACACAGTGTCACATACATATGCAGACATGTGCACACACATGCAATGTCAGATGCAGCCACAAGTACACACACAATAACACATGCAATGTCACATGCACATGCAGCCACACATTCAGAAACAGTCACACATGCAATGTGATCCTATTTTTGGCACTGCCGTCTCCATGCTATCTGTCTCGCTCTCCCTGTACGCCATCTCTGTCTGTCTCGCCCTCCCTATGCCATCAGTGTCGGTCTCTATTTCCTCCATGCCATTCATCAGTCTGTTTCCAGCTTTTGCCTTTCTCCTTTCCCATATTATCTTCTCCTCTTTTGTACCTCTCTCCATGTTTGTCTTTTCCTCTCCCCCATGTTTATCTCTCTCTCTCTTTTCTCCTCCCATGTCTAGTGTCTCTCTCCCTCAATCCCCCCACCCTATGTCTGGTGTCCCTTTTTTTCCCTCCCCATTGCCTGGTGTCTCTATTTTTCCCTCCCAGTGTCTGGTGTCTCTTTTTTTCCCTCTCTTCCTCCCACTTCCTGGTGTCACTTTTCTCCCCTCCCTCCCAATGCCTGGTGTCACTTTTTTTCCACTCTCCCTCCCAATGCCTGGTATCATTTTTTCCCCTCTCCCTCCCAATGCCTGGTGTCACCCCCCCCCCCCCCTCCCTCCCAATGCCTGGTGTTACTTTTTCCCCCTCTTCCTCCCAATCACTGGTGTCACTTTATTTCCCCTCCCTCCCAATGCCTGGTGTCACTTTTTTCCCCCTCCTTCCCAATGGCTGGTGTCATTTGTTCCCCTTCCCCCTTCCATTGTCTGGTGTCACTTTCCCCCCCTCTCCCTCCCAGTGCCTGGTGTTACTTTGTTCCCCTCCCTCCCTATGTCTGGTGTCACTTTTTTTCCCCTCCCTCTTGCCCTATGTCTCGTGTCAATTTTTTCCCTCCCTCCCAATGCCTGGTGTCACCTTTTTTTTTTTTGTTACCTCCCTCCCCCCAATGCTTGGTGTCCCTTTTTTCTCCCTCCCTATGTCTGGTGTAACTTTTCCCCCCTCCGTCCCTCCCAATGCTTGGTGTCACTTTTTTCCCCCCTCCTTCCCTCCCAATGCCTGGTGTCACTTTCCCCCACCCTCCTTCCCAATGCCTGGTGTCATTGTTTCCCCCCTCCCTCCCTCCCTCCCAATGCCTGGTGTCACTTTATTTCCCCTCCCTCACAATGCCTGGTGTCACTTTTTTCCCCCTCCCTCCCAATGGTTGGTATCATTTGGTCCCCTTCCCCTCCCAATGTCTGGTGTCAATTTCTCTCCCTCTCACTCCCAGTGCCTGGTGTCACTTTTTTCCCCTCCCTCACTATGCCTGGGGTCACTTTTTTTTCCTCCCTCCCTCCCTCCCTATGTCTGGTGTCACTTTTTTCCCTCCTCCTTCCCTCCCAATGCCTGGTGTCACTTTTTCCCCCCTCCTTCCCAATGCCTGGTGTCATTGTTTCCCCCCTCCCTCCCTCCCTCCCTCCCAATACCTGGCGTCACTTTATTTCCCCTCCCTCACAATGCCTGGTGTCACTTTTTTCCCCTCCCTCCCGCCCTACATCTGGTGTCACTTTTTTCCCCTCCCTCCCGCCCTACATCTGGTGTCAATTTTTCCCTCCCTCCCAATGACTGGTGTCACCTTTTTTTTACCTCCCTCCCCCCAATTAGTGTCACTTTTTTCTCCCTCCCTCCCTATGTCTGGTGTCACTTTTTCCCCCTCCGTCCCTCCCAATGCCTGGTGTCACTCCCCCCCCCCTTCCCTCCCAATGCCTCTACTCACCTCAGCACCAGTCTGCCCCCCGTATAAGCCAGGATACATGTATCACGTCAGCAGGCGCCCCCACAAAGCTGGCGCCCTAGGCGAATGCCTAGTTTGCCTATAGGTAGCGCCAGCCCTGCTTATCACAGGCTGCCTTTAATGAAGTCCTGAAATGATAACGTTTTTACTCAATCCCTGTAACTACGAGTAAGAAGCAGCCTTCTGATACAGTAAACGTATACAAGACTACACCCCTAGGTGCGTGTTTAAAGCTCTGTCTTTAGTTTCATTTTCAACTGAGCTTTAAACACGTAGTCTTGTATTGCATCACGGCTACTGACCAATAAAAACCGTTTCTGCATACACTCCCACCATGCCTCAACCAAATAAATACTTCCCATCTCAAACAGGCATTTACCCCCTGACGAAGCCACGGAAGTGGTAAAACCCGCGTCGGGTTAGTGTCCTCTTATTGCCACCTGTGTTACATTGCCTTCTCTAGTTGTTTTTTTTCACTGGTGAATGTGGTGCCAGTCGCTCCTTATATATATTTTTCATTAAGTATAAAAGCTATTAAGCCTCAATTGACTATTATCTGAAGAGCAGAGATGGGTGCCCGTTGATCTCTATTACTGACATACACTTCACTCTTATACCAACTGAATATTTGTATCATCTATCTTACCTGTACAGGCTGTATTTTAAAGCACTCATTTATTATCACATTGTATTTATTACATGTGTGCTGCTATAACAGATACTTTTATACAATTTATTTTATCATACAATGTTGCACAGGTGGAAAATAAGGACCATGGAACCCTTTCAGTAATTGGTCTCCTCACAATATTAACCCTGAGTATATATTGATATTGATAATAATCTTTACTTTTTCTGCGGTAAAAATTGTACCTTTACTGACCTTGCACCACATGCTACTCTCTGGATTATTAATCCCAAACATATACATTCCGAATCTAAAATTAGGGGTTTGCAAGATTTATTTTAATTCACTTTATTCACTTCTTTTCACTTACCTTGTTTGTTATATGTGTACGATTTTAACTTGTTACCAATAAAAGTTATGTCTTAATTGGAAACGATTCCACATACATTTATCAGATCTTCCCCTCAAAATAAGTCAGCCCACAGCCATTAATGTCTAAACCATTAGCAACAAAAGTGAGTACACCCCTAAGTGGAAATGTCCAAATTGGGCCCAAAGTGGCAATATTTTGGCCAACATTATTTTCCAGCACTGCCTTAACCCTCGTGGGCATGGAGTTCACCAGAGCTTCACCGGTTGCCACTGGAGTCCTCTTCCACTCCTCTATGACAATATCACTGAGGTGGTGGATGTAGAGACCTTGCGCTCCCCCACCTTCCATTTGAGGATGCCCCACAGATGCTCAATAGGGTTTAGGTCTGGAAACATGCTTGGCCAGTCCATCACCTTTACCTTCAGCTTCTTTACAAGGCAGTGGTCGTCTTGGAGGTGTGTTTTGGTTCGTTATCATGTTGGAATACTGCCCTGTGCCCCAGTCTCTGATGGGAGGGGATCATGCTCTGCTTCAGTATGTCACAGTACATGTTGGCATTCATGGTTCCCACAATGAACTGTAGTTCTCCAGTACCGGCAGCACTTATGCAGGCCCAGACCATGACACTCCCACCACCATGCTTGACTGTAGGCAAGACACACTTGTCTTTCTACTCCTCACCTGGTTGCTGCCACACACACTTGACACCATCTGAACCAAATAAGTTTATCCTGGTCTCATTGGACCACCGGACATTGTTCCAGTAATCCATGTCCTTAGTCTGCTTGTCTTCAGCAAACTGTTTGTGGGCTTTCTTGTGCATCATCTTTAGAAGAGACTTCCTTCTGGGACGACAGCTATGCAGACCAATTTGATGCAGTGTGCGGCGTATGGTCTGAGCACTGAAAGGCTGACCACCCCTCCCCCCCCCCCCCCCCCCCGGCCCTTCAACCTCTGCAGCAATGCTGGAAGCACTCATACATCTATTTCCCAAAGACAAACTCTGGATATGACGCTGAGCACGTGGACTCAACTTCTTTGGTCAACCATGGCGAGGCCTGTTCTGAGTGGAACCTGTCTTGTGAAACCGCTGTATAGTCTTGCCCACTGTGCTGCAGCTCAGTTTCAGGGTCTTGGCAAGCTTCTTATAGCCTAGGCCATGTTTATGTAAAGCAACAATTCTTTTTTTCAGATCCACAGAGAGTTCTTTGCCATGAGGTGCCATGTTGAACTTCCAGTGACCAGTATGAGAGAGTGTGAGAGCGATAACACCAAATTTAACCCCTTTGCGACAATGGACGTGTCAGGCACGTCCTGCAGGGAACTCCGTTTCTGACAATGGACGTGCCTGGCAATAAAATATATTAAGGGATAGCATAAGGGTTAGAGTTGGGGTTAAATTTAGTGTTAGGGTTAAATTTTGGTTTCGGGTTGGGGTCAAAAGGTCAATATAGGAAAAAAACAAAAAACACTATTTTTGGTTTCTGCCCCATAACTCGCAAAAAAAATACCAAAAAATATGGAAACATGCATATTTCTGAACTCGGGACAACATTTAGAAACTATTTAGATGGGGTTTTTTTAATGATTGTATTTGTGTAGAATATATTTTAGGTCAAATGTAGAAAAAGTGGTGTTTTTTTAAAAATTTTCATCATATTTTATGATTTTTTTGGGAGTAAATTATAAGATATGATGAACATAATGGTATCTAATGAAAGCCCTTCATATGACGATAAAAACAACATATAATTTGTGTGGGTACAGTATGTGAGAAAGAAGAAAATTGCAGCTAAACACAAACACCCCAGAAATGTCAAAACAGCCATTGTCACCAAGGGAAAGTCAAGGTGAAAATGTCTTGTCACTAAGGGGTTAACATACCTGCTTCCCATTCACACCTGCGACCTTGTAACACTAACAAATCACATGACACCGGGGAGGGAAAATGCCTAATTGGACCCAATTTGGACATTTCCACTCAGGGTTGTACTCACTTTTGTTGCTAACGGTTTAGACATTAATGGCTTTGTGTTGAGTTATTTTGAAGAGACAGCAAATATACACTTTTATCCAGGCTGTACACTTACTACTTTACATTGTAGCAGAGTGTCATTTCTTCAGTGTTGTCGCATGAAAAGAGATAAAATATTTACAATAATGTGAGGGGTGTACTCACTTTTGTGAGATACTGTAAGTGTGATACTGCATTATTGTAACTTACACTGCACATGAGTTTCACTGGGCATTAGTGCTAATTGTTCCACTTTTTGTATACACAGATATTGTGCTAGAACACATTGAGAATCCTTTGGACATCTTTTACAGTTTATAGACAATGGATTTTTGTTTGCATTTCAAAAGTCAGTTTTTGATTTTTATTATTTTTGTTCATCGCATGCACTTTATTTACATTACTTCAGTTTGTCCATTTCAGCACAGTTGCACTATTACATTCATTGGACTATATCTTCTCCAAATACATCACACAATACCATTAGTCTCTTGATTTAGGTTTCAAATGTTTGATGTGGTGCTCTCTCAAAGAATGGGAAAACAGATTGTCAAGGATGATTAATAAGTGACAACCCATATTAATATACCATCTAGTAATTGTAAATGGGAATCATTTGAGCCTGTAGTTACACACCCGGAGGACAAGGACAATAATACCACATGGAGAGCTGACAATCTTTGCCCTCATGGCAAAACCAATTTTGTTGCCCATGCCACAGCTTTAACAGCCTACCTGATATACAGACAATATTTGGATAAAAAGTGCTACACACTGGGGCATTTAGAAGGGAAATGTGGTGTATTCCCAGTCGATTGAGTCAGGTTAGAGAGCAGCCCAGGGGTAATTGCTCCCTTGCTATGCCTCTCCTGATAGATCTCCTAAAAAGTACTAATACAATAGTTTCAAAGACCATACAGTATAGAAATGTATTCTGACTCCCTTCCACCCAATGTCTTCACCCACATAAATAGAGAATAATACACTTTGTATGACCCGAGTTACACTTTGAGTGAGGTGCTTTTCATTGATAGATCTCAGGGACAATTTACACAGTAGTTTAGGTTGAAAAAAGAATTGCATCCATCAAGTTAAACCCTTTTCCTGTCCCATGTTTACTGCTATTGATCAAAAAGAAGGCAAATAACAATTTCTGCAATTTGTGATGCAGCAAACACCTACTTTGTTTTATTCCCCCCTAGTGTAAGATCAGCATGTTTATTAACTCAATAATAAAAAAAATCTGGTTGTAATTTCAATTGAAATCAATTTTAGCTGGAGTTCCTTCACTATAATTACAGGACAAACCTTCTGCTTGGTCACTTTGTAGCCCTAGTGGTGCTAAAGATTGTAAACAGTACAAACAGTAAATACACCATAACAAAACCCAAATAATATGTTTTCACTTACTTATATTCCAATTTTCGATTAAATCTGATGTATACAGTTATGAGGCAACTAATATATTGGTATCTTTATTACACCAAACTACTGAGTATATGTCTATCCCCATTCTTCACTAAAGATATGTAAAGGCAGCAATGTATACACTACCATTATATCAATGTTGTGTTGGAATAGCATATACATGGCAACAATACAATGTACCCAATAATGCTGCAATATAACACTGTATACATTTTTAAAACTATTTTACCTAAACATCATTTTAGCAGAATTACAAGAAATTAAAACATGTATTAACAAACACATTGCTGCTAGAAAAACTCCTTTTCCAGTGCTTTTGAAGAAATCTTCCTTCATCAACTGTTAAATGATGACCTTTATTTCCTTTGAGTCCTATTATTCAATGATGTGGTTTAGGATGTATTACTATAGCACAAAGGGTTTCAATAATAACTGCTGTGCTAAAATGAATAAATTAACAATATAAAATATATTTACATTTTATACGCTATGCAAATAGACTAGCAAATGTGTTTGACCTAGTGATGTTTAAACTATATATTATTTATAAAATAAATAAATAAATTGATACTTAGAGTCCCCAGGTAATCTTTGTAGTTGCATCTGCGGGTGGATCAATTGGCCTAAACACACCCCACTACAGCCATCCTAGATTTCGGGCCTGCAGGCTGGGTGGATAGTTTTGTCACATCTTCACTGTTCCTCAATCACTGCAAGAGTCCTCTAGCCAGTTTATTATTTTATTAGTACTTGCCTTCCATTTGACTCAAAAAGTACAAAAATAATACTTTTATATACTATAGTAGGTCATAAAAACACAAAATCTTTTGTTTCCCATCTAGATTTCCATTCAGTTATTCCACTGTGTGAATAAATGTATTTGCATGTGTATTTCTATTATTTTTCAGATAGAGTTAGAACCTGTGCTACCTATAGGCAACCTACGTGTTACCTAAGCTCTGGCAGACAGCTGCTTCATTCCGTCCTAGATTCATGTATCTGGCCTGCCTCAAACAAACCGTATATCAGGAGATACAGGTCTGTTAGTCTCAGAATTCATAGTAATGACTCAGAGCGTCCAAACATGAAGCTCCGAGTCACTATGCGCTGACTGAGGTCTGAGCTGCAATGGTGGATGTAGGAAAAACAGGTTTAGGAAAGGAGGGGGAAAAATGGGGGCAGCAGTGAAACTGCTAGAGGTAGAACAACACGGTGGTAAAAGAGGGAAGAAAGACATGGGGGAGTAAAAGGAGGTACCCGTATTTGCTCGAATATAAGACAAGGTTTTTTTCAGAGCAAATGCTCTGAAAAAGACCCCTCGTCTTATATTCAAGGTCTTCTTATCATCTGACCTCAAATCGAGGTCAGATTATAAGACTGGGATCCAGGTCCCCCGCAGAGCTGCAGGGGACCTGGATCCCCCTTGCTAACAGCAGGTGCACGCAGACATCCTCCCCTGCCACCCGGCACGACCGCCGGGACTTCTATGGTGAAGCCAGGTCCTTCCGGCTGTCCATCATAATAGACGGAAGTATCGGGCAGCATGGAGGATGTCTGCACTATCTACAAAAAAAATCATAAAATATGATGAAAATCTAAAAAAAAACACTTTTTCTAACCTTGGCCTAAAATATAATTTACACAAATACAATCATTAAAAAAATCTGCAGACATCCCCCGGCTGCCCCCACTAGCCACCAGGGAACGAGAGAGAGGGGAGAGAGGGAGAGAGAAAGACAAGTGGAGGGAGGGGGGAGAGAAATACAATGAGAGGGAGGGAAGAGGCAGAGAAAGACAAGGGGATGGAGGGGGCTCAGAGAAAGACAAGGGGAGGGAGTGGGGCAGAGAAAAACAAGGGAAGGGAGGGGGAGAGAAAGACAAGGGGATGGAGGAGGGAGAGAAACAAGGGGAGCGGGGAGAGAAAGACAAGGGGAGGAAGGGGGGAGAGAGAGAGAGAAACGTTTGGGGGGGAGGGAGAGACAACGTGGGAGGGGGAGAGAGACAACGCAGGAGGGTGGAGAGAGGCAGCATTGGCACATAAAAGGAAATAAAAACAAGAAATGCATTTGTTTAATATCATAATTTTTATTAAATATTAAAAAGCAATATACATGTGAATATATACAAGTTAAACTTTTTTCCTATAGGGTAGTCTTATATTCAGGCTTTTAGTTTTTTTCCTAAAGGAATATCCAAAGTTTGGGGGGTCGTCTTATAATCAGGGTTGTCTTATATTCGAGCAAATACGGTATATCTGATTGTATACTTGCCTGTGTGTGTCAAGGTGTGTGTATGTATAAGTACGTGTTGCTGCATGTGCATGTGACATTGCATGTGTGACTGCATGTGAATGTGATACTGCATGTGTGACTGTGTGTGTACGTGCACAGCGGGATCAGTACAGTGACGGCAAAATAAATTTGCCAAGTGCAGCAAAAATCTTGCACCCTCCCTGGTTGGAGACCATTTGTTTTTATCTTAGTAAGGGCTATTGTGTTTTATATTTGCAGTATATTCTTTCACCTGCTTTCCCTTTCACCTTGTAGGCAGCTGGGTACCTCTCAATAGAATGTGTTCTTTTCCAGTGACTGGTTATTATGGGGTGTATTTTGTACATTCATAATTATTTAATTGAGTGCAAGCTCATACAGATTTATTTAAGTAATTTTTTCTAGTAAATATTGAATTACTATAATTATAGTCCTCCATATATTAAAAAAAATATAGATTATACATGGACATTTTCAAAAAATTTTGAAATCTGATTTTATTTAATTTTGTGATTTATTTATTTTGAATAAAAATGCAGCCAAATCAGTGTCACGTAACAAAAAATGGATTTATACATTGTTTCTGATTGCATCTTGAATACAAAGTGTCGATGGGTATGTAGCACTACAAACTTGTCATTGTTATGTGATCACATTTTTCTAGTTTTTTGTTAATTACACTTTTGTGAAAATCCCGATGTGTGAAACATATCAGTTAAATGTGCACTGCAAAAAAAATGAAACTGACTTGAAACTGTTAATTAAATGAATTGGTGTTTGACTGTATAGCTATACTTTGACTGTTAACATATTGTAAAAATGTGGTCACGCAGATGTGTGTCATCTGTACAAAGTATCACTGGTTTAAAAGGTAGTTCTGTAATGCCTTGAGGCATTGTGTAATGTAGCTATCTGCACTTTGGTTAATCAGGGATGCTTTATGAGTGTCTTTATGTACATGATTATGGGGCTAAATTGCTAAAGGGCAAATGGAAAAACATGCACATCAGCTACTGGGCATATTTACTAAAGTAGATCAGTGAAAACAAAAAATACAGACAATGTTCATTTCCCGATGAAAATCAAAGTATTCTTTATTATCATATGGGAAATAGACAATGCAATCTTAATTATATACTAAAAATAATATTTACAGATTATCTTGGCATGACTTAGTCAAAAGAGATTGTAGTGTTTATATACTAATTTTATTGCACTAATTAAAATTGTGCATTGATTTCCCACAACAAGAAATGATGTACTGTGTCAATTAAAGGGAATATTCATGAGATGTCTTATCACCTTCACGCTGGTAGGATGCTTCCTAAATTACAGGGCTCAAATGCCTATAGGATGGCGTAGAACATCCTTAGTTTGAGTGGCCTCAGTCTGCCAGGGAAAATTTGAGTGTTGGCTACAATTTTCTAAATCTCAATGTGCCTCTACATGTGGTCAGACCTCTGCAACATCATGAGTGTTGCACAAGCTTTTGGCACAAGCTTTTGACAGGGATCTGACCTCTGCCACCGTGTCACTGGCTCCCAATCACTTTAAGATCAAAAATTCCATTTTGGTTCTTCCATCTTTAAGGACAAGAGTACCGTGCAGCGTTAAAGTTAAAAATCTTGCAGTGCAAATATTTCCCTGATGCTTTTTATCATTTATATATACGGTATTAGGTTGTTTATATTAAAAAGACCAAAAAGCTTACAAAACAAGCACCAACCCCTGAAATAAACTCGTAACTAGCATACCAACACACTGATGTTTTAAAAATCCATATTTATTTATGCATGCCCATTTCTGTCATGTGCCTTAGTAAATAAGCCCAATCATTTATCGAGCTGGATGACTCAGACCGTTAAGATTCCATGCCTTAATACCCCTGCCCCAATGTGTGGATTTTATTGTGAATATTAATATAACGTGTGTGTAAACTTGAGCAAATAACTGAAATTTATTTTTCTTACTATACTGGTTTGAAAGATTCAGTTTGTTTGACATAATAACAAAATAATAAAGAAGTAAACAAAATAAATACTTTTCAAAATGCACCTGTCTACTGAAATTGTGATGCAAGTGTTATCTAAAATTGATGTTTTTTCATATAGCTGTTTTAACTTTAACAAGGTGAATACTATTTCTTTGGTTCTGTTACGCTGTGTATACAATTTGGCTGAATGATTTTCAGGATTTTGTAATGATGCTGAAAATAAAAGAGTAATAGTTGCATTTAAGAGATTGTCTTTTGGCTTACCACTACTTCTACTCACTGGTAAGCTGAGAAGGCAATCATAGCTAGAGGTGTTTATTGTGAATGTCTGATCTAGTGGTTAGTGGTGAATGTCTGATCTGCATAAAACATCACTCTATAAATGTATAGAAAGTTTACTAAAAACATATTGGGGTATTCATATCTTTTCAAAATATAATGCTTAGGCTTGCAAATAACTCATGTTCAAATAACGAGCCTCGTCCAAGAGAGATGTCCTGGGAGCAGCATTTCATCCCCAAAGGAAACAGTAAAATAACAACGTAGCTGCTTGTAAACAGGCGTCTGCAGAATTCTTTTCAGGGGAAGGGGCAAAATACTTCCACAGATGTTCATGTGTCCAGTCCAATTTTTTTTTTTTTTTTAATATTCGTCCACTTGTTCCAGTTACCTTAGTTCGGTTGACTCAGGAGTGGGAGGGTGTGTTTGGTGGTCCTGTGTGGGGTATTTTTAGTCTTTGCCTCTTGCACAGACATAGACCCTTCCTGCTCTAACCTTGCATATAATTTCCATTCATTTTTACCCCACACCCACATTACACTCTATTAATTATACCTTTGTGATGGGATACACCTGGTGAATTTCTGCTGCTAGAAGAGCTCAACTGGACCAAGCATAACAGATGAACATTTCTTCAATAAGTAAAGATTTATCTCAGCATAACTCACCTGTCACCTCCTTCTCTATTTTAGAGAATAGCTTTAATGCTGAGTATTATATCAGTTCTACAGTTAAAATATGTTTAATAATACATTTTCCTCAGTATTCTTCGGATATCTATCCCAAGTCAACACTCTTCCATTCAAGGACCTACTTTCTACCAATCGTTAACAAAGTTATGAATTGATTTAAAAATAAAGAAAATATTTTATACAATGCTAAGAAATATTTTACAAGAGTTTCAAGCAAGCAAGCCACATGATGCCATGGAAGCATATTAAACATAGGCTGAAACATTTTATAACTTTGGAATATCTTTCCAATATGCAGAAAATATTTAGGCAGTACTGATAACATACAAGTTCTCTGACTATATGAATTATATTACAGCTATTGAAATTGTAGAACATACTTAATGCTATACATTTGTAAGACTAGCTGTGTAAATTTTAGCCCAAAGATAGTGTAGTATGGTACTGAATCAGTGACATCCTTCTTTCTTCTTGATGCTGTGCTTTGCATAATACAGGCAACTAACTTATGTGCATCACCAATTAATCGCATTAATAGAAAACATATTCATTAATAATTTTATATTTTTATGTTCTTATTTTGCAGAGGACAACTGCCTTGGAGACAAGTCCATATTATGTCGATTGGAAGTTTTGACCCGTTACTGCTCAATGCCTGGCTATAGCCGGCTTTGTTGTAAACCATGTAATTCATCCCAAATTATCCATGACTCAAATACTGTCAAAAATAACAGCATTGAGAGTCTCGCACCACCAAATCCAACTCCTATTAGTGTTCCTAATTCCACAGTGTCGCCAACTTCTGTGTACAACATAAACATTTCTTCAGTAAACGTAACGGAAAATCAAGACCACATTAACAGAGTAGATGTTCCATACAAAATCAATATTCTAGACAATGAAGTTCCAGAGCCAAATACTATACCACGAAGAAAAGTACCCATTGAAAGGACAAAGAATCAGAGAATTCAACAACTGATTGCAGAGAAACTCAGACAGCAAACAATGAAGAAGTTAGAATAACCGTAGTACATGACTTGAGGAAAACACAGATATTTTCTGGTGCATAACTAGATCAAAGTGGTGCTATAGAAGAGCCAGACATTCCAAAATGGCGCAATTCCATATGACGCCATACTGTTTCAGTGTATTGGGAGACACTTCACAATCAATTCACTAAACAACTTGCAGTTCTTAAGTTTGTTTAGCTTATGTAGCCACCTAAATACATATATATTTCTGTTGATTAAATAATTGTTCTTACCGACATTATTGTTCCTTAAATTTGTTCTTCTCCAAACCAAATTGTCTAGGGAGTCCTTTTGAGAAATACCAAAACAAGAGTTGATTTACAATTCATTTTGTCTATAGTTCATGGCACAGGATGTGAGGTAACAGAACAGAAAACCATTGATGGAAGGTTTATACTGAGCCCAAATACACAAGTAAAATTCCAAGTAATGTCCCCATCCCGATTATTTTCACAAAAGATTTGGACAACAAGCTTTCAGGGCTGAGCTTTACATATTATATATGTATGTGTACTTATTCATACATACAGCGACACATACGCATTCATTTATATTATTGTAGAAAATACACTTTTATAAACAAAATACTAACGCAGAAGTAAACGTTGCTATTTACATTAAAGACAAATATATTAGTGAATCAAATATGGCTTAATTATCATGCTCATGTCCAAAATAGGGAGGGCAACATATAATTCTGAAATGTGAGTCCCCGGGCTGGACATTCTAAATCTCACGCGGTAATTCAATACATCGTCATGTTAGTTGGACATCAATTCCATAGACTTGATAAACACTTTAGCGGACAATTGTGATAGATTCATGAATATGAGCCGCCTATTAGCAACATTAGATTCTACAGGTTTTGCCGATACTTTACCACAGCCCCCTAGTGTTGTATGCCTGGGGGAAACTAGTGAATTCAATAAAGAGAGAATTGCAGGGAATTGAAAAGGCAATGTCAAACTTTAGGCAAAAGTTTAAAATTCCCGTCTGAATTCCCTGTAATTGTCTCTTTATTGAGTAGGCCCTTAACATAAAACTAGTATAACCATCACCTTACAATTCACAAAAGTCTGTCATTCTTTTCTTATTATGAACACGCTTAATGTTTACGGAAGGCACTTTAGGAACCACTTACTGTTGTACTGATTAGTTTTTGTAACCAACCTTCATAACCATTCACGTTTAACAGAGACATATGATAAACATGTCCATTCTGCACTGTGTTCTTTCATTGCTTATGTGAACAAATGTTGTAGTGTCTGAAATAGTTTCCCAATTCATATGGTGCTTTTTGTATGTATTTGTTAAATAAATGTTTTTAATTTGCTTGCGGTCTGTTACCACTGTTACATATATGTCAATATCTATCGGGGTTTAGATCAATGAGCTAATGATGATCAATGATGGCTTCAGGATAATACTTAGTAATACATCATAATATTAATTACTTGATTACATTTTTCTTAAAGGGGTAGTTCCAAAAAATATTTTTACATATGTGTTGCATCATGTAACGTAAATTAAAATAAATGGAAATATATCCATTCAGTTCTTTGTTCAACACTATCTCCTAAAAAAAAAAGCATGTAACGTGTAAAGATCTTTTTCAATTGCCCATCTTCCTAACTCTTCCCTGCTTCCAGCCAGGAAACCGTCCAATCAGCTGAGTTGAAGAGAGATAATCTGATTTGACACTAAAAGCTTAGACAACACTTTCTTGGAAGGTAACATGAAAATTGCTGCAGAGCCATAGTTGCCAACGTCGACCATGTTTCCAGGGACCCATATTTGTTCCACAAGCTGCAGAAACACCATGCAAAGTGCAGCTGTATGTAGGATGGCTATACGCACAGATAGAATCCAATTCAATAATCATGGTAGGTCCTATGAGATCTCTACCCTCATTAATTAATTGGATTGTGTCTGTGCGTATATCCATCCTACATACAGCTGCACTTTGCATGGTCTTTCTGCAATTTGTGGAACAAATCTGTGTCCCTGGAAACATGGCCGATGTTGGCAACTATGGGTGATGACCTGATGTCACTAATTTAGAGGTCCCTGTTGAATTATTTAAAATTTAAAATTAAAGGTTTACTGAAATTTATTTTAGACAAGAAGGCACATCAGTTGCAGCAGATTTAACAGTCTAGGGATTTGTCCTATTCCACATCCATCTACCCCAAAAAGTCAGTGTATGGATGGTGGGGGGAGGAGAGTTTATCCCTGTTTCATTAAAGTTAGGCAGACCAGACCAGGTCAACCTTTATTTTTTGTATTTATTGATGTAAATGAATCACAATGATCATATACAATAAATACAGTAAATTACATTTTTATTAAATTGCATACACACAAGGTTAAGTTTCAAAAAATGTGTGTAATTTCTCTCTCATTTAGTGATAGAGAATCGTTTTTTGTAAGAAAAAGTATTGCTTTCTTCAGAATATGAATTTTTTTAGCATTGGTCATATCCTTTGTTTCCATTTATGATGTACCAGGACAATACAATTCTAAAACTGTTAAAGACAGAGGTGCATTGCACCCAAATACCTTTGGGTTTGAAACTGCCAGGCAGCTGCTTAATTAGCCAGGTTGTACTTTTTTTTTACTGTAAATTGTTCCATTCAAATTGGCACCACAGTGAATACATAGGGGATTAAATAATGTTTCTATGTCTAAACCTGATCCCTTCAGTCAGACTTTTGGTCATAGGTGGTATGTATAAACCTATCTGAATGGCATTTATACATGCATAAAAATTGGCAAAAGTGAAAAAAACGTTTTTCTTAATGCTAATTTTTATCCTCATTTGCAACTTCTTTTGATATAAAATAATACAATAATAATAGATCCAGTAGATCTAGTATTGTTTCCTGTTATAAGCTGAAATAACATCACACCTTTCACTGGTTCATGATTCCTGGTGCCCTATGTCCACTAACATTTTGTTCCCCCTTTTCACATTATATTTGATAAAATATAGTTACTTTCAGTGTATATGTATCTATTCTGCTAATGAAAAGATCACTGAAGAGTTACTTTATTGGACATATATATATATAGCATGATGCTATCTCCTCTAGGATACCGTTTTCCTGGTATACACAAAAACAGCTTTGTTAATCTGTCTTCATTGCTAAGATTCATTTTTAGCCCTCCTCTGGTCTTATTCCAGTTCTATAATGTCATTTTTAAGAACCAGAATCCATAATTGCACGGCATATTTATTTTTCTTACCTTTGACTTGTAAAGCAAGATGATATCCTCCTACCACAAGTTAACACCACTTTTATATATATATATCAGTACATTATTTAACTCTACAGGTGCCAACTTACATTGCCCACTGTTGCTAGGTCTGTTGTCTACAAATATTCCTAAATCCTGCTCGATATTATTTTCCAATGAAACACCACTCTTCATCGCTGACAATACTAACCCCCTAAACCCTAATACTAAAATGAACCCCCTAAACCCTAATACTAACCCCCGAACCCTAATACTAACCCCCTAATACTAACCCCCTAAACACTAATACTAACCCCCGAACCCTAATACTAACCCCCTAAACCCTAATACTAACCCCCAAACCCTAATACTATAATTAACCCCCTAAACCCTAATACTAAAATTAACCCCGAACCCTAATACTAAAATTAACCCCCTAAACCCTAATTCTAACCACCCTTACTAAAATAAACTAAAATAGCTAAAATACTAAAATAAACTTACCTTTAACGATGAAATGTCCAGCGATGAAATCTCCAGCGACGAGCTGTCTTGTGGTGCAGAGTCGGCGGTGAAGTGGCTGCGTGGAAGCAGCCGCGATGAAGTGTACCATCCCCCCCGCTAATGCTTATTGCAGCTAAATGTGAGCCAGTTTATGCAGCAATCTAACCAATAGATAATGGAACTGTTGTAGTACCAGGGGGTTGACTAACTTCATAAGATGTTCAAACAGCAGGTGTCCGCATACAGTGGCCATATACCGTAACAGCATTGCATTATAGGAAATCCAGGAAATGTAAACACAACTGTTCTGGCAAACTTTTCTTTCTTTTCCTAGCTTTACTAGATCTAACCACGGGTTGTTGCTTCCCGTAGCTTTTGTTACCCTCTCATCCTGCTCTAGATCTTGTCTTAACACCAACTCATCACAGATCATTAATTACATCACACTTAAGTAATTAAGACACATGTAAAAGAGAAAAACAACCACCAAAATGTACACAAAATCAGGATAAGACATTAATTCTACAGGCCATGTATAACAGAAACAATAATAATTTAATAAAAAATTAGATTTTATATATGTAAGTTATAAGTGCCAGAAAGTTTACCACATTAATCGATAATATAGAAATGTAACATTTTTATTTTAACAGAAAAAAACTATTTTATTGTGCAGTTAAGTATACACAATTCTAACAAAATAGCACACTCAGTTATACTATTTTAAGACTTAATATTTTACTTTTATACTGTCCAAATTCTATATAACACTTTGTCAAACCACAGCTTTTTTCACAGTGTTTCATTTTTTCTCCAATTTAGTTATATGGCTTCTTAACCTGTAAATAAAGAACATGGGATTATAATTAAAAACATTAGTATTAATGCTTAGCATGCTGAGCATACATGGCTAGTAATACAGACTGGGAGATTTACAGGACCCATGATGTCTTTGTGCCCAAGGGCCTAGTTGCACCCGGACCGCACTCACAAGACTTGCCCCAGCACTATGGACTTACCCTAGCACCTAGATTATACTCAAAGGACTTACCCCAGCACTTAGCATGTACTCACACAACCTGCCCCAGCACCCCGGACTCACTCCATCACTTCGCTTGCACTGACAGGACTTGCCCTAGCACCCAGGACTTACCACAGTACTTAGATTGTACTCACAGGATTTGCCCCAGAATTTATCCTAGAACTTAGATTGCACTCACATGACTTGTCCCAGCACCCAGTTCTTACCCCAGCACACAGATGGACACCCACTGGTGCATGCAGGAGGGGAAATGTTCTGGATATGGCATTAAGTATAATCTGGCGGCAGAAAGCCAACATTACATTGGACGAGATAGTGCTCTCTCACACTCTCGCAGCCACATCATACAGCGGCCGCCCTGCATATTTTGCTGGCCCTTGCTGATTCAGCCCTCAGCAATGAATACACAGTGTCTCACACGCAGTGACACATGTACACAGTCACATAGACACCGACACATATACACACACACAAGCACATAAATACACATTCCAGTTGTAGTAAAAAAAACTACAGTACCAGTAGCGCAGTAATATGCAAGTCACCTGGTCTTTCTATTGCTGTGGAGCACTGTGATACACCCATTTATTACACGTATACTCTGCTGCACACGCATGTACACCTATACTCTGCTGAACACCTATACTCTGCCATACACGCACACACACTTATACTCTGCCGCACATGCACACACACTAATTTCTGCCACACACACGCATACTTACACTCTGCCACACACACACACACTTATACTCTGCCACTCACACAAGCACGCACACTTATAATCTGCCACACAAACACACACAATTATACTCTGCCGCCCACTTACTCTGCCATTCACTCGCACTCTGCCACTCACTTACACTCTGCAATTCACTAACACACTTACACTGAATATAAATAAAATAAATGTGCCCCAGCAAACATATTGTGCATATAGTTCCTGCCCCCTCTATTACCTTACCCTGCAGTCTAGAACCCAGAGTCCAGCAGCTTCTTCTCAGGCTGCACTTAGAATTTTAAAAAAAACCATGTGCTGCTCGCAGCAGAAGCCCCCTCCCCCTTACACTCCCTCTTCCTCTTCCACTAAGCCGACTGCTCTGGCCGAATTTCATAAAGTAGAGCGGCCAGTCGAATTTCATGATGCCCTGCCCCCCAGGGCAGGCAGCCTACCAGGAATTTTCCTGGTATCACTGTAGACCAGTCCAGCCCTGCACAGAGGTGACACATGACAGTTGCATAACATTCCATTAATAAGTTGGATGAAACTATATTTATTGAGCAAATATGTCATTTTACATTTAAATCAATATTACCGGTATTAAACAGAAAGTGATGTCTGCATTTTATGAAACAAGGGTTACTGAAATAATATAAATAAGCAAATACATGGAAACATCTTACTCATTCATGTCTTCATGCTTGCTTGAGGAGATAACTTTCTCTGCAGAGTCATGCTCCTTTTCTTCTTCTGAATTTTTCCTGAGTTTAATTTTATTTAATGCCTTATGGTAATTCTGAAATCAAATAACTTTTTTTCTAAATATTTGTAGCAGAAACTACTTACTCACTTCTGGAGGATTCTTCTCTCCCATCCTTAACAATACCAGGGGCGATTAGGATGGGCAAAGATTTAAAAGTAATATCAGGAATTATTACTTTACGGAGAAGATAGTGGATGTATGGAATAGCCTTCCAGCGGGAATGGTAGAGATTAACACAGTGAAGAAGTTTAAGCTGGTGTGGGATATGTATAAGGCTATTCTAGATATAAGGGGAGGCCAGGGACTAATAAAAATATTTAGAAAATTGGGTAGAATAGATGGGCCAAAGGGTTCTTTTTTCCCCTTTTCCTTTATTTTAATTCATCTTTATTAAATATATAAAAACACCATTTGAATTTAAGTAATTTTTATATTTCCTTTTCTCTTTCTTTTCTGAAAGTGTTATTACAATAGTTATTCATGAAATAACAAATAAAAAACTAACAATTTTTCAAATGCACATGCACAAGTACAAAGATATATAATGTACAGTACAAGTATTTCGGAACGGAGAAAAAGAAAAACTCAGAACATCCTTCTGGGGCCTGAGGGAGGGGGACATGCAAACAAAAATCATCAGTCAATGTACCCGGGGCATACCTCTCCTCACCCGTTAATTCCAGGGTTCAGCTCAGCCATATATTCTCATACAGCTCCGTATTACTACCATAAATGGATCTTTCTGCTCTAGCTTGAAATTCTATTTAGGCTCGAATTTCTGGAGGAAAGCTCTTTTTTTTTTTTTCAAATATTTGGCCAGACAGATCTTGAAGGCCAGGAAGATGTTTATTAATAGATGCTTCGGGGATTTATTTAACTCTGGAAAGCCCACATGGAAAAGATAGGTCTGTGGGACCAGCTCTGTGCTCTGACCTGTCACCATATCAAAAATGTCCACAATTTTTTCTTTAAGTAAAAGCACACCTTCGTTACAATTATGATTGAATCTTGCTAGATGGACAGGGACTAAATACCATCTATGTAGAAGTTTAAAGTATTCTTCTTGTAGGCTAATACAGTGTATTTCTCTCCTTGTCATCCACCAAGCTATGAACCATTTTTAATTTGGGGCCATAAATACTAGGTCACGTTCCCAAGTTCTTATCGCTTTTACCTTATCCTGTACTATTTGATTGAGTAGCATTGTCTTAATCTAAGATATCAATTTCTTATAAGTCGTTGAAATTAAGAACTTATCCTACACATTGGGTTCAGCTGGCGGGTTCAAGGTACAAAACATTTTTAAACCTAATATATCCAAACAATTCCGTGGAAGGAAGGTTGAATACTCTTTGCAGATCAAAAAAAGACTACAGCTGGTTCTCTGCATATAGGTCACCCAGTGTCTTAATCCTGCAAGAGTGCCACACCCCCAAATTCATATTAACAATATACCATGATCACATCTAATGGGCATGGGAAGTCCGCAGATTAAATCTTTTTTTCATTTTATAAAGCGAGGAAATAAGGCCCTCAATCATTAAGCTTGCGATATTTAACCTTCTGAATTGTGCTAGGGTCACCCGTAAAAGCATAGATGGATCAATGGATCTACATCTATATTTCTCAATGTTCAGTCACCCCAGATTTTAAATCGGCAGTTATTCCAAGAAATCATATGGTCCAATTGGCTTTTATCATGTAGTTGATACAGGTCATAATATCCTAGGTCATCATGACTCACATCTCTCTGTAAAACTGCCTTGGGGACTTTAGGCTTCTTGGCCACCCAAACATAACACGAGAATTACTGTTCCAGATCATTTAAGTATAAGTCATTTAAATGATTTATTTCTTCCAGTATATTTAGGACTCTGCTGGGGTGTCCTCAGTGGATCTAGTCGCATAAAGCTGATCTTGGCCAAATGGTTCTTATTTGCCGGCACATTCTATGTCTCTAACATTGAGGCAACTACCAGTCCTCTTGCCTTATTCCTCACATTACCCATGAGCTGCTACCTAGCTGCTTTCATTAGACTAACTCGCCAACTCATGAAGATGGACATACGCTTGACTTTTTTCTAACCTTCCCAACTGATTATTTCCCCCTCTGTTTACATACAGTACATTTGTCTAATTTCTACTATATTAGTGAGAATGAGCAAACCTGGTTCTTCTGTATAAAAGAAAAGTCATTTTTCTTGGTTATACTATTCATGATAAAATTGTGGAATTTTTATTTAGACTATTTATTTCAATTGAACAATGTGGTTTTACTGTATGTTCAGTGAAGCCTTTTAATGTAGCTGGGAATCTTAATGTGATAATCTTGGCAAACAATAACACTTCCCATGATGCCTCTCTTCTTCAACAATATGAAATCTCAGTGATTAAACCAGGGGGTTAGCGTTAGAGTGAGGGTAAGGAGCGTCACTGTTACCAATCCTGTGCAGTGGCACTGTCACGCTACCCAGACACGGGAGAATCAGATCAGGATCACATAGAAACATAGAATGTGTCGGCAGATAAGAACCATTCAGTCCATCTAGTCTGCCCAATTCTTTTGAATACTTTTATTAGTCCCCCGTTCCCGGTCTTATAGCTAGGATAGCCTTGTGTCTATCCCACGCATGCTTAAAATCCTTGACTGTGTTTACCTCTACCACTTCTGCTAGAAGGCTATTCCATACATCCACTACCCTCTCAGTAAAGTAATACTTCCTGATATTACTTTTAAATTGTTGGCCCTCTAATTTAAGACTATGTCCTCTAGTTGTGGTAGTTTTTCTTCTTTTAAATATACTCTCTTCCTTTACTGTGTAGATTCCCTTTATGTATTTAAATGTTTCTATCATATCCCCCCTGTTTCGTCTTTCCTCCAAGCTTTACATGTTAAGATGCTTTAACCTGTCAGGGTAAGTTTTATCCTTCAACATAATTGTGGTCCTGAAATCCACTGCCCTGGAGCAAAGCAAGACAGTTGGGAAGTATGTATAAAGTCACAAATTAATGCATTAATTGTAACAGTCTATTGCAAAAGTGGTTGATAATCTGGTGGCATTTTTCACTCACATTAAAAAGTGCTGATATGGTACAGCTCATGTTGTATGATAGTCAAGTGACACTTCAACGTTCAAAGAACATATACAGTTCTACTTCCTGGGTAAGTCCTTCCTTGGAGGTTTTGCTATATTTTATACTTCTGGATATTTTGGTCTTATAGATGGTACTTTACCTCTTGGATGATTTCCCAAACATATACATCGCTGTCTGTTCCAGAGAATTCAGATTTGACTTCAGAATATGTATCATTGATAATTGCCACAAACATATTCTGCAAAAACAATTGCTTCATGTCAAGATCCAATATTAACATCTGAAACAAAGTTTACTTTTAAAATGTTCCATTATTTTATTTAAGTAAATTAAGAGCTAAACCCTTAAAATATAATTTGAGGAAAATGTATTTAAATATAAAGTAATTTACAATTATTTATTTTAAGCATTCCAAATTCTAAATGTATCATAGTTTTGCATTTTATTAGTACAATGTAGTTATTATTATTATTATTATTATTATTATTATTAAAAACAAAGATATCTACTCACTAAACAGCAAAGTTTCAAAAGAGAATAGCACCTTTCTATACTAGGTGTGTTGGCACAAATGAGAAGTTACCTCCATGGCCGGGCCTGTGGCGCCCCCTCTGTTAGTTACAGGCAGTGGCAAATTAAAGTCAGTGGTATATTTAAGTTTTGTGCTGCCCTAGGTATGACTAAAAAACTCATACACCCCGTAACCTTCATGTGACCCACCCCTTCCTGTCCAGGCCACACCTCTGCCTGTTTAGTTCAGACTACATTTTCCAGGACTCTCAGCCAGTCTATAAAGTGAGTATTCAACAACTGCAGTGTTAAAAGCATAGCTATTATATCATTATGGATTGGTACTGTAGCGGCTGTGGAATACACATCTCATGATTATCAGATGTCCATTTGAACATCATGAGACATGATATAACAACGCCTCGAGTGCCAAAGGTTAGCCACCACTGATGCATAACTAACAAGTGTCCTATTTGCCATCCAAGCTTTTACCTCCATTTTACTACCCTCTTTTTTTGTAAAACCTCAGAATGATGTGTTGTTCATCACAGAGCTAAACTACATGACATTAACTTTTGTTATTTGCAAGTGCCATGATGCTGAGACTAGTATTTACCATGGGCAGGGAAGAGAGGAGGGTTACAGTACAAACACTAAGGGCTTTATTCATGAAAGAGAGATTGCACACCCAGGACATGCCGCAGAACCCAGATTGCACACACCAAGGACCCACATAAAAAATGTTTACCCCATATATTTTTCCCATATGACTAGCATCATGGGAGTTGTAGTCCACAACTAATACCTGTCACATCATATGCTGTTAACTACAGTTCCCATGAGGCTTATGATGTTGGCTGAGCATCATAGGAAGTGCAGGCAACAGTAGGTAAAGCTAGCTTTTAGCTGTACGATCACACAGGTCGCGCACCACATAGGCCAGCCCTGGTTACCTTAATATGTTGTCAGGGCAGCATATTTTCTAAGACGGAGATCTATTAACTGAAGTACTGCGAACCACCTGGAGCATAAATCAGTCATTGGATGCTTAATGAAACTTTCAGCTCAGCCATTTTGGTCTAATTATTTGCGATTTTCTTGTCAATACATTGCCATTCCCTAACAACCCCCCAGTGCAATCTCCCTATGCCATCTTTGTGCTACGAGGATACTTTTTTGCACATATGTTCATTGAAACATTTATTTGACATTGTTATTTGCCTTGTATATGTTTGTATTGTATTACATGTGGCTTTGTACTAATAATGTACTAATAATGTAAGACTGACAATAGTGAATACACTTTAGTTGGACTAAACACACAAATGTCCTCAATAACTCTTCAAAAAAGTGTTTGGTATAGCAGTACTTACCAATAGGACAAAGAACACAAAGAATATAAATGTTATAAAATACAAGGGCCCAAGTATTCTATCAGCTTTTTCAATATCGGCAAAGTTGAAATCACCCAAAATTATACGGAACTGTGTAAAACTGAACAAAAGAAAGCCTCATTAATAATATGCAATCCTTAATAAATGCAGAGTCACTACTGTCAAGTATTTATTATTTTGAAAAGCTGTGACAGAAAGATTTGGATTTAATGCCAACATAATATACAAATTAAAAATATCAAATATTAAAATTTGATAAGATATTGATCAATAGATATTGGATCAATACTGAAAAAAGTACCAATGATACCCATGTAGATGGTATACCTATGGATATATTGATAAAGATACATGTATTCTATGTAGACAATATTTATAACTGACAATTTGCTTAATACTATAAAATATTACAAACTAAGCATTGCAAATAGTTTTGGGTGCAATGCATAATAAAAATGTGTATGTCATAAGAGAAACAAAATGGCTCTCCATGGTTATGTTAAGCCATTTGGAACCATTGTTATGTTCCAGATTCCAGTCAGAGTCACCCTGGCCCACAAGCAATGTGTGATTTTCATTAGGTTGCATTGGTAAAATGCCTATCATAACACAATTTCAATATTATCCAGTTACAGAAAATGCAGTTTTAGAAATGTTTCAGGTTCTGTAAGTGCATTGATCAAATGAAACCATGACTGAATAAAGCCTTACTAGGTGCTGAAAGCCTTACCTTTTTGGTACTATACTACTGTATTATAGGCTATACAAAATGAACGTTGGTGAACATAATTTATAACTGGCAGCACACACCTTAACTTAACTAAAAGGTTTACTAAATAAGGAGAGAATTGCCAGGAACTGATATGACAATTTCAAAATTAAGGCCAAAGTAGCTGAGTTGGAAAACAATCTTCCATTCAGCTCCATTGGAGAACTTTTCCAACTTGGCTACATTGGCCTTAAGTTTGAAATTGTCATCTCAATTTCCTGCAATTCTCTCTTTATTGAGTAGACCCTTTGATATCACAGCCTTTCTGCTGTTTTAATAAAGTTCTTCCCTGGCACTCTGTTTTTTGTACATAATACAGTTATACAGTCTAGATTCTGTCATGTCTGCTAAGATTTGAGACATAACATGGTTTTGTATAAAAACACCCACACGAGAAAATGTGGGTTATTCAACAAAAAGGCACAATAACAGTTTCTTGCATGTATCAGCGATAACATATTTTTAAATTATTCTAACACTTTTTTTGGGGACGGTTTAGATTAGACATCGTTTTAAAAGCTGTTTAAAAAAGAACATTGCTAAAATAATTAAATATACCTACATACAGTCTGCAAAAGAAGAAAATCCTGCAACTTGTGCTCCAAATATAAGGAATCCAAACTGTGCATAAGAAAAAAATACAATGAAGAACATAATCGCAAATCCTAAAATGTTCTTGGCACAACGAGACAAGGTTGTTGACAGCTGGTTCATTGTCTTGTTAAAGGTTATGAACTTGAATATCTAAAGGGTAAAATATGGATTTACATAAGAAATATGTTCTAAATATAATTTTCTTGTAACCCCTTCGCCACAGATGATGTGTCAGGTACGTCCAACCGGCAACTCCGTTGCCGACAATGGACGTGCCTGACACGTCCTGTGGTGGAACGAGCAGTTTTCGCGATCAACAATAGCGAAAACTGCTCTGATGGTGATGCTCTATTGCCTTGACATCGATAAAAACAACATATACTTTGTGTGGCTACAGTATGTGAGAAAGAAGAAAATTACAGCTAAACACAAACACCCCAGAAATATAAAAACAGCCGTTGTCACCAATGGAAAGTCAAGGTCAAAATGTCTTGTCACTAAGGGGATAATCAATTTCTTACTTCTAAAAAGCCTTATTTAACTTAGCATGTTTAATCTTCAATTCTAAATGTTGGCATATTTGCTTTTGGAATGTTGGTAATATTTTTATACATATTTATCACTACTAAATATCTCATTCCATAGTTTAATATATATTTGTGTGTGCTATATACAGTGGATATAAAAAGTCTACACACCCCTGTTAAAATGTCAGGTTTTTGTGCTGTAAAAAAAATGAGACAAAGATAAATCATTTCAGAAATTTTTCCACCTTTAATGTGACCTATAAACTGTACAACTCAATTGAAAAACAAACTGAAATCTTTTAGATAGAGAGAAGAAAAAATAAAAAAATAAAATAATGTGGTTGTATAAGTGTGCACACCCTCTTATAACTGGGGATGTAGCTGTGATCAGAATTAAGCAATCACATTCCAAATCATGTTAAACAGGAGTCAGCATACACCTGCAATCATTTAAAGTGCGTCTGATAAATAAAGTTCAGCTGCTCTAGTTGGTCTTTCCTGAAATTTTATTAGTCGCATCCCACAGCAAAAGCCATGGTCCACAGAGAGCTTCCAAAGCATGAGAGGGATCTCATTGTTAAAAGGTATCAGTCATGAGAAGGGTACAAAAGAATTTCCAAGGCATTAGATATACCATGGAACACAGTGAAGACAGTCATCATCAAGTGGAGAAAATATGGCACAACAGTGACATTACCAAGAACTGGAGCTCCCTCCAAAATTGATGAAAAGATGAGAAGAAAACTGGTCTGGGAGGCTACCAAGAGGCCTACAGCAACATTAAAGGAGCTGCAGGAATATCTGGCAAGTACTGGCTGTGTGGTACATGTGACAACAATCTCCCGTATTCTTCATATGTCTGGGCTATGGGGTAGAGTGGCAAGACGAAAGCCTTTTCTTACGAATAAAAACATCCAAGCCAGGCTACATTTTGCAAAAACACATCTGAAGTCTCCCAAAAGCATGTGGGAAAAGGTGTTATGGTCTGATGAAACCAAGGTTGAACTTTTTGGCCATAATTCCAAAAGATTTGTTTGGCGCAAAAACAACACTGCACATCACCAAAAGAACACCATACCCACAGTGAAGCATGGTGGTGGCAGCATCATGCTTTGGGGCTATTTTTCTTTAGCTGGAACTGGGCCCTTAGTTAAGATAGAGGGAATTAAAAATAGTTCCAAATACCAGACAATATTGGCACAAAACCTTCAGGCTTCTGCTATAAAGCTGAACATGAAGAGGAACTTCATCTTTCAGCATGACAACGACCCAACGCATACATCCAAATCAACAAAGGAATGGCTTCACCAGAAGAAGATTAAAGTTTTGGAATGGCCCAGCCAGAGCCCAGACCTGAATCCGATTGAAAATCTGTGGGGTGATCTGAAGAGGGCTGTGCACAGGAGATGCCCTTGCAATCTGACAGATTTGGAGTGTTTTTGCAAAGAAGAGTGGGCAAATCTTGCCAAGTCAAAATGTGCCATGCTGATAGACTCGTACCCAAAAAGACTGAGTGCTGTAATAAAATCAAAAGGTGCTTCAACAAAGTATTAGTTTAAGGGTGTGCACACTTATGCAACCACATTATTTTAT
Organism: Pelodytes ibericus; assembly: GCA_036172795.1. NCBI lineage: Eukaryota > Metazoa > Chordata > Amphibia > Anura > Pelodytidae > Pelodytes > Pelodytes ibericus. The sequence goes on from CM069858.1 coordinate 29,477,397, forward strand.
TTTTATGTTTTTTTCTTCCCTCTAGCTAAAAGATTTCAGTTTGTTTTTCAATTGAGTTATACAGTTTTTAGGTCACATTAAAGGTGGAAAAAGTTCTGAAATGATTTATCTTTGTCTCATTTTTTTACAGCACAGAAACCTGACATTTTAACAGGGGGGTCTAGGACACTTCTTCGCCGCATTTTCATCGCTGACAGTTCAGCGCGGCAGTTAGAACGCTGAACTGTCAGCAATGAAGTATAACGCGTCCGTTTCACCGCGGCTGCAGCTATGTAAGAGCTAAAATTAAAACGAAAATATCCCCCCTAATAACACTAAACCCCAATACTTACACTAAAATTAACCCCAATACTAAAATTAACTCCCTAAACCCTAATACTAACCCCCGACCCCTAATACTAACCCCGACCCCTAATACTAACCCTAATACTAACCCCTAATACTAAAGTTAACCCCCCTAAACCCCAATACTAACCCTAATACTAACCCTAATACTAACCCCCGACCCCTAATACTAAAGTTAACCCCCTAAACCCTAATACTAACCCTAATACTAACCCCCGACTTGTAATAGTAAAATTAACCCCTAACACTAAACACTAAACCTAATTCTAACCCCCTAAACCCTAATTCTAAACCAACTAAAATCGGTAAAATACTTACCTTTAGCGATGAAATGTCCCGCGATGAAATCTCCAGTAACGATCTGTCTTGTGCTGTAGAGTCGGCGGTGAAGCGGCTGCGCGGAAGCAGCCGCGATGAAGTGTCCCATCCCCTAACAGGGGTGTGTAGACTTTTTATATCCACTGTAGATGAGGTGCAATACAAAAATTATGTGGTATTACATTTGTTACGTCAGTGCTTTTTGGTTTGTGAATCTATTCTTTTTTTTTTTTATTTTATAATAACTTTCTTTATACCACTGTGTTTGACTTATAGTGTCCTTATATCCTAACAATGAAGATAATCTGATATCCAGTGGAGCCTATGACTAAAGGTGTTATAGGTTTATGAGATCTCTAAGCAAAACATATGTTCGGCGCTGCTGTGTCAGCTATTTGCAGAGGATGTGCTCTATGCAGACATCAGCCATTTTATCTATTTTAACTTTTTGGAGGGCAAATCAGCACATTGCATTGTACAGAGTGTTAAATTTACTGAGATGGATCTGTAGTGCCGAAGCGTAAACTAAATCCCCATAGTGTTTGACCGGCTTTAATATTTGCTGCACGATTCATTACCCATTTCAGGGGGATCTAGGCTAGATTTGTTCCTGAATAGAGAGCCAATCCTAGGAAACACCTTTAATGATAGCTTGTACATATGGAGACCAAAGGACAAATTAGGATCTACCCACATACCAGAATACTTATAAGAATTTACCTGGGTCAGGTTATAACTTTATTTGGTCTTGATGTATATTTGAGGATTGTTTAATTTAAGCAGTTTAGCTTTTGTCCCAAACAAAATGGACATATTTTTTCAGTCTTGAGGAATTGTTTGTTTATTAATATAGTCTACTATACCTTCATCCATGCAAAGAAGACTGTTACTGCGACCATGTTATTATAATGTATTTGGCAATAGGCTAAAAAATGAAGGTCTGGATATATATTGGAATCCTCAAGTAATTTTTCAAGCAACATAGATACTTGTGCTGTACGGTATATATTGAAACCAATTGCCAGTAACGATACCTACATTACCACATAGAAGATAAATATTGCTAAGGATCCATTAAACATTAATAGGATATAAATGTGTCATAAAAATGTATTATATTGTTATCATTAGTGAAACAAATCCAGAAATTCTTTGTAAACATTTGTGTACATTTGTAAACTAAATGTGAATTTCATTTATACTACTGTGCCTAGTGCAAGTATCTGCGCTGGGGGGGATGGGGGGTGACAGAGACAACGCTGGGGGGAGAGACAGAGACACCATTGGGGGAGGGAGGGGGAGACAGAGACATCGCTGGTGGGTGGGAGAGAGGGAGGAGGAGACAGAGAAAATGCTGTTGGGGAGAGAGAGAGACAACACAGGGGGAGTTGGGAGAGAGAGACAACACTGGGGGAGGGGGTAGAGAGATAGACAATGCTGGGGGGGAGAGAGAGAGACAACGCTGGGGAGGAGAGAGAGGGACAATGTTTGGGGGAGGAGAGCGACAACGTTTGGGGGATAGAGGCAGAGAGAGAGACAGAGTTTGGAGGGAGGGGGAGAGAGAGACAATGTTTGGGGGGAAGGAGGGAGAGAGAGGCAGTGTTGGGTGGAGAGAGCCAGCATTGGGCAATCTGGGGAGGGGGGGCGAGAGGGAGCATTGGGCAAGTTTAGGGGGTAGAGGCAACATTGGCATATAAAAGGAAGTAAAAACAATAAATGCATTTTTTTTATATCAGAATTTTTAGTAAATAAGAAAAAACAATTTACATGTGAAGATATATAAGTTAAACTTTTTTCCTATAGGGTAGTCTTATATTCAGGTTTTTAGTTTTTTTTCCTAAAGGAATATACAAAGTTTGAGGGGTCGTCTTATATTCGAGCAAATAAGGTAGTTCTATTCTTGATCTCCAATCTTGAATTTTAGTGAAAAGACCCCAGAGATTGTGATCAAGAATATGCTGATTGGAACCAACATAATTAACCTGCATAGTTCCACAACTACCTATTATGTCTGCCATGGTTTTTAAAATCTACTTGTTACCACTGGGAGATATCATCAGACAACATGATCTACAATATCTTTGCTATGAAGTCAGGGCCACCACCAGGAATTTCAGGGCCCCTTACTGAACAAATTTTCTGGGCCACCTGCCCAAACCCCTCCCCCCCCCCGACAATATCTCCCACTCGCACCACCTACCTTCACAAGCATGTTATCCCGGTCTAGTGTAATATGGAGGGTGGTTGGGAGTAGTTGGTCAATATGCCAGTAATATTTTGCCACTCAATATGCCAGTAATATTTCACCACTCAATAAGTCAGTATTTTGCCCTCAATATGCCATTTAATATGCCAGTATTTTGCCCCTCAGTATGCCATTCTTTTGCCAATTAATATGCCAGTATTTTGCCCCTCAATATGCCAGGATTTTGAAAATTAATATGCCAGAATTTTGCCCCTCAATATGCCAGGAATTTGCCAATGAAAATGGCAGGATTTTCCCCCTCAATATGCCATTCGTTTGCCAATTAATATACCAGGATTTTGCCAATTAATATGCCAGGCATTTGCCAATTATTATGCCATGATTTTGCCCCTCACTATGCCAGGAATTTGCCAATTAATATGCCAGGATTTTGCCAGTTAATGTGCCAGGATTTTGCCCCTCAATATGCCATTCATTTGCCAATTAATATGCTAAGATTTTGCCAATTAATATGCCATGATTTTGCCACTCAATATGCCAGGATTTTGCCCCTCAGTATGCTCGTTATGTGCCACCCTCCTCCCCCCTTCCCCAGTACTTACCTCCTTGCTGCTGTTTCCCGGTGCTCTGCTCGGCCGGTCCGTGGCTGTGAGGGAAGCGTTCTGTGCTCCCCTCCAGCCGTGTGGCTTCAATAAAGTTTGTTTTAAAAAAAAATGCGACCAGAGTAACTCTGCCGCATTTTTTTTTAACAAACTTTATTGAACCGGCGCGGCTGGAGGGGAGCGCAGAACGCTTCCCTCACAGCCGCAGACTGGCTTAACAGAGAAATTTTTTTCCTGTTGTGACCTGGGCCCGCTGGGCACCCTGGACCCACCGGGCCCAGGATGCCAGTATTGCCCTTCACCCCCTGATGGCGGGACTGTATGAAGTTGACACACAACTTTACCTCCTTTTTGCCCCAAGTACTGGGGACCCATCATTGTTCCATTCTCGTAGATTAGATGAATGCTCAATAACTAAAATTGAACCCATTGTACAAAACAGAAGTTATTTTTGTGTGACATCACCCAACTGACAATGTAGCTACTATTCAAATGTAGCCATCTATGTCTAATGTAGGAATTTATACTGTTCTATTGAGCCTGTTTTGTTTGGCAAAATCCCTGTTTTTCTGTTCCTCAAGAGGTGAAAAAACAGTATGGAGCACATATACATAAAATGCAGAAATGATATTAATTGGTAATTTGCTGAAATCTGCTGCTGTCACTTGAATAAGTATATTATATGAAATATGGTCACTTACCGCAATTAATGAAATATCAAGCCAATTCCAAAAGTATTTGAAATATTCCACCTTAAACTTTTTTATACTTATAACTTCTTGGTAAATGCAGACGCAAATAACAAGGCAAAATAAAACTTCACAGACAGCAACAAAGTAATCAGTATCTGAAATATATCGTAGAAGTTTGACAGCATAAAATTTCCAGGATGGAATAGCACCACCTGTAGCAGGAAATTCTACGACCAACCTGCAAAGGAGTAAAAAGTGTATTGGATTTTTGGAGCATAATGATTGCATTTTCATAGCAGTTCTAATGATGTCACAGGGATTTTTGAAATATCTTAACGTTTGCAAAACTGACTAATTTGGTTAATTATTATTTTTTTAGATATAACTGTTTCATGTTAGGATACTCTGTCTCCATAGACTATGATTAATCGAAGTCTATGGGTGTAGCCCCGTTGTTGGTGAAACACGGGAGACTGATGCCTCCTCATGTCTCCATCATTTTTAATATTTCTTCTAAATAAACTGTACATTTTTAGACCGGACTGTTGAAGTTATTTTTCCACCTGGGCGTGCGTCTGAATTTGCTTAATCTTTCTTTTTTTGATACACATTGACTGATGGAAACTCCGCACTCAGTGAGTGGATGAGGCAAATAGAGTATATTTATTACATGTACTGCAAGAGTGTAAAAACCTGTATCACTGTTTCAATTAAAGACAGGCACAAGAAACTGTTGTATACCATGACATTACTTGTATTTTTTACTACAATTATATTTTATCGTTTAAAATGGTTAATATTTCAAAAGCATTAGTTGATATATATTGATTATATTGATATTATATTGATACATATTGTTATGTATGTACTTATTTCCTTAATTATGTCAGTCACAATTTTACATTATGTATCACAAAACCATACATGGTCTCTCCTCATGAAGGTTTAACTTTAAACCATAATTAAATATACAGAAATACACCAGGCTAAAAGTAAATAAATATGTAAGTTAATAAATCAGTAAAGACATCAACTTTTAAAAAAAATACAGATATTTGAGAGTCGCCAACTAGCCCAATTCCAAGTGGTAAGGAATAAAAACCAGAGAGGACAAAATAAAGGGACACAGCTCATAATATATTCAATTCACACATGTAGAGAATCATATAGGGGAGCAATGTGTGGTAGTTAGCCAGAGTCATCTTTAGTGTGAATGCACAAGAGTCATGCACAAGAATTGGAGTGGGACACACAGTGGCTGTTTTGTTTGTGGGTACAGAAGTATCACTGTATACTTGCTTCAAGATGTATAATTCTCATTAGATTTGAGGAGAATAACATTTGTGAATCTAAGTTTTTCAGTAAAAAGACAATACATTGGGGCGCCTAGATCAAACGTTGATTGTCTTTTTAACTTCAAATTTCAATCATACAACAAATAATTTATAAAGTAAAAATGTGAGTAAAAAAAAAAATGATAATATTTACAAGTCTGGTGAATTAGTAAAAACATCACCAGTAAAACAAGGAAGGCCTTTCTGTGGCTTGGAATATAATCAATGCACTGTACTACAGGCTGCTTGTGTTGTAGAATATACTAATGGTCAAAACTATAATTCCTCTCTAGATAATTTCAGTCATTGGAGAGTTTTGTGACATCGAAATAAATTGTAACTATACAATGAGAGCAAAATTATACACCGACGATATGACATGGTTATTTCATACAGGATGAAAGAAAGATAATTACAATAAGGGCTGACTAACAGTATAAAGAATAAAATAAACTATTCAATATCTATTTGTAAATGGAAAAAATACCTTGATACACAAAAAAGATTTACGTTCGGATTGTAAAGTGAAAAATCAATAAACACAACTCTTGAACCTCTTGTGAGCCAGTTGTTTCTTTTTAGATACTCAATTGTGGACCGGCTATTTTCTTTTGTTTGAGACAGTGTTGCTATATATCCACCACTGCTGTATACACCCATATTTCCCCAGTGCCATTGTAAATATTGGGGAACTGTATAGCGCCATCTGAAAATGACATATAGAAAATGATATGAAGGCCGCCGTCACTTACAAAAATGTATAGATATAAACAGAAATGTACACTCACAAAATATCAAACTGTTCAGCTTTAGATGTAAGTTGTTAAAATAAAGAGACTTGTAGAAATTAGCATGTGTCGTAAATATACTCTGCTACATCGCTCACTTGTGCCGGGCCACTGATAATGGTCACTAAGATCTCTAGCAAATGCTTTTACAACTGTCAACAAAAATTTATGTTTAATTGAAAGGTTGCATTGAGTATAGATTTTTTTTAAAATAGAAATGTCTTAATGAAAGAATACCTACTGCAAAAGATATATGTGGCCAGTAACAAATGGTTGTCGTGGAAACCCTAAGTGCAGATGGTTAATATAGAAATGCTTTAATGAGAGAATTCTATAATGTATTGTAGCCCCTACATTTTGTCCTGCTGCATCACTGGGACTGTTGAACTTTGGCACCTGAGTACCAGGGGTTATGTGATCAACTCAGCCAATAGGGGAATTCCCCAGAACATTGTAAGACACCGAGGAGGAAGGAGCTGCTGCTACAGCAGTGAAGGTATGTACATGTGTAGGGCTGGTGCAAAACTTTTTGCCACCCTAGGCGAACTTTTACAGTACCTTGCAAAAGTATTCCCCCCTCCTTAAGTTCAATGTTTTATTAATCTGAATTTTATGTGATGGATCAGAACACAATAGTCTAAGTTGGTGAAGTGAAATGAGAAAAATAAAATATACACATAAAACAATTTTTTAGAAATAGAAAACAGAAAATTGGCATGTGCGTCTGTATTCACTCCCTTTGTTATGAAGCCCATAAAATGCTCTGATCCAACCAATTACCTTCAGAAGTCACATAATTAGTGAAATGATGTCCACCTGTGTGCAGTCTAAGTGTCATATGATCTGTCATTTCATATACACACCTTTTTTGAAAGGCCACAGAGGCTGCAACACCTAAGAAAGAGGCACCACTAACCAAACACAGCCATGAAGACCAAGGAACTCTCCAAACAAGTAAAGGACAATGTTGTTGAGAAGTACAAGTCAGAGTTAGGCTATAAAAAAATATTTCCAGGAGCACCATCAAATCTCTCATAACCAAATGGAAAGAACATGGCACAACAGCAAACCTGCCAAGAGACGGCTGCCGAACAAAACTCACGGAACGGGCAAGGAGGGCATTAATCAGAGAGGCAGCACAGAGACCTATGGTAACCCTGGAGGAGCTGCAGAGTTCCACAGCAGAGACTGGAGTATCCGTACATAGGACGACAATAAGCCGTACGCTCTATAGAGTTGGGTTTTATGGCAGAGTGGCCAGAAAAAAGCCATTACTTTCAGCAAAAAAACAAAATGGCACATTTTGAGTATGTGAAAAGGCATGTGGGAGACTCCCAAAATGTATGGAGGAAGGTGTTATGGTCTGATGAGACTAAAATTGAACTTTTCAGCAATCAAAGAAAACGCTATGTCTGGGGCAAACCCAACACATCACATAACCCAAAGAACACCATCCCCACAGTGAAACATGTTGGTGGCAGCATCATGCTGTGGGGATGTTTTTCAGCAGCCAGGACTGGGAAACTGGTCAGAGTTGAGGGAAAGATGCTAAATACAGGGATATTCTTGAGCAAAACCTGTACCACTCTGTGCGTGATTTGAGGCTAGGCCGGAGGTTCACCTTCCAACAGGACAATGACCCCAAACACACTGCTAAATCAACACTTGAGTGGTTTAAGGGGAAACATGTAAATGTGTTGGAATGGCCTGGTCAAAGCCCAGACCTCAATCCAATAGAAAATCTGTGGTCAGACTTAAAGATTGCTGTTCACAAGCGCAAACCATCCAACTTGAAGGAGCTGGAGCAGTTTTGCAAGGAGGAATGGGCAAAAATCCCAGTGGTAAGATGTGGCAAGGTCATAGAGACTTATCCAAAGCGACTTGGAGCTGTGATTGCCGCAAAAGGTGGCTCTACAAAGTATTGACTTTAGGGGGGTGAATAGTTATGCACATTGACTTTTTCAGTTATTTTGTCCTATTTGTTGTTTGCTTCACAATAAATAAAAAAAAACATCTTCAAAGTTGTGGGCATGTTCTGTAGATTAAATGATGCAAATCCTCAAACAATCCATGTTAATTCCAGGTTGTGAGGCAACAAAACAAGAAAAATGCCAAGAGGGGTGAATACTTTTGCAAGGCACTGTATTTTGTCGTCCCTTGGTGATCCTACCCTCAGGCATTTACACACATAGTAACACACATATGCAGGCACATGTGTACACACATGCAATGTCAGATGAAGCCACACATACACAAACATTAACACATGCAATGTCACATGCACATACAGCCACACATTCATAGTTACACATGCAATGTGATCCTTTTTTTTTCTCCCTCCCTCTTAGTGACTGGTGTCTCTTTTTTTTCCTTCCTCTCTCCCAATGCCTGGTGTCTCTATTTTTCTTCCTTCCTCCCTCCCAATGCCTGTTGTCTCTATTTTTTCCCTTCCTACCTCCATCCCAATGCCTGGTGTCTCTTTTTCCCCCCTCCCAATGGCTGGTGTCTCTTTATTTCACTTCTTCCCTCCCAATGCCTGGTGTCTCTTTATTTTCCTTCCTCCCTCCCAATGCCTAATGTCTCTCTTTTTTTCCTCCCTCCCTCCATCCCAATGCCGGATGTCTCTTACCCCCCCCCCCTTCCCTCCCAATGGCTGGTGTCTCTTTATTTCCCTTCTTCCCTCCCAATTCCTGGTGTCTCTTTATATTCCTTCCTCCCTCCCAATGCCTGTTGTCTCTTTTTTCTCTTTCCTCCCTCCCTCCATCCCTCCCAATGCCTGGTGTCTCTTTTTTCCCCCTCCCTCCCAATGGCTTGTTTCTCTTTTTTTCCTTCCTCCCTCCCAATGCCTGGTGTCTCTTTTTTTCCCTTTCCTCCTTCCCAATACCTGGTGTCTTCTCACCTCTGGCACCAGTCTGCTAATGTGCACCAGTCCGATACACTTATCTAACCAATACAATTATATAAATAAATTTACATTTATCTTGCAATCTAAAAATCTACAGAAAAACATATATAGAGAACCATCTAAATATATTCATTTGGATATGAATATCTTGTTTATAAAAAAAAAAAAAAAATATGTGTATAGCTATACACATGTAAATAGATATCTGTGGATATATAAATACATATTCATGGGTAGCTCTCGCTATACACTTAGAGAAGTATCTATATATAGATATGCATATCTAAAGATATATATATATATACATTGGTCTCCCTCTCTGTACATATGTAACATATGTGTTTAAATTGTACATACACATTGATACATATGTACATATAATGATGATGCATTTAAAGGTACATTACAGTGATAGCATCTTTTACTTGTCCATTCTTGATCATATGTAGGCTTTATAATTAAGCACATTTAGCTGTATACGGATCTACTATTGTACATAACAGAATTATTCAATAATATATTTGTAAATGGCTAGACTTTAAATAGTGAGTCATAGCCACATATATTCATTGATATAAAATCATATTGTGCTAATTTCTAATTATAAAGTTTTATCATGTAAAACAGACCCTAACAATGTGTTAACAGGTATAAAACGAAAGCAAAACTGGACATACTCTAAACAAGCCCTACCAAATGTGGTTCTTCAAGCTTTTCCAAATAACATACAAATATAAAATGTGTGACTTCATCAGACAAAGCAAGAATTTCATTACATTGATACTTTGATACCGCTAAACGCAAAAACAAATATTGCATTTGTTTTTTTCAGTTCAAGGAATATGTTACATACAAAGAGGGAAACAACGGTATTGACAGATGATGCTGTTCCAACAATATTTTCAGAATCAAATGGGCAAAAGCTAATAGATGATAATATTCCATGTTGTCCATTGAGAAATGATAACAATGTTATCATGGATAAAATGAAAAAAGGATACAGACATGATATTGGATTTCAAATGTATTGTGTTCAAGTCATGCATGGATAAATTGTTTTTCAGAATGTTTTTTTGCTGCAGGATATGATTGCTAATATCCTGCCGCCAAAATAATGAAAAAATAGAGGTCATCGTCAGTTAAAGGTTACTGTGAACAAGGTCATCGATTTCCATTGTGGGAGAGTCAGTCACGCTTAATGAGAATTACAGTAGGTTATATAATGTTGGCTGCTGCAATATTGTAGAGTCGCTCAGATTTAAAACAAGGTTCATGACATGAATAATATCATGGGTATACAACAAATATTACAAAGCACATATTATAGATATAAACAGAAATATATGTTTGCTGTGGTGGAATACCACTGGCCACAAAATAAAAACATAATACAATGAACTCAATGTATATCTTCAGTAGCAGTGTAGGAAGATGCATCTCAAATATGCCTGGAGAGGATAATTAATGACAAACTTGATTTGCAAAATGTAGTAACTGACAGACATGTTAGTATCCAAAAAATAAATAGTGTGACAAATAAGGTACAATCAATCATCAGTACGATGCTTGGAACTATGCCAAGGGCCTTAAAAAAATTGGTGGTAAAAAAAAATCATGTGGAGACAAATCAGTGTGCATACAACCTATCATCGACCATTGTTGGTGATGTGTCAAAGCATGTGGAGGTATGGTTAACATCTTACATGAAAAGTGGTTCAGATTTGATCAAACACCAGAACGCGTGTCAACTGGCAAATACTCTGATGTGGAGGGTTAAGAGTTCAGATAACCTTGGCTGGACCAGTATAGAAAGGGTGGGAGCAGGTAATGTTGACCCATTCCTTTTTCAATGGCTAAGTCTGGAAATATTTAGAAAATTAAGACCGAACAATAGAATAATTGGAACGCTAATTCAGAATGTACATAGACTACGAAAAACAATGGGATCTCTGAAAAAGATTACATATGATACTCCAATAGAGGCAATTTCTTTGATGATTCAGGATATAAATCTATCCCGCTGGAATAACAGTGGGATTCACTCCGTATATGCTTTGTTCGCCGATGACAGTTTCCTCTCTTTTTTGGACCTACAGACACAATATAGTCTGCCAAATGCAGAAATATTCACATATTTAAGACTCAAACACTTTTTCTTAGTAAATGAGACTACCCCTTCAGACTTGTGGGGAGAGATCTGTCATTGAATGAGCCAGTACAGAAATGGTATAGTGCCTGGCAGTCTACCAGGAAGGCCACGCACTGTGCAAATTTACAAGAACAATATTTCAAACTCATGTATCGTTGGTATTTGGTACCGACACGGCTATTTAAGTTTCATCACCTACCAGATGACCTATGCTGGAGGGGCTGTGGTGGCCAAGGGTCCCAGATCCATATATTTGATCCATATAATTGGGCAGACTATATGGACCGAATGGTTCTTATCTGCCGACACATTCTATGTTTCTATATTTGGGACATTAGCGAACTTGAAGAGGCAACTGACCATCAGATGCCAGGAGATCTTTAGTCTGCCCTTACAGCTACTGCCCCAAACCTTTTTGTTTCATATGGATATTCCTTATAGGGATAAATGTAGTACCAGACTTTTATTGAATGTTTTAATGGTGACAAAAACATTTCTAGCCAGATACTGGCAAAGGCCAGAGATACCATCCTGGATAGAAGTAGAAAGGCAAATTGGAAATCAGGCCAGGGCCGAAAGATACTTTTATAGGAATGATAAAGCGTCTCGAGAATACTATCTTAAGATCTGGGCCAAATGGAATGATGTGAGGATTGAGGGGTAGTGGTGCGCCCCTGCCCTGGGGGGGGGGGGGGGGGGGGGAGACCGTTAGGAAGAGCGTGTACAAATGTAAGGATGAATGTGAATATGTATTAATTAGTCTTGGTGGTATGAATATCATACGACAAACCTTGAAGCATGAGATAGGTGGACAGTCCTTGGGGATTATTCTCAGGTCGATTTGCACTAGTGCTCCGCTGGGGATACGGGGTATGAGCGGAACGGAGGAGCAGGAACATAATGTTAGTGGAAGAATCTTCTAATAATATCCAATCCTTGAGGGCCTGGATATTACCCAAGCCGGGAAATATATAACATGGAGAAAAAAAAAGAGAAAGAAAACCTACGAGACATAGATAAAGCCTATTTATAGAAGTTAAATAATGGGAGATCCTAATAGAAATTAAATATATAAATGTTATACAGAAACCAGTAGCAGCAAATCCCCTACAGTATTTATATCTTAGAGATAGGACCCAAGACAGTCAGAAACCTAAATTTAAATCGATTTTGTCCCATTTAAGTGACACAAATGGAAGGAAATATCACCTTAAGCTATATTATTTTTTTTATAATACTACCAACAATATGCAGAAATAGTATGTAATGTTATATTTTTTTTATACTAATTGTATTTTATTTTTAATAAACAATGAAAATTGAATAATAATTCACAATTTTAAAGATCTATTCTTATGCAGGTACTGAGGGAGGAGAGGGTAGATGTTGCTTGTCTACAGTTGTACTGGAGAGCTGAAGATAAAGGGAGAGTAGACCAATAAAAATACCCAGTAATAATCTGCGCCATGATCCGGGACCAGAAAAAAGGGGGGGCTGCAATTTTTAAATACCAAGAAGTGGATAAAACTGACAGATATATTGTCATTGTGTGTAAATTAAATGGCCAGACATACACACTAGTTAATGTGTATGCTCCTAACAGCTCTCCAGTGTGCCTCCTTAAAGGAATGTCCACCAAGGTTTAAGAAGTTCAACAGGGCATTTTGTTAATGGCCAGAGATTATAATGCTATAGCAGACCTAGATATGGATAGGAAGACAACAAAGGGGGGAATAGATAGAAATTTTTAAATTTAAAAATAATATCAGGAAGTATTACTTTACTGAGAGGGTAGTGGATGTATGGAATAGCCTGCCAGCAGAAGTGGTAGAGGTAAACACAGTCAAGCATTTTAAGCATGCGTGGGATAGACACAAGGCTATCCTAGCTATAAGACCGGGAACGGGGGACTAATAAAAGTACTAAAAAAAAAATTGGGCAGACTAGATGGACCGAATGGTTCTTATCTGCCTCACACATTCTATGTTTCTATGTTTCTATGTCCTGTACAAGACCCCATTAAATTCACACTGCCATCTTGTGGTTAAAATGCATAGCAAATTGTACTACATGCATATTTGATATTGTTACATAGTTGCTTAATCCATATTTTACTTCTTTACATCTTTCAAAAGCCATATGTGTGAATTATGATTTAACACATCCTATATTGATACTATGTTTTGTTTTTATTGTGTACTATTTTGTTTTGCTCATGATTTATCATTTTATTCAATAAATTGCAAGGGCTAAGCCAAATGGCAAATGATTTAGCTAAACTATAAAAATCATCAGAGCTGTTGCAACTGACATTACTGGTGAATGTATCTACAGAAGGATATTGATACTTTGGAGAGAGTTCAAAGATGGGATACTAAACTGGTTTATAAATTGAAGGATAAAACTTAACCGGAAAGGTTAAAAGATCTTAACATGTATAGCTTGGAGGAGAGACATGATGTGGGATATGATAGAAACATTTAAATACATAAAGGCAATCAACACAGTAAAGGGAGAGAGTATATTTAAAAGAAGAAAAACTAACAGAGGACATAGTCTTAAATTAAGGGGAGAAAGATTTAAAAGTAATATCAGGAAGTATTACTTTACTGATAGTGTTTTTGATGTATGGAAAAGCCTTCCAGTGGAAGTGGTAGAGGTTAACACAATGAAGGAGTTTAGCTATGCGTAGAATAGGCATAAGACTATCCTAGATACACTGCCTGGTCAAAAAAAGAGTAGCCACCAAAAAATAGGACACACACTTTAATGACTTTTTTTTTGGGCCAGGCAGTGTATAAGATAAGGCCAGATACTAATAAAAGTATTTAGAAAATTGAGTAGACTAGATGGGCCAAATGGTTCTTATCTGCCGACACATCACAAATTTTTTGTGGGTTAACAGAATACCTTTTTGTTTGGAACTGAATGTAGACTCCCATATATCATCCTGTACGCAGATATATCTGCACTATTTAGATATACTTAGCAATAGCATACATGTGAACTGCTTTTCAAAGGGAAATGTGTAATTTGCATACCGTTCCACAGGTGATGTCATAAACAGGAGACACCACAGAAGCATATGAAATACATTTTTCTCTTAAATTAGGCATTTGCTTACAAATTTGCTAACACGATGCATAGATCATTTTTAATCATGTTTTATGCTCTACTTGCATATTAAAAACAATGTTCAGGTGATACAGTCTCTTTAAACATGAAGGAATTATGTAAGAATTGGATCTCATTACATAAATTCAAAGTACTTACTCAGATGAATTTTTCAAACCAAATTCGCCTGTGTCCTCATAACTGAAGTGGTATGCGCTAAAACAATCTTTAATTGTCTTGTTAAAATAAGAATGGACTTTGCATGTGTCTGCACGGACTTTTAGTTGGCGGATTTGAGGTAGTCCCAATAAAATGTTCTCATAATACACAAAGCTTTTGTCTCCTCCTGTAGCTCCATTGTTATACCACTTGGTCCAGTACAGACCCTCTAGAAGAGGCCCTTCTGCAAACTAGAAAAAAAAATATTATAATATTGCACAAATATGCACAGCATGTCTCCATGCCAAAACATTGAATATTATAAGGTATTGCACGAACATGCAGAGTGAGTCTTCATACCAAATACACATTATATTATGATGTGTTGCACAAACATGCACAACGTGTCTCCATGCCCAATACATATTGTAATGTGACGCGTTGCACAAACATGCACAGCGTGTCTCCATGCCCAATACATATTATATTATGACGCGTTGCACAAACATGCACAGCGTGTCTCCATGCCCAATATATATTATAATGTACTGCACAAACATGCACAGCGTGTCTCCATGCCCAATATATATTATAATGTACTGCACAAACATGCACAGCGTGTCTCCATGCCGCTCCTTACATGTAGTCCCTTTAGATGTGCATATTTTCATATCACTGTCATTTTGCAGAGGCATCCACATGAATCTGTATGTGAGTATCCTATACATCACTGTTCATCCACAGGGCCGGATTAAGGCAAGGGCTTTATGTGTTGCAGCCCAGGGGTCTCGGCAAAATAGGGGCCTTGAGGACTGCAGCTCGAAGCCCATGCCTTAATCCAGGCAATGGAAAAAAAAGCTTGCCACAGAGGCATTGGCCGGGGAGATCAGAAGTTCTCCCCTCGCCAGCTCCCTGTGGGCAAGCAAGCAACATGGATTCTGTGCGCTGCCCAGGCGCACAGACAAGTCTCCATGATTCCTGTCTCCAATTCCCTGTTGCTCTCATCACATGACTTTCCGCAATGAGAGTAGCGTGCAGCGCAAGACAGGCAGCATGGAGACTTGTTGGTGCGCCTGGGCAGTGCACAGATTCCATGCTACCTGCTTGCCGACAGGGAGCTGGCGAGAGGAGATCTTCTATCTTTTTTTTCCATCGGCAAGATTGAGGCCAGAGAGCAGCAGAAAGGGACAAAATGGGCATACTAATAGTGGCATATTAATGGGAAAATTGGCTGTGGGATGTTAATCAGCAAATTGGCTGTGGAATATTAATGGGCATACCAACAGTGGCATATTAATGGGCAAATAGTGGCATATTAATGGGCATATTGGCTATGGCATATTAATGGGCATATTGGCTGTGGCATATTAATTGGCAAATAGTGGCAAATTAATGGCCAACCTGGCTGTGGGAATACCCTGGCAAGCCTAGTTGCAGAATCTCATGTCTAGGGGTGCATTAACAAATCTGAAGTGCAGATTGACAGGCCAGAGGGGCAGATTGACAAGTTTGTGAATGCATTGTCAATTCTGTGGGGTAGATTGGCAAATATTGGGTCAGAATGGCAAGTATGAGGGGCAGATTGGAAAATAAAAGGAAATCAAAACATTAAATGCATTTTCTCAATCATAGGTTTTATTAAATATAAAAAAAAAACAGTTTACATGTGAATTATTATTTACTAGTAAAACTTTTTTCATGTAAGGTCATCTTATATTTACTGGAGTCCTGACAATACCTATAGCCCAGAGGCCTACAATTTTTTAATCCGGTCCTGTAAATACAGTAGTCTCTGAGGTCTGTTCACTAAAAGATGAGTTTAGAGGAACATTTTAAATCACCAATTTATCTATTCATTGTGCAGGGACAAACATGGTGAATTTCCCCCACTCAACAGGTTTGTCCCTGAAAAATGAATAGATAAATTGGTGAGATGAAATGTTTATCTCACCTCAACTCACCTGTAACTCACCTTTTTTTGTATAGCCCCCTAGCGTGATCTAGGTTCTAACATCAAGCAACATACATTTTTAATGTTGCCATAATAATCCTTGTACTGATCATTTCAGATGGAAATCATAGAGCATTGTATATTATAGTAACACTCAGATCAACAGTTGACCGTTGTTGTTCATTATTCAGTGTCTGTACAAAGACTGCCTATTAATGTAAAAAATATATCTATCTTCTAAATAAACACTGTAGCTGTAGATTGTGTTAAGAAGCACATCTCCTAAGGTTAAAAATGTATTTATGATTTCTTGGTATTAATACATTTACCAAATTTGCCATCTAGTGGCAGATAAAAAAAAAAAAAAAAAGTCTTGGTAAAACTTAATAAATACATAGCCCTTAGGGAGTTATTATTTTTAGCATTTTTGTAGGTACTACTGTTATTAATCACACATTGGTGTAACCTAAATCTACCAATTGTAAGCAGCCCTATAAAATAGGTTCCAAATTGGGACTGTCCCGATAATGCAGAAAAGGGGGGGGGGGGGCGCAATTTGTTATTCTACAATATTAAACCTCTTATGGCAGCTTTTACATATGTGTAAGATCATGCACTATTGATTACAATAATTAGGACAACACACCTAATGCACTTTATTGATATGATGTCCATTGTAGATAGCTAACTAAATATATGGGTTTTCACCAGTTGCAGGATAAGTCACCAATGTAAAACTCATTGAATTGAAGTGGAAATTATTCTCTTTTTTTTTACATCTTTCCCTACCTACCTAACACATACTAAAACCTATCTAACTTTCCACTAAGAAACTAAGAAATTAACTCCTGCTGATAAAGCAGTGCTGATCAGAGGGCTGTAAAGGGTTAAAATAGAACTTTTATTAAAGATCTGTATTATACACTTGATATAGGGACTATGCTATACAGATGCTACTATGTCTCTCTGCCTAACAAAGAACTGAGAGTAAAAAAGGGGCATAGCTGGAGACGTAGCCAATGTTTCAAAATGTGAGCCTTACGATCGCTATGATTGGGCCAGAGGCATAACTAGAAACCACACGGCCCCGGTACAAAAATTGCCCCAGGGGCCCCCGATCCCGCCATGCAACTCCACCCCAGAAATGCCACTTACATGCCTCCCAACTGTTCTGCTTTGTGCCTGGCCTTTTCTTATATCTAGGATAGCCTTATACCTATTCCATGCATGCTTAAACTCCTTCACTGTATTAACCTTTACCACTTCCACTGGAAGGCTATTCCATGCATCCACTACCCTCTCAGTAAAGTAATAATTTTATTAGTCCCTGGCCTAATCTTATATCTAGGATAGCCTTATACCTATCCCATGCATGCTGAAACTCCTTCACTGTATTAACCTTTACCATTTCTGCTGGAAAACTATTACATGCATCCACTACCCTCTCAGTAAAGTAATACTTTTATTAGTCCCTGGCCTAATCTTATATCTAGGATAGCCTTATACCTATCCCATGCATGCTGAAACTCCTTCACTGTATTAACCTTTACCATTTCTGCTGGAAAACTATTACATGCATCCACTACCCTCTCAGTAAAGTAATACTTTTATTAGTCCCTGGCCTTATCTTATATCTAGGATAGCCTTATACCTATCCCACGCATGCTTAAACTCCTTCATTGTATTAACCTCTACCACATCTACTGGAAGATCATTCCATACATCCACTACCCTCTCAGTAAAGTAATACTTTCATTAGTCCCTGACCTTATCTTATATCTAGAATAGCTTTATAAACTCCTTCACTATATTATAAATAAATATAAAACTGGAGCGCTAGAAGTAATAATTAAAATAAAAACAAAATATATAGAACAATACAAAAATACTTATATGCAGACATGTTTCTTGAAAATGGAAGAGTCTTCGTTTTGGGAACAGGTCTCAGGCAGGGATGTATGAATATATGCAAAACAAAATCAGAAAAATTGTGATTTGTATTATCTATAGCATAATATAGAATATTATCTATAGCATCTATAGTCATATTTTGCCCATTTGCCAGTGTTATTTTGCCCATTTGCCAGTTATTTGCCCAGTTGCCAGTGTTATTTTGCCCATTTATCAGTTATGTGCCCATTTGCCAATTATTTGTTCATTTGTAAGTTATGTGCCCATTTGCCAGTTATATGCCCATTTGCCAGTTATATGCCCATTTGCCAGTTATTTGCCCATGTGCCTGTTATTTGCCCATTTGCCAGTTATTTGCCCATTTTCCAGCTGCTTTGGGCCCCAAGAATGAGCAGCTGCCCCGTTTGCCTGCACATTTTTTTTTTGTGTGCAGGGGTCGCAGGGCGTCCGGGCCCCAGGAGAGACGGGCCCGGTCGCAGCTGCGACCCCTGCACCAGTGGTAGGTACGCCACTGGATTGGTCACATTACATGTTGCTGGGACAGCCTCAGCATTGAGGTAATCAGCAACAATGTGAAAGGTGGCAGATGAGCATTAAAACAATCATGCTGAAGACATTTACTGAGGATGACCATGCCATCCCTGAGTCCTTAATGCACAGAACCATGTGATGGCATGGGACGACCTCCCATTGTTAAGCGGGCAAGGTAAAATAGTAGATTCCAAAAAATATATATTACTGGATTCACATAAAAAAAACTGTTGGCACGAATCAAGGTGGGCACAAAATAAGCAGGGAGGAGAGAAGATGCAGGAAAATAGATGAGGCAACAATCAGAAAAGACAAAGGTAAAATAATTTCTCTAATGCACTATTAGTCTACAAAACAATAAAATGACCTATAAATAAGCCATCAATGCAAAACACATCCGGTTTTGTCTCCCCACATTTTTAAGGGGAATATAACTCAACGTAATATTTATTTTACACTGCTGTAATATGTCTTTCCATTAATATGTATATTTATAATTTTTAAGATATGTTTTTATGATATTTTTCATTAACACATATATATATATATACAAATCATACTCCCTGTCCTGACACTTTAGCTCTCTTGTGCACTTGCACCTATTAGTACAATCATTTTGTCTTTGGAGTTAGAGGAAATATTCTCAGGTGTTCAAAGCAGACATCTTTCTTTTCTTGCATCTTCATCTTTCCTCCTGGTGCAGACCTGTACTAAATTCATTAAATAAGTCTTGGCAGTTACTTTAACACACATTTGTTTAATTATTTTTAATTTATTCTTATTTTCAAGTAACAGGAGATGATAACAGCAGTACAGGCCATGATAGTTATGGTACAGATTGTAGGTCCTACACAGAGATGACATCTTGCAAACATGTAAATCAGGTATCGTGTGGTGTCCGCCAACTCCCAACCACCAGAACATTTATTTTTAAGTATCTGTCATTGTAATGACCACATAATGTGCTATAATAGACATTAGAGTTATTTTCTTACCTTCCAGAAATCTACAATTGTGTTTATTGACATAAAATTGTTGTTGTTGTTCTCTGGATAAGAGGTTTCCAAAAAAAGTTTTTCCATTGCATTATTTAAATGATACATGTCCTGACTTATCATTGCAAATGATACTTTAAAAAAAAGAAAGAGAAAACAAATACATAAGTGAGATTAAATAATCTTAACAGTGCCCAATGCCAGTCAGCAGCTGCAAAGGCCAATAAGATATTGGCATGTATAAAACGAGGTATAGATTCACGGGAAGAGGATATCATGTTGCCTTTACAAATCAATGGTAAGACCTCACCTTGAATATGCAGTACAATTCTGGGCACCAGTCCTTAAAAAGGATATTAAGGAACTAGAAAAACTGCAAAGCAGGGCTACAAAATTAATAAGGGGATTGGAGGATCTAAGTTATGAAGAGAGACTTAAAAAATTGTATTTACATACGTAAGAAAAAAGTCGTCTCAGAGGGGATATGATAACATTATATAAATTTGTGCAGGGCCAATATAAAGAGCTCTCCAGTGACCTGTTCAGTAACAGAAATGTACAAAGAACAAGAGGTCACCTCCTGAGACTGGAAGAGCAAAGATTTGCTGGAAGAGAAAATCTTATAAAAATTAGTGTTGTTAAAAGAGTGTACACAATAATGGGATGCGTGAGTTGTGTTGGGCTCAACAATTAAACTTGCACCCTACCCTCAAGGTTTGTGTGTGGACAGTGGAATTGAGGTGTGGAGGGACAGTGGATGACTGTAGTGTGGTAGTTCCTGGTATATGCTCTATGGCACTTGTTTGGCTCTAATATGTGTAAAAAGTCTGGAACATTGTCCACATATATCTTTGCTCCACTGTTCACACACACCTCATCTCCACAGTGCGCCACTTCATTTTCATACAAACATCATCTCCACTGTCCACTTATCCACTTTTTGTAACACTGAAATAACTCAGTTTTCAAAACTGTTTATACTTACATGTGCATATTAGTACAAGGAATATAATGAAAGTTAAAAGTTCATGTTGAGCTGTTTTAAATTGGAATCCCATGCTTGTGGATTCACTTTTTTCTGCTTTACCTTCAAAAAAACATAAAATTAACATGTTAAAACAATTTATTGTTAATTTAGAAAAATGCATTTATCATATGTGCTTGAATATATAATGTGACCCTGATTATAAGGCAGGGGCGTTGCTAGGTCTCCAAAACATCCGGGGCTGGAGCCCATGATAGATTTTATAGAAGTAGAGTAAATAAAATCACATGCTTAGGCGGCATACAGACTGATATAATTGACGCCAATGAACAATAGGTATATATGGGTATATATCAGGGCTCAACTAATCCCGGGCACCAGGAAATTATACCTGGTGCCCAGTTATTGTTGTCCCTGCATGGTGCCCTCGCTGCTGGGATCATTTTATTTATCCAGCGGAGCGCGGGGGAGCAGTGTGTGCACCGGCTGCACAGTCTTCCTGCTCCATCCCCACATGCACCGTACTATAGTTTCCGAGCGCTGAGTGTGCTCAGCAGGGCTAGAAACAACAGCAGGGCACAGACCAGGCTAGAATGAGGTATAGCAGCCAGGAGGGGGACATATTGATAGATGCACTTTTTTATCGTAAACATCAACAAATTTGCTGACTTGTGTGTAAGGGTATGTGACTGACAGAGTGTGTGTGTGTGTGTGTGTGTATGACTGACTGCATTTGTGTGTGTGACTGTGTGTTTATGTGACCCACTGTATGTGTGTGTGACTGACTGTATGTCTGACTGTGACCGAATCTGTGTGTGTGTGTCTGTGACTGACTGTATGTGTCTGTCTGTCTGTGACTGACTGTATGTGTGTGTGTGTCTGTCTGTTACGGACTATATGTGTGTGTGTGTCTGTCTGTTACGGACGATATGTGTGTGTGTGTCTGTCTGTGACTGACTGTGTGTGTGACTGACTGTATGTCTGCCTGTGACCGACTGTATGTGTGTATCTGTCTGTATGTGTGTGTGTATGTGTCTACCTCCACAACAATAAAAGCCACAGTAATGTGCAATGTGTGAATATAACACAGACTCCACAGCAATAAAACTCACAATAATGTGCAGTGTGTGATTGTATCACACACTCATGCTGCACATTACTGTACCACAATACACAATAAGACTCGCAGCACACAAAAAACTCACATTACTCAAAGATACATTTATACATAAAAATACACAGCCACAAATACACACACATGCAGCCACACATACACACACATTCACACTTGCACAGTCACACATACATACACACACCCTTACACACAGAGACACACAATCCCACTTACACACACCAACTTACATCACACACACACACTTGTATGTGAGCAAATTCCCATGATTTCAAAATAACTGAGCATACAAAAATTTGTGTAGGTTGCATACAACATTTACCAGTCTCATAATATGCCATAATATAGGGGATATCACACACACAGACAACCACCCTGACACCCCCCCCCCCCCCCCCACACCACCACATAGATACCCTTACATAGACAACCTTACACTCACACACATCCAGACAACCTTACAAACAGACACCCTTATACACACAGATGGCCTTTCCCACAGACATTCTGCCACGCAGACACGTGTGTAAACCTGCAACTCTCACACGCACATCATAAATATTTATTTTTTGATTTTTTTAATAAAAAAGGGGTCAAAAACCTGGCGAGAATAGGCTAAAGTATGAAGGTATGCTCCTTATACCAACCTCATAAAAGAGAGAAGTGCAGGGAATTGAGATGGGAATTCAGCTGAAGGCGAGAATTGTTCCAACTTTGCTACTTTAGCCTTAATTTTGAAATTCTCATCTCACTTCCCTGCACTTCTCTCTCTCATGAGTAAAGCCCATTATATAATGAGCAGCACATTAATTCATAATGTATGGGTTTAATACTATAACCAGGCACATGGGAATTGTAATGCCATGTGTATGGACTTTTATTGCCATGAATACAAAGACTATATATAAAGATGAATCACTATTATTCATATTGAATGTGATAATCAAGTATGAAAATAAAAATGGTATGAGCACTGTTTCACACTTGATTATCACATTCAATATGAATAATAGTAATTAATCACATTTTCTCCTAGTAATCTCACTGCCACTCACACACATACACACGCACACTCATAACCCTGCCACTCATGCTTACACTCACTCACACACACACTCATATCTCTGCTGCTCACACTTATACTCTCCAATACTCTGCCACTCACACAAACTTACACTCTGCCACACACATACACGCACACTCATAACTCACACTTACACTCTTCCAAACACTCACACTCTGCCACACTCTTTATATACATTCTGCCACTCACACACTCATAACTCTTCCACTCATGCTTACACTCACTCACACACACTCTCTTCCAAACACACTCTGCCACACTCACACACATACTTACACTCTGCCACACTCACACACATACACTTACTTACACTCTGCCACCAGGGCCGTCTTTAATAGTGATTGGACCCTGGGCAAGCATTTGCTTGGGCCCCCTGGACCCTGCCCCCTCCCCTGCATGCAATCCCGCCATCCATCGCAATGTTCCCCCCCCCCCCCCACACACACACATATGTCATAATTGTTGTGCCATTCAGATGCCAGTTATATTGTGCCTTTCAGATGCCAGTAATATTGTGCCATTCAGAGCGCAGTATTATTGTGCCAGTCAGAGCCCAGTAATATTGTGAAATTCAGAGCCCAGTAATATTGTGCCAGTCAGAGCCCAGAAATATTGTGCCAGTCAGAGCCCAGGAATATTGTGCCAGTCAGATACCAGGAATATTGTGAAATTCAGACCCCAGTAATATTGTGCCAGTCAGATGCCTGTAATATTGTGCCAGTCAGATGCCTGCAATATTGTGCCATTCAGAGCCCAGTAATAATGTGCCAGTCAGATGCCTGCAATATTGTGCCAGTCAGATGCCTGCAATATTGTGCCAGTCAGAGCCCACTAATATTGTGCCAGTCAGAGCCCACTAATATTGTGCCAGTCAGATACCAGTAATATTGTGCCAGTCAGATACCAGTAATATTGTGCCAGTCAGATACCAGGAATATTGTGCCTGTCAGAGCCCAGGAATATTGTGCCAGTCAGATGCCTGTAATATTATGCCAGTCAGATGCCTGTAATAGTGTGCCAGTCAGAGGCCAGGAATATTGTGCCAGTCAGAGGCCAGGAATATTGTGCCAGTCAGAGGCCAGGAATATTGTGCCAGTCAGATCCCAGTAATATTGTGCCAGTCAGAGCCCAGTAATATTGTGCCAGCCAGATACCCAGTAATATTGTGCCAGCCAGATGCCCAGTAATATTGTGCCAGTCAGATGTCCAGTATTATTGTGCCAGTCAGAGCCCAGTAATATTGTGCCAGCCAGATGCCCAGTAATATAGTGCCAGCTGTTCAGCATACAGATTGCAGCATGCAGGAGGCAGGGCCGAACGCGAGGGGGCGGAACCGAGCGTGAGGGGGCGTGGTCAGTGTCTCCATTCGGGGCTATAGAGGGGAGATCTGGGGCTTCAGCCCCAGTAGCCCCCCCCCCCCCCCTAGAGACGCCTCTGTTATAAGGTGATCCTTCAAACTTTGGATCTTAGTGAATGAAAAAAAGAAAATGGCCTTTATATAAAGTGAGCCTGTAGGTAAAAAAAAAAAACATTAAAATGACTTCACATGTAAACTTTTTTCATATTTAATAAAACATTTTATTCACAAAATACATTTCTTGTGTTTTTCCTTCCTCTGTTCCCCTTTATTCACATCAGAAAATCAGAAGAGCAAGAGTTCAGAAAAACAGGAGAGGTGTGAACTGGAGCTTCATGTTTTAGTCTCTCTCGAATTGAGGGCTGGTACTAATCAGCAATAAAAGCATTGCACTCAAGGCCCACAGCAATAACAATCAGGCAGAATATAAGAGCAGATTGGTTCAGACTTAAAGATGGAACAAGACAGGGTTATACAATTTACCAATGGAGATAATGGCAATCAACATAAGAAATAACACTAAGGTAAGTGGACTTAAGGTGGGCCATGAATAATTTAAATTGAGTCTATATGCAGACGACATGATTATTACTATTTCAGATCCAGTCAACTCAATTTAAGAACTAATGAGGACTATAGAGGAATCCGCAACAATAACAAATTATAAACGAAACGTAGACAAATCTATTATCCTCCCAGTAAATGTAACGAAACACATAGTTACTAACATCCAAAAAGAAAAAAATATGGGGAATTTAACTACCGAGGCTTAAAAATAACAGGAGATGTAAAGAACATGATGGAAAGGAACTTCTTAGTTCTGTTTAGAGAGAAAAATTGCCTGTTTAAAAACATGGAAAAACACAATCCCATCTTGGACAGGCAGAATTAATGTGGTTAGATCCTACATAATACTGGACTTATCTTTTCAGACATTGTCCCATACAAATACCTGATTTGTGGCTTGACATGCTACAGCAGTGTTTGAGCAGATATATTGGAAATACAGATATACAGGAAAGAAAATGACAATAGGAGTCAGGCAACTATCTCAAAGGATAAAAGAAGGGGGTTTAGGACTGCCCATAGTAATACAGTTATATGAAGCAAGTATGATGGGGCACATTTATAAGTTACAAGCACAAAATAATGTGGATCAACCATGGTTTAGAATAGAAAGTAATTTATCAGAGGACATAGATTTGACACTATCTATGTGGTCATGCATGTTAGTTATGCATCAAAAAGAGACACTGGCAGATTGTGAAGAAGCATATCAGGCTTTACTTGTGTGGATAAACAGCAAACATTTAGAACACATTAGTTACTCAAAACAGCAGCCAGCTTGGTGAAAGGTAAAAGGAAGAGAGACACAGAGCAAGTGAAAAAACAAATAACTTCCTTCCTGTGAGTACCAACAACTCCAAAACATACATAAGTACTCTGAATTGCACAGCGCCATCTACAGCTCAAGTGCTAATTACATACATGTTATGCAGTATATGCTGTTGTATTTCCCAACAATGCACACCAACGCAGGAAACACAGATTAAAATTTTAAAAAAATGCTTTGTATTGGAAAACATCCTAACGCGCTGGGAAAATATTTTTAAAAAATTGGGGTTGGCAAATAAAATTCTGGAATCCACAAGAGTAGAAGTGATAGAAAAAAATATATACCGGAGATGAACTTAAAAATCTGGAAGAAAGCAGCAAAATAAAGGCCTTTGAACAATTGAGAATAGAATTTGAATTATCAAGAGGAGACATATTTAAGTATATATGGGTAAAATGTTTTCTGGACAAAACAAGACAAAATGGGAAGCAAGAAGTAATATTACATTTAAATAAAATCTTCACGACAGAAGTACCATAAAGAATAATGTCGAAAACTTCTGAGATAATTTTAAAAAATTATGAAGATTGTGCGGTTAGTTAACAATGGGAAAATGGGCAAACGTATGTGAAAGAGAAATACATATGACAAATGACATATGACACAATTCATTGCATAACAGTAACTGAAAACTACTGCAAAATAACCAATCAATGGTATCCAGTACCAGTCAGACTTAAGAGAATGTTTCCTAATACATCAGAAATGTGTTGGAGGTGTAACCAAAAGGTGAAACACATGTGGAGGACCTGTGGAGGTCTGAAAGACCTATGGAACATTGTAAATGACCTCTTTCGAAAATTAGATACTATTAGAATAGAAAAATCAGTAGAAAGGGCACTACTACACCTGCCCCCCCCCCCCCCCCCCCCCAGATATAACAAAAAATGAGAATACTAGTAGCACACGTTGTGTCAGCAACCAAAATATTAATTGCTAGAAATTGGAAAGAAATTAAGAAAATCACCTGGCAGCAGTTAAAAGCACAGATTGAGCTTCAAAGGCAAATGGAAAAGGGTATGGATTGGACAAGCGCAAAAGCATACAAGAAAGTTAAAATACATCAGGAATTATTTGAAAAAATAAAAATGATTTAAGGGGCAGAAAAAGGGTTGGGGTGATGGATGACTGATTCGATCTAAGTAAATGATTGTCTCACTGGATTGTAATGGGTGGTAGTAGTAGCGTTAGGGTGAG
Organism: Pelodytes ibericus; assembly: GCA_036172795.1. Taxonomy (NCBI): domain Eukaryota; kingdom Metazoa; phylum Chordata; class Amphibia; order Anura; family Pelodytidae; genus Pelodytes; species Pelodytes ibericus. Next base: position 29,504,548 of record CM069858.1, read on the forward strand.
AGAGCAAAAGAAAAGATAAAAGCAAAATGTAAAATAAGGCACGCAAGGTAATTGTTTATATTTATTGAATTGTCTGTTTTTATGTGGCATGAGAAAAGGGGGACATTTTTGGGAAGGGGGAGATCATACAGGGGGGGAGAGAAGATTGATGTTAATGTGGAAAAGAAAAAGGAGAAAAAAAAGAGAAGGGAGAAGGAGGGAAGGGAGAAAAAAATATGAAGGAAAAGGAATCACAACTAAAGTGGGAATATAATTAAAGCAAACACCTGTGTATGAATTTTAGCTTTTTGATAATTTAATAAATACATTTAATTTAAAAAAAACAGGAGTGGTATGCCCCTCTTCCTCCATGTGTAAAGGCTGGTCCATGCAGGAAGTGGATGTTAGGTCTTTTCAGTGAGAGAGGGCTTTGTCACAGTAGAGACCTGCAATCTACCTTCATTTTTCCCTAACACCTTCCCAGTGCCACATTTGTCTCCAAACGCATTTCCAGTGCCATTTTTGTCCTCAAACCCCTTTCTAGTGCCAGTCTTGTCCCCAAACACCTGCCAGCGGCATTGTTGAGCCCAAACACCATCCTAGGGACATATGTGTTCTCAAACACCTTCACAGTACCACCTTTCTGCCCAAACACCATCCCAGAGCCATCTTTATGCCCAAGCACCATATTGTGCCATACTTGTGCCCAAACACCATTCCCACTACCATATTTGTCCCCAAAGACCTTTCCAGTGCTTCCTTTGTGTCCAAACATATTCCAGTGCCCTTTCTTGGTATCCTGTTTGTGCATACCTGGCCAAGTTTTATGCTAATGTCTCAGCACACTCTTTGCAGCTGGAAACAAGGTGAATATTTGCTTTTACTTGTTTTCATACTGTTTCTATTTGCTTGTACATTTGTTTCTCCGAGGGGACTTTTCGAAGTGACAACTCACTGTTTACTGCCCTGGTTAACTGTGCTATATGTGGAGTGTCTCTCATTCCGGAAGATTCACTTCCCACTACTCCTAAAGGCACTTTACATACCATCTGCCTGGAGCCATTTTTTTGTATATGTCTATGGTCCTGTATATGAACTATTTGTGTTAATATTTGTACATTAAAATGTATATATTTTTATACAGTCATTTTGTTCTGATCCTTACTTACTTATAAGGTTAGTTTATAATATTGTTTAATTGCAAACTAACAATTCACTGTCTGTTCAGATATTACGTGTACCCTCTCTCTCCAGTGGTGACCCACTGTGAACTACAAGGATTAGCAGCTTTTGCTTTTTAAGTTCCACTGAAAACCTGTGGAGGACGTCCAGCAAATTAGCCCCATATTTAGTGTTGTCTGTACCTGAGGGGTTTTGTATTCATTTAATAGTTTTTTCTAATATTGGGTGGTGGGTGTTATTACTGCTCTTGCGTTAGTAGGCACAGTGCCACCTCTGTCCCCCAAACAGCCTCCCAGTGCCATTTTTGTGCCAAAACACATTTCCAGTACCACCTTTGTGTCCACATTCCCAATGCCACCTTTGTGCACAAACACATTCTCAATTTCAAAAAAGCTTCCCAGAGCCACCTTTTTGCCATAAACAGCTTCCCAGTGCCAGCTCTGTCCCCAAAATGCTTGTCATCTTACCTGGCTGAAGATTTCCATTACTTCGTCAGCACGAAAGGTTGTGAAGCAGAAATATGGAGTGGGCTGGCTCCAAGAGAATAATGGAGTGGAGGGCTAAAAAAATGTTTTATTCTGCCCTCAGCCAGGTGCCGCCCTCAGCCAGGTGCCGCCCTCAGCCAGGTGCCGCCCTCAGCCAGGTGCCGCCCTCAGTCAGGTGCCGCCCTAGGCCAAAGCCATGTTGGCTATTTTAATCATATCAATAAAAGATCTGTTTTAATTAGTAAGTAGGAATATTATAATAAATGTTTTTGTTCTAAACATATCTAAGACATACATAAATTTGGTTGCAGTGCAATACTTTTTGCCTTTTTCTCAGAGCTGATTGGAACTATTTCACCAAGACAAACCTTCTAAGTGGGTGTCTGCCTCTTCAGATGTTTTAGTTGTATCCATTCTGCAGATGAAAAATATACAGTTTAATATTTTAATGCACTCTTTTCCCCCCAATAAATATAAAGAAATGCCTTATTTACTGCATATGTGTGTTTAAAAAAGACTTTGTCTACTAAAACAAAATGTATCCCTACATCTACTAAAAAAAAAGTACTTATACTATTTTCTAAAAAGGTTTTAGTCCTCAATAGACCTTAATGGTTGTTATATATGTCCACAACTCTTCTCAAAAATAACAAAGGACTTAATTCATGAGATATGGAATTGACAGTGGAATTGCAAACTTAAGGCCAAAGTATCTGAGTGAAAAACAGTTTCCAGCTTGGCTTCTTTGGCCTTAACTTTGAAATTTCCTTGTCAATTCCCTGTAATTCCATCGTTCATGAATAAAACCTATGCGTTCTTTGGTTGATGACCACTCTATGTGCTTATTCTTACATATATAATGATGCATGCGCTTACTTTTCAATCCATTGTAAAACACTGAAACACTACAATCCCAAATCAGGACTGTCCCACTTAAAACAGGACATATGGGGGGATCCTACACCTGACAGATTGCTTACCCTTTGCCCTGTTAAGAATAGTAAACAGTATTTTTACATAATAAAATTCCTATAACATCACTGAAGATGAGGAATCAAAGACAATATTAGTTAAATGCGTAAAACGTACTAGAGTATTATTTTACATTTGGATTTTTTATTATTATTCATAAATATTAACTTTTTCTAGTTAATCCACAGAGACTCTCATAATCAAATATTTGTTACTTAGATTTACCATTACTCAATGTATTAATATCATGTATATATACGACTATCATTCCAACTTGTCATAGAATGATACATGCATATGTAACTCTTTATTATTTATGTCTCAAAAATAATAAACTATATTAAAATGATAATGTTGAAAAAACCCAGTAATTACAATTGCAAGTATTTTAAAACATACTTACATATTTTAATTTGAATAACCAAACTCATCTACACACTGACGATATCCTTGTTTTGAATTTCCCCCAGTTGAAACTGATAATTCCTTCCTTGTTTCTCTGGATCAAACCAGTTGAATGGAACAAAGGGTAAGAAGGAATAGTCCAAATACCATACATGAAGTATTATGCATTATATTACATAGTGGGATCTATTCAATGACCTCAGTTAATTTCTAGCATGGCACTGAAAATACCATACACTGCAATAAACAAATTTGAGTTAAAAATTAAAGTGATATTATACGTCATTGAATAGGGCTCAATATCTTTAAAAAAAACTATCTTTATTGAAGTAAACAAATCAAACACTATTTGTAAAATGCAGATTCAAACTTGACAAAAGTCTGTTCATATTTAAGAAAAGTGTTAAAGGGCTTGGCCCGGTGACTGTTACGGATTTCTCGTGACATTCATGATTCAGGACTGCAGGGTTTTCATTCTCCAATGTCTGAGACACCAGAAATAAATGGAGAAAATTATGATAAGTTATCTGTCTTTTATTTCACAAAAACAGCAATGTTTTAACCTCTCTGGGTCTTCCCCACCCAGAAGCTTGTCCAGGTAAATAGTTTGAGAGACTGAGTTTCATGCAAAGACAATTTAGAGTTAGAACCCACCAATATTGTAGTACTTGTTTTTCATGAAAGTTTTTATTGGGTCGCAGGAATATGAACATGAGTAAGTACTGAGATACATAAGTCATAACATAAAACCGTATGTTGTCCAGGTGTAAGTGATTATTTAGACTCTTTTTTTTTTATTTTAAACTGGATACACTAATGGAAACATTCTTAGTATTTATAAAGCACTGAAAGCAATTCTATTATCTTGTACATTTCAGTGTTATAAGAACGTATGACGAATAAAAGGGTCCAACCTATCCTTGTTATGTTACTATTAACAGATTACCTCCTTAGAACTCCAAATGCCCTCTCCGGTGTTTGTAGGTAAACACATGGTGTCCATTTTGATCAGTGACACTCAAATCAGTACTATAGTGACACATATATCTGAGTTCCTAAAATTACTATTTTTACCCAATTTATCATGAAGGTATCCCCCCACTAAATGCTTAAAACCAATTATTCATAAAATAGCAGCTTCAGAAGCCAAAACGAATGGGATCAAGTAAAGGCAGCTCTTGGAGGATAAACCTACAACAATCCTCTTGTTTAACATTTTTCATGTACAATTTGGCTAAAGAGGAAAGTGGAAACTAAAGATCTGTAAAAAGGGAAATGCTGGAGAGCAAGTAAGAGGCAGGAAAGAAACATAGGTTATGGGAGGGAGAAGGTTACCCCAAGTGAGGGGTGACCAGTAGGGACAAGATAGTCCCTAGAGGGTTCAAGGCCCCACATTTTGTGGCCACAGGTACATGTGCCGGATTAAGTGTCTGTGAAAATATTGCCCCATGTAATCAGACTGTGAGTTGAGAGGATCACTACCAAGTTAATCTTGCACTGAGGTCCCTGGTAGATTATTGTTGCTGCGAGGACAGTGGTGGTAGTCCCAGTGACCCTAGGAACTCAGGAATGTCTACTAGATCTTCAGCCATGATAAGTTTAACGTTTTTTTGGACAGAGACCAAATGCACCAGTCCCCATCTATATTTTATTTCTAGATTCCACAGGTGTGATGTCAAGGGCACCATTGATCTCTTTCATCCAATCATAGAGGGAGGGGATAGATCTTTGTATATTTGAAGAGTATCATTTTCAAATGAGAGTTCTTGAGTCTTGAGGGAAACAGAGAGGAGAGCGATTTTATTTGCTGTGGAACTTAGTCAGACTACTACATCTCTGGATGAATCTTGGGGGCTTTTTCTGCTCTGTGTACTCGTAAGAAGTTGAGTAGAATGTGCTCAGGTGAGTATGCCTTCACATGAGTCATCCATAGGACCAGGAACCCCTAGAGGTTGTGGGACCTATTGTCTCTGGTATTGGAATATTGTGATTGGAATTCTGTGTGTGCAAGAGACATGTCCATTTGTTTTGTCTCAAGTGAGCACACTTGTTTGTCCAATTTGACTACATCTCGCTGAATAGCCTCCATGTCCGCTTTTAAGGTCTCTCTCAGTTTATTGTAGTACTTTGATATAGTATTGGGCTAAGCATGATATGGCCATCACCTGTGGCTTGATAAGCAAATTAACTAGTCTCCATTGTTTTCATTTAAGACACACTATATGGACAAAAGTATTGGGACAGACTACTTAATTATTGAAGTCAGGTGTTTCAATCAGACCCATTGCCACAGGTCTATAAAATCAAGTACATAGACATGCAATCTTCATTTACAAACATTTTTGGAAAAAACTTGGTCATGCTGAATTCAAGTTTGGTACTGTGCTGAGGCAAATAGTGTGTAAAAGTTCAGTCCACTGATTCCAAAAATGAAGAGTTACAAACTGCCTTTACATCAATATCAGCACAACCACTGTGTGGCGGGAGCTTCATGGAATGAGCTTCCATGGCTGAGCAGCTGCATGCAAGTCTCAAATCACCAAGTAAAATGGCAAGCGTCTGACTGAGTGGTGTAAAGCACACCACTGGACTTTTGAGCAGTGGAAACGTGTTCTGTGGAGTCTTCACTGTTTGGCAGTCTGATGTGCGAGTCTAGCAGAAGCCAGGAGACCGCTATCTGCCTGACGGCGTTGGGCCAAGTGCAAAGTTTGGTGGATGAGGGATAATGGTGTGGGGTTGTTTTTCAGGGGTTGGGCTAGGCCCCTTACTTCCAGTGAAGGGAAATCGTAATCTTTCATTTGTTTCCCTTTTTATAAGCATAGGTCATTTTGTTTAACTTTTTATATTCATAGCTAATGGTACTGTTATTTCTGTAAAAGTATTCTGTTACAGTATTCGTAAGCACAGTTGCAACAAGTAATAGTACCAGGAATCTTAAGGGATCTTATGGATTTGCACACAGAGCCCAGTGGTGAACTAGCAGACACAATACATTGAAAAGGGAAAAATTGCAATCAGCTATAATAGTTAAATAGAATTTATACTAACAGGCCTTTGTCATTTCAATTATATATCCATTTTGAAACCACATCTGTATGTGATTTCTCAGGAATTTTGTTTTTTTATTTTTTTAAATTTATAATTCTTTATTAGATATATCAAAAAGACTTACAACACAACACAGAAAAAAGAAAAAAAAACATACAGACATCTCAACATATCCAATTCAAGAGATCTTATATATTCTAAATTGGCCGGCCCTCCGTCCCCCAAACGATCACCACTGATTTCCAGTATACACGGAGGGGCAGGCCCTAATATTTTCAGGAAGGCTCAGAAGTGGGATATCATCTCACCCTCACCGTGCAGGGTTTATGTCACTCCATTTTTAATGCTCACTTCCCAGGGGGACCAAACCAGCTCGTATAAGGCGCTATTTGCTCAAAAAAACCTTCTCTGCCCCCGCCTGAAACTCTATCTGCGCAGCTATTTCTCCCAGTGCAGTACAGTAATTTTTTTCCATGCCCGCGCAATGCAAAGTTTAGTTGCTAAAAAGACATTTATCAATAAATATTTTTGATGTTTTTTTAAATCAGGGAAATCGACATGGAACAAAAAGGATTGGGCTGTCAAGAGTACGTCTCTACCTGTTATCAGTCGCATAATATCTGCCATTCGGGTTTTGCGATTCCATCTCTGAGTGGCACCGCCAGCATCTATTACTGAGATTTGTGTTGTATTTTGCCAATCGAGTGGGAACAATATACCGCCGGTACAGTAGTTTGCAATACTGTTCTTGCAGTTTGATAAATTTGATTAGGGTATGATATTTCTTGGTCCCTTTCCCACAACTTTATTTGGGTTTGCTTTATCATGATTCGAGTAATATACTAATCATTTTTTTATTTTAGAAAATACGCTTTTGGATGTTACAGAATTAAAGAAATCATCCCAGCGGTCGGAGTCTGCCGAGGGATTTGAGCGTAGCAAATATCTTACTCTAATATAGGTAAATAAGAAATAAGTCTCCAATTGTTTTGATCCCCTTGTTAATCCACATATTTAGGTCTATATTCGTTAAATACCATGAAATGACTCCAAGTGGGGAGGCCATAGATAAAGAGGTCCGAAATTGGAATCTTCTTCTCATCCCATACAAAGACGCAGCAAGGTTGCTGATTATCTGTCCCAAAGGAACCATTTTACGGAATTGTTTAGGAGTCACCCATAGGAGTAGAAAGGGGTCCAAACAATGGGCCTTAGATATTTCGATGTTTAGCCATGGTGGTTGTCTTGGCCTATTGATATTCCAGGCTATTATGTGGGCTAGTTGCGCAATATCATGTATCTGGAAAGGATGCGGATAACCCAGACCTCCTCTCTCTACCTCCCTCATTAAGATCTGCCTAGAGATCCTGGATCTACCGTCCGACCACACATATCAAATGTGTGGTCGGACGGTAGATCCAGGATCTCTAGGCAGATCTTAATGAGGGAGGTGGAGAGATACTCCAAGTGAGGTCTCACCACTGCTCTGTACAATGGCATGAGCACTTGGAGCTCCTGTTCGCCTCATGCGAACAGGAGCTCCAAGTGCTCATGCCATTGTACAGAGCACTGGTGAGACCTCACTTGGAGTATTGTACGGCGTTGTTATACCCTAAAGTTTCCAGTGTAACTAGTTGTGTTCTATCCAAACTTAGGGGTATAATTTGGGTCTTTAATATATTTACTTTGTAGTTAGAATAGTAGCCAAACAGATGAACCTCCTTCATCAAAGCTGGGATAGATTCCGCAGGATTAGACAAAGACAATAGAACGTCATCTGCGTACAAGGTGATCGTATGAACTTGCGGTAACACATTTTTATACCGCTAACTTGTCAATTCTTTCTAACTGCAGCGGCAAAGGGTTCCATGGCTAGTGCATATAGCAGAGGAGCCAGAGGGCAGCCTTGACGTGTGCCATTATAAATTGGAAAGGGGATAGTTTTAAGCATCCACCTGCTTTACTTTCTGTTACTGTGCTATCTTTTCCTACATCTACTAGATGGCTATTCCATTTTGTTCTGCATTATTTTACTATATTTGTTTTCTCTCATTATTTCTTACTATCATTATTACTACTATATTTTCCTACTAACATTGTTTTCCTATTAGGCTTTCAATAAAGTAGTTACACATTATAACTGGTTAAAAAAATGTACCTATCTGATAGGAAAAATAGAAGGTGAGTGGCTGAGAAAAGAGTATGACAGCAGTAATAATGTCAGGCATAACATATGCCGTAGAGATATGATGCATTAGGTAGGATCAGAGACAACATTTGGCCCTGGGGCAAAAGGTTTAGACCAAGAGTACAACTTCATCAGCACACCCGTTATCATCTGAGGTAGACACAGAAAGACAGCAAGACAGATAAGCTACAGATAGACAGATCATCACAGAGATAGATAGGCATATAGAATAGTAGTTGGGCCTGAATGAATTTCTACCTAGTTTCCATTGGCCTTTTATCACAGAAAGTGTTGTTTGGCCCATTGAGTCTGCCTTATTATAAGCCATTCTCTACCTCAGATACAGAAATAAAGAGAGAAGAGAAAGGCTTTAAAGGAGGAGACAGTGAATGACTTAAATCTAACACAAGTGCATGACTATGGGGTCTGCATCTAAGGAAAAATACAGAGCATACCTGACCTCGATGCTTTATTAAAATACAGAGCATCGTTTAAGAAAGCTTTGTTCGTGGCTACATACTGGGATATTTAAAGTGAAAATGAGTACTGCTGCAGGTCATTGAGCCGCAAGGGGGTGGGGGGCTAGGCGGGTTGCCAGTCCAGCAAAATCCTCATCCTTAATTTTCCAATACACTGATGCATTCAATTTGCTTGATCTACTGTTATCCTTGGATTGGTGTATGTGATCTAGAAGAAGATATCTCATAAAATGTGCGACATGGCTTCTGACAAAACCTTTTTTGATTGCTCCTGGGGTGAATCTTTTTTTTTTTTTTTTTTATCAAACCAGCGCAACAAAATAAGTTTATTTCTGTTTGTATTACTTTAGTATATCCCTTCTATACAGATTAGTTATTAGCAATTAGCAATTCACCCGTGTGTGTTCCTTTAAAGGGGTCCAATGGCAGACACTTTGGACTTCATGTATAAAAACTACCACACTGCAAAGTGTCGGGAGTTTTATAAAAAAGCGCCATCACCGCTTGTTATGTATAATGGCGATTGCGCTATTTTATAACAACTCTCGACACTTTGCCGTGTGGGAGTGAAAGGCCTCTGGGAAAATTTGTTTGGCTGCGTTTCCCCTAGACATGTGCATTCGTTTTCGGATGAGTCTGCTTAAGGCATGGGTGAACCTAAGGCAAAACAAAATAATATTGGGCCCAAACGTTTCTTAAATCCTGCCCAGGTTTCTAAAATACAAAAACAACCGAACAACCTTCGGTTTATAGACTTACGTAATATACTTACTATAAATGTATAGTAGTAGTGCCTTTCTATGAACCCATTCATAAGAATTATGAATGGGTTCATAGAAAGGCAATACTACTATATGTTTTCTTTAAGCCGAAAGTCTAGAAAACGAAGGTCATTCGGTTTATAGACTTTCGGTTTATAGAATACATTGAATTACATGTAATTCTATGTATTCTATAAACCGAAAATCTATAAACCGAAAGACCTTCGGTTTATAGACTTTCAGCTTATAGAAAACGTGTAGTACTATTGCCTTTCTATGAACCGAACGAGAGCCCCATTCATAAGAATTTCTTATGAATGGGGCTCTCGTTCGGTTTATAGAAAGCCAATAGTATTACACGTATTCTATAAAATGAATGAATAAAATGAAACAAAACGAAAATAATGAGCTCTGGGGGGGAGGGTCAAGATCAAAAAGAAGCAATGGTAGCTAGGGTAGATTGGAAGGTGGGTCTAGCTATGGGAGAGGAGGAAAGCAGTGGTGGGGTTAACATAGACCAAAGGGAGGTCCATATAATTAAACCTGCACACATTAAGTGTTTGTCAACTAAACAGAAAATGGGTAGTAATCTCAAATGTCTTTTAGCAAATGCAAGAAGCTTGACAAACAAAATGGGTGAGCTGGAGATACTGGTAAGTGCTGAACAGTATGATTTAATCGGAATCACAGAAACGTGGTGGGATGAGACCCACGACTGGTCAGTTAATTTACAAGGTTACTCACTTTTTAGAAAGGACAGAGTAAATAGAAAAGGGGGAGGGATTTGTCTGTATGTAAATCCTAAATTAAATCCCAGTATTAAAGAAGGTGTACATGATGTAACTGGAACTGATGTGGAGACACTGTGGGTGGAGATTAGCTTAGACGCTAAAAAGAATCGCACATTACTTGTAGGTGTATGCTACAAGCCACCAAATATTAGCATTGATGGAGAAGATCAGCTTTTATTACAAATTGAAAAGGCTGCAAATATGAATGAAGTTCTAATCATGGGAGATTTTAATTACCCAGATATAGATTGGAAGTGTGGCACAACTAGTTCAGCTAGGGGCAGCAAGTTTCTGGACCTGCTTAATAACAAATTTATGGCACAATTAGTAGACACCCCAACTAGAATGGATGCCTGTCTGGATTTGGTAATAACAAACAATGAGGAGCTTATCTCAAACATCCAAATAAGAGAACACTTGGGGAATAGTGACCATAATATGGTCTCATTTGAGATTAATGCAAAAAAGCAAATTGGTAAATACGCCACCAAAACACTTAATTTTAGAAGGGCTAACTTTGATGGACTAAGGGCATCGATTGAACATTTAGACTGGGAACGATTGTTTTCTGGACTAAACACAGAAGACAAGTGGAATGCCTTTAAGCACACATTACAAAAGTACACATCCCAATATATACCTTTGGGAAACAAATGCAAAAGACACAAATCAAAACCAATGTGGCTTACAGGTAACGTGAAACAGGAAGTACAAAACAAGAAAATGGCATTCAAACATTATAAAAACACGGGATCAGCATTATCATTTATAGAGTACAAAGAGGCCAACAAAGCCTGCAAAAAGGCAATTAAAATGGCTAAATTGGAAAATGAGAAAAGGGTTGCCAAGGAGAGTAAAACTAACCCCAAAATGTTTTATAAATATATAAATGGAAAAAAGCTAAAGAGGGAAAATGTTGGGCCCTTGTTATCCCAAATGGGAAATTTGGTAAGTGAGGACAGAGAGAAAGCAGACATTTTAAATACTTTTTTTTCTTCTGTTTATACTAAGGAAGAGCAGATGGACGAGCCCCTGCTACAGGAAGTTATGGGACATTCACCGCAAACATGGGATTGGCTGACACAGGAAAAAGTGCTTAAGCAATTACACTCTGTTAAGATAGACAAGGCCCCAGGACCAGATGGTATACACCCAAGGGTACTTAGAGAGTTAAGCATAATTCTGGCCAGGCCACTATTCATGATCTTTAGGGATTCATTCAGTTCAGGTACAGTGCCAACAGACTGGCGAAAGGCGGATGTCATTCCAATATTTAAAAAGGGATCAAAATCTCTGCCAGGTAATTATAGGCCAGTGAGCTTGACATCTGTAGTGGGGAAACTATTTGAAGGATTGCTAAAGGTATACACTCAAGAATACATCTTGAACCAGAATATAATTAGTAAAAGTCAACATGGTTTTGTGAAAGACAGGTCTTGTCAAACAAACTTAATAACATTCTATGAAGAAGTCAGTAAAAATATAGATCTAGGCGTGGCAGTTGATGTGATCTATTTGGATTTTGCGAAAGCATTTGATACAGTTCCACACAAAAGGTTACTCTACAAATTGAGAGAAATAGGTTTGGGGGCAAATGTGTGTATGTGGATTGAAAATTGGCTAAAAGATAGAACACAAAGGGTTGTTGTAAATGGAAAATTCTCAAATTGGACAAGGGTATTAAGCGGAGTACCTCAGGGGTCTGTTTTGGGCCCTCTTCTTTTTAATTTGTTTATTAATGATCTGCCACATTGTGCTGAGAGCCATGTCTCCGTGTTTGCGGACGACACTAAATTAGGTAAGGCAATAAAGACTAATCTTGATGTTTTTTCTTTACAGGAAGATTTGGACAGAGTGGGGGACTGGGCAGTAAAGTGGCAAATGAGGTTCAATATAGACAAATGTAAAGTTAGGCATTATGGGAAAAATAATAACAAAGCAACATATACGTTAAATGGTTTTTCCCTGGGAAAAACTACTAATGAAAAGGATTTAGGAATAATTATAGACAACAAACTTGGCAACAGTGCCCAATGCCAGTCAGCAGCTGCAAGGGCCAATAAGATATTGGCATGTATAAAACGAGGTATAGATTCACGGGAGGAGGATATCATCTTGCCTCTTTACAAATCAATGGTAAGACCTCACCTTGAATATGCAGTACAGTTCTGGGCACCAGTCCTTAAAAAGGATATTAAGGAACTAGAAAAAGTGCAAAGGAGAGCTACAAAATTAATAAGGGGTTTGGAGGATCTTAGTTATGAAGAGAGACTTAAAAAATTGAATTTATATACGTTAGAAAAAAGGCGTCTCAGAGGGGATATGATAACATTATATAAATATTTGCAGGGCCAATATAAAGAGCTCTCCAGTGACCTGTTCATTAACAGAAAGGTACAAAGAACAAGAGGTCACCCCCTCAGACTGGAAGAGCAAAGATTTCATAGACAGCAAAGGAAGGGATTCTTTACGGTTAGGACAATAAAGTTATGGAACTCACTGCCAAGAGAGGTAGTGCTAGCAACCACAATAGATGCATTTAAAAATGGTTTGGATGTTTTTTTAGGAAAGCAGAACATACAGGGCTATTAATAATAGAATAAGCATTAATAAAAGAGCTTATTGATCCAAGGAGAAATCTGATTGCCTCTTGGAGTCAAGAAGGAATTTTTTCCCCCAGGAGGCAAAATTCGAAATAGCTTCCTTAGGGGTTTTTTGCCTTCTTTTGGATCAAAAGCTGTAATGATAGGTAGAAGGGTTGAACTTGATGGACTTGTGTCTTTTTTCAACCTAAATTACTATGTAACTATGTAACTATGTAATAATGAACGAATTCCGTCTGAAACGAATGCAGTAATGAACGAAATTAGTTTTAGACTAAATAAATAACATTTTCGTCCGAATGGACGAAAACGAAACGAAAATGTTAGTTTTGCACATGTCTAGTTTCCCCGACACAAATCAAAACTTTTTCAGCGCCTGATATTTTATTCATAAGCTGCGCCAGCTCAACAAGTGCTGCCACATCCTGAATCTACACATTCGGCGTTGATAACTCAGATGATCGTGAGTCTGCTTTATACACTGGCGCACGCACCGGTTGCACCAGTATTTGGCGCAATCTGCATATGCGCCATGTTTATACATGCCCCCCTTTGACCATGATCACAGAAATATGTTGCTATTTTAGCTCCAACTGTTGGGGATTTAACTTACCATTTTACTCATCCAGCTAAGTGTCTTATTTTGGTTTATTTACTTTATTGGCTTATTACTACTACTACCTTATTAACGGTATTGTTCCACAACTAGTAAGGGAGCTACAAATAAATAACATGCTGCATTTTAGATAAGATACTGTTTGTTTTTTTTAAATGAATTATACATTTAAACACTCAAAATAAATTTATTTCAGTACTCACAAAACATTGTAAATACATTAAAATACTATCTTCGCATAATGAAGAACACATGCAAGTAATACCAATTTCATAACAGGTATTGTGTAGCCATACAATTACAAATACCCATAATGTAACACTTTATTCATTTTTGCAATAAACAGAGAATGACATAATTAAAATACTTCTAAATGTTAATAATTGCTAAACTGATGCAAATGACACATACTATGTGAATAAAGCAAACGTACAAATGGATTAGCTTAAAACAAAATAAATACAGGGCCTCTTTAAGGCATGGGTGAACCTAAGGCAAAACAAAATAATATTGGGCCCAAACGTTTCTTAAATCCTGCCCAGGTTTCTAAAATACAAAAACAGAGCACAAGTTAACTGTTAATAAAAATTTGCCCATCAGATAAAGGGGCCCTGTACCAATAACTGAAAGTTATTTAACAGCAGGAAAAGAAACTATATGTTGTATAAGCACTATTTAAATATAAACAAACAAATACGTCACGAGGAGCCAAATAGTTCTGGTAATGCACCTTATTAAACTCTACATTGATATCGCAAGCATGTTTAGGTTATAGGTTCCCTTAAAGGACAACTGCATCAAGTGTAGGCATTGAAGTAGAACTAGTTTAGTCAAAGACTACAAATAAAGTACTTGTGTCCTCTCAGCTTGTATAGCTTTATTAGGGGACGCACATCTTGGCTCAGATCTTCCTTTATCTGACCCAAGATTCTAAACAACATGTCTGCCAGAGTTATACAGAGCAAAAACATCTCAAAAAGGTACTTTATCGGTATTCTCACATTTAAGCCTGTCTATTTAAAATGCCTATACTTGATGCAATCTTTCAATTAAATATAACTTAATATTTTGCCAACAGATGACCTTTGATTTTTTTAAATGATCTTCTGATACAAGCCATGCAAACCATTTATTCTAAGATGAAACTTAATAATTATTGCAAAGTAATTCTTTCATTCAGTGAAATGTAGTTCAGAGTTCATCGCTTTCTAGAAGTCCAGCGTAAGCGGGAAAGGAATTCTCATACTCTGTGTTTGGTGAAATGGCTGCTTGCACATTCTGCCTTTTTCCGGGTAGAGTAGAGTACATCCCGAATGTTGGTCTGACCTTCAGTTGCTTAGGAGTTGGAACATGTTTATTATGAAGCGCTGTAAAAAAATAATAAAACAAACAAATGTATGCTATGGGACAATAGAACTTTTAGACATGTTTGGCTAACCTACAAAGTTTACAGGAATAAGTAGTTCATTTCTTGCTGAATTATATTTCTGTACACCGATCACTGCTGCCAGATCACTTGACATGGCAGCCTGCAAGTCTCAAAAATATAAGCCATCCCTTTTGAAAAGTGCTCCCTAGTAGCATCTTTCAAGAGTACTTTTCATCAAACAGACCTGGGCTTCTGTCTTACTAAAAGTTGTTGGGTTTGGGTTTAGTTCCTCTTTAATGAAATGACTTACATTATCACTTGACACAGTGCATGCAGCCATTTTAATGCCAGAATATACAATAATTTGCTTTATAATTTCCCCAAATCTCTTTCTTAATTATATTTAGGGCTCTTTTTGATAAGTTACAAGGCCAAAATAAGAGCATTTTCAATTTCCGAACCTGAGTTTTTCAGTTTGCTTGGCCCATGATTATGCTGAAAGAAATTTAGCTGCCCACCAATACAAAATGATAATGCAAAAGTCGATATACTTGCCCTGGCACATGGCCCTCATAATGAATAATAAATAAGTATAATAAATTGGGCTTCGTGCCTTGCCCCCCCCCTCCCCCATATAATAAAATCAATTACCCATCAGGGGCCTTGAGGCTGGCCAAGGTCCACCAGACCTCCCCCAATAAAATAAATAACACCCCTGGGTTCCAGAGACTGGCCAAGTGCCTCCACACCCACAAATAAAATGACTCCTCCCCTTTCTCTAAGAGACAGAGATTTAATTCTCTGCTGAGGACAGATGGTTAGAGGTAGGATCCGCAAATTTTTTGGGAGGGAGTTTGCCACTAATGTGTATAACAAGGGGGGTGGGAGCCACTTGGCTAGCTCCCAAACCCATGTATGATAGGTTGGGGCTACTTGCTCTGGCCCCACATGAATATTATAGGGTCTCCAGTCGGGGTCTTTTTTTTTTTTTTTTTAATGTATTTATTTATTTTATTTTGAGATGAATTCAGCTATTTTGCAATTGCCAAAGTCCTCTCGATTTGAGTCTCTATCCGGCCCAGTGCTGTATTTACCGCGAGGCATCCTAGGCAGATGCCGCCCCCAGGCACTGAAAAAAAAAAGATTTAAAAAAACAAACCCGGCCCTTTAAAAAAAAAAAAAGACCGCGCTTGGAGGCAGAGATGGAGGTGAGAGGGGATTGGAAGATCCCCCCTCACCATCGCTCAGCCTGCCAGGCTGCACGCGGAGCCGAACAGGCAGCACAGAGAAACCTCCATGCTGCCTGTTCGGCTCCCCGTGCAGTGTGACACGGAAGTGCCAACAGTCACGTGACGGGCGCGCTGACGTCATACGCGCGCCCGGTCACGTGACCTGTCGGCACAATCGCCGGGAAGCCGAACAGGCAGCATGGAGGGACCATGTTGCCTGCCACTAGCCACCAGGGAAAGGTAAGTGCTGATGGGAGTCAGAGTGTGTGTGATGGGAGACAGTGTGTGTGTGATGGGAGACAGTGTGTGTGACTGAGTGTGATGGGAGTCAGAGTGTGTGATGGGAGACAGTGTGTGTGTGACTGAGTGTGATGGGAGTCAGAGTGTGTGTGATGGGAGACAGTGTGTGTGACTGAGTGTGATGGGAGTCAGAGTGTGTGTGATGGGAGACAGTGTGTGTGATGGGAGTCAGTGTGTGTGACTGAGTGTGATGGGAGTAGGAGTGTGTGACTGAGTGTGATGGGAGTAGGAGTGTGTGACTGAGTGTGATGGGAGTAGGAGTGTGTGTGTGATGGGAGTATGAGCTTGATGTGAGTCTGAATGTTATGTGTGATGTGGGGTCATGAAATGGAGGTGATGGGGCATGTCTTAGGTGTGTAACGTGGGTGTGCAGCTTGGGTAGGGGGGTGCCCGGATTTTGTCTGCCTAGGGCAGCACAAAATCAAGATACACCACTGATGCGGATCTGAACATGTGGGAAGTTCTGATTTAGAAACACTTTGGTGCTTTCTGAGTATCCCAAATATTATTTGGATCTCCAAAGTGATGTAAAGGGGTCCGAAACACGGAGCTCCGATTTTTTCATGAGAAATTCGGAGATATCCGCATCCACCCTTAAATTAATATCCTGCTACTTAATATCAGGCCACAGTTAGCCATATTAGAATGGCCCTTATGTTTGGTCAGCAAGGATATATTTGGCCACAAACCTAACTTTTACAGCAAAAAGCAGTTGCAGCAGATCATTCTGTGTGTTTTACACCTAAATAAAACAGGATATTACAGTTCTGAAATGAAGGTTTCCAAACTAATTATTGATACTGATCTCAGCAAAGGAGAATGATTAAACCAGTCTTATTTTCATTTCCTTTACGTAACTGATACTGTAGGGAGCTCCTTACAAAATAAATAATAAGGTTTTGTTTTGCTAAAATATGTAATTATTGTCTAAAAAAAAATAATACTTTTAAAACTAATTTATTTTCCAAAATAATAGTGCTAAGTCCAAATACCATTCATAGTACTAAAGACGCACTACAATCTATAAAAGGTGTCCATATATTTTGGTGTTTCATGTAAATGGTGTTGAACTTTCTAGTATATGTCCTATTTTCCATACTTACTTCCAACATCAAGACGAGCATGACAAGTTGCTATTCCTGCTTCATTTACAGCTGATATGGTGTACCATCCATCATCTGACTTCTTCACATCATAAATAAAAAGATAGATGGCCCCATTACTGTCTTGAAGTAATCTGCAAAAATCCAGAGTCATGGTTATATATTAAAAAATAAATGAAATAAAAAATATTACTATGTGATCTTCTTCTGATTATTGGCTGAAGTTTCAAAGGTGCTCACTGAACCATGGGAAATGTAGTCTGCAACTGTTGGAGTGACAAAAGGTTATTGGTTATATTTTCTGTTTTCACAGAAATGTCAATGGAAGGTTGGAAGGACCATTTCATTTGCATGTTTAACACCTGGGGTAAAATGATGGGGTGAGTTCCTGAACTAGGAACCCTCTAAATGTTATTAAAGTGACACTCCAGGCATCAAATTAAATTTAATGCATGTAGTAGTGTTTAACCTGCCTATATGGAATCCTTTTGAAATGTCTGTCAAAGTTTACTGCATGAGCCCTCCTATGTAAATGAAAGCTGAAGGAATCCAAAGCAATAGGTAAAATGAAAGCAAAGGTAAACCATTACAATGGTTAGGTAACATCAGTGGTGTATCTTGGTTTTGTGCTGCCCATGGCAGACAAAATTCGGGCACCCCCCTACTCACACTGCACAAGCACAACATGTCCCATAACCCACATCAACCCATTACATGACCCCATCCCATACCTCCATCACCCCCATTACATGCTCCTATCACCCCCAATAGATGCCCCCATCACCCCCATTACATGCCTCCATTACCCCATTATATGTCTCCATTAACCCCATTACATGCCCTATCACCCCCATTACATGCCCCCTCCCACCAGGACTTACCCCAGTGGCTAGTGGTAGGCAGCATGGTGTCCTACCATGCTGCCTTTTCAGCTCCCCGTGGTGCGTGTAGTGGGGTCACGTGACCCGGCGCGCATCTGACGACAGAGCGCCGGGTCATGTGACCTGTCATCACTCCGCTCCCTAAGAAAAAAAACTCACGGGCAGCCCGATCGTCGTGATCTGGCTGCCTGTGCGTTTTTTTCTTAGGGTTTTTTTTCCAGTCACCTCACGGTGACATAAAATATAAATTGCAAACAGATATTATAATTATACTTAAAAGTGGATATAAAGTGCATCATATATACCTTATCCTGTCTGTATTGTACTGTAGCATCTCATTATTTTTTTTCAGCAATATCTCAGGTTGTGGACTTGCACAGATTTTGCATTCCATTTGTATATTGTCTCCTTCATATGCTCTTGTTGCTGCTGGTTTCTTGATAAAGTATGGTGGTATTTTGCATTCTTGAGCTAAATAATCATAAAGAGCATATTATTATGTTAATTATAAAAGGAAGTTATATATATTATATACATGAGTGTGTGTTTAATAATTGGCGTATTGTTCTCAAAAGCCCCTCTCTTAAAAGTTCCATATAGGGGTAAGCACAAGATATCGCCACTGAGTAGAAGAGGAAGCATTACATTACATTAACATTATTTATAGTCCCAACAATTTATACAGTGCTTGTTACAGAGCTTTTGTTATATATAATGGTGATTATGAATTTTATACATCTTGACACTTTGCAGGTCGGGAGAGGGAATTCTGCCAAACCTGATTACTTATTATTATTCATACATAGGCATAGGCAACAAGCGCCGACACAACCTAAATGTATTCGGCAGAGCAGAATTTGGCGGGAGTTTTTGCACAGTCAGATTTGATTTTCTTGTATATTACAATCTGATGTTATCGTTGAATGAAGATTATCTGTGGGCGTCTCGAGGTCACAGCAGAGTGTTACTTGTGCTTAATATTCCAGAGCAGTCAGGGCTCTGGAGATTGTAAGAGTCTTCCCTTTCCTCTAAATAACGTCCCCTCTATTTTAAAATATACTCTATTATAAGCTGTTGTTTATATCTCTCTTTTTATTTGAGATATCCTCCATAAAAAAAAGACATTATCGTTGTGAAGTATTTTTTACCCCTTCTATAGATGTGAGCGACACTGGTCTTTGTGGGTATCTATATGTCTCTTAGTAATTCATAGAAACATACTGTAAAATTACAATTCTTTAGAATACCGTTGTGGCCGTTCTATTTCTGAAATACAGGTTATTACTAAGAAGTATTACAACTTGTGTAGTGTTAAATACAGGACATTTGTGAAAGTTAGAAAATTATTACTCTGCTTACCTAGGACATCAAGCTGTAAAGTGAACGATGCTTTTCCAGCCCGATTAGAAGCTATGCATTCATATAAGCCACCATCACAAGCTCGAACAACCTCAAATATGAAGGAATGAACACCTTTTTCTGAAACTATCATTTTGTGCAAATCATCAGCTTGAACCAGTCTGCCGTTTAGGTACCAGGTGACATCTGGATTTGGGAGACCTGTTACCTGAAAATGTACAAGAAAACCAAATTAAGCTCACTTTTACAATTAGTATATTTGGGAAAAACAATGTTTAACAATATGGCAGCACGGAGAAAGGAACCAGAGTTTAACAAGAGACAACTTGTTTAGCATTTAAAGGACAACGGTCAGAAAAAAATGCACTTATTTTTACCTGGAAGGTTGCATCAGGGATAAGCATTTTAAATATAAATGTTTTCATGAAAATACAATTAAAATACCGTATTGATTCTTATTTGCTCTATATACTGTAACTCTATCAGGAGTTGTTGTTTAGAATTTTGAGTCAGATCTTCCCCCTTCTTGGGTCAGATGAAGGAAGATCTGGTGCATTTAACCCATGAATCAAACCAACATACATGTCAGCCCACTGACAGAGTTATATGGAGAAAAAGGGCTCAATAAGTTACTTGATTTGTAAAGCATTTCTATTTCAAATGTCTATGCTCGATGTAAGCTTTCTAAATGAAAACATCTTTTTGGGTACTGTTGTCTGTTAAGGAGAATTTTTTTATTTGTTTTTAAAAATCCTCTATCCTACCCATTTAATGATGTTTTAACTTTTTTTTTTCATGTTTCATTGGTTATTTAGTCGAGTAAACAAGCAGAAGTTAATGAAATTAAAGTAGAAAAGGCATCACAAGTAACTGGTTTTATTAATGAACATCATTTAAGATTGAATCCATAGTTTGATATTCTTTAAAGGACAACTGTAGCAAAACATTAACGTATGTTGAATTTAAAGATTGTAGTAAGTGTAGATGATTTATAATGAAATCCTTTAATGAAACGATACAAATAAAGTGTCTATAAAGTTCTTTCAGAGGGTGGACATGTTGTTTAGAATCTTGGGTCACTCACCTTTGTTCCGAGGAAGAAAGATCTGACCCATCTGACCAAAGATTCAAAACAAAATGTCTGCCTCTTGTTGGAGCTAAATGGAGTAAAGATTGCTCAAAAAGGTACTTTTTTTGTACTCCCTCATTAAAGCATTTCTATTTAAAATATCTACACGTGATGCAACCTTTCAATTAAACACAACTTAATTTTTTGCTATAGTTGTCCTTTAAGCTATTAGCAGATAGTGCTTGTTTACTGGCTTGCAACCTGGTAAACATATAATGAGCATATTTATTGGCAATTTTGTAGATTCAATTAGATTACCTGTAATTTATTGAATTGTGAATGTCAGTTCCTATTCAAGAGGTTGAAGTCTATATTTTAGTAAAACCATGTACCATTCCATAGACTCCAGTTCCTGTAAAAGGCATTTCACTACATCTTTTTGTTCTTTTTTTGGTCCTCAAAACTCACAGCAAGTTTTTCAAGTACATGAAATTGACTTAACTAAAAAGCCTGCTCATCTCAACTTATTAGCTGCAATGCTAAATTGCAGAAGTTCCACCTAAATCTATAGACCCATTAAGAATAGCCCTAGAAAGTGCCACAAGGGAAAAACCCTTAAAAAGAAGCCATTTTGTCTTATTTGCACCAGACATCCGTGCAGAATAATGTTCTGCATACACATTTAATAGTCATACAGATTTCATGATAAACAAATTATCATTACTTTGAAATTTATTCTGCAGAATCTTCCTTCCTCCACAACTAAATTCTCTGGTACTTGTAAAAACCGTGGGGGGAAACATTTCTCTTGTATTGATCCATGCTCTGTAACTCCTTCAGTTGATGTTTGACTCCTGCAAAATACAAACATACACTAATTAGGAACTATTTTTGAAGCACAGTGTGTGTATATACATATTTGTGTGTGTGTGCATACAGATGAGCCCTGCTATAACAGGGGATTCCGGATCCATGGACTCACATCAGGATAGTAGCAGGATCATGATTTGAGACCCAAGAACTCGCTAAACTTCCACTTTAATTGTGGAAAAGAGAGGTCACTGGGAGCCATTGGAGCACCATATTTTAACAGGAACCACATTACAACATTATAAACACTGAGCACATGCAGATTGCGCAACATACCACGTAGATTTCGGTTGTGTCGACACTCATTGCGGAACCTCCGCCATACACAGTTTGACCGAGGTCCCTCTCTCCCTCATTACAAAGTGTCGGGCGTTATGAAAAAGCGCAATCGCCAATTTACATAACAATTGGCGATTATGCTTTTTTTAACATTAGGGGACAAAGGGGGACACACGGGGGGCTGCCTCATCTTGATGGGAGTTGTGATCACCTCCTTAGGCTCCCGTGTGCCCCCTAGCGTAGCATGTCACTAATAGGAGTTTTTCCAACTATACAGTGATTGCTACGCTAATAAGTGACAATAATAAGGAATACGCTTCTACTTTAACTGTCAACGCAGCTGATCCGAACGGGGCGTGTGGTGGTGTGTGTCCCTTGCGCATGCGCTCTTCTGGCAAAGTTACGGCTGAATGACAGCTGTAATTTTGTGCGCATGCGCTGTGGTGCGCAATGAGTGAATTCTACTGCGCCTGTGCAGTAGAATTTACTCGAGAAATTTGTCAGAACACCAGACTTTAATTAAAGGAATCATTTTAATCCACAGGGAACTCTTTGAGTGCCACTGCCCACCCTCATGGCATTCAATGGGTGGGTTTTCGACCTCTAATCTCACACTTAAGTCAATAGACCCCCCTAAGTCTTAAAGAGGCAAAGGTTTAAAAGTAATAGCAGAGATTATCTAAATATTTTTTATTAATAAGGTACAAGGAGTGGAGCAGATTGATAAACAGGCGGTGCAACAGCAGCAGCTGGTATGTTCTGCAATGTCTGTATCTGGTTATATATCTGAACTTGTCTGGCTTGGAGATCCTGAACATTTTGGTTTAATGTAGCAAGTTGCTGGGTTGGGGCTGTGATCATGGAAGCTATATTGGCAGGCTCATGAATGGCTCAGTAATTTGCTAGGTTCAGATTGTGGAATGGAGTCCAAGATGCAGATAATAATCCAAAAATACGGTAACAAGGGGAAATCAGGAAAGCCAATCCCACAAAAACAGTCCTTGGGGTCAAAGCAGGCAGCAATAGGCAAGTCCAAAAAATATTCCAAGTCAGTAAACAAGGGAGATCAATCGAAAGAAACAGGCTAAGAGTTGAGGAATACAGGAATGCCAAGTACAATGGAAGAGAACACCAAAATAACTGAGCACTGATGGTTGGGCAATGCTGCTTTTTATAGCTGGGTTCCATGACTTGACGAAGCTGGCATCTGATGTGTCTTTATACTCGAAAGAGTTTTTTTTAGCCTGGAGCGTCCATTATTGGTCAGTATTGTCATGGCAATCAGATGGGAGAAATGAGCAACCATTCTTCAGTAACACTAACTGGATGTAGATTGGATGCAAGAGCTGATGTGAACTATAGTTTTTTTTTTTGGTGTGTTTTTGAAATACTTAACTAAATATTATACCTTTTTCAAGCTTTTCTGAGGATCAATCAAGCCCATTATGACATCAGTAGAGTAGGCAACAAAAAATGAGTGTCCCCAGCATCTCAGGGGAGCCAATAATTGATACCCCACAGATTTGCATGAGGATGTTTACAGCACAAGTCCAGTGACATTATTTTACTGTTGTAAAATAAAAAATACGAAACAGGAAGGCAGTTACTAGCATTTGGATAAATATGTTACTGCACATGTTCATATATTGATGTACCAGTGCATCTGCACTTGTAGTTTTGCAAGTAAGCAAAATCATATGTATGCAGAACTGCAGTAACCTTCCCAAGAGATTCAGATAATAAACAACATCAGATGAACTAAAGTTAGTTTGCTGCCTGGATTGTCCCTTTAATGCATATTTGTAATTTTAACCTGTAGCAACATTTTTATGGTCTGAAGATTAAGAGAGACACAAATCCAAATCACAGACACAACAGAAGATTTTTACAAGCTTTAGAAGATGAAATTCAACAGCTGCAGGAAGAACAATCCCAACGCTCTATGGAATGCTGTATTTGTGTATGTGAGACATCATTTGGAGCAGCTGCTATTTGAGCAGGTAATCTTAGAATAGATATAAAGACATGGTGTCAAATGATACTGTGCAAAGAGCACTAGGGTAAATCTTATTAATACAGGGAGGAAAGCAAATTGTTATGTAATTGCATCCTAATTACCGTAATTAAGCAGAACTGTGTATTGTGATAATCACATTATAGTTTGCTAAAGTTGTGAATGTTTAGCATAGGAGAAGGGTTGAACATGAAGGACAAAGTATTTTTTTTCCAACCTAAACTAATATGTAACATGACACATCTTAATAAATCTGATGTGGACAGAAACTAAACCTCTTCAATCATTAAAATAAAAAAGAATCTTGATTCAATTTTTAATAAGACAAAAGGCATTGGAACCCAGAAGACAATTTTATTAAAGGGCTTGTTATTTAAAATGTGCCTATAGTTAACACTGTTCCCATTAGATTTAATGAACTCTTAGCTAATACATATCAGTAATCTATTAAAAAAAATTAAAAAAATAAAACCATTGGGAGAATGAGTAATTTGGATAAAGAGATTCCGTAATGTATTTTTTATCACACCATAATGCGTCTTTTATTTACAATTTTTGTTTATTATCTGATTTTTTCAAATTTATTAAAGTTGTTGTTCAAGGGTTAGATATTCCTAAAATACCATTTAGTAAGAAAAATAATGTAAGTCACTCACATTTGGGGCTTGTTCAAGCATAGTTAAACCAATAAGACCGCATAATAACATGTGCAATTCCTAACTTGTATACTGATATGTAAAACACCTGTTGTATTTGGCATGAGCAAGGGCAGATTCACCCCACACATCAGAGGGTTAAGAAAGGCATCATGTCAACTGAATGTACTGTTATTATTCAATGTCATTTTCTTCAGCTCGTCTGTTTCCCTTTTCCGTAGAGATGTATGACCTGAGTGGCTTCAGGAATTGTAATTCCAAAAAGATAAGACATAAATCATTGATTACTACAAAAAAAAGATTTGTTGCAAGTTTGTTGGCAAGAATGCTTATGTAAAAAGAGCATAGATCATATATAAAATAAAATGTATTTATTAGCATATTAAAATAAACAATGATTCTAAACAGTGACTTTGCCTGTAAGTCAATCGCTGTACTTTACAGGTTGATTGTTAAGTACAAGGCGTGATGACAGACCTGCGAAAAAATTAATCTGTTTCTGTAAAATAAATAAAGTTTACAGTTTTTATCCTTCACTGATCACAGTTTATTGCGCCGATCAGTGTCGTTCCTACTTTATGGACACAGAGTAAGAGACATCAGACTGACTGTATTAACGGGACTGTTCCAAATTCAGAGGGGGAGGAAAATATGGAAAATGAAATGAATGCTTCAATTGAATTCCTTAAATGGGATACAGAATTTCTTTCCCATTATTACATTATAGATCAGCCTGCAAACCAGACATCCAGACCCCACTAGAAGTGTGAATGCCTTCTGACACTTCCAGAGGATGACTACAATTTACATCTCATTATACCACCAATGACTGATCAAAGAACTCAGATCTGGACTAATCTGGTTTCCATTCTTAACAATGTGATGTACACTTGTACTTAAAGCGACACTACCACTTATTTAAGATGTAACAAGATTGTTCATTTAAAATAAACACATATATAAGACATATGCCACTGTTTGTTTGAATTAATTGGTTATAAAAGTAAAAATAAAATGAGGTGTCTATCTTCTGCATCCATTGGGAATTTTACCCTTAATGCAACATTCTTCCAGCAAGTCTCACTTTACAACTGTGTGGAGAGCCTGTATGATGATGTCATAAGACACACCCCTGCTCTCTTACTGGTGGCTCCTGTGTATCACTAGTGGACGGGACTAGGTGGCTGTGTACACCTCTTTTTTTTTTTTTTACCTTCCAGCACAAAAGGTACATCTTTCTGGAAGAGAGAGGAGATCAAACAAGATCAAAACTCTGCCCCCTTGTGATGTAATAGTTACATTACCCTTCCATATAATGCATGTCTATGGTCAGAATTCTGACTTTTAGACTACATTCTGTTCCCAGCCCCATAGTGAGATACTATAGCTGTAAAGTCACTGTGGGGTGGCACCCAAAAACACTATATTTCACAAAATGGAGGCGCACAGTCACAATGGTAAAATATTTTTTTTAAATAAACTCACATAACAAAAACAAAAGACATATCTGAAATTAACAATGCAAAATAAAAATAAAAAATCTTTTTCATTTTTCAAGTTTTTTTTAATTATTTTGTATGTAATAAAGAGACCTGAGAGGTCTTGAAAGCTTGCACTCTAAATCTTCTCAGTTATCCAACAGAGCAGGGCCGGCGCTACCGTAAGGCAGCACAGGCGGCTGCCTTAGGGCGCACCAATGGCGGGCGGAATAAATCGCCCGCTCCCCCAGGCCCGTTAACTTACCTCCATGCTGCTGTTCATGTCCGTGGCTGAGAGGGAAGCGCTGTGCGCTCCCCTCAGGCCGTGCGCATTCAATAAAGTGTGTTGAAACTTTTTTTTTCAACACACTTTATTGAATGCGCACGGCCTGAGGGGAGCGCACAGCGCTTCCCTCTCAGCCAAGGACATGAACAGCAGCATGGAGGTAAGTACTGGGGTCTGGGGAAGGGGGGAGGAGGGAGGTATAACGAGCATCTGACTGGCACAATATTCCTGGGCTCTGACTGGCATAATATTCCTGAGCTCTGACTGGCATAATATTACTGGGCTCTGAATGGCATAATATTCCTGGGCATCTGAATGGCATAATATTACTGGGCATCTGACTGGCATAATATTCCTGGGCTCTGACTGGCATAATATTCCTGGGCATCTGACTGGCATAATATTACTGGGCTCTGAATGGCATAATATTCCTGGGCATCTGAATGGCATAATATTACTGGGCATCTGACTGGCATAATATTCCTGGGCATCTGAATGGCATAATATTCCTGGGCATCTGACTGGCATAATATTCCTGGGCATCTGACTGGCATAATATTCCTGGGCATCTGAATGGCATAATATTCCTGGGCTCTGACTGGCATAATATTACTGGGCTCTGACTGGCATAATGTTCCTGGACATTTGACTGGCACACTATTCCTGGGCTCTGACTGGCAAAATATTACTGGGCTCTGAATGGCATAATATTCCTGGGCATCTGAATGGCATAATATTACTGGGCTCTGAATGGCATAATATTCCTGGGCATCTGAATGGCACAATATTACTGGGCTCTGAATGGCATAATATTCCTGGGCATCTGAATGGCATAATATTACTGGGCATCTGACTGGCATAATATTCCTGGGCATTTGAATGGCATAATTTTCCTGGGCATCTGACTGGCATAATATTCTTGGGCTCTGACTGGCATAATATTCTTGGGCTCTGACTGGCATAATATTCCTGGGCATCTGACTGGCATAATATTCCTTGGCATCTGAATGGCATAATATTCCTGGGCATCTGAATGGCATAATATTCCTGGGCATCTGAATGGCATATTCCTGGGCATCTGACTGGCATAATATTCCTGGGCATCTGACTGGCATATTCCTGGGCATCTGACTGGCATAATATTCCTGGGCATCTTAATGGCATAATATTCCTGGGCTCTGACTGGCATAATATTACTGGGCTCTGACTGGCATAATGTTCCTGGGCATCTGACTGGCACAATATTACTGGGCTCTGACTGGCATAATATTCCTGGGCATCTGACTGGCATAATATTACTGGGCTCTGACTGGCATAATGTTCCTGGGCATCTGACTGGCATAATATTCCTGGGCATCTGAATGGCATAATATTCCTGGGCATCTGAATGGCATAATATTCCTGGGCTCTGACTGGCATAATATTACTGGGCTCTGACTGGCATAATGTTCCTGGGCATCTGAATGGCATAATGTTCCTGGGCATCTGACTGGCATAATATTACTGGGCTCTGACTGGCATAATATTCCCATTGAAATACTGGTAAGTTTGTTGATTTAACTTTACTTCATTTTAAATATTGTATTTGTTCCCATTTTGTTTCTTCACTTCAAAATAAGATATATGCAGTGTGCATAGGAATTTGTTCATAGTTTTTGTTTTTACTATAGTCCGGCCCTCCAACGGTCTGAGGGACAGTGAACTGGCCCCCTGTTTAAAAAGTTTGAGGACCCCTGGGCTAAATACTGGCATATTGAGTGGCAAAATAGTGTGTCTCAGGTTATGTGTGAATTGGTGTAACTGTGTGTGTGTAAGTGGTAAGGGTGTCTGTGTGTGTGACTGCAAGGGTGTCTTTGTGTTTAAGGGTTTCAATGTGTGACACATTTAGAGCATGCGAGTTGAATATTAGATGTATTTATTTTCTACACTATACATTATTCATATATATATATATAGATATATATATATATATATATATATATATATATATATATATATATATAATGTAAGGAGGCTTAATGGTGTGGGAGGCGTGGCGGATCAGAGCAGGGGGGCACCAAAATGCACCTTCGCCTGTGTAGACGAAAATCCTTGCACCGGCCCTGCAACTTGACTCTACTTGTCTCCTGTGTTTCTACAGCTCACATGGTACAAACTCACCTTTTGTCTTCCTATTTTATGTCTTTTTTCACAATTTTAAAAATGTTTAAATACATTAATTATATAATTGTAATATATTAATTTAAGTACAGTTAACCACTGCAGGTGCATTCTGATGGCTTTGATCAGTACTTTATTTGGATGTTTTGTTTAGTTAGGTAGTTGGGATAAGAGGGTTAGCATCAGTTGTGTAGAATATTATTTGGAAAATAGTGGGGGGGGATTCTACATTTTCCTAGTTTTATATGTATATTTAATAATAAATTATAGATTATACATATGGTATCCATAGAAATATCTAATTGTCCTTTAAAAAAACAACCAATAACTTGGATGGGTGCATTACATGACAGAGAGGAAAATTACATTTAAACAACCACATATATCAAAAATAGAAAAATCTGGTCTGGTCACTGACCCAGGAAAATCCCTGTTCCTTAAGGGAATAACAGCTATGCTCCTTAAAACATAAAAAAATATATATATATATATACATAAAAATTTATCAGAGCCTTCTTTTGGATCAGTAGCATACTTTATTATTTACAGTATATTTGTTCAGTTGAGTGCTTCAATCCCCCAAATTCATTTATAAAATAAACTCAGTTCAGTTGTCATTTATTCTGGAGACATTATTATCACTAACAGGCCTTCTTAATATTTTAATGAGATATTAGAAAATTATTACACCAATAAATAAAAAATAAACAGCATCAAAGTTAGGTTTACTCCCTACAAATGTTTAGAGATCCAAACCTTAACTAATATTAACAAATAACCTATATATAAGTTGAATAATTAATTCCAAATTTAAAATAAAGGTCTGTGTAGTGAAAGCACCTTCCTCTTAGCTGAAAAGTATGGCTACACAGTCAGTAGCAGAGGGATTTCATTTAGTCCTTGTATAAAATAGTACTTTCTATTGCAGATTTTCCATGACTTCAAATGTAGATGTTTGATAATGTATAGTAAAGAAATTACACCATTACATTACATAAATCATAGACAAGCATTGCATGTTATCAAAAATGTAAATCTTGCAAAGACATTTCTAATAAATACTCTGTATTCATGTGTTAAATAAGTAAATAAAAAAATGATAGATCAAATTTAAAATGTTACCTTGCTTTTGGTGGCTGATTTTGATTTCTTATGCTGTCTGACATTTGCTGAAAAATAAATGTATATGATAAGCACATTATTCAATAGGCAATGGTGTACAGACTTGCATTATTTATATATAATGAAGGAAAACTGTCATAATAAAAAAAAATAAAAAAACACATATCAAATTGCATATATTATAAGAACAGTGCACATTACTTAACCCTCAACTGTGCAATTGCCTATAACCTTTAATTTGGCAAGCTAAATGAGTTGAATGAGTCTTCTATATAACCTTTCTAAGTGCATACCTGATTTATGAGATAACCTGACTTCTGGGATAACTGAATTGTGCAAAGTACTTAACTTGCACGTGTGCAACTGCCTATAACCTGTAAAAGTTATCTAGAATAACCTATACTGCATAATAAGAATTGTACAAAGTACTGGGACCTGTATAGTCATATACTCATAATAATAATATTCATAAGAGTATGTGTACTTCTCACAGGAGAATCTAACCAGGGTTGGCCCTTTATAATGCGTACTTAAATCAGTGACATGAAATGTTCATCTCATCTAACCTGCAACTCACATTTAGTGCAGTGAATAGCCCCTCATTAAATAATCTATCAACCCCACAACATCCTGCAACCCCCTGCAAAGTCCTACCCGGGGCCCTGTGCACCCCCCCCCCCCCCCTCCTGCCTCATGCCTGTCTCTCACCTCTCCCTTCCCTGTCTTTTTCCTCTCCCATGTCTGTCTCTCTCCTCTCTCCACCCCCCATGTCTGTCTCTCCTCCTCCCCCCATATCTGTTCTCTCTCTTCCTCCCTCATATCTGTTCTCTCCCCCCATATATGTTCTCTCTCTCCCCTATATATGTTCTCCCCGCAATCTGTTCTCTCTCTCCCCCAATCTATTCTCTCTCCCCCAATACCCAATATGTTCTCTCTCCCCCCCAATCTCTCACGCCAGTTCTCTCTCTCCGCTAGTCTATTCTCTCTCGCCCCCATTCTCTCCCGCCAATCTATTCTCTTTCTCCCCCCATCTGTTCTCTCTCCCCATATGTTCTCTTTCTCCCCCCATCTGTTCTCTCTCCCCATATGTTCTCTCTCTCCCCCCATATGTTCTCTTTCTCTCCCCATATGTTCTATTTCATGTTGCTGATTCACGGAGGAGCATCATGAGCTCTGTGTGCTAAACACACGCAGAGCTCAGTAAATGCTGCTCACACTCCCTGTATGTAGTGATGACGCAGGGCATCGTATGTCAGATGCCCTGAATCATCACTATGCGCGGGGAGCGTTAGCAGCACTTACTGAGCTCTGCAGAGCTCATGCTGCGCTCTGCTCCCAGTGAAGCAGTTGCTTCACATGGAGGGGGCGGATCTTCACCTCACACCCGGTGAGGTCTGCCCCCTCCCTTGATCATTCAGTGCGACCGTCCAGAGGGCTGGTGAGATGAGATCTTCTGATCTCCCCAGCCAGTGCCTCTGCCAGCAAACTTTAATTTTTATTTTTTAAAGTGACGCCCCCTTGGGTGTTGCGTCCTGTGGGCTTGCACAGGTTGCACACCTCAAAGGCCATCCCTGGTCCTACCCAGAACGTCAACCTGCGTCCCAATACATCTAGAGGGTATACTGATAAAGAGAGAATCCAGGGAAATGCAGGGAATTGGGACAAAGTAGCTGGGTTGGATACATTCTCCCATCCAGCTGCATTGGAGAATTTTTCCAACTTGGCAACATTGGCCTACAGTTTGAAATTCCCATCTCAATTGCCTGTAAATCTCTGTAACGAGCTGCCTACCGGATGTAGTAGGCCCTCTGCTCGTTATGGGAAAATACTCTGCTTGGAACCGCTGGAACAGATATACACCTCTGGAACCTCTGCTATAAGTTCAGGAAAGAATCATTCAGGACACTGATCAGTTGAACAGCAGACAGAGAACATGTATTTGTGGTTTACACAGCACATATATACCCAACTGCAATCAGATAACACTTGATTAAACAATAGAACACTTAAACACATTACCAGTAAAGCAGTATCTAGCCACATTAATCTGGAGCTGGAAGCAAGATAGTCAGACTGGGTGCCTGACATAATTAAACAATGGAAGGCTTAAACACATTACAGGTAAAGCAGTCATAGATAAAGTTGTGTATTCCACCACATTAAACTCTTTAGTATGGGAAACCATGGTTTTTAATGTGTAATTCATTTGTAAGCTTTATCAAATTATAATTTCATGGAATGTCTTTATCTTTAACCAAGTGTGTTAGTTAAAAATGTACCTGGATATTTTCCACAGATTGATCTTCAAATACAGATGCCGCATTTTGAGGTCCAAGAAGTCTTCGGGCCATTCTTTCTTCATATGACAACCGCTAGTTAGAATAAATTACAATCAGAACATTCTATACTTCATTAGGGCTTGTTACACTAGCACATAGACTTTGTGTTATATGTTTGTGTATAAATGTGTAACCCATAAACAATAATGATTAATAGCTTTTAAAACTATTAATGGATCATTAACATGTATTTTTTATATTTCTGCATTTTCTGTAATAATAATGCATGTAAAAATACAAATCGTAATGTGTTATATCAAATCATTACAAATCAACGCACTTGTTTCAATCAAACAAACAAAAAACAATTCAATCAAACAAACAATCTATATAATGCATTGTACAATCATACTTCATTCATTGTTCTTTGGGTCTAATATTTCTATTACATTAAAAAAAAATTTTAAACTGATTTATTGACCATGGAAAATCCCATGGAAGGTTACAATCATGTATTATTGTTTTATTAGCTCAATGGTTACATCAACATTGTATTATAACATTATAATAACTCCATGGTATCCAATGGTTAAAGGTCCAGTCCATCAACATGTAATTACGTTTCTTTATTGCAACAAAATAAATGTAACAAAGTTTTACTGAAAGAAATATTAAACATCATATAAGATAAATAATAACAAATAGTAAAGTCCTGTTCAATCGACAATCAAAGCACCAGACTAAGTTTGATCACTAAGAAATAAGCAGACTTACAAAATATATATATATATTACTCAGCAAACAAGTGTAGATGTACAAGTGCAAAAAATATAATAAAAATTATATGTACAACCTTAAAACATATATGTGTAGTGTATTTATCAGTTCATCTGACATTGGAGGGTTAGAGCAGGACACTTTTGCATAGAACAGCGCATTTAAGCTGCTAAATAGCTTCCAGTTTTTTGGGTAGGGAGGTATGATCAGGGCAGGTGCAAGGATTTTTGCTGCCCCCTGGCTCCACCCCCTGCCCCTCCCCTTACCACTCCTACTTATAACAGCCAGACAACAGCACATCAATCAGGCAATCATAAACACAATCTCACGCAGAGACAGTCACACACACAGACAGTCATATATACACAAGTGAGCAGTTTTTTTTCTTGTTAAAGAAAAAGTAAATTTCTTAATGTGTCCCCCCTGTCTGTCTCCTCTTCCTCCTCATGCCTCTCCCTCTACTCTCCTTCCTCATGCCTGTCCCTCTCCTCTCCCTCCTCATTTCTGTCCCTCTCCTTTCCCATGCCGGTTTATCTCCTCCACCTTTCCATGCCTGTCTCTCTCTCCTCTCCCTTCCATGCCCATCTCCCTCTCTCCTCTACCTTCTCATGCCTGTCTCTCTCTCCTCTCTCCCTTCCGATGCCTGTCCCTTTCCTCTCCCTTCCCATGCCTGTCCCTCTCCTCTCCTTTCCCATGCCAGTTTATCTCCCCCTTCCCATGCCTGTCTCTCTCTCTCTCCTCTCCCTTCCCATGCCTGTCTCTCTCTCCTTTCTCCCTTCAAATGCTTGTCTCTCTCTCCTCTCTGCACCCATATATGTTGTCCCCCTCCCATGTCTGTGGTCTGTTGTGGAATTGAGGGAGGGAGATAGATCTCCCCGGGGACAAGGTGAAGGTCTGTCCCTGCCTTTCATCGGAGCGCGTTATTTTTACTAGGGAGAAGCAGGCAGTACTAGCTAAATGCACACAGAGCTCAGACAGTGCTGCTCGCGCTCCTCACGTACATTAATCATTCAGAGCATTGTATTTCCGATGCTCTGAATGATCACTCTGCAAGGGGAGCACGAGCAGCACTGTCTGAGATCTGTGTTCCCGGTCTCATCCCCGGTGAGATCCGCCTCCCTCCCTCAGTGCTCACTTGTCCCGGTGAGGTCCGTCTCCATCCCTCAGTGCCACATTGTGGCTTGAAAATAGGAGCGCGAGGGCGCCCCTTGTAAAAATGCGCCCTAGGTCGGCGCTTACTTCGCCTATTGGTATGATATCAACTCAGAACTCTGAAGTTTTGCACATGTACAGTGGGCATCCCAATGCATGCCCTTGGGAGCTCTGCCATTCACTAAAATACTGTACACTGTTCCCAGCATCAACTTCTTCCCTATGAGATGCTGAGGATGCGTAAGATTTTCAATTTAAGTATTACAAAAAAAATGGCTAATGGTTTTCGGATTCTTTAATATTAAGAGGGGAAGAACCTGTCCTGCAGAACTGGAAAAAGCAATAACATAGAAACATAGAATGTGTCGGCAGATAAGAACCATTGTGGCTGACCAATAAAAAAAAACGTTAAGGAAGATTATTCCAAATGGGGCTAAAGGTGTCTATGAACTGCCTTGTACAATAATAAAATCAGCTCTGCTTCACTCAAGTATTCCGAGAAACAAGACCTGAATGAAACTGGGTGAATTATGAAGAAGGAACTTGGTTGCACTGAGTTGGCTTAGGGTCATACTTAAAAGCTATGTATTATGAATTATTCCATAGTCTATTGTGTAAATTAAATTGTAAAAATCCTAACTTTTAACTAAAAATGTTAATAACTTTTTATGCTTACCAGTGCTATGGTATATTAAACCTGAATTTGAACTTCACTTACTTGATTTCCATTATGCCGAATGTCATCTTTGCTTTTCAGTTTTCTTTCGAGGTCTTGAATCAGTGCGTCTTTTGTTCCTTTTATGTCTCTGTCTGACATTTGTTGCACTGGTTTTGGTACATTCCTTATTGCGCTCTTTGGAAGACTTATCAAAGAGAAATATAAAAACAAAAAAAAACGATTCATTCAAGAATAAAGTGATATGATATGAGCAGACTGTTTCTTAAAGGGAAAATTCCACATACAGTATTTTTTCTTATTTTTTTGTATGTTATAAATTATTATTGTGTACTTTAAATAAACATATTTTCACATTAAAATGCATTGGAGTTCTCCTGTAATTTTACATACATTTTTAATCTCTAAATTCAGTAAATGCATCGAAGACATGTGCAAAAAAACGAATTTCGTTCATTACTGCATTCGTTTCAGACGAAATTCGTTCATTATTTTCGTTTCGTTTTACCGTATTTGCTCGATTATAAGAAAAAAAATTCTGAAATTATATTTCAGGGTCGTCTTATAATCTGACCTCAAATTGAGGTCAGATTATAAGACAGCGATCCAGGTCCCC
Source organism: Pelodytes ibericus (assembly GCA_036172795.1). Taxonomy (NCBI): domain Eukaryota; kingdom Metazoa; phylum Chordata; class Amphibia; order Anura; family Pelodytidae; genus Pelodytes; species Pelodytes ibericus. The sequence goes on from CM069858.1 coordinate 29,539,732, forward strand.
AGCAAAGCTGCAGGGGACCTGGATCCCCCTCTCTAACAGCAGGGGATGTCTGCGCGATGAGCGCAGACTTCCCTGCTGCCGCCCGGCACGACCATCAGGACTTCTGTGATGAAGCCGGGTCTGTTCTTTGTGCAGACATCCTCCGCTGCCCGCTAGCCACCAGGGAGAATCGGGAAGCTGGGGGATGTCTGCACGATACGTGCAGACATCCTCCATGCTGCTCGACACGGCAGTCTATTATGACGGACCAGCTGTCCGTCATAATAGACTGCCGTGTCGGACAGCATGGAGGATGTCTGCACGTATCGTGCAGACATCCCCCAGCTGCCCCCACTAGCCAACAAGGGGAGGGAGGGGGGAAGAGACAGAGCAACAAGGGGAGGGAGGGGGGAAGAGACAGGGGGAGGGGGGGGGACAGAGCAACAAGGGGAGGGAGGGGGGAAGAGACAGAGCAACAAGGGGGGGAAGAGACAGAGGGGGGGGGACAGAGCAACAAGGGGAGGGAGGGGGCAGAGAGAAACAAGGGGGGGAGAGACAGAGGCGAGGGGGGAGTCAAAGGGAGGGGGAGAGAGACAAAGCTGGGGGCAAGGGAAAGAGAGAGGCAGCATTGGCACATAAAAGGAAATAAAAACAAGATATGCATTTTTTTTATATAATTTTTTTATTAAAAAAGCAATTTACATGTGAATATATACAAGTTTAACTTTTTTCCTATAGGGTAGTCTTATATTCAGGCTTTTAGTTTTTTTTTCCTAAAGGAATATCCAAAGTTTTCAGGGTCGTCTTATAATCGAGCAAATATGGTATTCATTCTTACGAATTGACCTATTTTAACCTTTCTTTCGGTTTATAGACTTTCGGTTTATGGAATGCATGTAATTCTTTTGGTATTATATAAACCGAAATAGAGTCCCCATTCATACGAATTGACCTATTTCAACTCTATTTCGGTTTATAGAATACCAATAGCATTACATACATTCCATAAACCGAAAGTCGTCCATTATGTCGGTTTATGGAATGTATGTAATGCTATTGGCTTTCTATAAACCAAAAGAGAGTCGGTTTATAGAATACCAATAGCATTACATACATTCCATAAACCGACATAATGAACGACTTTCAGTTTATGGAATGCATGTAATGCTATTGGTATTCTATAAACCGACTATTTCGGTTTATAGAAAGCCAATAGCATTACATACATTCCATAAACCGACATAATGAACGACTTTCAGTTTATGGAATGCATGTAATGCTATGAACGAATGGTTAAATAAACGAAAAATCATATATCCATTTGTCCATTCGTGCTATTGGCTTTCTATACACCGAAATAGAGTCGGTTTATAGAATACCAATAGCGTTACATGCATTCCATAAACCGAAAGTCGTTCATTATGTCGGTTTATGTAATGTATGTAATGCTATTGGTATTCTATAAACCAACTCTATTTCGGTTTATAGAATGCCAATAGCACGAATGGACGAATGGACGAATGATTTTCGTTTATAAACCATTCGTTCATTCGGCTTTCGTTAGTTTAGCATTTTCGTTACTCGTTTGTCTAATGCATTGCTTCCTCTGCTGTAATTGGTATGCTCCCCTTTAAGAAAGTGCTATCACTCTGTGTGCTGGAAGGTTGTAGAGATGGGCAGGTCTGAGAGTTATCATATACATATTTGCCTATTGTGAATGTTTTGTTTTCATGATAAATTGATATTCTTGATATTTAAAAATTGTATGCCTTTCTTGAACCCTGACTTCCATGTTCTTAGTTCTCTTCTTTACAGTTTCGCCACCTTGTTTTTTACAACTTAGTCTCTCTTCTACTAACCGTAAATCTACAGAGCCTTGTTATAATCATTAACTCTCCTCAGCTGTGTCTGGTCATGTTCTTACTCTCTGCCTATAAAAGCCACTTTCTGTCACTGTACCCTTGCCAGATTATTGTGGTTCCTGCCTGCATCATAATCAAGCCTGCTACTGATTTTGGACCATCTGACGCCTCTGCCTTCTCCTACCTACTGACCTTGACTTGCCTGACTACGCCTCTCCCTATTGTTAAGACCAGATTTATAAAGACACGGAGTCTCATATTATGCGTTACTCTTTCTTTTAATCCCTCAGCAGCAAAGTATAAAAAAACAGCATGGAACATGAAGAAAAAATAAACAACCAATCCCTAACAATACTATTCAATCCTATCCCTTCCCCCTTATAAAGCCCTCAAACTGCATCAACTCCTCCTCTTTCTTTGCAGCTCCCTTGTCAAGATGAGCACAATTTTCTTTATCCATCATAACTTTGTTTTGATATTTTTCTTTGTTTAATCTATGTAGCCTATCTGTGCTTATTTCGTGCAGGGCCACCATCAGGGAATGAAAAAAAAATTCTTCCCTCCTGCATGGAGGGAAACTCTGATCGGATTTTTTTCCTCTTTTTTAACTTTATTGAAGCTGCGCAGCTTTTTTTAAAAAATGCGACCAGAGTTTCCCTCCTCTGTGCAGGAGGGAAGACTGCACGGAGGAGACGACCGGAGAGTAACAAGGAGGTAAGTACTGGGGAAGGGGGAGGAGGGTGGCATAAAAGAAGAAAAATCCTGGCATATTGAGTGGCTAAATCCTGGCATATTGAGTGGCTAAATACTGGCATATTTAATGGCTAAATCCTGGAATATTAAATGGCTAAATCCTGGGATTTTGAGTGGCTAAATCTTGGCATATTAAATGGTTAAATCCTGGCATATTGAGTGGCTAAATGCTGGCATATTGAGTGTCTAAATCCTGGCATATTGAGTGTCTAAATTCTGGCATATTGAGTGGCTAAATCCTGGCATATTGAGTGGCTAAATCCTGGCATATTGAGTGGCTAATACCTGACATATTGAGTGTCTAAATCCTGGCATATTGAGTGGCTAAATCCTGGCATATTAAGTGGCTAAATCCTGGCATATTGAGTGGCTAAATCCTGGCATATTGAGTGGCTAAATCCTGGCATATTGAGTGGCTAGATCCTGGCATATTAAGTGGCTAAATCCTGGCATATTGAGTGGCTAAATCCTGGCATATCAAATGGCTAAATCCTGGCATATTGAGTGGCTAAATCCTGGCATATTGAGTGGCAAAATACTGGCATATTGAGTGGCTAAATCCTGGCATATTGAGTGGCAAAATACTGACTTATTGAGTGGCAAAATATTACTGGCATATTGAGTGACAAAATGCTGGCATATTTTTCTCACCAGGTTTGAAACTATTAAACATCTATTTAGTGCACACTGTTTTCCCTATCACAGTGTGGTATGCTAAGAACGCTGGGTCATTTTATATACATATCAATTTAGCACACACTGTTTTCCACTATCACAGTGTGGTACGCTTATAGCGCTGGACCATATTACAATGTTTTAACTTTTGGTGTCTCTTGGCTACTTCCTAATTTCCAGTGGTCCAATGCAGACTCTGCAGATGCCTACTAGCAAGGACATTAGTAAACCTGAGACTGAGGGTGCCCAACACCTCCCCCCCCCCCCCCCCCTCCACCAGAGCACCCAGTCCAATTACGATATTGGGGACCACATGCCTGAGTTCTTTAATTCAGATGATTTCCAGAATCTGAGAGACGCCACCATGGCTAAATCTGTTTCACAAGCGGTCCACTCAGCCATGGGTATAGTGTCGGCAAATCTGGCCTCACCTATTTCCTAGGCCCTGCAGGCCACTCGGGCTTCACCCGTTCACCAGGAGGAGCCACGGACAAGACAAAACATACCCCCCATAAATACTACACCGGACATGCAAGGTCAGGGCACAATCTCACTGCCAAAACGAGCCATGCACCGGGCAAAAATTGGTGCGGAAGTGGAAAAGGGCCAAAGCATAGTAAGATTTGACGTCAGAGGGGGTGTATGATAGGTCCTGTACCCCCGACCAAGATGATATGACTAATTACCAAGGGTCATTGAACCCGAGGAGCACAGTACCTCTGAGATAGGAGTGATTACACCAGACCCTGCTGTCCCTCTAGATCCCTGGGGGGCACCTCTGTTCCTTTCAGAAGATTTGTAACACCCTTGGTCAGCCGAATGGGCGCCTTCTACGCATGTGGCTGACTATTTAGCCTTACGAGTGCGCAAGCCTCTAGACAGGGCAAGCAGAAATAAACTTAGTCACTCAAAGCTCAGGGGCTCAACCACCTGGGTAACAAATGACTGCTTCTGGCAGAAGGCTTTGCTGATCTGGCTGCTGGACTCCAAAACCTGCTAACATCAGTATCATTACAGGAATTCACACAATGTTAATGCCCAAAACTGTTTTGCTCCAGTCTATGAACATTTGGCTATGACACTATATTAAAAATATACTTTTAAGATCAGTTAAAAGACATCAAGGATATCCAATATTACATTGATCCAACACGTGCACAACTTCTCTCTACTTAATAACTTAGTTCCATGAACGAAGAGTTATACACTTCTTAAACCATTTTTACCAACATTTGTTTACTTGCAGGTTTAGTTTTTACTGGCTTTTTGTAGTGTGTAGACCGACCCCCCCCCTAGTACTTGAATCTTAAGGTAGTTTTTAAACCATAGTAGTATTAGTTACAGTAGTGACAATAGAAATATGAAAGGAAATCTCGCCTCTCAGTTTGTCGGTGCACTAGTATCCAACTTGTAGAAAGCAATAGGGTCAGCGGAGTTCCTAGCGCAAGAAGATAAGGATAATCCTGGGACAACCCACAGATTGCCACATATGCCACGGGCAGGGCCGGCGCTACCGTAAGGCAGCACAGGCGGCTGCCTTAGGGCGCACCAATGGGGGGGCGGGAAAATCGCCCGCTCCCCCAGACCCCAGTACTTACCTCCATGCTGCTGTTCATGTCCGTGGCTGAGAGGGGAGCGCACAGCGCTTCCCTCTCAGCCACGGACATGAACAGCAGCATGGAGGTGCCGGCTTTAGAAACATACCGGCAATGCAGAAGCCTGTTTTCCCCCCTCTCCATGTGGGCGCCGCCCCTTTAAATGCCGATAGCTGAGTTTCCCCAGCTATCGGCACTGATAGTCTCTCCCTGCCAGTTTCAGCAGCAGGAAGTGGCTTCTCACAGCCATTTCCTGTCTGCCCGGAGAGAGGGAGAGACGGACTGCAGACATGCCTGTCACAGCTATCAGCACTGATAGCTCTCCCTGGATGGATAAGGTAAGCTGGGGAAACAGGATCTTTGGGGGGGGGGGGGGGCTGGGCAGACAGAGCATGTGTGTTGGGGGCTGGCAGAGCATGTATGGAGGACTGAGCTAATGTCTGGGGGCTTGACTGGCAGAGCATGTTTGGGGTAGGGGGGAGAGCTGAGTGACAGAGAGAATTTTTGGGCTAGGGGGAGAGCTGGGTGACAGAGAGCATTTTTGGGCTAGGGGGAGAGCTGGGTGACAGAGAGCATTTTTGGGGAGGAGGAAAAATAAACAAAAAGCAGTACACAACAGGATAACCTTAAAAAATATTTAAAAAAAACTACATAAACATATAAGTATGCCTAAAACACTGCCATGCTCTTATGTGTATGATAGTACTGTATATTGTCAGAGTACTGTATTTTAATGTATGTTTTATTTTAAAAAAAAGGGTAAAATCCCTCCAAAAAAATGATCTACAGCATTTTGTTTAGGATAAGTTACCCTTTTTATTTAATGTGGTATTTACACTTTCTAGCATGCTATAAAATTTGTAGGTTCATATTGAATTAGGTTAATTTAACTACTATTTTTTTTTGGGGGGGGGGGCTGGGTGACAGATTTTTGGGGGGCTGGGATAAGCTGTGTGACAGGGGCTGTTTGAGGGGAGCAACGGTGGCAGAGACTGACTGGGGGGGGTTTGGCAGATGCTGATTGGAGAGATCTAAATATCCATTTCCCCCCCAGCAGCACTAACCCCTTCCGCTTTCACCAAACATTCAGGCTGACCACCAGACAGTGGATCCTTCAGCAGGCAGCTTCCAGGCTGAAGAGGATCCAGCTTCCACCTTCTTTACAGTGAGGTAAGGGACATGATATGGCTATAGACTGTTGTGGACTACATTTCCCATGATGCTCAGCATTTTAGAAACATAGAATTTTCTAAACTAACTGAGTACGGTAAATGCAGACTACAACAGTTGCAGTGATAGAGCCGACCTTTGGCACTTAAGCTCTTTTTGGAATACAATCCCCATGATGCTTAGCCAACAATAAGGTTTGCTGAGTATTATAGGGTCTGTATTCTCCAAGAGCTGTGATACCACAAGTCAGCCAGAGACAATTAGCATGCCACATAATGTGGAATACAGTTTATATCATGCTCAGCTAAACATTTGATTGGCTGAGCATAATGGGAATATCCATTCAGGATATCCTTCAGAATATTCAGTGCTTCCTCTTTTTGGCTCCACCTGTTGTGGCCCCGCCCTTTTGTGGCTCCACCCTTACTGATGACCGGTATTTTTTTGAGGAAAAGGTGGCAACCCTAGTACTGGGGTCTGGGGAAGGGGGGAGGAGGGAGGTATAACGAGCATCTGACTGGCACAATATTCCTGGGCTCTGACTGGCACAATATTACTGGGCTCCGAGTGGCATAATATTCCTGGGCATCTTAATGGCATAATATTACCTGGCTCTGACTGGCATAATATTCCTGGGCTCTGAGTGGCATAATATTCCTGGGCTCTGAGTGGCATAATATTACTGGGCATCTGAATGGCATAATATTACCTGGCTCTGACTGGCATAATATTCCTAGGCATCTGACTGGCATAATATTCCTGGGCATCTGACTGGCATAATATTCCTGGGCATCTGAATGGCATAATATTGCTGGGAATCTGACTGGCACACTATTCCTGGGCTCTGACTGGCATAATATTCCTGTGCATCTGACTGGCATAATATTCTTGGGCTCTGACTGGCTTAATATTCCTGGGCATCTGATTGGCATAATATTCCTGGGCATCTGAATGGTATAATATTCCTGGGCATCTGACTGGCACACTATTCCTGGGCTCTGACTGGCATAATATTACTGGGCTCTGACTGGCATAATGTTCCTGGGCATCTGACTGGCATAATATTACTGGGCTCTGACTGGCATAATATTACTGGGCTCTGACTGGCATAATATTCCCATTGAAATACTGGTACGTTTGTTGATTTAACTTTACTTCATTTTAAATATTGTATTTGTTCCCATTTTGTTTCTTCACTTCAAAATAAGATATATGCAGTGTGCATAGGAATTTGTTCATAGTTTTTGTTTTTACTATAGTCCGGCCCTCCAACGGTCTGAGGGACAGTGAACTGGCCCCCTGTTTAAAAAGTTTGAGGACCCCTGGGCTAAATACTGGCATATTGAGTGGCAAAATAGTGTGTCTCAGGTTATGTGTGAATTGGTGTAACTGTGTGTGTGTAAGTGGTAAGGGTGTCTGTGTGTGTGACTGCAAGGGTGTCTTTGTGTTTAAGGGTTTCAATGTGTGACACATTTAGAGCATGCGAGTTGAATATTTAGATGTATTTATTTTCTACACTATACATTATTTATATATATATATATATATATATATATATATATATATATATATATATATATATATATATATATATAATGTAAGGAGGCTTAATGGTGTGGGAGGCGTGGCGGATCAGAGCAGGGGGGCACCAAAATGCACCTTCGCCTGTGTAGACGAAAATCCTTGCACCGGCCCTGGCCACGGGGACTGCCAACTTGTAGAAAATATAGTTCTTTATTGCAACATCAACACACCCCTTGTGAAATTCCTTCCTACAGTAGTGACAAGGCTGACTAATTTTACATAGCTCCCAATTTCCCAGCTCAAAAAACTTGGATAGCAGTGAGGCATTGCATTTAAAGTGACATTTGACACTGCAAATAATGCTATATTATTATATAGTATATCTTAGCAAACAAGTCTAACTGATAGGCTTGTGGAATCATAGGCCACAACAGAAAATCTACACATCCACCAAACACAGCACCACTACTCACCACAATAATTACAATTCTTTTGAATTCCTGATGAAGGAATCATTAGAAAAAAAATATAACAATCCATCAATGGATATGGATTATGTTTTCTAAAAATACATTTAAAAAATTACAGGAAATTTGAAAAACATCATAGCAATGCACACTGTATATAATTAAGTACCCGATTGTATACTTAGTTTTATGTTACTTACTTGAACGTCTCACTCCTACTTAAGTTCCTGTCCGCATTGCCATTGTTGAAAGGTGATACGCTTTGAAAAGCAGTTGGTTCCTCTTTCGAATGATCTGAAAGGTTGTACTCATTCAATGAAATGTTTGATCGTGGGGGTCCTGGTGCTTCCGATTTCTTAAACGAGCTAATTGAAACCGATAAAGGTGGTACCGAGGCACTCGATGAACATACCGGAGGCGTTTTTTTTTCATTGGAGCTCTGAGGTTGTATTATAATAGAAGATATGCTGGTATGCTTAGGTACTGTAACTGATGCAGGATCCGAATCCCCCTGACATTTTGGTTGTGACTGTATAAAATGTTTTGGACGCTCATAATTAAACATACTTGGCTGATACATGGAAGAAACTGATGGTAGAGATGTAAGGTTCATAGTTTCAATATATTTTTGTTGCTTTACTTAAAAAAATACGTTCACTTGAGTTGCCTTTGCTTAAACAATTCCTTGGAACAATCTTTTTCCTCTTTAGAGTGATCACTGAAAAATAAAATGAATAGATTATAATCTTTTTGTTTATTTATTTTTTTAATAAAAATCTTGTCCACGAATATTCTAATATGAAATGAACAATATTTACATCACTCCTCTAATAAAGAAAACATATACTTAATTAGGACTGTCTTTGAAAAAAAAAGGTAGCATCAAACCTTATACATTTTCTGACAGTTTTAAGTAATGCAAATGGAGGCTCAGAAGCTAAGCCACTCCTGAAAGAGCAATTCCATGCACAACGATGGTCAGTTTGTACTTGCTGATCACAGTCAGAGCATCTCAAGAGACTTAGCATTGAGAATGCCATAGCTAAGAACAATTGCATTAACTTGTTAACCCCTTCATGACCAGACTGTTTTTGGAATGTTGTGCGTTAGTGACCGAGGCTGTTTTAACACTTCTGAGGTGTTTGTGTTTAGTTTTAATATTCTTATTTGTCAGTTGCTGTACCCACACATATTATATATTGTTTTTTTCAGGACAAGAAGGGCTTTCTTTTCATGACATTATTTTGTTAATATCATTTATTGTATTGTGTAAAATATAGTAAAATATGGTTAAAATTAAAAAAAATAAACACTTTTCCTACACATTTTTATAAAGTAGACATCCCAGGGCATTCAACTTGGGGTAATTTGACACTTTTCACTCTGTCATTTTACCACCAATCTTTGACAAGTTTTGGCGTAGTAATTTTGTGTGTGTTTTATTTCCACACACTTTGAAACTTAGGTATGAATTTAAAGGGACTGTTCTATTTTATTGCCAAACAAAACCCCAATATATGTTCAGCAACTTCCCCTGAGTATAGCGGTACCCCACATGTATAGGTCTGCTAGGTTTATGTGGCAGGTACAGGGCAAAATTTAGGATATGGTTATTGCAGCTTTAAAACGTGTATTTATTATGTAATACTTGTGACTACATTTCCTATCATGCTCAGCCAGCCAAAAGCTACCGTAGCAGAATAGGAAATGTAGTCTATAGTAGGAAGCACCGATTTTTGCTATCCTTGCTATCCTGTGGCTGCATGGATCAAATATCCAGCTGCTGCGGGCCCCTATCTACTGCTGGGGGCCAATGCAAAGCACTGGCCCCACTAGCAGTCTTTTTTTTTTAAATAAAATATCCCTAGAGGACCACAGACAGACATAACATGTCATTGGTCCTCTACGGAATAACTTCTTATTTGTATACAATTTATTATTATTATTTTTAATTTTTTTATTTATTTAATTTTTAATTTTTTTACATTTTTTACATTTTTATTTAACTCTAACCTTAACCCTTTGGTTAGGGTTAGTACCAACCCTAATTCTAACTCTAGGATTAGGGTTTTGATGAACTCTAACCCTAACCCAAGAGTTAGGATTAGCACAATAGGAAAAAAAAAATAAACGTTTTTTTTTTTTTTATTAAAAAAATCCTTTGGGGGGCTGGTTGTTACTGGGGGGGACCAGGGGGAGACTTCACACATTATATTTAGTCTCTCTCTGCCCCACGATCACCGTGGAGCAGGGAGAGACTATAGCTGTCAAAGCAGGCACCTGCTTTGACAGCTATTAACATCCGGGCGCTGTGATTGGCTGTCACAGTGCCCGGATGTTTCAGGGGGGGTCCTCAACCAGCATGGCTGAAGTGTCTCGATACCGAGACACTTAGCCATGCCGTTGGTAGCGCGATCGCGGTATGCCAGCGTGCATACCGCGATCAGACCTGCATGACGGTCCTGGACCGTCATCGGTCACTAAGGGAGTTTTTCCCCATGACGGTCCAGGACAGTCATCGGTCGGGAAGGGGTTAACAATAAGTATGTTATTGGTGACAGCATTTTTGCCTCATTAAAAGAAGAAATTAGGCTTTAGTCCCTATCTCTTTGTGGATGAGGCATAGATTACAAGTGTCAAACAAACACGACCGGCTCCAGCCCTCGAATAGTTAAAAACCGTGAGTGTAGAGTTGTTTATAGGTGCTGAAACAGGAGAGAGCCTACTCCTGGCTCAGATAAAAGATACATATAAGTGAAGAAAATGTGCCAGCAGAAGTCATCCGGAAAAGCAGCCACCGTCAGACAAAGCAGCAGCCACCATCAGACAAAGCACCGGTTGGTCAAGCGTCAAGCGTTCGTTTTTAGTGTCTGTCCCCGTTACTCCGTTTGCTGTTTTTATCTGCTTTGGAATTCAATAAATATTTTTTCTACTCAAATATGGATTGACGGTGGCTGCTTTTCCGATTGACTTCTGCTGGCACATTCCGTAACGTTTTTATTAATATTAATCATTTGTATACATAATTCCATGTTACATTTTACACTTTTTACAGATATTACCGTAGGTGAAAGTTTAGAATCTAGTGATCACCAGTCAGTGTGGTTTAATATAAGAACAGTCACGCAATCACACCACACAAAAACAAAGTTTCTGATGTTTAGAAAAATCTACTTTTCTAAAATTAGATTATGTGTAAAGGAGTCATTATCAGACTGGAGCAATTTAAATGGAGTCCAGGAGAAATGTGATTATCTAAAAGTTGCACTACTGAAGGCAACAGAAAATTGCATTAGGCTTGTCATTAAGAGCAAAAAATTTAAGAAACCACTGTGGTACTCTGCAGAGGTGGCCAAAATATTAAAAAAAACTAAAAGCTAGCATTTAGTAAATAAACCATATGAGCTTCCAAAGCACACGCAGAAGAGAAAATAGCCCAGTCAGTGAAAAAGGGGGATAAAACAATTTTTAGATACATAAATGAGAAAAGGAAAGTAAAACAAGGATTAGTTAGATTAAAAACAAAAGAAGGACGCTATGTAGAAGAGGATAAAGGCCTAGCAGACTGCCTTAATGAATATTTTTGTTCAGTTTTTACAAATTAAAATGAGGGTAAGGGTCCTCATTTAGGGAAAAAGACTAATGAGTCCCAGAAGATTGGAAATTAGTAAATGTTGTGCCCATTCACAAGAAAGGTAGTATGGAGGAGGCAGGCAACTATAGACCAGTAAGTCTTACTTCAGTAGTGGGGAAAATAATGGAAACCTTGTTAAAGAATAGGATTTTTGAACATCTAAAATCACATGGATTTCAAAATCAGAGACAACATAGGCTTACTTCAGGGAGATCATGCCAAACTAAGCTTATTGATTTTTTTTTAATTGAGCGACTTAAATAATAGATCAGGGTGGTGCAGTAGACATTGCTTACCTAGATTTCAGTAAGGTACAGTACAGTACAAGAATATTTGGTACAGTCCTAACCTCAACAAGGGAAAGGGATTTAGGAGTAATAATTTCAGAGGACTTAAAGGTAGGTAGGCAATGCAATAGAGCAGCAGGCAATGAAAGAATGCATGGTTGCATAGGGAGAGGTATTAGCAGTAGAAAGAGGGAAGTGCTCATGCCATTGTACAGAGCACTGGTCAGTGGCGGATCCAGAGGGGGGTGCAACGCGGCAATTGCCCTCCCGAGCAGAGCCGGTGCGGTAGTCCCTTTAAAAAAAAAAATGAAAGCGCACTTGCGGCAGAGACGAAGGCGAGAGGAGATCAGAACGTTCGGCTCCCCGTGCAGTGTGACAGGGAAGTGCCGACAGGTCATGTGACCGGCGTCATACGCGTGGCGGTCACTTGCCCTCTCTGCACAACCGCCGGGAAGCCGAACAGGCAGCATGCTGCCTGCCACTAGCCACCAGGGAAAATGGTAAGTGCATTTTACTGGGCAAATTGGCTGGGGGATATTAATGGCAAATAACACTGGCATATTATTGGGCAAATTGGCAGGGCATATTAATGGCAAATTACACTGGCATTTTATTGGGCAAATTGGCTGGGGCATATTAAATGACAAATAATTCTGACATATTATTGGTCAAATTGTCAGGGGCTGATTAAATGGCAAATACTGGCATATTATTGGGCAAATTGGCTGGGGTATATTAAAATGTAAATAATTCTGGCATATTATTGGACAAATTGACAGGGGAAGATTAAATGGAAAATAATACTGGCATAATATTAGGCAAATTGGCAGGGGCATATTAAATGGCAAATAATACTGGCATAGTATTGGGCAAATTGGCAGGGGGATATTAAGTGGCAAATACTGGCATATTTTTGGGCAAATTGGCTGGGGCATATTAATGGCAAAATAATACTGGCATAATATTGGGCAAATTGGCAGGGGCAGATTAAATGGTAAATACTGGCATATTATTGAGCAAATTGGCTGTGGCTTATAAATGGCAAATAATACTGGCATATTATTGGGCAAATTGGCTGGGGAATATTAATGGCAAATAATATTGGCAATGTGTATGTGATGGGGCATGTAAATGGGGTGATGGGGCATGTCCTTTGTGTGCAACGTGGGTTATGGGTAATGTCGTGGGTGTGCCCCAATTTTGTCTGCCTAGGGTTAGGGGGAAGAGGAGATCCACATACATGGGTAGAGGGACAAAGAGACAGTCATAGGAGGTAGAGAATAGAGAGTCATGTGAAGGGAGAGGAGAGAGAAATAAATGGGAAGGGAGAAGAGAGAGATAGAAATGGGATGGCAGAGGAGAGACAGACAGACATGGGATGGCAGAGGAGAGACAGACAGACATGGGATGGCAGAGGAGAGAAAGACAGACATGGGATGGCAGAGGAAAGACAGAGACCTGGGAAATGAGAAGAGAGACAGACAGCATGGGAAAGAAGAGGATACAAAGACGGACATGGGAAGGAAGAGAGACAGATGGACACAGGGAGTGAGAGGAGTGTGAATGACATGGGAAGGGAGAGGAGCATGACAGAAGGACATAAGAGAGAGGAAAAGACAGATGGAGATGGGAGAGAGGAAAAGACAGATGAACATGTGCCCCTCCTGAGATCAGACTCTGGATCCGCCCCTGGCACTGGTGAGACCTCACTTGAAGTATTGTACGCAGTACTGGAGACCGTGCCTCCAGAACGATATTGATACTTTCAGAGATCAAAGAATGGCTACTAAACTGGTTCATGGGTTGAAGGATAAAACTTACCAGGAAAGGTTAAAGCATCTAAATATGTATAGCTTGAAGGAAAGACGTAACATGGGGGATTTGATAGAAACATTTAAATACATAAAGGGAATCAACACAGTAAAGGAAGAGAGTTTATTTAAAAGAAGAAAAACTACCACAACTAGAGGACATAATCTAAAATTAGAGGGGCAACGATTTAAAAGTAATATCAGGAAGTATTACTTTACTGAGAGGGTAGTGGATGTATGGAATAGTCTGCCAGCAGAAGTGGTAGAGGTAAACACAGTCAGGGATTTTAGGCATGCGTGGGATAGGCACACAGCTATCCTAGATATACGATAGGGAACTGGGGACTGATAAATGTATTTATTAAATTGGGCAGACTAGTTGGGCCGAATGGTTCTTATCTGCCGACACATTCTATGTTTCCTTTGAAGGGTGGACGCCTAGTTAAATTGTGAGGATTAGTGAGCCTTTTGTTAGTAACCATTCAACACTGTCCACTGAGAAATCAACAAGAATAGATTGTAAAAAAAAAAAAAAAAATAGAACAAGCAATTAATTAAATAATTTGGAGGGGACACTAAAAAGTTGGACGCCATATAAAGTCAAGCAGACAGGGGTTAACATTTTAATTCTGTCTCCGTCTAACCGGAGTACAGCAGAAACCACCTTGGAACTCTAAAACACATTACAACTGCCTGCTACAGAATATGCCGGGTAGGCGCTCTCCCCATTGGCTAATTTAAACAGTCCACCTACTGATTTGCTTGTAGCTCACATACCTATTGGTCACCGTTTAAACGGATAAAGGTAGCTCAGTAATCAAAAATGTTATGCGAAAGGGCCTGTGTTCACTACTTCACCACTTATGGTCCCTGTTCCCCTCTGTGTTAACTACCGTATTTATCGGCGTATAACACACACGTTTTCTCCCTTAAAATAGGGGGCAAATGATGTGTGCGTGTTATACGCCGATCGGTGGCTGGGAAAAAAAAAAATCTAAAACTTACCTCGTTCCTGCTCTGTCCCCCGATGCTTTGAAGGTGCGTGGCTGTGAGGGAAGCGTTGTGAGCTCCCCTCCAGTCGCGCGGTCAACAAAGTGTTTTTTTTTTAAACAAACTTTATTGTTCCGCGCGGCTGGAGGGGAGCTCACAACGCTTCCCTCACAGCCACGCACCTTCAGAGCACCGGGGGACAGAGCAGGAACGAGGTAAGTACTGGGGTCTGGGGAAGGGGGGGAGGAGTGTGGCATAATGAGCATACTAAGGGCAATATCCTGGCATATTAAATGGCATATTGGGGGCAAAATCCTGGCATATTATTAAATGGCATATTGGGGGCAATATCGTGGCATATTAAATGGCATATTGGGGGCAATATCCTGGCATATTAAATGGCATATTGGGGGCAATATCCTGGCATATTAAAATGGCATATTGGGCTTCAAAGTTCTTTATTTGAAATGTAAGTTTTTTTTCCTGAAATTTCCTTCTTAAAATGAGGTGCGTGTTATACGCCGGTGCGTGTTATACGCCGATAAATACGGTATTTGTTTTATCTGTATATTGCACTGTGAAAGAGCCTAATCACTTGTAAAGTTTCCCACAGGAATGTAGCTTCAGCAGCTGCTTTACATTAAAGGCTAGTCCTAGCTGCTGAGCTTGTTCTCTGGGTTAGGAAGTAGGCAGAGCAGCGGTTGGCTGATCACCAAGTAAGCAGTTTCCCCATTGGTTGCTCAGACCAAGTCTCCAGTGGTAGGTGCTGTCCTGATTGGTCTCTGAGTTAAATGCACGATTTAATGTGATTAAAGGCTGTGCTACTGCCTCTACAATCTGATTGGTTGCCAGTTATTCTGGCACCAAATTCAATTCTGTTTTCTATTGTGTATAAGTTAAACTGCTTAAATGTCATTGTTTAATCTATTTTTTTTCTTGATCTTGTAATGTGTGTATGTATGTATGTATGTATGTATGTATGTATGTATGTGTATACTGTATGTGTTTTGATAAATAAAGTGTGCTCATAATGGTCTCTTCCATTATGTTTGAAGAATCCTGAGCTGGTTTGAGAGTGATTATAGCCTGTTTTAGAGACTTTGCACTGACCGCGACCTGAGGAGGAATCTTGTGGAACATATATCGCTCAGGAGCTATCCATAGCTGGAGAACTCCCGTCACATAAACGTTTGCTTCACTCCATGTCTGTCTTGAAAATTTTAAGCCTGAGAATTATACCTTTATAATAACAAAGTGTTTAGCCAGGGTACATTCAGATATTGCGTCCAATTCAGTGACACAAAATATCATCCCATTATCTATGTCCATGTACATCTTGGAAATTACCCAAAATGGTACTCATTTTATCCAATACATCAATATAGCTATAAATGTTCAACATGTTCTTTGCTCCCTCTTCTACTTCAGTAATGACATCTTAAGCAACTTTTGTGAGGGTTTGGCTCTCCCTTTTCTGAGTGTGGCCAATTCTAAGAGAAGCAAGTATTTAATCTCACCCACTGTCCTCTACTGAGTTGAAGCAAGATTCTGAGTACCCAAGCTCATTTATTTAACCTCCCCATCCTTGGTGGTGTCTAAGGGATACACATTTTTCCTCTTTTTTTTAACTTTCTTTTCACCCTCTGGGATAAATAGATGAGAATCTATGTAGATTCAGGCTTATTCACAGGACGTGATGTAAAAAGTGTTTGGACATTTGCATGATATCAGTGAACAGAGATCCCAAAGTGCTTCTATTGAATATGCAAATGACAGATTTAACTTTTCTTCCCACCTTTTTCCCCCATCTTTTTAAAAAGAAAGCAAAGAATGTTGGTAGATAAATGACACACTGACACCCGACTAAGAGCAACACATTGTTTCTCCACAATCTCATTGAAGCAGTCACTTCAAAAAATGATTTCTCCTTAGTTTTTGTTTCTGAACAAGGACTATGTGATATCTTTTGATAAAAAACTTTAGAATTTCGTTGACAATAAATTACTGTAACAATATTACTGAATACATCTAAGGGATTGATTCCAGTATTATGGAAATAGAGAACAGTCCCGTCCTTTGAATTATGGTGCTAAAAAATACATAAAATCAGGGAATTAGAGGAAAAAAATACAGGGTAATAAAATTGTTGACTGACTGGAAGGACCGGGATCAATTCAACAGTCTGTAGGGAACTGGACCTGGACCAACTGGGCTAAGGCAGGAAATCACTAGAATTTGTATAAGAGTGGAGAGATTAATAGGAAAATGAAGTTGGAAATGTGGCCCCAGGGTCAGCCATTTTGCTATTGTTGTATGTCTGTTAATTCATGTCAGCTGTTTTGTATGTATTCATCCAAGACAGGAGATACAGTGAGTTGGGAGGGATATTTGATTGCTAAATGATGTTGTTCTTTACACTCCATATGATGAAGGTAAGTTGTTGTTTGTTTGTATTTTTCGAACCACTTAGGATCACCTGTCTTTGATCTGTTTTAGTGAGTAAGTAGAATGTAATTACAGATAAGAAGAATCTTTGGAAGGAATAAGAGCTGAACTAGATTTTAGGTTTGTCAGTTTGAATTGTTGAAATCTTTTTTGTATTTTTCTACTTTGGATAATAAATAAAATATTTAAAAATAAAACAATATTTATATTATTTTAGGAGCTACCATTCAAAAACAGTATTAAATTGGAAAAAGTGGTTTTAAATATAATAAAATACATTTTTGAATTTAGTCCCACATACATTTCTATCAAGGAAAATTAATTAGTAATTATGTGCATTGTAGTGCTTTAAAAATTATAATAATTATTGTATCATCCCAAACCAATTTAAAACAGACAGAAATGGATAAAGATATAAAAAATACATTTTGGAATTTAGTTCCACATACATTTCTATTGAGAAAATGTATGTAATTCTATTCAGTTTGTTGCTTTATCAATTATTTCCCTCGATCCATTTTTATTTAAAAAAATATTTTTCACACAAGTCCATTTACACAGAAGGGGAACCCTTCAGAAGAGGAACCCGACCATATGAATATGCAAGATATTTCGTAGGTCACCTTTCCTCAAAGGACATGTGCAGTAAAGTCTGCAGCTGCTGCAAAAAATGTTAGCATCAGAACTGTCAGTCACAGGCCTGCTTGATGAACAAGGCCAAAACTGTGTTCTGTTCCACAAGCTGACTTCAACGAGTAAGCTGATTGTTTTTCCAGGATTAACTATTAATATAGTATGAGGCCTGATGGCTACATTTAAAAGGACGTTTGGAATCAGAGTAGTCATATGTGCATGGTCCATGATAGCATTTATAACTGCAACTATCCATAACATTTTCCAAAAGGTAATGCCGTCTCAGTCCGTTTAATCGAATAAATTATACTGATGGCCTTCATCCAGACTCCCTGTGCAAACAGCAGACAAGGTAAAAGGTGAAGCTGGCACTCCAAAATTAACAGGAAAGTATACAGTGGTTTAAAAACACTTACTTTAATGTAGAGCTTAATCTAGTATATAAAAGTTTGTCATAACAAAAACCAGAAAAGTGATCTATCCAGATGTAATAACAAGATGTGGGAAAATGCTTGAGGCATTCCGCAAAAAACCTTGCTTTCTGAAAAGGAATGACTATTGACGAAGCAGGTTTTTTGCAAAACGCGTCAAAGTTCACCTGCATCTTGTTGTTATCTCGCAACTGCAACTAGCCAACTGGTCCAAAAATAAAGCATCGAATTTATAATACTTATTAGAAAAGATATAATGGTCTACCTGCTAATAAAACTAATTGTTGACTGAGCACAATATCTTGTATAACATTCAACTGGTTCCCTCCTCTCCAAATATTTTGAGCACCGCTCACTTATTCAACAATTCTAGCCATCATTCAGCATTAACAGCATCAGTGGCATCCTTTACTTCCCGATTGTTATTTCCCCTCCTGAATCTAACTTGCTGTCTATAAAACCTGCACATCTGCACTCCATTCTGATAACCATCTTACATAAACATTGTATAATCATATAATTTTCTCTTTCTGTCACATAATTCTCTCTTTTCTTACATGTCCTGTAAGAGCAGAGTCCACTACCCATTCTATAATATATATATATATATATATATATATATATATATTACAGAATATATAGAATATATATATATATGCATGTAATGTTTTATGTCCACTTACTTAACCCGGGTGGAACTTTCAGGTGCATTCTGAAACTTTCTAAAAACATAATAATGTTAAATAATAACAATAGGAATACAAATATAGATTTGGGTGCTGTGGTGAATATGATCTATTTAGTCTTTGTTAAAGCATTTGGCACCATTCCACACAAAAGGTTAGTGTACAAATTGACTGATATAGGCTTAGGGGCAAACTTTGTGCGTTTATTGACGACTGGCTGAAAGATAGAATGCAAAGAGTGGTGGTAAATGGGAAGTTCTCAGATTGGACAAAAGTGATACGTGGAATATCTCAGAGATCTGTTCTGGGTCCTCTTCTTTTTAATTTTTTTTATTAATAATCTCCCAGTGAGTATAGGGAGACATGTCTCTGTGTGTGCCGATGACACAACATTAAGTATGGTAATACAATGCCTCCCAACTTCTGCCTCCAGCATATCAGGATGGCGCGGGATGGAGCTTAGAAGGTTTGAGTGTCAGCAGTAGCACTGCCACTCAAACGATCAGCGCTACCGCATTTCCTTCTCGCCATCATTGTGTATCTAGAGACCATCCAGAACCTGCCATGGAAAGTGGTGCCCTTGCAAATACACTTTGCCTACCCCTGGCTATAACTGCTTCTGCTCAACCTAAACAATAGACAAAATGTTTCACACATTTTGTTCATTTGCAATGTAAACTCACTGCCATCACCATCAGCATGTGAGTCATACTTGGAATAGCTACTCTACATATGGGACAACATTTTGCTTTTAATCAGATTTTGGATATTCTTTGACTGCCTTGACTTTTTTCCTTGCAGCCAACTTTCCTGACACTTTACCTATTATGAGGTTTTCTTTAGGATCGCATTGTCTTTGTGTCCAAATTCTCTGTCTACCAGATGTGAAGTAGAAAAGTAGCTTTGGATCCAAGATCAGAATGTATGAAACCTATGTATGTTCATTTATCTAAGATATTCAAAAACATGTTCCGAGTATCTTTCTAATGTAATAATATCACTGTGCCAGACATGCCATGCCTCTGTACAAGCTCATAGAACAAGATTAAGATCTGCAATAATCTGGTTATTGATATCTCCCTTCAGCAAAGGAAATGTAACATGATAATGACTGAATCCTAAAACAATGGTGAACTGAGATTTTACAAGAGAAACAAGTTGAAAGTCTGTGCTACATGTGATAACTATATCCATTTTGTAAAAGAGACATTTATATATCCAAAGGCTAATTTATAAAAACCTAAGCATCAGAAAAGTCAGATTACCTTCCTAATGTTTATTATAGGGAAGTCAATATAGAATATGGAAGATTCCAAATCATTCTTGCATTTTATTATCAAGATTTAAAGGGATAGATTCTACATAAGATATTTAAACTAGCAATAGCAGTCTTTTCTACTACTACTGAATGTATATAAAAAAGAAGAGAAAATAAGGGTTTTTAGAAGACAATATTAAAAAAAACATGTTGCATGAAAAGAAAATACAACTGTGTATTCACCTTAGATCAATAGGTGACTCACACAGCAGAGAGTCTACATAACTAATGGCCACTGATAGCTTCTACTATCAGAAGTCAAACCCCCTGCAAACATAGTACAGTTTATTTTATTTTAAAAAAAATCCCCATAGAAACCAGATGGGAGTAGATGCATGCTCTTTCCCAAGGTGAGAAGGTGAAAAAGGAAAGTGCCTTCTCCTCTGTCATTAAACTGTGTGTGGTGGGTTGGGTGGTAATAGGAGCACTAAAAAATAACATGAAAAAATGAATTTGTGCTATATAATATGCATAATACCCACAGTTACAATGCAGCTCTGCAAAACACTCCTTTCAGCACTCAAAGCAAATCAAATCATACAAATGGGAAAGTGCGGGAGAACTTGAGCAAAAAATGAGAAACAATATGTCAAATATAAATAAATACTATGTGAAGTGGAAGTGCACTCACAAATATATACCCTTAATAGGCCCTGACATAAAGCAGGAAGGGCCTTCAACCTTCAGTAATTTAATGCTGAATAAAAAGATGAGGTGCTCACAGAGGGTAACACAGTAAGGCAAATCCTTACCACAAGGTAAGCCACTTACCCAGTAATTTTGTGCCACAAGTGTGTCAGGTGATAAGTCAGCCGCTGATCGGGAATGATATGATAGATATGACAATACATACTACAAAAGGGGCATTTTCTTTCAACAACTGGTTTACTTAGGACCTGCTAACCAAATCCCCAATATTCTGTGTTATGTTCTATTCTAATTATCTTGCATTGTGGGCATATATTGCTATGCTTCCCTAAGTATGGATTAAACTATATTACAGTTTAGTCCACTGTACAACTTTACATATATTGATGAAAGATGACACTTGCTTATTCATATTACACAATTCTTGTGGCCAGGTTTCAACACTTAATATACAACATTTATCAAAATAAACATTGGTACTTCCTATCCTTTCAGATCATATTCCATGGCCATGTTTATTTGAAATCTGTCACTAAAACATTGTTTATACTCTGATATATACTTTGTAGAGAATAAAAATGTATACAAAAAATGACATCATTCTATTATCAAGCAGTTGCATAGAGTAGAAACAAAAAAATATTTTAAATGTGAATCTAGTGTGTTCTGTTCATGGCATCAGCTTGTGGCTTAATATGCAAATTTCATATTTCCCACTGAAAGTAGGTCATTTGCATATCAACAAGGTGATGTTGTAAGCAAAAAAACCAGACACACCTTTGAAACACATTTTTCACATCTAAATGCATATATCATCTTTGTTTTCAACATTCACAGTACAAATAAACTTTTAGTTGAGTTCCGGTAATAATAAGACACATTTATTAAGTGAAAGTTGACTTCATTTTTTTTAGGATCCATTAATTCATAGGATATTTGATCTGTCATTAGCGTGAAAATAAAAAAAACATATGTGGAAATTTTGAGGTTGTCTACAAATAAAATTTTTATGCCTCCCAAGTATTTCACACTTTTTGTTACCTATCAAAAATTTCCCATTTGTGGCAAAGGACATGCCTAGCACGTCCTGCCATTTTGATCTGGTATGGCGGCTGGCATACTGTGATCAGGATAAAACTGACTTAGCTGAGCACCACGGGACCCCCAGCATCCCAGATTTCTTTATAATAAACAAAATAAAGGTTTAGGGCTAAAATGTCACTTTTTAAAGCTATAAAAAAAATTGGTTTGTAAAAAGCAATGCAAAAAAAAACCTGGGAAATGTTCAAACTCAAGACAAATATTATATTCTATATAGCAGGGTTTTTTTTGTTAATGTAGATGTGTAAAAAAATCTTTCAAGTAAAACTTTTAAAAACTGTTTGCTGTCCATCATATTTTTTCCATCATAATGTTTATTCTATTATTAATAACTTTATGTGTCCTGCTTTCCTAAAAGGAAACTATCCAGATAATGTTATCATATCCCCTCTAAGACGCCATATTTCTAGCAAATATAAATGCAACTTTTTTTTAGTCACTAAAATCCTCCAATTTTTTCTAGACTGGTGCCAAAAACTGTACCGCATATTGGGTTGTTACCCCTGCACCCTGAGTTTTAAATACACGGCCTCAGATGAGTGTGTTACTTCCTGAATTTACTTTAAGGCAATCAGCACAGGAAGACAGTGTTGAGTATTATTGCACATTACTTGGTTAATTCTGTGCTGTCTCAAATTGCCAGGAATGCAAGAGTGTAGCAGGCTCTTGATCGGTGGTGCTCTATACTGGGTTCCGAGACTTTCAACCACGATCCACAGACGCACATTTGTAAAAGCCTTGTTAATTTGGTTTTAAGAGTTAACGCAGGAAGTAACAGACTACCGCCCTATTTAAGGTGGACTGAAAGGCCTACACGACATTCAGTCTTTGAGATGTTGCCTATATCAGGTGTCCTATGTTGTGCTACTGGATTGTAGCATATATCCCAGTGGTGTATTTAGGTTTTGTGCTGCCCTAGGCACCTCCCCTTCCTGTCAAGGCCACACCTCTTCCTATTTTAGAACCACAGACAAACATATGTCAGAGAGAGAGCAACTTGAGACAGAGAGATGGAGACATGTCAGGGAGAGTGATCTGAAAAGCCCCTAACCCACAGAGCTTACACTCTATCCATGTAGTCTATAGATTTGGAATGCTCTCCCAATTATATTCACCGGAATTCACCCCAGACACCCCCAGTCCCGAGCTCTGTATATAAGGGGGGGGGGGGGCTCTGTGCTCATTGGATGCTGGTGGAGCTTCTGTCCAATAGTAAATTAATAGAGTACAGGTCAGCAGGTACCAGACAGAGAGAAGAGCTGCAGGTATTAAGATAGTGAAAAGTGAATATTATTCCCCAGCTGAAGTGAGAGAGTTTGTCATTATGCAAAAACATGCCCCCAAAAAAGCCGCGCGTGGACTCCATTGGCTTAAATCCCCCTGCACCCGCAAAAAAGGTGTGGTGTGACTTAATTGGATGAGATAAGACACCGAGGGCATTTTTGCAATCAGGTTCAATAGCTCTTTGAGACTGGGGGAGGGGGGGGGGCGCCATTTTTGCCATCCGTCTGGAATTTGCCACTCTAGGTATCTGTCTAGGATGCCTCGCGGTAAATACTACACTGATCTATCCCTAGATCGAAATATTACATTAATTTGATTATAAGTAGAGGGCTTTTCCTTGGAGGACTCTTTTCTAAAAAATGGTGAATGTATGACTATAATCCTGCTTAAGTACTTACCTTGCTCCTAGGATCATCTTTAATGCATTATTAGAACTGTGCAAAGAACTTTCCCTGCATCTTTGCATTAGCCAGTTACTTGCAATAGGTATGTACCTTTCTCTGGATCAGCAATACATTCTGTCCAGGTGAAAATACAATTTAAGTTTAAATCTGCAAAGGACTTACCTTAATCTTGTCAATAGTAATATATACAGGAGAGACACTGTTTTAAATAGATGAGTGGCCCACAGGTAACCCCTTCCCCTAGCTGTATACCAAAAAAAAAAAAGATTTTATTGCATACTGAAAAATCCTTACAAAAAGAGATCTTTTGACTTCAAATAAATATATTTTTTGAAAATCAATGTTGCCACTGAGCACCCACTACTTTTAATTTATACTTTTTCTTAATCCTGTGTTCCCCTGAACCTTTGCATTGAAATTTGGAAGCTTCTGTTCCTTGGATTCTTCATGTTATAGGAACTTTGTTTGTTTTGTGCTATTTTCATGAAATATATTATTATTTTTGTCCCTTAAATAAAAGGAACAAAGAAACCAAGTTGTTTTGTTTGATCTAGGTACTGACAAACATACAAATCATTGTGGTAGAGTAATGGCAACAGGAAACCCCTCCACTGAAATCCCCGGCATATATATAGTGCTGCAAATTATTCTGCAAGTTCTGTAGTTAGTACTTTTTGGCCTAACTGCAGTTTATATCCTAGGACCAATCCTATCAGTCACTGACAGCATTGATAGCAGTCTGACTGACATCTTTCTTGTCTTATTTGTTGAAGGAGTTTTTTCAGTAGTAGAAAACAAGGCTAGCTAATTAGGTGGACAAAGCTATTACTGGTAAACCCTTAACTGATTGTAATCTACATTGGATGGTCAATATTATATCTCAACCTTTATGAGTGTTTTTAGTTTGCTTGTTTTTTAGCCCATGAAGAGACAAAAGATAATATCACATAGGTTATCATTCCTGGAGTGAACATTTCGTAAAAACAAACAAACCGCTACAATTTTTTTATAATGCTATATGTAGGTTTTCACGCACCCAAATATCAAATGAAGGAATGTGATCAGGGCCGTCTGTAATGTTACAGTGACCCAGGGCAAGCAGCTATTTGTGGGTCCCTCATCCTACCATACGCATGTGCGATTGGCTTTAGACTCCAGCCCTCTGGTTGGTTTGACATGAAACATTATAGCATTGCATTAACACTATAAATTGTTTCAGGATTATGGTGCATTATCCACGCAGAGTATATTTGTATTGATTCCTAGGCCTCCCACACATGTGCCACCAATGGTCCCATTTCCTACAACAAAGTACCACTGACAGCTAAACAAACATTACTCCATACCCCATGGCCCACTAAAACCTTCTGCCTAGTTCAATGTGCCATGTAAAGACTTGACCTCACCACAAAATATCACAATCACACCTATTGCAATGTGATCTACCAATTACCAACATGCAAATCCTTTTCCTCAACCCACCAGCTACTCACTCAGTTCATTAGCCCGTTTATATTGCCACCATTTGCATTGAATTCTGCCAATTTTACAATTGCACCTTCTCAATACCCCTCAACCAAATGTGCAGAAGATCCCTCTAACTGCCAATGATCAATGCAAATTAAGTCCTCACCTTAGTGTTTCATCACAGCCCCTTAGACAAGGGTGCACACACTGCACCACAGGTCCCATTAGTACTGATTACACCCTCTATTTTGTATTAAAGATCTAATAGCAGAGTTCCACTCTTTAATTTCCAGAAGGCTGTGTAATGCTTCGGGGTTACAACAAAGATCTTCTTACCAATGACTAACTCTGCTTCCGCGCAGGACAGGAAACATGAATAAAGAAGCCAACCAATCCAAGGTAAAGGAAGATCAGAGTGAAGGAGAGAGAGGCCAATAGGATAAAGGGTGGGATCTAAAGAAATCTGTCCAATAGGGTGACAGACAGGAGACATATTTAATGGCCAACATGGTAGCATTTAATGACCAATAGGGTGAAGGCAAAACAATGGTAGCTGTCAGGAGTTAAAGGAACACGGGCAATACCATAAATAAGGGGGTGTAATAGTGAATAAGTGAAAGAATAAAGTAAATAATAATATGAACCGGCATTCTGTCCTCCATCTTTGAAAGTGAGAATGTGAAGTAAAAGTCAAAGAAAAAGGAGGCATATGGTTGCCTGCTGCAATTTTTATAGAAGGTAGTAGGGGTAACCTGAGATGTGTGCAAAGGTAACTGAATGGGAGGACACACTATTAATTAAAGCATAAAGTTTAGTACATAACTGTAAAATATATTTGCAATACTTGCAAATGATTGCAACTACATTTTAGATTGGAAATGTTACGTTTAAATAGAGTTACCAGAAGTAAAAGAAGGCCCTGAATGTCTAGAATGAAAGCTAAATCCAGGTGGCCGATGTTATGATGTGCTATGTAATTTACATTTGTTTTTATAAATAAACGAATGGATTGTTTTTGGCTATATAATAATCTGGTAAAATTAAACAATCGATTAAATTTAAGGTTTGATTAGATGCTCATGTCGATTTTCTTTTGAAGATTAAAAATGGTGGAAATTGATTAGGTGAATCCTGGGGCCAAATACCTTTTGAACAAGGCACAGAGAGAGAGAGAGAAGGCTTTGACTGCTGCCGTTGTTGTAAGCAGCCATATATGGCTTTTGTTTCATAGTTTCAGTACCGAAATGTAATGCAGGTATTTCATTAGCAATTTAATACAATGTATAAAAAAAAAAATCTTTTCACAGCTCCTCACATCTTATTCCCCACATAACTTTTATTACTGCATTTATTAACCTTTTCATATCCAAAAATCATTCTAATCACAAAAAAAGCAAACCGTTGATCTATTTTTATAAAAATGATACTTAAAAAACAATAAAATAACTTTAGCAGTATACGAAAGCAGGTTAAATAAATTAACCTGCTTTACAAGACTAACATATAGAGCTATAAATATATAGAGGGTACATATACATAAATGTATATATTTTTTATAATAATAGACAACATAAGTAATATTTACTGCAAATTACCTCTGTTACATTATTTCATAACATCAATAAAAATGATATTAACTTCCTTCCTTCAATTTTATTGTTCTGATTATGGTAGATAGAGAGATAGAAAGAGATCATGCACTTTAAAATGTAGTCAATTAAATACACAAGTTCCTAGCGAATATATATATTGAAAAAGTGTCCAACATTTTCAGCTTTATGTAAAGTATTCATATATATGTGTGAACAGGCTGTACACTATACATTGTAAGCTTCACAAACACATGTAGGACCCAAACTTGATGTATTTATTTCTGAATATGACTGTATATCTATATCCGTATATATATATATATATATATATATATATATATATATATATATATATATATATATATATATATATATATATATATTATCAATTTCATAGTACACACCATAGTTCAATTAGATTTTTTTTATTTAAAACAATTACAGATACCATATAACCTACACATAAGCACTTGAGGCTTAGTAGAAAAAAATACAGCTTTCCACTTAGTTAAATTATTTTAATGGTTAATAAATACAATAGCACAACAGAAAATAACATAGTAAAAGTCATACTCATTCTCATACTCATTCCTCAAGGCAAAAAAATGCTCAGCATTTCTACAGCGTTTCTAAAAATATCCAAAGAAAAACATATTCTATGTACATTTTGAAGGTCATATTACTTGATGAATCCTATGTTTCATGAATTCCCTTGCAACCAGTTTTAATCATCTAAAATAACCACTATATCCATAAGAATAGTTTGCCTTGACTAGCATTAAGTTACAGTGTTGTATTCTCGTAGACAGTCAAACACAGCAGATGCATGATTCGATTAATAATCATTCCTTGCAAACAAAAAGTATTTTTTTCATAAAGAGAAATGCCTTACCTCTCTATGTAGGAACATTGCAGAAAAGGGGATACGTGTCTCAGTGAAATGACAGGAGTTGCTCCATTTGATTTTGTTCTTGAAGAGTTCTGACAACTGTTGGCACTGAGTGACATCTGAGTTACTGTGTTACAGCCAGTCCTTCAGGGCCCTGTGTCAACATAAGAGTCACGTTTAAAAGGCTACAAGCCATGCAATAAAAAAAATGGAACAGTGAATATTAAGCTTTCAATGCCACTATAAAGACACTGTTTACATCTGACTGGCATCAAATTGGTGTCTGTTCATTTGAAAAATATTTCATATGCAAATTAAATTCATATATATATATATATATATATATATATATATATATATATATATATGGCTCGATTAAATTCCATCCAACAGCTGAAAGCACAGTTCAGCACTGCTCCCATAGATATCAATAGAAACGATAACTGCTGCATGCAATCATTCACTGAAAATACCCAACCACCACACAACACATCCATAATTGCCAACATCGGCCATGTTTCCAGGGACACGTATTTGTTCCACATGCTGCAGAAAGAGCATGCAAAGTGCAGCCCGGCAGTATGTAGGATGTATATACGCACAGACACAATCCAATTAATTAATCATGGTAGGTCCTAAGAAATATCTGTCTGTGCGTATATGCATTCTACATACTGCCAGGCTGCACTTTGCATGCTCTTTCTGCAGCATGTGGAACAAATATGTGTCCCTAGAAACATGGCCGATGTTGGCAACTATGCACATCTAGAAATGTTCACACTTATCAAAAGATAAAGATTACTTAAATATGCAATTTAATGCTTTTAAGTCCACAAGGAAGAAAGCACTGCAGAAACACATACAAAGCATTATGGGGTCTACTCAATAAGAAGAAAATTGCAGGGAATTGAGAGGGGAATGTGCCACATTTTCTCCCACTACCACATGTAGATCCACACTGAACCAGGAAGAAGTCAAAATATGGGAGTTATGGGAGGGTACATCCTCTGTGCAGTCAGATGGGGGTTAGTAACAATATTTATTGGCCTGGGGTGCTAAATCTTGTCTGAAAAATTCAGGAACGATGGGGTACCCTTGTTCCTATTAATAGTCCCCTGGTCATGAATATAAAGCTGTGATAAAAATGATTTGTGATGAAAATGCACATGCCCCACATGCCTTACAGTATAATAAAATTCCTATCTAACCCCCTTACCTATAAATAAGTTACAATAGTCCTTAACCTTATTAAATAGATATATAACCTTTAAAAGAGTTTATTTAAAGTGTATCTGGAAGTCCTCCAGTGTCCTTCATGACATCGTTGGCCCATGGAAATAGGCCCCTGAAAAAGATATTTATATAAAATTAAAACGACCCAATGCATTTAAATAATCTGAATCGCACCATAAAACAATGCGGGTTGACAATTGACAAGTGGGATCAATAAATAATGCTAAAAGTGTTCATGGTGCCCTTTAAAGATCTCCATGTGTCTGGAATTCAGTGATGAAATTCCATCTCCTTTCAGGGTACAAAACCAAACCTATACATAATGAAAATATGGTAACATACAATGCGGAATATGCATTTAATATAAAGAGACTACTGTTAACTAACATGTATGCTCCAAACACCAAAAAGGTGTACTCCATGCTAAGTTGGTCAGCATCAATCAATTAAAATCAATAAGATAAAGAAAACAGGTTCATCATCCCAAACTTAAGTAATCACCCCCATCACACAACTGTGTAGTAATAAGCAGGAAAGCCCGCAGCAATGTATTTTGGTCTAGGCCGACTAGCATTTCACAGGGGGCAGCATAAAAAGCTTGGACAGAGATTACACTACCAAGCTGTTTGGGGACAGAGCTGGCACTCTAAATGCTGTATAAGGATAGAGATGACACTGGCAGGCTGTTTTGGCCAAAGATTGCATTGGCAATCTCTTTTGGGACAGAGATGGCAATGACCACCTGTTTGGGACAAAGATGGCATTAGTAATCTGGGGACATATATAGCACTGGCAAGCTGTTTGGGGAAGATGTGGCTCTGACAAGCTATTTGGGGGCCGATATGACATGGATAAGCTTTTGGGGGCAGATATGACATAAGTGGAGCACAAAGAGAAAAGGGACGAGACCTAAAGAGGAAGGTGTGGGGTTTACAGAGGAAGGGGTGGATTCTAAATAGGAAGAGGTATGACCTAGGCAAGAACGAGTGGGGCAAATGAAGACTGGGGGTGTGTGAGCGATTTTGGTCAGGCAAGGGCAACACAAAACCTAAATACACAACTGGTTGCACTTATTTTTATCGACCACCCTACACTGACACCACCGTCTATGACAAAGGGGACTTCTTCATAAAGCTACAGGTTCTCAGACACAGAAATCTGTTGATTTATAGAACCCAATACTTTCAATAACAGGGGTGAGGTCCATTTATACAATGGCCACAAATACCAACCATTGGCTCATGAAAATAAGATTACAGGGAAATCAATGTATGTAAATTTCATCTTACAAAAAATTCCAAAAATCACAGAATTCAACAGAGGATACAAAGAGTGTTAAAAACCTAAAAATCAGTATTAAGACCTGATGGATGGCTGAATTCCAAAAACCTAAAGGATTTTAAAAGGGCAACATGGACACTGCCAGAATCCAGGTTGAGGCCATAGAAGATAAAGAGCATAATGTCTGTGAACAAGAAAGGCAAGCTGATGGAGGTAAAATAAAATGCAATCATTTATATTTAAACTGGACCTTTCACACTAAAGTAGCGATTTTATGTACATCGTCTTATTAACATAAATGGCCAAATAGTGAATGTTTTTCAACCAGAAGATAACCCAGGCTCCACACACATGGCTAACTGGGAATAAGACTATAACTGCTTAGTAGCACATAGGGTTTTCAGTGTTTTAGGAATTACGAGCAGATTCTGACCGGCTCAAGCCCCAAGTAACAGTGGAGTGAGTAAGATTAGCTTCTAGGTGCTGTAGCACAGAAAAGGGGTCTACTCACACCCCAGGCAGACAACTGCTTTTGACAAAGCGCCAGTTGGTGCGAAACGCGTCAAGTGTGTGTCGTTTCTGTTTTGTACCTGTCTCCCTGCTCGATGGTTTTATTATTCTTTTTTTGATTTAATAAAGTTACGTTTTACAAACCAACTATGGATTGATGCTGTCTACCTTCCGGATGACTTCAGCTGGCACTACCTCTGTTTGTTCCTGTTTTCAGTGTTTTAGACAAATCCCCCCTTACTGCAGCATTACATGAAGAGCAAGAAAGTCTGCACTCTGAAATCTGTGAAAGCAATGAGGTGCTTTATTGTGAAAAAAAGCAATATACTGCAACAACTGTGGGGTAAAAGGAAAAACTTGACCCATTGCTTTAGCAATGCTTGCAACCTTATGGCACTCAGTGTTAGCGTTGTACTAGTTGTGTGCAATATTATTTGGAAAAAAATGAAAAAATGCCGGGAGTTTTCAAAATGTCCCCTCTTTTATATGTATTTTTGAATACCAAATTGTAGATTATTTATATGTATATGATATCCAAAGAAAGCTCTATATGTGATTTAAAAAACAACATATCTTGTATGGTGCGTTAAATGACAGAGAGGAAAGCTACATTTAAACAACCACATTTCAAAATGGAAAAATCATCTCTGGTCATTGTCCCAGGAAACTCCCTAGTCCTTAAAGGGTTAATCATGTGTTAAAATGTGAAACATGTCAAGGATGTCCCTTTACCCCATGAATTATAGTATATTACTTTTTACACACTAAAGTACCTCATTTCTTTCATGGATTTCAGAGTTTTATTCTTGTTAAATAGTGAATATTGTTGCTGCAATCAAACATATAAAGCATGCTGACATGGTCGAGTGGTGTCGCTGTGGTTTGACCACATATTCTAATAACTTTGATTATACTATGGTTCTTGGCGCCAGATCTGATGGTCCCAGCATCTCAGAAACATTTAACTATCATGTATTAGTGTTTACAGAGAATGATGTGAAAAAAAAAAATCTGTTCTTTCGGCAAATACACCTTAAGAATGAGAGAGGACAGAGGGGAAAGGCTAGACTCAGTCAAGATGACAGATAGGCCACTGTGCAAATCAGCAGGCCCTTGTGATTGCCTCTACGAGCACATCTATTGGTGAAGAACACAAGACAGATGGCAACTATAAATAGAGTTTATTATGTGTAAGATAAAAAGAGTATAAGGAAATATATTTTGCTTTGGTTACACACTATGTTTTATACAGCTTCTTAAGGGTGATCATCCAAGTGAACCCTACCATCCTGATATCAGATTTCTTTTATCTATGAGGTGGGTCCTGAGATCACTATTGTCTAGAGCAGAGGCAGAATATAAATTCATCAGTACAAGCACTGTAGTGCATTATCTTTTACATTTCATTACCTTTTATTTATATAGCGCCAACAAATTTACGCAGCACTTGGTATAGAGCATGAGAAGGGAGTTACAAACAAATTTAGAAAAAACATTTTCAGACTAAAACATGAGGTAGAGGGCCCTGCTCGCAAGCTTACATTCTAGAGGGGATGGGGAACATGTCTCACACAAGGAGAGTGTGAGGCAGAATGAAAAAGGGGAGAGGTAAAAATAACAGTAGATTGTGATAATGGAAAGTGTGTGGAGGGTAAATGAGAACTGAGTAACACCAGAAGTTACTAAGTAGGTGAATCGTTGGGTGCATTGGAAGCCTACAAACTGCATCTTCTGAATCTTTTCAGACTTTAACCATTCTTTAAACATGTGTTTAATTGCCTTTTCCTTTTACTTAATCCTTCAGAGGTGGTGCTATTAAATACAATCGTTGCCTTCATAAAGGGTCTGGATTTTTTTTGGTAGACATACAGGGCTATAAATGATAGCATCAGCATTAATATTTAGAGATTGTTGATACAAGGATAAATGTGATTGCTTTTTTGTAATCAAGAAGGAATTTTACCCCTCTGTGGCAATATAGAAAATCACTTATTTAGATGGACTAATGTCTTTTTTCACCCTAATTTACTATACTATTATGTGGAACCTTTCCCACAAAGATACGTACAAACCATACAAGAATGAAAGTCATTTTTTCTGCCATTCATATTTCACGTAGTCCTCCCCCCAAGCTAAAAACCATAAATAAATAGTAACTAAACCTTTTAATTCTTTCATTTTTTTTCACCAATTGTTTCTCCAGGTCAGCCAGTTGTTTTTTTTGCAGGATGCATAGCTTTTACACACTCCTCTGCAGAATGTAGAATGCCTGTATGTAGGGGCAACCAGTTATTTTCAAGATATGTCGAAGTGAACGCTAAGTGGAGAACAAAAAAACTGTATCAGAATTCAAATATTTCATTATATAAATAAATGGTATAGATATAACATCATTTAGATAAAAGGAAATTAATTTTTTTAAAGTACCATGAGTTTTTCACAATATATGGGGATCCTTTCTGAGAGAGCCTAGGAGAGTACCCCCATACTACCGTGCAAAGATCATGTTTCTTTAAAAATAAATGTTGTCCTTTTATCTATATGCTATTGTATCTGTTATACCATGTATTCATTTTGTTTGCAATATACAATTAAATCCAGTTTTATGTTGTTCTCTTAGTGCTTGCTTCAATATATCTTGTATTCATCCTCCCTCTTACATGGCTACATGAACTGAAGTGTGTAGAAGTTAGTTTTGTTTGTCTTGTTTTTCTGTCTGACCTGTTTCCTGTGTTCTCCACTCTCTTCTTTTACTGTTAGGAGGCGCAGTCTTGTATTTATCTCTGTATGGAACCAGTAATAAGTAGGAGTGGATCTCATAGGAACTACCTTGATTAAGAAACTGATTTCCTTCTGAACACAAATGAATGATACATTCTGCCGTCCTGCATGTAAAAGTAATGTGTCCCTCACAAAATGGTTGAACAGTTTGTAGTAGTTAAGGTAATATTCAGGTTAGCAGCAAGAAAATGGTAGCCATTCTGAAAGTGTGATTAAGAGAAATCCCTTGCTTAACCCAGGGTTTGACAAATCCCAGGAGCCAGCACTACTAACTTTTTTGAATGTTTTAACTAGAAATCTATGGAATTTCTTTCTTTTTTTTTTCTTTAATTTTTTATTATGAAAATATCAAAAGTTTACAATGCAATCACCAAATGTAAACATCTAAGGGATTTCTACTTTCCAGGCTCCTAAAAGTAACCGTGCTAGCTCATGAGTTGGTCTGTTAAGCGCCTAAAATCAGTGGCGGCTCTCTAACCAAGTTACGTGGTTACCTAAGGCCTTGCGCTAACGGGGGCCTTGCGGCTTCCTTACTCACCTAATTGCTTTAGATATGACATGGAGCTTAACGCAGCTTTTAAGCTCCCTGTCATACTAACGTCAACAGATTGTGTTTGTGAGTGTTCTGGCTGAGTGTTAGTGTGTGCTGGCTGAGTGTGTCTGTGAGTGGTAGTGTGCTGGCTGATTGTGTCTGTGCTGGCTGAGTGTGTCTGAGTTTTTTGCTGGCTGAGTGTGTCTGTGCTGGCTGAGTGTGTCTGTAAGTGTTATTGTGCTGGCTGATTGTGTCTGTGAGTGTTCTGGCTGAGTATTAGTGTATGCTGGCTGAGAATGTCCATGGTCTGTGCTGGCTGAGTGTGTCTGAGTTTGTGCTGACTGAGTGTGCCTGTGAGTCTGTGCTGGCTGAGTGTGTCTGTGAGTGTTAGTGTGCTGGCTGTGTCTGTGAGTGTTCTGTCTGAGTGTTAGTGTGTGCTGGCTGAGTGTGTCTGTGAGTGTCAGTGTGCTGGCTGATTGTGTCTGTGGTCTGTGCTGGCTGAGTATGTCTGTGGTCTGTGCTGGCTGAGTGTTAGTGTGTGCTGGTTGAGTGTGTCTGAATCTGTGCTGGCTGAGTGTGTCTGAATCTGTGCTGGCTAAGTGTTAGTGTGTGTTGGCTGTGTGTGTTTGTGAGTCTGTGCTGGCTGAGTGTTAGCGTGTGCTGGCTGTGTGTGTCTAAATCTGTGCTGGCTGAGTGTGTCTGAATCTGTGCTGGCTAAGTGTTAGCGTGTGCTGGTTGTGTGTGTCTAAATCTGTGCTGGCTGAGTGTGTCTGAATCTGTGCTGGCTAAGTGTTAGTGTGTGCTGGCTGTGTGTGTCTGAATCTGTGCTGGCTAAGTGTTAGTGTGTGCTGGCTGTGTGTGTCTGTGAGTGAATGTGTGCTGGCTGAGTGTGTCTGTGAGTGATTGTGTGCTGGCTGAGTGGGTCTGTGAGTGAGTGTGTCACTTTATCAGCATATGAGTGTGTTTATTTATGTCTCAGATGTCTCCTAAATGTGAACACTAACACATATATTCTAATACTCGTATGCTGATCAGCAGGGCCGGACTGGGAGAAAAATTCGGCCCGGGCATTTTTTTATCACAGCGGCCCACTAGGAAGGGGGCGGGGCAGAGGAGGTGTGTTTTGCCATCACCCTCTCAAAGTGAGCATGTTGGTTCAATGCTCTTCCAGGGCAGACCATGCGCAGAGCTCTGCTGAAGAGCTCTAGCATGAGAAAAAAGCCCTGTATTTGTTCTGCACAGTGCAAGCAAATTTAATAACATGCTTGCACTGTGTTTCCTTGCAACTTGTCTCTGGTGTCTCTATAAATGGATACCAGGAGACAAAAATGCCAGGAAAGAGTATTGAGCATGTGTTTGGAGCCTGCTTGTGGGATTGCGTGTGTGTAGAGTGAGCTGATTGTGGTGTGGTATTCTGTAATAAGGTCGGTTTTAGTTGTGTTGTGTTTGTGGTGTAATGTGATGCATATGTGGCTAGGGGCTGTAGAGAATGTGTGTATAGGGGATATAGCAAGTGTGTGCATACAGGCTATAGTGTGTGTGTGTGTGTGTGTGTATATATAGATGTAGTGTGTGTTTAGGGGTGTAGTATGTGTTTGCTTACAAGGAATCTAGTGTGTGTATATATACATATATATATGAGTCTAGTGTGTGTTTGAAGGACCCTGAATGTGTATAGGAGATCTAGTGAGTGTGTGTTTATAACGGTTTCAGAGTGTATATAGGGATCTAGTGTGTGTATGTGTGTAGATGATCCAGAGTTGGGTAAGGGATCTAGTGTGTGTCTGGAATGTAATGTGTTTACGGGTGCAGTATGTGTGTGAGGGCTGATGTGTGTGTATATATATATATATATATATATATATATATATATATATATATATATGTGTGTAAGTATTGTGTATGTCTGTTGTGCAGTGTGTTGGGGGGGTTCTGTGTGTATGTGAGGGGTGCAGTATGTGTGTGTGAGGGGTATTCCTTAGTAATACCAGTCAGATGGCCATTAAATATGCCACATACAGGAGCCCCACAAATTATGTCACACGCAGGAGCCCCATAACTATGCCACATACAGGAGCCCATAACTATGCCACATACAGGAGCCCCATAAATTATGCCACATCAGAGCCCCATTATTTATGCCTCAACTTGGAGCCCAATTAATTATGCCACACACACAGGCGCCCCTTAATTATGCCACACACACAAGTGCCCCTTAATTATGCCACACACACAAGCGTCCCTTAATTATGCCACACACACAAGCACCCCATAATTATGCCACACAAAAGAGCCCCTTAATTATGCCACACATGGGGCCCAATAAATATGCCACACATGGGACAGCCATTAATTATGCAACACACAGGAGCCCCACAAGATGACAATTGTACAATTCGAAAACAATACATATCTATAAACACAGACATCTCTCTATAACTAGTTGCATTTATACTTATTTCAATTATTTAATATTGTATTTGATAAAAATGTTATTGAAAAATTGCATTACTTTATTTTTTTCCCTTCCTCTGCACCCACATTGCACCTACAGGACTTAACACAGCACCATACAGGACCCACAGAACTTGCCATCCACCTATGTTGCACCCACAGCACTTGGCTTGCACTCATTTTTCACCTACACGATTTGGCATGCCACAGTGTCACTTTGCCCCACAGAACTAGCCAGTGTCACTTTCCACATAGTACATGTTATTTTGCCCCACAGACCATGCCACAGCATAACTTTGCCAATTAAAATATGCCCGTATTTAATCCTTTGATATGCCATGATTTAGCCATTCAATATGCCAGGATTTTGCCCCCCAATATGCCATTTAATATGCCAGGATATTGCCCCTCAATATGCCAGGAGTTTGCCCCCCAATATGCCATTTAATATGCCAGTATTTTGCTCTCAATATGCCAGGATTTTGCCCCCAATATGCCATTTAATATTCCAGGATTTTGCCCCCAATATGTCATTTAATATTCCAGGATTTTGCTCTCAATATGCCAGGATTTTTCACCCAATATGCCATGTAATATGCCAGGATATTGCCCCCAATATGCCATGTAATATGCCAGGATATTGCCCCCAATATGTCATTTAATATTCCAGGATTTTGCTCTCAATATGCCAGGATTTTGCCCCCAATATGCCATTTAATATTCCAGGATTTTGCCCTCAATATGTCATTTAATATTCCAGGATTTTGCTCTCAATATGCCAGGATTTTGCCCCCAATATGCCATGTAATATGCCAGGATATTGCCCCCAATATGCCATGTAATATGCCAGGATATTGCCCCCAATATTCCATGTAATATGCCAGGATATTGCCCCCAATATGCCATGTAATATGCCAGGATATTGCCCCTTAGTATGCTCGTTATGCCACCCTCCTCCCCCCTTCCCCAGACCCCAGTACTTACCTCTTTGCTGCTCCGTCTCCCGGTGCTCTGAAGGTCCGTCGCTGTGAGGGAAGCGTTGTGAGCTCCCCTCCAGCCGCACGGATCAATAAAGTTTGTTTTAAAAAACCACACTTTGCGGACCGCGCGGCTGGAGGGGAGCGCACAAGACTTCCCTCACAGCCACGGACCTGCACCGGGGGGATAGAGCAGGAACGAGGTAAGTTTTTTTTTTTTTGAATGCAGGGGACGCCACTGCTGGGACCTCCCCTGACGGCCTCGGCCGTCACAGGGCATTTGCCCGGTGTGCCCGATGGCCAGTCCAGGCCTGCTGATCAGATACACACACTGTGAGCATGCGAATGTGTGTATTTGGTCAGCATTTGAGTGTGTATGTGTGTGCTTGTGTGTGTACACGATCAGCATATGAATGTGTATATATGTGTTAGTGTTCACTTTTAGGAGACATCAATAAAATATTCTCAGAATAATTCTGAGAAAAATATAATTCCAGGATCTGTGAATTCCTAAATGCTCTGTTTTAAGGATCGTCTTAAATATGAAATTTATACAGTTAATTTTTATTAACTAATATATTTAATTATGAGTGTCTGTGAGGGCCTCATGTTCAAGTTTCGCCTAAGGCCTCACAAAGTCTAGAGCCGCCTCTACCTAAAATCTACAGAATTTTGTCCAGCTTTGGTTTAACCACTTAACTACCTCATGCGATATTCCCGTGATTGCACCCTTATGACAGGA
This sequence comes from Pelodytes ibericus, assembly GCA_036172795.1. NCBI lineage: Eukaryota > Metazoa > Chordata > Amphibia > Anura > Pelodytidae > Pelodytes > Pelodytes ibericus. Next base: position 29,577,887 of record CM069858.1, read on the forward strand.
TAACCATTGCTGCAGTACAGATTTGTGTACAGTTTGTACTTTAGTACATTCTTGCCAACTGTCATGATTCCTGTTCTAGGAAATGAATGGCTGATGTCGAGAGGGGACAAGGTTATCTGATGCCCGTGTGATGTCATGCAACGCTGTGTGAGATTGATCTCCAGCCTACACACTACAGATCCAGGATGCCTGGAGCCTATTTCTTTGACTGTATAAATGACTTGCTAAACATACACAGTTTAAACTCATTGCTGCGATTTTAAAGCTGGGACAGACCTGAATATGATTGGACAGAGACTGTTGACAACTATGTATGTATATCCGGAAAGAGGGGAGAGAACAAACTGTCTCTGCAGGTTCCTTATGCTGTGACTTTAATAACTATGCGAACACTTTGTCGTGACTATTTTTAGAACATTACAAATTGTATTTATTTTTATTTTGCTTGTGTCATAAAAGACAAACAGAAGATTTACTATAGAGACACAAAAGCCATGTGAGGATTATAGACCTTTTGAACAGCCTTATGAAGGTCAGGGTACATTTCAGTATAAGGGTACATCCATGTACTCTAATCTTAAATAACAAACTCAATACATATAGCTGTTTTTGTGTCGCTTAATTTTATTCTTTACCACTTTTTATTGCCCATTGTCACATATTTAATTATCAGCATTTACCTGGGACCTACTTAAACCTGTAGAGCCATTAAGCTGTACCCATATGCTTGTTTCTCTTCTCTATTCCAATATGTTTATGCCTTTCCTTGAGCAGTATGTAACTACATATGTCTGCCAAGTATTGATTGTGTTTTTCAGAGGTCTTCAATGTAAATCATAGTGATTGCTTTTATTATCCTAAGTTTTTAGAGCAGAATTCATAAAACTGTAATTAAAACATAATCACATAGCAAGACATTGTTTTGTGTAGATATCCTTATTATTTTTTTCTTTCTAAACACCAGATATCAATGTGTCAGAGAGATGGGTTGTATTTACAGCAGGGTGGATTAATATCAATTAATTTTTTTTAAAAAGTCCCCAAAAAATTTGATTTTTTTATTTAAATCTGATTATTTTTATTTTTATTTAAATAGGATTTTATTGATTTAAATCAAATTTATTTTAAGGAAATGCTTTTGGATGAAAAATCTGTCTAAAGCTACATTTTAGTACAAGGCTTATTCAGCATGAAATAATCTAAGTGATCTAGTAATAATCTTGTGATCTAAATCGCAAGCACCGCTAAAACAGTGCTGCTTTAATGCCTCGAGGTTGAGGCATAAAGCAACACCGGAATATGGTGCCCAGGGCACCCGCAATCGTTCCACAGAGCTATTCACGGGCACCATATTGGAGAGCAGCATGCTCCTCCAATATGGCTGCTGCCCTCTTGTGGGTAGATCATTGAAAGTGAAAAAAAAAATCCGTTGCTCTGATGCTGTTGCTTGACTGCCCCTAGAGGAAGTCAGCAACATTGCAGTGTAAAAAAAAAAAGACTTAACCCCTTCGCGACAATGGATGTGTCAGGTACGTCCAGCCGGGAACTCCATTCTCTCGATGTAGAGGCAATAGCCAGCACTGAAATATGGGCTTTGGGGCACCCACAATTGCCCCAAGGAGCGATCGTGGGCACCATATTGATGGAGCAGCATGCTCCTGCAATATGGCTATGCCCTCTTGTGGTCAGTGCTTCGGAAGTGAAAAAAAATTCACTTCCGTCACTCTGAATATGTTGCTTGACTGCCCCTAGAGGCAGTCAGAAACATTGCAATGAAAAAAAAGACTTAATTATCTTAAAACTAGGATTAGGGTTAGATTAACTATTAGGGTTAAAATTAAATTAGGTTTAGGATAAGGGATAGGGTTAAAATTAAATTAAAATATATTAAGGGATAGCATAAGGGTTAGAGTTGGGGTTAAAATTAGGGTTATGGATATATTTAGGGTTCGGGTTGTGGTCAAATATAGGTCAAAAGGTCAATATAGGGAAAAAAACACTATTTTTGTTTTTTGCCCAATAACTCGCAAAAAAAGCAGAAAAACATGGTAACGTGCATATTTCTGAACTCAAGGCAACATTTAGAAACTATTTAGACGGTAAGTCACTTCCTTAGCTCTTCAAATTGATTACATTGTGTCGACTCTAAGTGACCTTGCTCTTCTACACAGTAGTGTCTCTTAACAGTGCAACACATTGTCTGATGACATCACTAGAGAAACAGGAAACTCCATTTATTTGAATGAAATTATCCTCATTGGTTCCTGCAGCAATAAAAAAAGGAAATTACTTTTACTTAGCGAATGTGGGTAGTCCTGGTTTCTTGCAAACTGTTGTAATTTCAAATTTCATCTAGCTGTAAAAGTATTTTATATTTTAAGCAAAGCAAAATGTAAAACATGCATTTTAAAGTACTCTGAAAGCACATTAAAATGCATTAACATTTTGACGATGCCTTTTTGGCACCAGACAGTCCCTTTATAGATTATAACTACCAGCAAGAATGAATCTTTAAATTTTTAAATCACAAGTCTTACTGACTAGTGATTTAAATCATGATTTAAATCAACTTGAGTATAATATCATCAAAAATAATCTTAATGATCAAATTCATTTTCATATCATGCTGTTCTTCATTAGGATTTTCTCTACAATTGTATGAAATCTAATATAAACTTGGTTAGCTAATTAAATTAAGTTATGTTTTTATAAAAGTTTATAAAACTAAACTACTATACAAGATACATTTTAAGTTTAATTTCAAGTATTGTATTGTTTTTGGCTGTTCTCTGACACAATCTCCCTTCATAAATCTATCTATCTATCTATCTATGTATATATATATATATATATTTTTATATATATATATATATATATATATATATATATATATATATATATATATATATATATATATATATATATATATATATAGTACCTGCACACACACCTGTAATCTACATTTTGTCACAATCCCCCTGTGTTTTTGGTTATATACTTCTGGGAGGGTGTTTAGACTTTTGACTAAACCTAAATGCTATATAGCAACTAAAGGAGTTGCTAGAAAGAAAAGACTTATATCAGCACTCTGAGACGTGAGATTATCAAATTAAAATACACATTTATTTGTCTGTTTGGCTATGGTGGCATACAATCGAGAAAACTGTAATGATATACTCAAAAAACACACACATATAATTATGTAGCTATAAACTGGAATATGTAAAAAAATAAAATAAAAAAAAACACATACAAATAGCTAATCTGATGCCCTGAAGCACTAGCCGCATTTACTTCTGTCCCACTGGCCAGTGTAATGATTATAATATGCTGATATGATACTCAGGATCCATGTAAGTGATTTATAGATGTGCTGATAATCAGATCCTGGGTGGTTGTATCATCATAACTGGAAAGTGGGTAACAGCACAAAATTAGAGCGCAAATAAATTGAGAAACAGAGAAAAATGATGGGGCATTTTGAAGTTCTGGCATCTTAAACTTACTTATATGTAGGTTTTTTTGTTTTATATTGTGACCAACCAATCTCAAATGCTATTCAGCTACAACACACATTTTTCCTTCAGGATTGGCACAAATTGTCTTGTTGATGTTGTCACCTTTTATGCTGACATACTGACGTTATTTTTTGTCAGTAGTCTATTTTCAACCACACTTTGATGTCCTAAAGTTGAACCTTGAAAATATATAAATACAAACAACACTAATAGTGTGATACAGTTTGGACTCAAAATGATGTGAAGTGGGTAATCACTGCACTCACAAACAGCAGGTACTCAACGCGTTTAACAGCTTCATCAGGAGAAAATCGTGCATATGCAATAGGGGGCTGCGTTCAAGTTGTTTAGCAAGTATTATTATTGTTTTTCTACACGATTTGTTTACACCGTTTTTTCACGTGTTACTTTGATATCCTAACTTAGATCTTGCCTATAATAAACTAACAATGGAATCTAGAATACCTGACACTTCACTTCACACAGGAATTACCTGTAGCAGGATTGCACTGACTGGGAGCTTGAAGGAAACTGAAGATAGAACTCAAATGGGCAGGGCACATTTAAATAGGAGCTGAGAATAGCCAATTTGAAGTCATACATTTATTTAAGTGACTCCATGGGTATGTTCATTTGAATGATATATAATGAAGGCCCTTTTTTTATTGGTATTTAGGATTTCCAGTTCTCATATTCTTATCAATAAAGATCCATTATGTTATACTGCATTATGAATTTGGCTTTAGCCACTACTGTACAGCATTAGCCCTCCTAGGGAACTGTATAATGCACTGACAACTGTATAATTGTGCATGTCACTTTTGGTCTAAAAGTCTCCTATTGAGGACTCCTTTATTTATTTTAATATAAAGATTTCCAGTGAGGATTCCTTTATAAAGCATATGACAATTTAATATAAAGATGTCATTTAATATAAAGATAACACTGGTCCTGCTCCTACCGGTATAATAATATCATTATTCTTCCAGGTTCGTGCACCCCTCTGTGACATCGCAAGTAACATCAGGAGGTCTTTTGGCAGAGACTCACAGGATCCGTGTGATCGTTGGCCAGGAACAAAAAGTGGCATTTTGGTGCTTACGTCCTCTGGAATGCAAACACCATGCGTCACATGGGGTTAAGGTCTCATTTATTTGAGTTTTTCTCTGCACGAGGGGCACAGCAGCCACAGATGTAAGTTTTGGCCTACATCACTGTGGTATAGCCGATGTCCCTCTAGGTGCAGTGTGCAGGGACCAATACATGTGGTATCATTGCTGAACATATATTGGGGTATTTGGCAGTAACAGATAATAACCCCGGTAAATTCATCCCTGAAGTACAATATGAGTCAAAAAAACAAACCAAAAAATACTACTGCAAACTTTTCAAAGATTGGTGGCAAAATGGCTGCACAAAAATTGTAACATACCCTGGGTTATTTACTTTTGAAAAAGTTGTACATGCAGAGGGGGGGGGGGGGGGTTCTGGCATTTATCAACCTTACAATGTCACTAATTTAGAAAATAAATGGCTTTGAAATAGCAATGTACACATTGCCTTTTCTAATTTCCCCAAATAAGTAAAAACCTACACACAAAAAAAATAATTTCATTAGCTGTTGTAGATGAGTAAAAAAAAAATCAAGTACAATGTGAAAAAGTGTTTTTTTCACCATATTTTGTAATACTTTCTATAATAAATGATATCATACAAATTTGTTTGGGTCCAGTAAATCAGAAATCACTTGTCACGCTTTGTATCTTAATGTTTAATTATAATTATGATTTGATAACCTGTTAACTGCCCCTCCTCTGATCCCATGCCAGACCGGGCTGCCTGCTTGGAAGCATGGCAGCAGCCAGTCAGATGATGAACTGGAATGTACTATCACATGTACATGCTAGTTTATCCTCACACTAGGGACAACTAACTTTTCACTTCTATATTAGAAATATCCGGTATTTTTTTTTCCGGTCGGGCAGGAGGGATCCTGTGTAATTTGCAGCCCTCCTGTGCTGAGGTGGGAGCTGCCATCGGCAGGGAAGCTCCAGAGTTTACAGGCAGCAGCAGGTGTGTTCCTGTGTGTCAGTCTCAGCCTCTCAGCCCTCAGTAAGTCGTCTCCCCCCAAATAAATAAGTTCCCTTGAAAAACACTCAAAAAAAAGTTTATTTGTCCTTTAATCTGGTAGAGACATATGGGGCTATTCACTAAAGGTGAGCTGAGTTGAGTAGCAGGAGAGATCACATGAATAGCAGGTGAGTTAAAGTAAATAACAGGTGAGTTAAGTGAGATGAACATTTTTTCTCACCAATTCAGCAATTCAGAGTAAACCTAACTACAAAACACACAGTAAGACACATAATGAACACAACATAATCAGTTTAACTGTAAATCCAGTCAACACCGAACAATGGATGTTGACTATCAATTATTGTCACTGATACTGATTGTAATCCTTCAGAGTGGTCTACTCACAGAATTGTACATTACACATAACCAATATACTAACAGAATATGACTAACTAACAATAGTAAAGTATAGAGTTAAGCCAGGGCCCGTAATCTATAGGGAGATGTTTGGCCCTCAGGCTCCTCCAAGAACCCCAGTCAAGCAGGCTGTCAGGATTCACTTCGTGACACACTTACTTGCTGTGTTTTTTTTTTTCTTTTTCAAAACCATCCCAGTCAACAAGTTCAATGGGTGTTCTTAGCCTGTTAAAGTAGACTCTTACAAAATTCCATGTTTTGGTTAAGTACAGCAGAGAATATTAGGTCCTGCTGGGCCATGTGAGTACAATTTGGGTGCTGGGGTAAGTTCTGAGTGCAGAGTCAAATCCTTTGTGCAATCTGGGTGCTGGAGTAAATCCTTGAGTGCAATGTGCGTGCTGGGGTAAGTATTTGAGTGCAATGCAGGAGCTGGGTAAGTTCTGGGTGCTGGGGGAAAGTTAAAGTAAAGTAAGTTTAACCCTTCTCCCTATAAATCCTGCTTTTTATGCAAAAGAAGGCAAAAAGAACTCCCCTAATTAAGCTACTTCGAATTTTGCTGCTTACAGGGAAAAAATTCTTCTTGGCTCTGAAACACAGTCAAATTTCTCTTTGGATCAAGAAACTCGAAAATATTATATGAGGGGTTTATGTGAACATAGAAAGACTTATGGCTTGAGTTACATATTATTTTTATTTGTTTGATACCGACAAATAGGGTACAGAATACATGTGGAAAAAAATATATATATCAACGTAAGTAAAAATAAACCTGAACATTACATAAACGTATTCATTATACTCACAAACTGTCTGGAGCAAGACCTCGTCAATAAACCACCAATGGCCCAGTAACAGCGGTCAGTATTAGGTGACACAGTTCATCTGCACTTTTTTCTGCATACACCAGACAGATTTACACTATGCAGGAATGGTAGTCCAATACATTGTGTAGCTGTATTACCACAATATGTTTTGCTGTAACATATCCAGCTTCAAAAAGAGGCGACAAGGTGTACATCAAATCTCCAGTCACCTTAATCAATCAGTTTTTGTAACTTTATACAGCTTTCTTCACTTTTAACTGAAGATACAACTGGAGAGTCATATTATGCTTTTCTCTCCTTTTACTGTTAACAGCAAAAACAAACTTGAAAACATGACCAGAACTATCAAACTTGATCAGTGTAGAACATTTGAATAACCAATCAGTGTCCATCAACCCCAATATCAGACTCCCTCTATGTTCTTTCTTGCTCTTTGTTTGCTGCTCCCTGGAGAGTTCAGTTTACATTTTGTAGATGCGTTATTTTTTAGTTAGTGGTTTTACATTTGATTGTGAATATTTTCCAGGGTTTTTTATTCTGGTGATGTTTAAATTGTCAAACAGTGTTACTTATGTCTAATTTAGAGATCCCAATCTCAGGTGTCTTTTTAATAGGTCAGTAATATTTTTCTAAACACATAATTTACAGATTGTTATAAAGGAATATTTCTTTCCACTTACACTCATATTCAGCAGTTATTAAAAGCAACTGACATTTTCAAATGGGAATATTCCATGACTCTCAATGGCTGTTACAGGCGTCATCCTCTGGGTGGCTTGTTCTCTTGTATATAGTGCAATTGCAACACAGTTTAAGTATCCAGTAGTGTCAGTTTCATCCATTTCCTTACAACTATCAATCATCCCCATCTTCTGAGAAATTTAATTTATATGTCGTTTATACCGGATAGGTAGATCTTGTTGTGAGTGATCACTAAATAAGTATTATTTTTACTATTTGTTAATATGTATCTATTTAGTCCCTGATTCTTTTATAATAACATAGTGATTAGTAAATATTATATTACTGTAACGGACCGTCTACCGGACGAAGTAGACCCTCTGTCCGTTGTGGGAAATCACCTCCTTAGTCCCCACTTACAGCTCAGCATTCACCCAGCAAGTCTTTCCTGGACCATTGCTCTTTGTACCCAAATAGACAGGACATCTAGCAGTTAGGTACAGCAAGATTGAACAACTCTTTTTTTTGTGATTTACACAGCACATATACACCAAACTGCAATCAGATAACACTTGATTAAACAATAGAAAACTTAAACACATCACCAGTAAAGCAGTAGCTTGCCACTTTAATCTGGAGCCAGACGCAAGGTAGTCAGACTGGGTGCCTGACATAATTAAACAATGGAAGGCTTAAACACATTACAGACAGGGTCCATAATCTACAGGGAAGTGTTTGGCCCTCAGGCCCCTCCAAGAACCCCAGTCAGGCAGGCTGTCAGAATTCACTTTGTGACATATCTCCTTTTTCGGGAAGAGACTGACACCGGAAGAGCCCCCAGACGGGGTGACTCCTAAGTCAGTCTGTATAGTGGTCTCCCCATGGCCATTCACTAGTTTGCAGTCCCCACACTTTGTTTGTTCAAAAATAGCACTTACCCGACCAACCTCCACCTCTCCCGAAACATGCATCTGCCGCTGGGGAGAAAGGCCAAATGTTCCTTCTCCCAGAAATCCTTTCAGCCGCTGTGGAGCAGATAGGGTGGCAGGGTTAGCTGGGCTCGATACTATGGGGGTATCCAATTTAGTCCCTGGGAACACTGATGCCAGCACTTCTGCTGGGGAGATAACATCCCGGCAAGGCACAGTTTTAGGGGTATACTGCAGGGAACAGGACAAGGTGGCTGTGGTACCCATGCAAAGGAGTTGGGGAACAGTGCTAACTGCCAAACATTCAGGAGACCCAGGTGTGGAGACCAATGTCCCATCCACCCCTCCTGTGTCATTTTCAAAAGGTAAAGGGGTTAAATCCATGGGATGCAGTGGGCAGAGGCCAATTGCACTCTGCTCAGATGCTGGCACCTCTGCCAGGTACAAAAACTCCCTAAGCGGCAGGGGTGGACAGAGGCCAGCGGCACTCTGCCCCATTGCCAGCTCTTCTGCTGGGACATAGGGCGGGTAAAAACCAGGGATTGCGTTCCAATAGGTCTCCTTGAACCCAGGTGGAGGTGAGCACAAGGAGGGCAGGTCCTGTTTGGTTTTGGGGAACGGTGCCAGCAGTTCAACTGGGCATTCAAGGGGTGGCAGGGGTAACGGGTCTGGGGACGTGATGTCAGCCGGGGCCTCCACAGGAGAAATGGGACACAGGTCTGGAGTCTAGGGTAGGGGCAGGCAGGAGCCAGCAGCAATCTGCCCGGATGCCAGCTTTTCCACTAGGTCATCCACGGGGGTAAAGGGGCACAGTTCTTGTGTCAGTGCATCTGCTGGGGGAGGAGCAGCAATGATACTCACAGTCTCATAGGCAGGGGGCTGTATGTGGTGGAGTAGCTGTATGTATGCCTTCTCTAGCTCCTCTTCTTGGGTCACCAAATAGTCCTGATCAGCCTTCAGTTTTGGTACAGTGGGAATATTTGCCTCCCTTAACTCCCGGAGTTCTTCCCACCGGTACTCTGTATCACTCCCGAAGCCCGGATCCAGCTGGAGATTTTCCAATAACAATCCAGGGCCACCAAAATCATAGCCCTCTGTGGGAGTGTCATCCTCCAGCTCAGGGTATAGCTGTGTGGCATACCACCGTAAAGCCCGGTATCCACAATCCAGGACCATCTCAGCATGGACAAGTTCCCCTAACTCAGCCACCCAGTCTTTTTGGGGCTGCTCACCCAGATATGGCATTCTATCACTCAGCAGGCTCACATACCATTCCTGGGAGCTGGGGAGGACCTTTCCCCGGTACTCCTGGTCCCGTATGAGAGCGTTCATCCACAGATTCAGGCGTCTGCAAGCTCGCTGTAACATCTCATCCTGCGGGACCGGACCGGTCATCAATTTGTAGTTAACAACCAAGGGGGCTGCAGTACCATCCTGGTACTCCCTGGTCAACAAGCCAGTTTTGCAATATTTATAATCCACGGCCATCATGCCGACTTCTTTCCCTTGCTGGTGCTCTGCTGCTTATCCACTGGGCTCTTGCAAGGAGGATCCCACCGCTTGCCACCAATGTAACGGACCGTCTACCGGACGAAGTAGACCCTCTGTCCGTTGTGGGAAATCACCTCCTTAGCCCCCACTTACAGCTCAGCATTCACCCAGCAAGTCTTTCCTGGACCCTTGATGACAAGCCCACCAATAAACGAGTGGCATTGTTCCAATAGTGCTGCTACTATCTCTTCCAGTAATCACTCTAGGTTTAGGAAACAGCAGAAGCTTTCCAGTTTACTTTGGTTCAATATCAAAATTTGCCTTGGACGGGTCAAGTGAAGTTTGTCCTTGATGCGGAAGATAGATATAACGGCAGTGTGTGTTTAACCCCTTGGACTAGGACTGTCCTGTGTGGCGAAGTGTTAAGGACACAGGACGGACACAGGATGGACCCAGTCCGTGCTGCAGCAAAACGAGCACTGAAAGTGATTTTCTTTCAGTGCTCCACCGTGCAATACTAAAAAAAATGCCATCGGCATTTCCATCGATCCGGAGAGCGATGGAAATGCCAGTTTTAAAGGCTCAGTGCCTTTAAAAAATGAGCATAGGAAACTAATTTAATCGCTTCCTATGTCTCTGTAAGTGTTGCTGACTTGCCTCACAAGTCGAGGCAGTCAGCAGCACTAAAAAAGCACGATCTTGGTCACTGTGGGACCAAAATGGCACTGCCCTTCTAAGGGCAAGAGCACAGAAAGTTGCTACTTCCTGTGGTCTGGAGGCTGTCACACGATTGCCTCATTACAGAAGCAACCTGTGACTGCCAGGCAGACTGTCAGGCAATGCAGATGAGACCAAATGGCTTTTATAAAAGCTAGTCCCTGCATTTAACCCCTTCCCTGCCACTGCGTAAGCAGTGATCTTGCACATCAGGGAATTTTTTGCTATTTGTGCAATTTTTAAGGGTTGATTTATTTGTGCTACAAAAACTCTTCTAAGAGCTATTAACCCCTCCCTTGCCGTAGATCACTGCTTACGCAAAGATATTGATGCCAAAACAATTTTTATCTGCCTGCATTTTTTTTTACATCTGCTAGGGAGCTACTTGTAAAGTAAAAATATTTTTGATTTTTTTTTAAGCTGTCGGAGCACATGCATAGCAATCAGTAACAGCAAATTAGTGGCAAAGGCGGTTTGGTGATTGATCAGATGAGCATCAGCATTTGCCTGGTCAGATCAATATTTGTGAATATTGATCTGACCAATTTGGATCTGCCTCCCTCTCCTCACTTACATTTTTGTGAGGGAAAAAGACAGATCAGTATTAGTGTTAAAATACAATTTTATAACATTGTCAGGTTTTATGAAAGCCATTCCCTGTGTAGTAACCCGTTCCCTACCATTGATCACTGTATAAGCAGTAATCTTCGACAGCAACACTTTTTTGCTGTCTGCATTTTTAAAGGATTAATTTCTTTGTACTGTAATGTATTACAGTACTACATAGGCTCTTCTAAGAGCTATTAACCCCTTCTTTGCCGTAGATCACTGCTTACGCACTGATTCTAAGGCCACTGACTCAAGGTTCAATTTCGACCCTTGTCAGCTTTATGATACATAATTTAGTGATGTATCAGAAAGCTGCTGATCCCTTGCCACAAGGAGTCGTGGGTGTCTAATAAAATATATGGTTGGTGGGGGTAAATTACATTGGCTGACTTCAAAGATATATCCCAAATAGGACATGTTGACTACGTGACAAAATTCAAAGTTGGAACACTGAGATGCACACCTCACAAATGTGTCCTTTTACCCCCAAAAAAACTCCAACAAACCTATACATGGATGGTATTGTTGTACTTGGGAGATGTTACTGATGTTATACCAGAATCTGTGAATTCATGCCTGAAGTACAATGTATGTGGATACAAAACTCAAAACAATTACTAACCAAAACTTTGAAAAGGCTGGTGGTAGGATTGGTGCATGGAAAGAGTAAAAATACCACCATCTGACTTCAAAAATGTCTCAGCTGGGACATTGGCGCAGGTTTTCTGAATGTCAGAATTCCAAGTTGGAAAACCAAAAAGCGCACCTCTCAAATGTGGCCTTTTAATCCCTAAACAAGCTGATAAACCTATGCATGGGTGATATCCCTGTACTGAGGAGATGTTGCTGAAGATATATTAGGGTGTGATTTGGCAGTGACATATATCAAATTCTGTGAATTCATGTCTGAGGTACAGTGTATGTGAAAAAAAACACCAAAAAATTACAAATTTTAGAAATTTTGTATCAGCGGTTTTTTTGTTATCTTTTGTAGATGAGTATACGATTTTTCAAATAAAAGTCCGAAAAAAATATTTTTTTTAATTTTTTGCCACATTTTATTATTTTTTTTTTTACATAAAATGATATGCTATTATCAAAATAATGGTATCAAAAGAAAGCCCTTCCAATTCTGATAAAAACAATATATAGTTTATGTGGGTACACTAAATGAGAGAGAAATAAATTAGAGCAAAACACAAACACCGCACAAATGTTAAAATAGCCCATGCCACAAAGCGTGAGAAAAGCCAAAACAGTCATGTCACTAAGTGGTTAATTTATCTACCTTTGTGAGAGTGACTTCTCAACTCTGGTCCAACTGGAAACAAAATGTAGGAACAGAATGACCACTGAACAAGACGTCAGAGTTACTTTGTCTACCATTGCCCTAGACTTTGAAGCACTTATCAGGAGCAACAAGCATCCCCAGCTTTTCAATTGTTCAATTAGTCTCTTATGTTTTAATACATTTTTATTTTATTGGGTTTTTCGATCAATAGCTCTTTCAATTTCACTTGCACTGCGATTACTGCACTATTCATTTTGCGAAGAAGAGCTGTTTTTTTGTTTGTGAACAGTGCATGTATGCATTGTGGAATAAATTATGTTTTAGAAATTAAATTCTTTTTGGGTTGTGACTTAATGACCAAGAACAAATGTGGACCCTGAGGTTAGACAGATTGACAACCACTGATATAGTGGATGGCAGGCCCAAGTCAGCTGCTTGACATTTTATTCCCCAAAAGTCCCTTACTGAACAAATTTTCTGGGCCCCCTACCCGCTCCCCCATCCCCCCGCCAACAATATCTCCCACTCACCCCACCAGCAAGTGGGGCGAGTGGGAGATATTACTGGTCAATATGCCAGTAATATTTTGCCACTCAGTAAGTCAGTATTTTGCCACTCATTATGCCATTCTTTTGCCTCTCAATATGCCATTCTTTTGCCATTTAATATGCCAGTATTTTTCCCTTCAGTATGCGATTATTTTGCCATTTAATATGCCAGGATTTTTCCCCTCAATATGCCAGGATTTAGCCATTCAATATGCCATTCTTTTGCCAATTAAGCCTTCAATTTGCCAGGATTTTGCCCCTCAATATGCCAGGATTTAGCCATTCAATATGCCAATTAAGCCCTCAATATGTCATTCTTTTGCCAATTAAGCCCTCAATATGCCAGGATTTAGCCATTCAATATGCCATTCTTTTGCCAATTAAGCCCTCAATATGCCAAGATTTTGCCCCTCAGTATGCCAGGATTTTGCCCCTTAGTATGCTCGTTATGTGCCACCCCCCTTCCCCAGTACTTCCTTGCTGTTGTCTCCCGGTGCTCTGTTCTGCAGGTCCGTGGCTCTGAGGGAAGTAACTCCAGTCGCATTTTTTTTTTTGAACAAACTTTATTGAAGCCACACGGGTGGAGGGGAGCGCAGAACGCTTCCCTCACAGCTGCAGACCGGCTTAACAGAGGGTAATTTTTTTTTTCCTGGTGTGACCTGGACCTGCCAGGCCCAGGACGCCAGTATCGTCACCCTGGTGTCATGCCTCGGTATTTGTGGGTGACACAAAATTATGTAAGGTAATGCAGTCTAACCTTAATGTTTCTTCAATGCACGAATATTTTCATTTTAGACGAATGTCATGTTATACATTATAGGAAAAATAATATAATGCAGCATATAGATTAAATGGCATTTCCCAGGGGGAAAAACTATTAATGAGAATGTTTTAGGAATAATTGCAGACAACAGACTTAGCAACGGTGCACAATGCAAATGAGCAGCTGCAAAGGGCAATAAAAGATATTGCCATGTATAAAACATGGAATTAATTCACAGGAGGAAGATATCATCTTACCTTTTCACAAGTCAATGGTAAAACCTTGCCTTGAATATGCGGTGCAATTCTGGGCACCAGTCCTTAAAAAGGACATTATGGAACTAGAAAAAAAGTAAAGGAGGGCTACAAAATTATTAATAGGATTGGGGGATGTTAGTTCTGAAAAGTAGAATAAAGGATCACAGGAACCAGCACTCAAGTGGAAAGTAGTGGATTTATTCCTTCACAAGCAACATTTAAACCCTGTGAGGGGTCTTTTTCGAGCTTAAACCATGTGACAACAAATGCAACTTTATATATATATTTCTCAGTGTGAACAGCAATCAATTACAATTGGGGGCGTAACACACAATTAAAAACAAATGACCTTTGAAGCTGAAGACATGTGAAGTCCTAAGACAATTTAGATTTATATTTATAGGCATAGCATTTCCCACATCATATTTACCATTCCAAGTTTTAAACACATATGTAAAAAAATAAAACCAAGGAACAATTCTATGTCTAAAAATTTTTTTTAGAAGAAAAGCCGAAGAATAATATATTTAACACATATAAACATTCATTTGTTAATAATATGTTTTAAAGGTACAAGAGCAACTATGTTTCAGTTGACTCCGCAGACTGATCTGGAAAAATAAGAAAAGAAATTGTGTAAGATATAATTTAATATTATACTATCATCAGTAATATCAGAAATACCAGTGCTGACTTTTATTTATGTCTCTAATCACAACCTTAAATATACACCCTGTTCCAAATTATTATGCAAATTCTATTTAAGTGTCACAAAGATTAAATATTTTGTTTTTCATTTTAACCCCTTCGCGACCGATGACGGTCCTTGACCGTCATCGGTAAAAACACACTTAGTGACCGATGACGGTCCAGGACCGTCATGCAGGTCTGATCGCGGTATGCACGCTGGCATACCGCGATCGCGCTACTAACGGCATGGCTAAGTGTCTCGATACCGAGACACTTCAGCCATGCCGGTTGAGGACCCCCCGGGAACATCCGGGCACTGTGACAGCCAATCACAGCGCCCGGATGTTAATAGCTGTCAAAGCAGGTGCCTGCTTTGACAGCTCTAGTCTCTCCCTGCTCCACGGTGATCGTGGGGCAGGGAGAGACTAAATATAGTGTGTCAAACCTCCCCCTGGTCCCCCCCAGTAACAACCAGCCCCCCCAAAGGATTTTTTTAATAAAAAAAAAAAAACGTTTATTTTTTTTTTTTCCTATTGTGCTAATCCTAAATCTTGGGTTAGGGTTAGAGTTCATCAAAACCCTAATCCTAGAGTTAGAATTAGGGTTTGTACTAACCCTAACCATAGGGTTAAGGTTAGAGTTAAATAAAAATAAAAAAATGTAAAAAAAAATTAAAAATTAAATAAATAAAAAAATTTCAAATAATAATAATAAATTGTATAAAAATAAAAAGTTATTCCGTAGAGGACCAATGACATGTTATGTCTGTCTGTGGTCCTCTAGGGATATTTTATTTAAAAAAAAAAAGACTGCTAGTGGGGCCAGTGCTTTGCATTGGCCCCCAGCAGTAGATAGGGGCCCGCAGCAGCTGGATATTTGATCCATGCAGCCACAGGATAGCAAGGATAGCAAAAATCGGTGCTTCCTACTATAGACTACATTTCCTATTCTGCTACGGTAGCTTTTGGCTGGCTGAGCATGATAGGAAATGTAGTCACAAGTATTACATAATAAATACACGTTTTAAAGCTGCAATAACCATATCCTAAATTTTGCCCTGTACCTGCCACATAACCCTAGCAAACCTATACATGTGGGGTACCGCTATACTCAGGGGAAGTTGCTGAACATATATTGGGGTTTTGTTTGGCAATAAAATAGACGAACCCCTTTAAATTCATACCTAAGTTTCAAAGTGTGTGGAAATAAAACACACAAAAAATTACTACGTCAAAACTTGTCAAAGATTGGTGGTAAAATGACAGAGTGAAAAGTGTCAAATTACCCCAAGTTGAATGCCCTGGGATGTCTACTTTATAAAAATGTGTACATGTGGGGGGTTATTCAGCGATTTATATCAGATATCGGTGTTACAGTGTCACTAACGCTAATTTTTTTTAAAAATGGTTTTGAAACAGCTAAATGCTACTTGTATTTATTAACCTAAAACATGCAAAAAAAAGCAAAAAAACATATAAACATTGGGTATTTCTGAACTCAGGACCTATAGTCGAATCTATTTAGCACGTTTTTTCATTAGCTTTTGAAGCTTAGTAAAAGAATTTACAAAGAAAAGTCAGGAAAAGTGTTTATTTTTTTTAATTTTAACCATATTTTACTATTTTTTACACAATACAATAAATTATATGAACAAAATAATGTCATGAAAAGAAAGCCCTTCTTGTCCTGAAAAAAACAATATATAATATGTGTGGGTACAGCAACTGACAAAGAAGAAAATTAAAGCTAAACACAAACACCTCAGAAGTGTTAAAACAGCCTCGGTCACTAACGCACAACATTCCAAAAACAGTCTGGTCATGAAGGGGTTAACTCATGGAAGCAATTGTGTCTCAGGGCTCTTTTGATCACTGAAAACAATCTCGGACACCTGTGATAATTAGATTGCCAGGTGAGCCCAATTTAAGGAAAAACTACTAAAGGAGGGTGTTCCACATTATTAAGCAGAGAACCATGTTCATGCAATATGCGGAAGAAAAGGGATCTTTCTGCTGCCGAAAAGAGTGAAATAGTTCAATGCCTTGGACGAGGTATGAAAACATTAGATATTTCACGAAAACTTAAGTGTGATCATCGCACTATTAAGAGATTTGTGGCTGATTCAGAGCACTGATGGGTTCGTGCAGATAAAGGCACACTGAGGAAGATTTCTGCCAGATCCATGCATCGGATCAAGAGAGCAGCTGCTAAACTACCATTACATAGCAGTAAACCGATATTTAAAGCTGCTGGTGCCTCTGGAGTCCCATGGACATCAAGGTGTAGAGTCCTCCAGAGTCTTGCAACTGTGCATAAACCTTTTATTCGGCCACCACTAACCAATGCTCACAAGAAGAAATGGCTGCATTGGGCAGAAAAATACATGAAGACTAATTTTCAAACATTCCTGTTCACTGATGAGTGCCGTGCAACCCTGGATGGTCCAGATGGATAGAGTAGTGGATGGTTGGTGGACGGCCACCCTGTTCCAATAATGTTTTGGGCCTGAATCATGGGAAGAGAGCTGGTCGTCCCCTTTAGGGTCCCCAAAGTTGTAGAAGTTGAAGTAGAAGGAAGAACTATGCTTTCCATAATAAAATCATCTTCATACATGATAATGCACCATCTCATGCTGCAAAGAATACCTCTGCATCAATGGCTGCTATGGGGATAAAAGGAGAGAAAGTCATGATGTGGCCTCCATCCTCCCCTGACCTCAATCCTATTGAGAACCTTTGGAGCATCCTCAAGCAAAAGATCTATGAGGGTGGGAGGCAGTTTACATCCAAACAGCAGCTCTGGGAGGCTATTCTGACATCTTGCAAACAAATTCAAGCAGAAACTGTCCAAAAACACACAAGTTCAATGGATGCAAGACTTGTGAAGCTGCTATCAAATAAGGGGTCCTATGTTAAAATGTAACGTGACCTGTTAAAAAGTTAAAATGTTGTTATAAGTTTGATTGAAATAGCTTTTGATATCAGTAAATATGCTGCAAACACAACAAATGACAATTTTCAGTTCTTTACAACCTATAAAGTGTTTTGAAACTTACTGTGCGTAATAATTTGGAACAGTGCTTTGTAAGTTTTTTATGTTTAAAAAAAATACTGTTATTAGGAGGTTTGTTCAATAAAATTTGAATTTTACTCTTAATAGTTGATAACATGTGAATTATGCTGACTGTTATTTACATCAATTATTTAGGTAAATGAGAAAAATATAATTTGCATAATAATTTGGAACAGGGTGTATTACGCTTTGGATTTCTTCTTTTTCTAAAAAAATGTTTTAGAATTGTTACTTGGTTCCATTATTTTGTACAATACTTTTGAGGTCTTTCTAGTTGAACTATACAACTAAAATCTGGAGAATTCCTATGATCGAAATTTAAGGTAGGCTTTCCAAATTCAGAGTGTGTTTGGAAGTGATCAGCGCATACTGGGTAGCCAAATATCTATGCTTGTCATAGCGAAATTGGTTTGATTCAAATGCTTGCCGATGTTTCGGGTTCCGGAACGGCCAATTCAGCTATTTTGCCTGATCTGGCACCTTCTCTGGCCAGATTGGTCTATATAGGGTAGCCCCTTAGTACTTCCAGTATAGCACTCCCCTGGTTTGATGGATTCATTTATAGTGCTGTTGTTAATTACCAGGTTTCTATAGCTTTCAAGGTATTTGTTGAATTAATGGTGTGCCACTGCAACTGATCTGCCACCTAGTTCGCACAGGAGATCCCTGATACTGATAATCATTAAAATGTGTAAATATATGCATGTTAATATATTATTCATTTATCTGGGCTTTTTTACTTTTTAAACTGATCAGTTCTATGATTTAAAAAAAGTCATTTAAGGGTGTTTTCGCGTTTTTTGTATATTTCGGGGCAATTCGGTGAGTTGTCAGCTCATTTTCAGGCATTTCATGTCAATTCAGATGCATTTTAATGGTAGAAGGATTGCACAATTTAAAGATCAATTCTCATCACCGAATTTTACCATTACCGGTGACTAATGGTAAAATTTAGTTTATACAAAATTATACTGTTTTCTTTTAGTTTGTTCTTTATGATTTGTTTAATTACAAATATCTCTGCATCTTACACCAATGTAACCAAAATGATTTGTGGTTACTATAATCGATATATATATATATATATCTCGACAGTTGTAAGCTACCTAGCACAAGTCTACATCGTAATCCCAAACTTGATCTAAGTGATGTAACAGCGCAGAAACATATCAAGCCTGCTGACCTTGGAACTAATGTCCCATGTAGGACCCGAGCAAGCGGCCTTCAATATGCCTGTCAAACAAAGAAAACAAAAGAGGATTTTCGAAGAACTCGGAGGACACGCTATAAGGTCCTTGGAGTTTGGTCGGTGCTTGTCTGAGAATACCGACTGTTCTTAACATTCAGATCGGATTTGGAGGTTTTTACAACATGCCGTACTAACGTGCATAATTTCTGTTACCAAGAGAAGGGCGAACGTCACTAGTGAGAGCTTTGAACCCCGTAGCCCCGCCCACACGTCCGTTTAGCCCCGCCCACACGTTCGTTTAGCCCAGCCCACTCGCTCGTGTGGTCTGGATACTTCTAGAAGTGATAGTGTGACGGACCGATCTTTATTGCTGAGCAGTAAAACTGCCTTTCCATTGTTACCGTAAATCGTTCTTCATCCGACCCGCACCATGTTGAATGCCAGTAAAACAGCTGCCCACTTTTTCTCTCAGTCGCCACGCAATGCGTGTCATATACTTTCCTTGGCTCAGAAGGTAAGCAAGCCACTTCATGTATACCTGGTCCTATCTCATGCTGACACCGTTGCTCTATGAGGTTATGACAGTGTCATGCTTCTGGCATTGATGGGCAGTAACTGAGCTCCGTGCTGTTTTCTCGTTGTAATCATGCAGTCACAACTCCGCACATGTTAATTCTTCCATTCGTTTTGTATGTCTATGTTACCTGTATGTGGTTTAACGTATGCTGCAATGGCTAGACCATGAGTGGGGCCCTGCTTGAATTAACTGACTGTGTAAAATAGAAGAAGGTGGTACCATCCCTTGTATACAGTATGTCTTATGACCGTGATGGTGAAGGTGTTTGATCACAACATGTCCCCATTATTCCACAGGACTAATAACCTCCAAGTGCTATTCTACCCCACATTGTAGTCCCCCTCTCCCATTTTCTTTGCAGACTATTTTTATTTTAATTTACTTAAATTTCTTTTGTTTCCATTGTTCTATCTCAGTGGCCAACTGTGCTACACTTCCTTCAATACATGATGATGGTGACCTTGTAGGTAGATGCTGAGTGTCACCGATGTGGCAGCTGTGCCACCATTGTCTTTATACTATAGCCATGAAATTACCTACTAGTGAAGGAGAACTCCATTTCACACTTAGAGGAGAAGATGCACACACGTCATGATGGTGCAGTCACTCTATAACACCTAGGTGTATTTGCAGTGGCGGCTCTAGACTTTGTGAGGCCTTAGGCGAAAGTCGAACATGAGGCCCTCACGGACACACATTATTAAATAAAATATATGCAAGTGATAATAAAAATGAACTGTAGAAATAGCATATTTCAAGATCAGACTCAAATCCCAGCTTCTAGAAATGAACAGATCCTAGAATTTTATTTGTCTCATAATTATTCTACAAACATCTATAAACATTTGGTATAGATAAAATTGTGTGCGGCTGACTAACTCACATTGTTATTGCTGTGTCCTAAATGTGAACACTAACACATATCACACAGTCATTCATAGACACACTCAGTGAGCACACACTGACTCACAGACACACTCAGCCAGCACACACTCACAGATACACTCAGCCAGCACACACTGACTCACAGACACACTCAGAAAGCACACAATCACACACTAAGAGAAACACTCAGCCAGAAGGAAAGGTGCTCAATGTTGAAAGTGGTCTCACAGACCACGTTGTGCTAGAAGATTGGCACTTTGTTCTTCCTCACAGCACCGGATGCACTGTGATTTAGCCATTCAAAATGCCAGAATTTTGTCACTCAATATGCCAGGATTTAGCCATTTAATATGCCAGGATTTAGCCATTCAATATGCCAGGATTAAGCCATTCAATATGCCAGGATTTTGCCCCTCAATATGCCAGGATTTTTCCACTCTATGCCAGGATTTTGCCCCTCAATATGCCAGGATTTTGCCCCTCAATATGCCAGGATTTTGCCACTCTGTGCCAGGATTTTGCCCCTCATTATGCCACAATTTTGCCCCTCATTATGCCAGAATTTTGCCTCTCAATATGCCAGGATATTGCCCCTCATAATGCCACTATTTTGCCCCTCACAATGCCAGGATTTAGCCTCTCACTATGCCAGGATTTTGCCATTGTATGCCAGGATATTGCCCCTCATAATGCCACTATTTTACCCCTCATAATGCCACTATTTTGCCCCTCACAATGCCAGGATTTTGCCACTCATTATGCCAGATTTGCCTCTCACTATGCCAGGATTTTGCCACTCTGTGCCAGGATATTGCCCCTCATAATGCCACTATTTTGCCCCTCATAATGCCACTATTTTGCCCCTCATAATGCCACTATTTTGCCCCTCACAATGCCAGGATTTAGCCTCTCACTATGCCAGGATTTTGCCACTCATTATGTCAGATTTGCCTCTCAATATGCCAGGATTTTGCCACTGTATGCCAGAATATTGCCTCTCACTATGCCAGGATTTTGCCCCTCACCTCATTATGCCAGGATTTTGCCCCACACTGTGCCAATATTTAGCCCCTCATTATGCCAGTCTTTGCTCGTTTGTACCACCCTCCTCCCTCCCTTCCCTAGTACTTACCTCCATGCTGCTCTCCGTTGTTTCCTCCGTGCATCTTCTCTCCTGCACGGAGGAAGGAAGTTCCGGTCGCGTTTTTTTTTTTAAACTTTTTTGAAGCTGCCCGGGTTCAATAAAGTTTAAAAAAAAAAAAAAAAAAAAAACGCGATCGGAACTTCCTTCCTCCGTGCAGGAGAGAAGATGCACGGAGGAAACGTCCCAGGTTAGTGTAACAGGGAGCTTAACGGCAGCGTTAAGCTCCCTGATACATCAAAGGTAATAAGGTGAGTTAGGCAGCCGCGAGGCCCCCGTGAGTGCGAGGCCTTAGGCGGCTGCCTAACTCGCCTAATTAGAGAGCCGCCTCTGTGTATTTGGTGGCACAACAAGTTATATTGAAGATATTCTGAAAATATAGCCACTGACTCAACCTAAGATCAGGCCACTCCATTTCTCGATAAAACCTCAATCAGTTTTTAGTTGTTCATTATTTTAAATGTTCTACTTAAAATTAAAACTCCCAGTCATACTACATTTTTTAGTAGTGGTTTCTTGGTCCTAGATATTCTGATGCCTGAAGCAGTGGCTCTCATTGTGGATTCCTAGTTGTTATGAATGAGATTACGACTTAGAAAGTATTTTACTTCTACTAAATTCTAATGTTCTTTTATTACAGGGGCAGTTTAATGGGCTCGGTGAAAAGATCCTTGGATCAATGTGTAAACGTGACTATGCGTAAGTGAGCAATTCTGTTTTCCACAAGATTTTGGGTTGTTTTAGTCAACATAATAATGTGTTAAATCTCTCACCATAAATGTACATATTAGACCCGAGCCAACACACAGCAGTGTTTGTATAACACATTTTAGCTTCCAAAATAACATTCTGAATGTTGTCCCCAACAAGTACAAGTAGATTCCTTTCGTTATTCGCTTTAGTTTGATAAATCCAAACCTATATAATATTTGGATTATCTTACTTATTAGGTTGCGTGGGCTTCTTTGTGTTCACATTTAAGAAATATTCCCAAACATGTTTTCACTGTATGTAATAATGGAATTCCAAATATGCATCTATTATACCAGGGCTTGACAAATTTATTTTGATTTTAGGAGCCAGACATTTTTTTTAGGAGCCAGACAATCACGCAAACATAAACACAATTCATAAACACACACGCCTACTTCACATATATACAAACACACATACTTTACATATACACATATATACAAACACCTCACACACACATATATACACAAACACCTCACACACACATATATACACAAACACCTCACACACACATATATTCACAAACACCTCACACACACATATATTCACAAACACCTCACACACACATATATTCACAAACACCTCACACACACATATATTCACAAACACCTCACACACACATATATTCACAAACACCTCACACACACATATATACAAACAACTCACACACACATATATACAAACACCTCACACACACATATATACAAACACACATACTTTACATATACACATATATACAAACACCTCACACACACACATATATACAAACACACATACTTTACATATACACATATATACAAACACCTCACACACACATATATACAAACACCTCACACACACATATATACAAACACCTCACACACACATATATACAAACACCTCACACACACATATATACAAACACCTCACACACACATATATACAAACACCTCACACACACACATATACAAACACCTCACACACACACATATACAAACACCTCACACACACATATATACAAACACCTCACACACACATATATACAAACACCTCACACACACATATATACAAACACCTCACACACACATATATACAAACACCTCACACACACATATATACAAACACACATACTTTACATATACACATATATACAAACACCTCACACACACATATATACAAACACCTCACACACACATATATATATAAACACCTCACACACACATATATATATAAACACCTCACACACACATATATATATAAACACCTCACACACCCATATATATATATAAACACCTCACACACCCATATATACAAACCCCTCACACACACCTACTTTACAATACATACAAACACACACCCACCTAACACAGTCTTTTCTTGGGGGTTTCTTCTTGATGTGTCCCCCTCCCAGCTGCTTTACCTCACTGCAGGGGAGGGGGACATTCACGCTGCAGCTTAACTCCGTTGGTCGGCGTGCTGAGTGCCAGGATGTCACGTGACGACACCCGGCACTCAGACACGCGTTGCGCGAGGGGGCGGAGCTTGCAGTCTGTGCCATCGGCCATCGGCACAGACTTTACCCCCTCGCGCTGCGGAAAAATCGGATGGCAGCGGCAAGGGGACCAGGAGGCTGACAGCACCCAGGCGCCAGGTCTAATTTCCTGGTCGCCATGGCGACCTGGCGCCTGGGGTTTGTCGAGCCCTGTATTATACCACATATGATGCAGTTACACCATAATGCAGAATAGGCCACTAATATGGCAATTGGAGATTTGTATAAAGTTCTAGGTGAAAAACTGATCCAAACCCACAAAATAGTTGGTTACGTAAGGCTTGTTTCACATGATGCAGTGTTGACTTCATGCTAACGGCAAGAAATTGCCCAGTTTTAATACTGGAACGATCATGAAATGGTCACATTTTGTCATTTTTATTTTTTCTCTTAATGTATTTGTACATCCAGCTCTGAAACTGTTAGAGGAGCGGTTATTGGTATTGATCTAGGAACAACAAACTCCTGTGTTGCTATAATGGAGGGGAAACAAGCAAAGGTATGTATGAAAAGAGTGAATTGTGTAATGCTTATTGTTTAACGGGATTCTCCAGCTCAAAAGCTGAACTTTTATTCACAGACCTTAAAGAGCCAATGAACTGTTTTTCGTTAACTGTACAGTGGCTTTGGTTAGGGGGGGGGGGGTGTATATGTTCTGTACTTTTTAATATACATGCCATTATCTTCTGACTGCCAGCCCCATTTTGTGACGCATGGAGACTGTCCTAGTTACAGGTTATCCCTCTGATAAACCCTTATATTTATATATAGTCATTAGAGGAGACCCTAGCTAGCCAATGATGCCTTCAGATGTAACCGTTCTCTACACATGCTCACAAATAATAGCTTTGTAATTTACTGCATTCATGTGTAGGCAAGACATCCTGTACAATGTACAGGTTAAGACACTGTCAGATGCATTAAACTTGGTTTGATGTCTGCAGTGTCATTAACATTGGTGCCTCATAAATGTTGCTGCTGATGCTTATTCCTCACAGTTGTCTCTTACAGACCACTATTTGTATACACCTGGCTGTACCTGCCTTAAATGTACACCTTACTTTATCTTTTCACAGGTGCTTGAAAATGCTGAAGGTGCTAGAACCACTCCCTCCGTTGTCGCCATTTCAGCTGAGGGTGAGCGGTTAGTGGGGATGCCCGCTAAACGCCAGGCAGTCACTAACCCTGACAACACCTTTTATGCAACAAAACGTTTGATTGGCCGACGATTTGATGATCCTGAAGTTAAAAAAGATATGTACGTTCATAGTAAACTCTTTATTTTAAGTTAAGGAAATTTTAATTGGATAGATCAGCAATAAGTTAGTAAATGGGGAAGAAATATTTGAAATATATGCCCTTTACCTTGCATTATTTCTGTAAGTAAGGAACATAGTTTTTACAACCTATTCGGTGACGGCTTGGCACATGTTAAATACTCTGAATTTGCACAAATCTCCTGCTTAATCGGCTAAGATTATGAGTTTATAGTTGGACCTCAACAGAACAAATTTGTGGTGGATGACTTCTGTGTTTTCCAAACTTGTGCTTCTGTTACTGTCAGAATTAATAGGAATGATACAAATTTCGTTTTCCTTGCTTTGAGAAGTAGAACACAATTGATATTGGTTTTCCAATAGATTTGGGCTATATGGGGTATATTTCTGCACAACATTAAATTCAATATGTTTGTAGAACCCATGCTTTACTATGTGTACCTTTTTTTTTTTTTATTTCAGAAATCCACAGTGTGCAGTAAATATCAGACCACAAAATTACAATTTTCCTTTTTCTTTCCTTCCCAGCAAAAATGTTCCTTTCAAAATTGTACGTGCCTCCAATGGTGATGCCTGGCTGGAAGCACATGGAAAATTATACTCTCCTAGTCAAATTGGAGCATTTGTGTTAATAAAAATGAAAGAGACTGCAGGTTAGTAAAGAAGAAAAAAATACTTGGGACCAGAAGTATTTTGGATAACAGATTATTTTCCAATAAGATATAATAAGATATGTTAAAGCCTCTCCGCACTCATGAAATACAGCATTATCAATGCAAATACTGTAAATGCAAATAAATCACTTTTTCTGTGATGTGAGGCATCGTTGGGAACCTGCTGTTGATGTGTCAGGCCTGCACACGTGCCACTGTGTTACCATGTGTGGGCGTGGGTAATGTGAGAATGTATGGAAAGGCTTTATTGCAGTTTAAGGTTCACTAAGCTGAAAATGGATGTTGACACGCATAAAAACTATACCGATTTGCAATAATTGTTACATTTTATTCTAATTTTCAGAAAGTTTTCTCAATCATCCTGTCAAGAATGCAGTTATTACTGTACCTGCTTACTTCAATGACTCTCAGAGGCAGGTCAGTCGTTGCTGAAATGTATACTTCCATTTGAGAGATGGAGTTTGTTTATGCTAATTAAATCCCCCTACCACCCTGGGACTGATGGATAACAAAAAGTGCTCCTTTCCATTATCATTGTCAAGCCCTGTTCATATTCACAGATGTTGCTGATGTTTTCCTTGGGAATTCCTGTGCATTTCTAAGTATGTAGACTGAGACCCTCATCTACCATTAGCCTTTCCATTCCTCTTATTTGATCAAATATTTGTAAATTTTGAGCCTGGCAAATCATTTTTCTAGCATAGAACATATATTTTTTTAATTTCTCTTGTAAGCATAACGTAGATGATTAGACCTCCATTTTAAAATAAAACATAACATCTAATTTGTATTTACAATATTGCTGTTCTTTATTTCAGGCAACAAAAGATGCTGGACAGATCTCTGGTCTGAATGTTCTCCGAGTCATCAATGAACCTACTGCTGCTGCTCTGGCTTATGGTCTAAACAAATCTGAAGATAAAGTGTAAGCAACTAGTTCGGTCGCCTAATGAGCTTTTAATAAATGTCAGATTTTAACGTCAAATGACAAGGGTTATGTTATACAATGCAAAGGCACTTTATACAAAGTGTTCATACCTTTGCCTACTGTGTACAATCACAATCATTGTCTAATTCGAATTTAAAGTGACTTTGGACTTAAGTTTTAGTTGCACAATAATTGTGTAAATGAAAATGTTCTATAAATTTAGTACACGGTCGAGAACTTGGAAGAAGGCCCATTATACAAGGTTTTTCATAAACCCTGTCATTTTAGGTCAACATATGCTTAGACCAAAGTCCACAAAATGCTACATTAAGTCTATGCTAGCATAAGAGCCCTATGGCAACTTGTCATGTCCTGTTGTATGTTAGTGGCATTAACAGACCTGTAGATGGCAACTCACATAAAATAAGCATTTCATGCTGCCTTTTAAAAAAGCCACAAAATTTTGTCATTTTTCTTCTTCACTTGTGCTTCTAAAACACTTTAAAAGGTTTTTTTTTTTCCCTCCCTGACTCAAGCCATGAGAGCAGAGTAGCAAGGTCAGAAGACGGTGCAAAACTAATATTTGTGAGTAAATTAAAACCTAATTAGAACACATAGAACACAGATATTAAATTTTTAATACATGCAGACATTTGTATAATTATTTAAAATAAACGTAGGTCATGTTCAAGTTGGAGTGATCCTTTAAGATCAAATTATGATGGTGTCACTTAGCAGACCACCTCAAACTTCACAAGAACGTACCTTTGTGTTTGGAATATTACAGTTCAATAATGATACAAACGAACGCTTTTATTCAAACTTGTTTATCTGTATTCTAAATCTATTTAAACTACTCACAAATATCATTTGTGCAATCTCTATTGACCCACCCATAATCTCATCAGCATTTGGCTGGAGCCTGGCAGGAAAAATTACAGCATTTCAAAATCAAAGGGCAATGTATCAAAATGATATTTAGAGTTGCAATGTGCCCATACTTAAAGGAACATTAAATGTTGTTTAACCCTTGCTTCCTTGAAGGAAGCAAGGGTTAAACAATACATGTCCCGGTAGAATTAAGTAAACCTGACGTGGGTTAACTAACATGCGAGACACAGCAGTTCCTGGTTGTCTCGTGCTGACAAACATCTGCACGTGCACAGCCAATCAGAGTGGGGGCTTGCCCCGCTCTGACAGCTGAATGCGAGGGTCTCTCGCTGCTAGCACAGCGAAAGACCCTTGTTTTTGCATGGGATCAGCAGGGGGGATCTAGTTAAGGTCCCCGCTGCTGATCTCATGTAAAAACGAGGGTCTCTCTCTGTGCTAGCAGCGAGAGACCCTCGCATTCAGCTGTCAGAGCAGGGCAAGCCCCCACTCTGATTGGCTGTGCAAGTGCAGACGTTTGTCAGCCTGAGACAACCAGTAACTGCTGTGTCTCACATATATTCAACCAAATACGGTACCCTCTTGATTTGCTATTTCTTGTGGGGTTTTTTATTAATTTGTTTTATAATGTGTGTTCTTTTTTAGTATCGCTGTCTATGACCTTGGTGGTGGAACATTTGATATTTCAATCTTGGAGATTCAGAAAGGGGTTTTTGAAGTGAAATCAACTAATGGTGATACTTTCCTGGGGGGAGAAGATTTTGACCAAGCTTTATTACACCACATTGTGAAGCAGTTCAAAATAGAGGTTGGTTATTAGTACAGTATTTATCACTATTCACAGTTTCAAATGTAAAAGTAGGATGTTTAGTAAATGTTAATGTTACAATGAGCTTTCAGCTTCCCTACCCGGTATATTACAATACGATCACAATGTCCTTTAAGCCCTCAGAGAAATATTTAATTAATCCTATTTGAAATCCCTCTGTTCATCTTGTTTAGCCCCAAAAAAATAAATAGAGAAACATTTTTTCAAGAATTGGAAACCAATGATTTACTTTTTCATTTATCTGAAAGAATGCATCAAGTTAATTTTTTTTTATTTTTTTAAAGAAATTATTTCATGAAAGAATCAATGAAGCACCTTATTGAGGCCTTTGTACTACTTGTTAGCATGCGGACATGTTGCTTGGGTCGGATGAAGTAGGACCCAAACAAAATGTCAGCACCCAATTGATGTAGTCCAGAGTGTGATCCCTAGGAATACATAAGGTTACCTCTACTTACTATTGTGTTAGCTATCTGTAGAATGGTGCTGCAAACCTTTCTCTGTCCTAGTTAATTGGTTTTAAAAGGTTTACTGATCCTGGTCTGTGAATTGTGTATGTTCAATAACTGCAATGTGTGTGAATTTAATCGGCATGTATTTATTTGCTTTTCCTTTTTGTTTTTACATTTCTATGACAGACTGGTATTGATTTAACTAAAGACAACATGGCTCTTCAAAGAGTCAGGGAAGCAGCTGAAAAAGCAAAATGTGAATTGTCATCTGCTCTCCAGGTAATTTTGCTCTTCAAATATATTATTTTCTGTTTAAATCCTGGGGCACCCCACGTAGAAGGCTCTATAACATATATTGTGTGCTGAGAATTGTTTAGCATTCTGCTCTTTAGTTTTGCAATGCTTGCTTTTGGATAGTTTGTGTGAACAGCCTACTGTACTACTTTTTATTATTTGATTGTAGTTTGCACCCTTCAAAAACTAAAGCTGCAAACAGAAAACACAGGCACTTGCAGGAGAATGTGTCTTTGCCTGTCCTAGATTTTCCCTTTTGTGTGCTTTGTATTCCCCATTGAACCCAGGAAGCACTCACTCATATACCTTTAGTGACAAATATTTGTGGCAATGACCTGTTTTAACATTCTGTGGTGTTTTTGTGCAGCTGTATTTTATTTTTTTTCATATACCGTTTTCATCACCATAAAAAGGGTTTATGAAATTTGCCATAAAATTATGAAATATGATAAAAGTGTTTTTTTGTGTTTTGTTCCAACTTTGCTCTGAAACATTTCTTACACAATTACAATTTAGTTTCTAAAAGTTGTCCTGGGTGCCCGCAATCTCTGCATGAGTTGATAACTGTGCCGGGTGGGGAGGCATCATAGCAATAACATTGAAGCATAGGCAGCAATAGTTGATTGCTGTCTATGTGGTTTTTACCAGGTGCGTCCATTGTTTTGTGTGACATATTTCTTAGGTTTTTCCTTTAAAATATTCTTAAGCCCTGCCCAGCAATGGGTGTACTAGGTATATTTACATTTTTTTTCTTTTCCCGTTCAGTATTACTAATAATATGATTTGATAATGTTTTAGACGGAGATCACCCTGCCATTTCTAACCACTGATGCTGCTGGCCCAAAACATTTAAATATGAAGCTGACTCGTCCCCAGCTTGAGGGCGTTGTTGCTGATCTAATTAAAAGGACAATTGCTCCAAGCCAGAAAGCTATGCAAGATGCAGAAGTAAATAAGCGTGACATTGGTGAAGTTCTCCTTGTTGGAGGAATGACCAGGATGCCAAAAGTGAGTATTAAAACTGTAACCTTTTATGTGTAGGTTTTGATGATGTAAATCTGTGTGCCTGGGTATTTTTTATTTAGATCTTCATACCACACGCAGGGCCGTCTTTAATAGTGATTGGACCCTGGGCAAGCATTTGCTTGGGCCCCCTGGACCCTGCCCCCTCACCTGCATGCAATCCCGCCATCCATCGCAATGTTCCCCCCCCCCCCCCCCCCCCCCCCACACACACACACACATATGCCATAATTGTTGTGCCATTCAGATGCCAGTAATATTGTAACTTTCGGATGCCAGTAATATTGTGCCAGTCAGAGCCTAGTAATATTGTGCCAGTCAGAGCCTAGTAATATTGTGCCAGTCAGAGCCTAGTAATATTGTGCCAGTCAGATGCCTGCAATATTGTGCCAGTCAGAGCCCAGTAATAATGTGCCAGTCAGATACCAGGAATATTGTGCCTGTCAGAGCCCAGGAATATGGTGCCTGTCAGATGCCAAGTAATATAGTGCCAGTCAGATGCCAAGTAATATAGTGCCAGTCAGATGCCAAGTAATATAGTGCCAATCAGATGCCCAGTAATCTAGTGCCAGTCAGATGCCCAGTAATATAGTGCCAGTCAGATACCCAGTAATATAGTGCCAATCAGATGCCCAGTAATATAGTGCCAATCAGATGCCCAGTAATATTGTGCCAATCAGATGCCCAGTAATATTGTGCCAGCCAGCCCCCCCCCACCCCCCGTACTTACATGAACCTGCTCCGTGTCCCCCGCCGGATGTCTCCTCCGTGCAGTCTTCCCTCTTGCACGGAGGAGGGAAACAGAAACCGGATGTGACGCGACGTCACATCCGGCGTCAGTTTTTTTTTGTTTTTTTCCGGCCGTCGCATCCATCGGATGCGGCTTGCCGGAAAAAAGCGTTCACAAGCGCAATGCGCTGTGAACGCGGCAGCAGGGGCTGGGGGCCCACGGGACAGCTGCCTTGGGGCCCCCCAGGAGTAAATGGGCCCAGGGCAGCTGCCCCGTTTGCCCCGCGTTAAAGACGGCCCTGACCACACGTTTACACAATTAAATCAAGCTAATGTGGAAAGTGAGTGATACATTGCTCCTGTTTGCCAAGTGACGGAATCTCAAATTCCTAGTACAAGAGCAATATATCCTTCTTTTTTTTTAGGTTCAGCAAACTGTGCAAGACATATTTGGTCACGTACCAAGCAAAGCCGTTAATCCTGATGAGGCTGTTGCAATTGGGGCTGCAATTCAAGGTGGAGTGTTGGCCGGTGATGTGACGGATGTCTTGTTGCTCGATGTCACTCCCTTATCTCTTGGTATTGAAACACTTGGTGGTGTGTTCACAAAGTTAATCAGCAGAAACACAACTATACCAACTATGAAAAGCCAGGTAAATATTTTTCTACAATAATCCTTTTCAGAATCCATAATATGCATTTGTTGACCTGTTTGTGTGATGCTGTATGTTTTTGTTGCACTTGCTTGTCTTCTTTACTATATATTTGTAAATAGGTTCCATTTTTTTTACTTTTACAAATTATAATTTTATTTATTGCAGTCACATCTTGCAAAGCTGTA
This sequence comes from Pelodytes ibericus, assembly GCA_036172795.1. Classification (NCBI taxonomy): domain Eukaryota; kingdom Metazoa; phylum Chordata; class Amphibia; order Anura; family Pelodytidae; genus Pelodytes; species Pelodytes ibericus. The sequence continues at coordinate 29,609,778 of CM069858.1, forward strand.
GAATGAGCAAACATAACATACAAACAGTTAACTACGGTGATATAGCTAATAGTTAAGCTTAAACATTCTCAGCTTCATGGTCAAATCAGCTTACAGTCTATGGAAATGGGGATATTGTGGTTTAAATGCGATATTGGCGGTAAAACTGAAGTAGGTAAAGGCTAGGAAACTGTAAGGAAGGAAATGGTGGCGCGTCTACCTTCAGTAGTGCAGTTTTCCACACTGACAAGTCCATTTATATGGTAAGACCATATATTAGAGATTGACTAGACAGTCCATAATTGGTTTGGGTGTGTCGGGAAGATGGCATACAGCGCATCTTAGATAAGTAGTCTGTCACATAAACACAAACTGTTTCAGAAGCTTTGAGGCAGTTAAGGGAAGTTCATGGAAATTTGACAGATGCTGGGTCCACAGAGGACCTCTTTAATATGAGTGATATTGCTGTGTTTCAAAAGAAACCAGTGGAGAGGAGTAATTTTTAAGAGGTTAGTGAAGGAAAACTATTTGTTAAAATTAGAGCTTCTAGGGAAGATGTGGTTGTGTGATAGAAGGCTGTTGAAGAACGTGTAAATGTGGGTGGAAGTGGATTTTTTTCTGTTTTTATCTTTGTCCATCTTCTTTTTAAATCAAGTTGCAAAACGTTCAGGCTGAGGTTAGCAGATGGAGTGAAGTTAAAGATTGTGAGGAAGTGTTTGGGGTTCTGAGAGAAGTATAAGAGCATAGTGAGTTTCCCAGAGCAAGTGCCTAATTGTAAAAATGTAAAAAAGGATTTGTAGTGCAGAAAGTCAAATGTCTTTCAGCTGTGTTGAGCAGTTCAGACACTGTGTTGGGAGTCTTTGGTTAATTTTATTGTACCAGCGTTAGGGATGCAAATGTCACTAACAGGTTGTGATAGGGGCTACATTATCCAGCTTTGATGCAAGAATGGAGGCATATATATGTTTATATGCTAGAAAAGGTTGAAATGTCAAGTTTGGGGTTCTTGGAGAAGTTTTTGGTGATTGATCTGACTCTAATCCTACTAGGTCAAGATATTCTCTATTTTGGAGGTAGGAGCATTTGTTTTTTTTTTAATAGGGAATAGGGTGCAATGAAGTGCAGTGAATTTAGGACTCTAATAGAATATAGTAAGATACATTTAAATGGTAGTGAGGGGCAGATGAAAAAAGGAACTTTCAGAATGTAATATATCTGAAATAGAATATCCAATTATACTAAGCCAAAAAAAAAAAGGCAATTTTCAAACTTAAATTGGATTAAAAAATGCCACTTTGTTGTACATCCGTTCACAATGAGATCCAGCTCAGAGAAGGTTCTCTAAGCAAAGCTAGGAGAGGAAATACAGGAGACAAGAATAAGCAGTTGGTTACTTCAAATAGGGATTGTAAGCAGGGAAGTTGGCTGAATATCCTGCATAAAAAATGTGTCTATAATTAGAAACTTGCAATTTAAATTATCAAAAGTAGCAGTAATAAAAATTAAAATAAAGAAATCTCCAAAGCATTTAGTGGTAAATGTTAATAATCGTCTACTTGACTGTTTTCTCGAAGGTGTTCTCCACAGCAGCTGATGGACAGACTCAAGTAGAGATAAAAGTTTGTCAAGGAGAAAGAGAGATGGCTAATGACAACAAAGTTCTGGGACAATTTACATTGGTATGTATATGAATATATAGAACAAACTGTAATTTGTATAAAATATATCCTGTCATGAACAGCTTGTCACGGAGTAAACTCTGAACAATAGCACAAGAACCTTTTTTTTACCTGAATATAAGTATAGTACTGTTAGCAGGGGAGAAACGGGAAACTCATAGTTAAAATGAGACCATTTATTGGCTAACAGTTTGATTGAAAGCTTTCAAGACCAAGTTCTGAAAAATTACTGCTGAGAAAATTCTTCAGTAACTCGTGTTTGTTTTGCCTTTTTACCCATTTATTTAATTTATTTTTAAGCTGTGCCCTGTGCTTTTGTAATTATTACATTTATGTTTTAGTCACATTAATGCCTGAGGAATGGATCTGTTTAGTCTTCAAAGCTTGCAAGTGAACTCTCCGTTAACAAATAAATTGTATAATTTTAACTCTACTAGTTACCTAACTCAATAATCACTGATTTTAAATTGAGACGTGTTGGGGCAAAAACACAGGAAGACTTGCTGCTACCGGGGTCTCCCTGTGGGCACAGTCTGTAGACGTACTCCCCTATTGCTCAGTCATTCGGACAAGATGTTCACGCATCACTTTTCACAATGAATTTGGAGTTGGACCGTCAAGAGGCTTGCCTTACCCACTAGTGCTTTCTGCACTTCTTAATCCCTTCCTGCCTGCAGAATGTTCCATGCCGTCCTTTCAGTGCCCAAGGACTCCAAATTGAGCGCCAGCTACATTTTACCGTAACCCGCCATGCCAGAACTTCTATGTTCGAGCACACCTCGTAACGCCGCAAAGTCTCGCAGCATTTCGGCAGAGACTCATCGGGTATCTGCCTGTATGTCCCTGGCTCCCAATCACTCTGAGTGATTTGGTGCTTTGGTTCTTAATGACCAAATTTCCATCCAGTGCAAAGTAGTTAACCCCTTTAAGCAAAAGCAGGAAACGCGCTACTGGGCTGTTCTTGTCTGCCTTCTGGTAACTTGGTCCATTCTCCCGTCAGGCTCCGAAATATAAGAAAGCAAATGATATGTGTAGGACGGCCACTAGAGTTGGGGAGCGAAACGCACAGACTTGTCCACAGAGTGAGAGCTTGCAATACAGCGTATTTTGCTGTATATAGGGAATAAATATTCATCACAGTTGGCACTGAGGTCTGGAGTATGACTCTACGAAATCCCTTTAAGCAGCATTGTACATTTCATCCTTTGGCACCAAAACGGTGTGTTTGTGTTCCTGAAGAGGATGTTCGGTTCTTAGAGCGTTTAAGGAAAACTTAGGTGACGCTTACTTTGATCATCTGTTACATTTTCCCTGTCAGACTGAGGCCTCTCAAAGTCTCATCTGGCAGAGGGGATCCCGGTGCAGGTCTCTACAGTGGGATCTGCACTACATTATTAGAAATGTTTGTGATTTCCAAGCAGTAATTATTTTTTTTCCTTCCTTTTAATCATTTTGGCATTACTCCCTCTTAGATAAATGCAATGCATATTTGTCGATTTTCCTAACCGTGCTTCTAAGACTACTTTTATTGTAGTCCGTTTTATTTTGAACACTTTTCATTTTGTAGATTGGGATCCCCCCAGCACCTCGTGGAGTCCCACAGATTGAAGTCACTTTTGATATTGATGCCAATGGAATTGTCCATGTGTCTGCAAAAGACAAAGGAACAGGCCGTGAACAACAAAGTATGTGAAAATGTTCTTAGTTTGTAACTTATAAAGCTTTTTGCCCATGTGTTGGATGCCTTCACAGAAGAGAATATGGGATCATGGGGATAAGTTACTTAAGAAAATGTTTCAATTGTGTTTTTTCTGTATATTATGACTTTCTGATAGTGTCCCATAGACTAGTTGCTAGACATGATAGACTTCACCTTGGGTATGTTCTAAACCTAAAATACATAGTTTGGGATCAGCAGATGATGGAGAGTTTATTTTGACAGGGTTAATGATTCATCCATTATCTGGTATGTTGCTCCAAGGTATCTGTCCTTTTTAATTTTGTGTAGAATTGTTTCAGCAGTAGAGGATCTCCTTAAAATGTTTTGTTTTGTAGTTGTTATTCAGTCGTCTGGTGGCCTCAGTAAAGATGATATTGAGAATATGGTGAAAAATGCAGAAAAATATGCAGAGGAAGATAGAAGGCGGAAAGTAAGTCTAATGCCACTTCCTCTCCCTCCACATACAACATTGAACATTAGGAGCCAGTCTCCATCTTGTCTTGCTGGGCTACTGCACCACACTGTAGAGTTTCATAACTGGTTCTCTGATCCATTCAGATTACTTTCACGTTACTGGGCTGTATCAAAAGTTTTATTAACATTTCAAATAATTTAGTGATGGTCAACATTTTCTTTCACCCAGTCTGTCATCTCTCACTTGTATCCATTAATTTTAGCCTTTTCCTTGCTATAGTACAGGTCATTCATTTCGGTTTATCTATGATTATTGTTACTGCACATACTTTCAGATGGATGACAGGTGACTACAGATCAAGAATTGGCTTTAATATAGCTAATGGTTTATTTAAACAGATTTAAAAGATGTTTCATGGGGGACTCCAATATGTCATAAGTATTCGAAACTGATAATTTATTTGCACTTTTAGGGGACAACTTTCCATTTCTTAATATTACATATATTTTGTATCACATCTTGTAAAACACGTAATTTAAGCGTGTAACTCTTCACGGTATCTGGTGCCTCATGGAATGTTCTGTTTTCTTACTGAGAATCTCCAAACTCTCACACGCATAATTCTGAGGTGAAATGTGAGCGGTAATTAGTAACAAGGGATTTGATTCAAATGTAACTTTCATTTAGCTTTGAAGCGGTTCTAGCTGTGCACCTCTCACTAACCATTCGTATCAACCCACCTTGCTATTTTGGCCTCACTTTTGATATGTACACTGCCAGATTGCTTACATATGCCTTGATTTCCCTTGGAAAAAGTTGCTAGAAAATGGTGGTTATTTATAACGGTCAGTTATGGAAACCAAAGTAGTGTCCCTGCAGGTCAGAATATTTTTGAGAGCTTTGACCCAGAATTGACTTTTATAAACAACCCCTTTATAACTGCATCGTGTGGGACATAAAGATTAGGAACTTCTAAAACCAATTCTATGTTCAATCACTTGTAAGTAAGCCATATTCTTCCTCATATTGCCCATCTTTTAACTTGTTAATGCATGTACAGGCTGTGTTTAAAATAGCACTGCGTTCTTGCCGCTATTTCCAGCTTTCCTAGATGCTTCACGAGTGAAGGCATCTAGGAAAGCAAAGAAAATGACCGCCGGGACCGACCCATGGGCGGTCTTAAAGTGACAGGCCAGTGTAAATAGTCACTTACCTGTCAATCACGCCTCCTCACCCTATGCAAATCGGGTGAGGGGTATTTCAGACTGCCTCTGATTTGAGGAAAGTCTGAAACACCCAAAAAAGGGGCTGTCTGACCTGCAATAACAATTATTTCTGTAAAGGCTAATCACAATCCATAGCCATCCTCTCCCAAATTTAGGGGGAGATATAGGGAAAGTTGATCCTGGTTGCCTTAACAGTTAGGCAGACCAGAATCAACCATTATTTTTGGTATCTAAAAAGGAGATCACCGGGAAAATTGATCACATGCAATAAATGCAAAAAAATCATTAAATGACAATCGGTGCTGTATGAACACTGATTGTAAAAATCGTCCCTCTCTCTCACTGACACATTTTTATCTTATGTCAGAGAGAGCGGAAATAAATATACTGTGTTCCGGAAAAAAAAGTGTCATTTAAAAAAAAAAAAAAATTTTTTTTTTTTTTTACCATTTTTACACTTTATTAAATTTTATACATTACACAGAGGGTTAAATCTTAAAACAAATGGTTGCAAAAAGAAAGCCCTATCTGTCCTTAAAAAAAAAAAAAACAATGTATTATATGTGGGGATTCATTAAAATGGCAAGCTTGCACTTTAATTTAAATGCACACATAGCTAAAGTAGAAAAAAAAGCGATTGTCAAGAACAGAAGTCAAAACAAAGAAAACCATTGTCCTGAAGGGGTTAACTGCTCTACTCAATAGTGATTATCTAAAATAAGACAAGTGCCACTTGCTTGCTCAACTGCTTTGCCCAACACCATTCAGAGCATACGGCCCTAAATATGTGTGTAAATCAATATTTTCATGCAAGATGTTTACAGCATGTTTGAGAATGGCAGGCTTTTAATGTGTATACGTGATTTTTTTTATTATAGGAGCGTGTGGAAGCTGTAATTAATGCTGAAGGAATTGTTCATGATACTGAATCAAAGATGGAAGAATTTAAGGATCAACTTCCTGCTGATGAGGTTTGAAATGCTTTTGGTTTGGGGGTTGTAATGGCATGGAGATCTGCTGCCATATTAATCTCAGATGGCAAACAAGAAAGTTGTGAGATAATGCTGAAATGCAAATGTTTTTTAGACATGGGAAAAGGTGATTTTGGTTCCAATAAGTAATATATTTGCATGTTCTGTCACATTTGCTTATCCCTTTATGTTAATTTGTTTGTAATTTTACTTACATTTTTCAACATAGAATTACAATTTCAAATGCATCATATATGTTTTTCAAGCTTCCCTATTCTCATATTTGGAAAGTTAGCTTGTTGCAGTTGTTTCTGCTGTTTTTCATTCTTTTTAAGATCCTGTATTTCTTTTTCAGTGTAACAAACTTAAGGAAGAAATTAGCAAAGTGAAAGAGTTGCTGGCACGTAAAGATACAGAAACTGGCGAAAACATCAGACAAGCAGCATCCTCTCTACAACAAGCATCACTAAAACTCTTTGAAATGGCATACAAAAAGGTATGGTCTAAACTTTAGTTTCCTAGATGGAGTAATTGTGGATATTAAACTAAGTTATAAAATTGTGCTTTTTACATCAATCCTAAATGTATCCAGATTTATGTGTCAAACATAATGCCTGTACATATATGGCCTCTTCATGCAATGCATTGGTGATAATATCCATACATGTACAGGCTGCCTTCGAAAACTATGCAGTTGCTGCATTTGGCACCATTGCCCCTTTTTCTGCATGCTTTAGAAGTGACGCTATGCACAAAACCAAAATAAGGCTGCTGGAATGCCCTTGGGTGGGATGAAAGTGACAGACCAGTGACAATTGTCCCATAAATCGCCCATAATGCTTTTACAGCCGTAATGCTGGCAAAGCATCAAGGGAAATGTATCCACAACATCTGGAGCGATGACGGTTGCCTACCTTTGGTCTACGGGCTAATAACAATCTATTAACATCCTCTTCAAATTTGGGGCATGGATGGGGTGAGTTGCCTTATAGGACAACATAAGTAACTTTGTATGATTTAAAAGAATAAGCCGATAATGCCATTCTTAAAAAAGCAAACCTCTACACAATTTTCAACTTATTTAGCAGCAACTATTTCACATACAATGCCTCCTAGCTTGGGTCAGATCTCGGACTCTCCAACCCAAGCAACCTGCATCTCCAATCTGTGCAGTGCCAGACTGGGAACAAAACCTAGCCCTGAAAATACCAGTCCCATAGCATAACGTCATTTATACCAGCCCCATAGCCAGAGGCGTTGCTAGGTTTCCAAAAGATCTGGGGCTATAGCCCATAAGACTTTTTTTTTAATTTTTTAAATGGAACCATATGGGCACTTACCAATATATGCTCACCGCTCTGAGCTTCATGCCAGTTTTGTAATTTAGGAGCCTTCACAGGGCCGGTCCTTCAATGGGGCAGCTGCTGCAGGCAGCACCCTGGCAGGGGCGGCACTTTGCTACTCTATGCAGCAGTCTTTTTTTTTTTTCTTGTGTCCAGGGGAGCTTGATTGAAGGAGGTCTCAGCCAATCAGTTCCGAAGCCTCCCATGATTGGCTGAGACCTCCTTCACACTGAGCTCAAAGCAAAGAGATGCCTGCAGCAGGTAAGTTAAAAACTGACAGTGTGTGAATGAGTGTGTGCATGTCAGTGTGAGCGAGAGTGTGTGCATGTCGGTGTGAGCGAGAGTGTGTGCATGTCAGTGTGAGCGAGAGTGTGTGCATGTCAGTGTGAGCGAGAGTGTGTGCATGTCAGTGTGAGCGAGAGTGTGTGCATGTCGGTGTGAGCGAGAGTGTGTGCATGTCGGTGTGAGCGAGAGTGTGTGCATGTCGGTGTGAGCGAGAGTGTGTGCATGTCGGTGTGAGCGAGAGTGTGTGCATGTCGGTGTGAGCGAGAGTGTGTGCATGTCGGTGTGAGCGAGAGTGTGTGCATGTCGGTGTGAGCGAGAGTGTGTGCATGTCGGTGTGAGCGAGAGTGTGTGCATGTCGGTGTGAGCGAGAGTGTGTGCATGTCGGTGTGAGCGAGAGTGTGTGCATGTCGGTGTGAGCGAGAGTGTGTGCATGTCGGTGTGAGCGAGAGTGTGTGCATGTCGGTGTGAGCGAGAGTGTGTGCATGTCGGTGTGAGCGAGAGTGTGTGCGTGTCGGTGTGAGCGAGAGTGTGTGCGTATGTATGTAACTGGCTGTGTATGTATGTAACTGGCTGTGTATGTATGTAACTGGCTGTGTGTGTGTGTGTGTGTGTGTATGTATGTAACTGGCTGTGTATGTGTGGTGTGTGTGTGTGTATGTATGTAACTGGCTGTGTATGTGTGGTGTGTGTGTGTGTGTGTGTGTGTATGTATGTAACTGGCTGTGTGTGTGTGTGTGTATGTAACTGGCTGTGTGTGTGGTGTGTGTGTGTGTGTGTGTGTGTGTGTATGTGTGTATGTATGTAACTGGCTGTGTGTGTGTGTGTGTGTGTGTGTGTGTATGTAACTGGCTGTGTGTGTATGTATGTAACTGGCTGTGTGTGTGTGTATGTAACTGGCTGTGTATGTGTTGTGTGTGTGTGTGTGTGTGTGTGTGTGTGTGTATCTTTGTAACTGGCTGTGTGTGTGTATGTAACTGGCTGTGTATGTGTTGTGTGTGTGTGTATCTTTGTAACTGGCTGTGTGTGTGTATGTATGTAACTGGCTGTGTATGTGGTGTGTGTGTGTGTGTGTGTGTGTGTGTGTGTGTGTGTCTTTGTAACTGTGTGTGTGTGTATATGTATGTAACTGGCTGTGTATGTGTTGTGTGTGTGTGTGTGTGTATCTTTGTAACTGTCTGTGTGTGTTGTGTGTGTGTGTGTGTGTGTGTGTGTGTATGTAACTGGCTGTGTATGTGTTTGTGTGTATGTATGTTACTGGCTGTGTATGTGTTTGTATGTAACTGGCTGTGTGTGTGTGTGTATGTAACTGGCTGTGTGTGTGTGTGTGTGTGTATGTAACTGGCTGTGTGTGTGTGTGTGTGTGTGTGTATGTAACTGGCTGTGTGTGTGTGTGTGTGTATGTAACTGGCTGTGTGTGTGTGTGTATGTAACTGGCTGTGTGTGTGTGTGTATGTAACTGGCTGTGTGTGTGTGTGTGTCTTTGTAACTGTGTGTGTGTGTATATGTATGTAACTGGCTGTGTATGTGTTGTGTGTGTGTGTATCTTTGTAACTGTCTGTGTGTGTTGTGTGTGTGTGTGTGTGTGTATGTAACTGGCTGTGTATGTGTTTGTGTGTATGTATGTTACTGGCTGTGTATGTGTTTGTATGTAACTGGCTGTGTGTGTGTGTGTATGTAACTGGCTGTGTGTGTGTGTGTGTGTATGTAACTGGCTGTGTGTGTGTGTGTGTATGTAACTGGCTGTGTGTGTGTGTGTGTGTGTATGTAACTGGCTGTGTGTGTGTGTGTGTGTTTATGTAACTGGCTGTGTGTGTGTGTGTGTGTATGTAACTGGCTGTGTGTGTGTGTGTGTGTATGTAACTGGCTGTGTGTGTGTGTGTGTGTGTGTGTGTGTGTATGTAACTGGCTGTGTGTGTGTGTGTGTATGTAACTGGCTGTGTGTGTGTGTGTGTATGTAACTGGCTGTGTGTGTGTGTGTGTGTGTGTGTGTATGTAACTGGCTGTGTGTGTGTGTGTGTGTATGTATGTTACTGGCTGTGTATGTGTTTGTATGTAACTGGCTGTGTGTGTGTGTGTGTGTATGTATGTTACTGGCTGTGTATGTGTGTGTGTGTGTGTATGTAACTGGCTGTGTGTGTGTGTGTGTGTGTATGTTACTGGCTGTGTATGTGTGTGTGTGTGTGTATGTTACTGGCTGTGTATGTGTGTGTGTGTGTATGTAACTGGCTGTGTGTGTGTGTGTGTGTGTATGTAACTGGCTGTGTGTGTGTGTGTGTGTGTGTGTGTGTGTATGTAACTGGCTGTGTGTGTGTGTGTGTGTGTGTGTGTGTATGTAACTGGCTGTGTGTGTGTGTGTGTGTGTGTGTGTGTATGTAACTGGCTGTGTGTGTGTGTGTGTGTGTGTGTGTGTATGTAACTGTGTGTGTGTGTGTGTGTGTGTGTGTATGTAACTGTGTGTGTGTGTGTGTGTGTGTGTGTATGTAACTGTGTGTGTGTGTGTGTGTGTGTGTGTGTGTGTGTGTGTATGTAACTGGCTGTGTGTGTGTGTGTGTGTGTGTGTGTGTATGTAACTGGCTGTGTGTGTGTGTGTGTGTGTGTGTGTGTGTGTATGTAACTGGCTGTGTGTGTGTGTGTGTGTGTGTGTGTGTGTGTGTGTGTGTGTGTGTGTATGTAACTGGCTGTGTGTGTGTGTGTGTATGTAACTGGCTGTGTGTGTGTGTGTGTGTGTGTATGTAACTGGCTGTGTGTGTGTGTATGTAACTGGCTGTGTGTGTGTGTATGTAACTGGCTGTGTGTGTGTGTGTGTGTGTGTGTGTGTGTGTGTGTGTATGTAACTGGCTGTGTGTGTGTGTGTGTGTTTATGTATGTAACTGGCTGTGTGTGTGTGTATGTATGTAACTGGCTGTGTGTGTGTGTGTGTGTGTGTGTATGTATGTAACTGGCTGTGTGTGTGTGTGTGTGTGTGTATGTATGTAACTGGCTGTGTGTGTGTGTGTGTGTGTGTGTGTGTGTATGTATGTAACTGGCTGTGTGTGTGTGTGTGTGTGTATGTATGTAACTGGCTGTGTGTGTGTGTGTGTGTGTGTGTGTGTATGTATGTATGTAACTGGCTGTGTGTGTGTGTGTGTGTGTGTATGTATGTATGTAACTGGCTGTGTGTGTGTGTGTGTGTGTGTGTGTGTATGTATGTATGTAACTGGCTGTGTGTGTGTGTGTGTGTGTGTGTGTGTATGTATGTATGTAACTGGCTGTGTGTGTGTGTGTGTGTGTGTGTGTGTGTGTATGTATGTATGTAACTGGCTGTGTGTGTGTGTGTGTGTGTGTATGTATGTATGTATGTAACTGGCTGTGTGTGTGTGTGTGTGTGTGTGTGTATGTATGTATGTAACTGGCTGTGTATGTGTTGTGTTTGTGTGTATGTATGTATGTAACTGGCTGTGTATGTGTTGTGTGTGTGTGTATGTAACTGGCTGTGTGTGTGTGTGTATGTATGTAACTGGCTGTGTGTGTGTGTGTGTATGTATGTAACTGGCTGTGTGTGTGTGTGTATGTATGTAACTGGCTGTGTGTGTGTGTGTGTGTGTGTGTATGTAACTGGCTGTGTGTGTGTGTGTGTGTATGTAACTGGCTGTGTGTGTGTGTGTGTATGTATGTAACTGGCTGTGTGTGTGTGTATGTATGTAACTGGCTGTGTGTGTGTGTGTATGTAACTGGCTGTGTGTGTGTGTGTATGTAACTGGCTGTGTGTGTGTGTGTGTGTGTGTATGTATGTAACTGGCTGTGTGTGTGTGTATGTATGTAACTGGCTGTGTGTGTGTGTGTATGTATGTAACTGGCTGTGTGTGTGTGTATGTATGTAACTGGCTGTGTGTATGTATGTAACTGGCTGTGTGTGTGTGTATGTATGTAACTGGCTGTGTGTATGTATGTAACTGGCTGTGTGTGTGTGTATGTATGTAACTGGCTGTGTGTGTGTGTGTGTGTGTATGTATGTAACTGGCTGTGTGTGTGTGTGTGTGTGTGTATGTATGTAACTGGCTGTGTGTGTGTGTGTGTGTGTATGTATGTAACTGGCTGTGTGTGTGTGTGTGTGTATGTATGTAACTGGCTGTGTGTGTGTGTGTGTGTGTATGTATGTAACTTGCTGTGTGTGTGTGTGTGTGTATGTATGTAACTGGCTGTGTGTGTGTGTGTGTGTATGTATGTAACTGGTTCTGTGTGTGTGTGTGTGTGTGTGTGTGTATGTAACTGGCTGTGTGTGTGTATGTAACTGGCTGTGTGTGTGTATGTATGTAACTGGCTGTGTGTGTGTGTGTGTGTATGTATGTAACTGGCTGTGTGTGTGTGTGTGTGTATGTATGTAACTGGCTGTGTGTGTGTGTGTGTGTGTGTGTGTGTATGTAACTGGCTGTGTGTGTGTGTGTGTGTGTGTGTGTGTGTATGTAACTGGCTGTGTGTGTGTGTATGTAACTGGCTGTGTGTGTGTGTGTGTGTGTATGTAACTGGCTGTGTGTGTGTGTGTATGTATGTATGTAACTGGCTGTGTGTGTGTGTGTGTATGTGTATGTATGTAACTGGCTGTGTATGTGTTGGGTGTGTATGCATGTAACTAGCTGTGTATGTGTTGTGTGTGTATGCATGTAACTGGCTGTGTATGTGTTGTATGTAACTGGCTGTGCATGTGACGTGTGGGACACATTAAGGAATTATTTTTTTCAGCCCCCTTAGCCCACCCCTAGTGACGCCTCTGCCCATAGCATAACATTATTTTATTGTTCATAAAAAGGAAAACCATGCATTATAAAAGCACATCTGAATAGTGTATTATTTATAGATAAAACTGAAATATACCCCTGCTTAGGGCAATATATACCCCCAGTATGTACACATGGTTATGTCTAACACAATGCCCTAATATATAACCCATGCACAGAGCAGTACATAGGCCCTAGTATGGACACAAATTCATATGAATTGCCCTGTGCAGAGGTAAATATCAGGGCAATGTGTGAGACATATCCTTGTGTACATACTGAGGTCATATACACTCCAGGGGATGGATATATGTCAGGGCAGTGTGTGAGATATAAACTTGCCGCATATATTGATGTACCCCAGCACCCAGATTGCACTCAAAGTGCTTTCCCCAGCACTCAGATATATATTTATATATTTTAAGCAAATTACTAGAATAAGTGATGCAAATGAAAATGGTAACGTCTTGTTACATTGGTAAGGCTACGAATACTGGACTTTGCAATGGCTTTTATCGTATATAGTCCATTCTAACTTTTATTTTATTTTTATTTTTATTTACCAGATGGCTTCAGAAAGAGAGAATTCCGGAACTGGAGAACAAAAAGATCATAAGGAAGAAAAACAATAATTAATAGAAATTTTGTAAGACAAACGTAGCTTGGGAGCAAATCTCTGCAACTTCCCTGAGCAGAAATAAGCAAAATGTAATCTTCTACTGTATTTTGACAGTGCTGTATATATATTTTCTTTATTGCGGTAATTAAGTAAACACTGTTCATGTCCTATAAGGATTTCTATTCATTGTAAAGTTTGTTTGTTTGTTCTTGGCTTTTACATTAAAATTAATTGCATTAAAAGCTATTTGCCTAAATCAAAGTAATACCTGGTATCTTTGTACATCAACAGTCATTTCATGATAAGTAATACCTGGTATCTGAGGCAATATGGTGTATAAGGAGTTCTAGTGAGATTAGTACAATCTGGTATGCTATTGGTTTCTAATGGCCATTTGTTATTTCCACATTGTGAAAATTCCTCTGAATAAACCATACTGCAAACTATACAGTCTTCAGTGATTTTTAAATGTTTCTTTATAGCACAACTTTGTGTATTCAAAGCTGTAAATGAAGTATTGGAAAACACCCCTATATGGACAAAAGTATTGGAACACACCAAAATGTAAATCTATATAGTCTGTGCTACAAAAACATATTCATAATAGACATGTAATTAAATCCTCTAGACATTAAGTATTACTTAATATAAATATATATGGAAACATAGAATGTGTTGACAGATAACAACCATTGGTCCATCTAGTCTGCCCAATTTTCTAAATAAGTTTATTAGGCCACAGTTCCCCATCTTATATCTGGGATAACCTTGTGCCTATCCCACGCATGCTTTAACTCCTTCACTGTATTTACCGCTACCACTTCCGCTGGAAGGCTATTCCATACATCCACTACCCTCGGAAAAGTAATACTTCCTGATATTACTTTTAAAACTTTGCTCCTCTAATTTAAGACTATGTTGTCTAGTTGTTTATAGTTTTTATAGAAACATAGAATTATGAAAATATTCAATCCATCCCCCATCATTTCCTGATTTGTAGACTCTATGTTGCACTCTTTGAGAAAACTGTCATCTGGCCATTTTCTCTTCCATCCACCCTACATTATTAAAATAGTTTTTCTACCATACAGGGAGTGCAGAATTATTAGGCAAATGAGTATTTTGACCACATCATCCTCTTTATGCATGTTGTCTTACTCCAAGCTGTATAGGCTCGAAAGCCTACTACCAATTAAGCATATTAAGTGATGTGCATCTCTGTAATGAGAAGGGGTGTGGTCTAATGACATCAACACCCTATATAGGTGTGCATAATTATTAGGCAACTTCCTTTCCTTTGGCAAAATGGGTCAAAAGAAGGACTTGACAGGCTCAGAAAAGTAAAAAATAGTGAGATATCTTGCAGAGGGATGCAGCACTCTTAAAATTGCAAAGCTTCTGAAGCGTGATCATCGAACAATCAAGCGTTTCATTCAAATAGTCAACAGGGTCGCAAGAAGCGTGTGGAAAAACCAAGGCACAAAATAACTGCCCATGAACTGAGAAAAGTCAAGCGTGCAGCTGCCACGATGCCACTTGCCACCCGTTTGGCCATATTTCAGAGCTGCAACATCACTGGAGTGCCCAAAAGCACAAGGTGTGCAATACTCAGAGACATGGCCAAGGTAAGAAAGGCTGAAAGACGACCACCACTGAACAAGACACACAAGCTGAAACGTCAAGACTGGGCCAAGAAATATCTCAAGACTGATTTTTCTAAGGTTTTATGGACTGATGAAATGAGAGTGAGTCTTGATGGGCCAGATGGATGGGCCCGTGGCTGGATTGGTAAAGGGCAGAGAGCTCCAGTCCGACTCAGACGCCAGCAAGGTGGAGGTGGAGTACTGGTTTGGGCTGGTATCATCAAAGATGAGCTTGTGGGGCCTTTTCGGGTTGAGGATGGAGTCAAGCTCAACTCCCAGTCCTACTGCCAGTTCCTGGAAGACACCTTCTTCAAGCAGTGGTACAGGAAGAAGTCTGCATCCTTCAAGAAAAACATGATTTTCATGCAGGACAATGCTCCATCACACGCGTCCAAGTACTCCACAGCGTGGCTGGCAAGAAAGGGTATAAAAGAAGAAAATCTAATGACATGGCCTCCTTGTTCACCTGATCTGAGCCCCATTGAGAACCTGTGGTCCATCATCAAATGTGAGATTTACAAGGAGGGAAAACAGTACACCTCTCTGAACAGTGTCTGGGAGGCTGTGGTTGCTGCTGCACGCAATGTTGATGGTGAACAGATCAAAACACTGACAGAATCCATGGATGGCAGGCTTTTGAGTGTCCTTGCAAAGAAAGGTGGCTATATTGGTCACTGATTTGTTTTTGTTTTGTTTTTGAATGTCAGAAATGTATATTTGTGAATGTTGAGATGTTATATTGGTTTCACTGGTAAAAATAAATAATTGAAATGGGTATATATTTGTTTTTTGTTAAGTTGCCTAATAATTATGCACAGTAATAGTCACCTGCACACACAGATATCCCCCTAAAATAGCTAAAACTAAAAACAAACTAACAACTACTTCCAAAAATATTCAGCTTTGATATTAATGAGTTTTTTGGGTTCATTGAGAACATGGTTGTTGTTCAATAATAAAATTAATCCTCAAAAATACAACTTGCCTAATAATTCTGCACTCCCTGTATATATGACCTATAAAGCTGGGATAATACAGCATGTGTGTTTCACATTTTTCAGTTTGTTATGGCATCCACAGCCCAGCAAGGAAGTAGTAATCTTTTTGAATATCCTACTAACTGTGAGAAAAACAGACTTCTGGAAGGGACATTTATCCCTGGAACATTGTATCCGTCGATACACCTCTCTGGAACTCGTTTTGGTTTTTTGCACAATTGCAGACAACATGCCCCTCCTATATGGCACTGCCCTATGTGGGCAAGAAATTTTGGACACAATGTTGCTGGATTGGCTCCTAGAGGCAGTTGGCAACATTGCAAAAAAATCTAAATAAGCCTTAGATTTAGGGTCAGTGCTAACATTCAGGTTAGCATAAGGGTTACAATTACATTAGGATTGGGGTCAAAAGGTCATTAGGAGAAAAAGGTTGGGAAACAATAAAGCTATTTCTGGTTATTGCCCTATAACTTGCAATAAAACGAAAACTGTTAACATGGCATGTTTCTAAACTTGGGACAAACTTAAACTATTTAGACTGTCTTTTTTTAACATTTGTAATTGTGTAAAAGATTGTTCAGGTCAAAGTTAGAAAGTTTTTTTTTTGTAGTAAATTATTATATGCTGAAAATAATGGTATGTCAAGAAAGCCCTTTTGCCGCCAAAAGCAGGTTGGTAGAGTAAATGGATATTCCAGATAAACACCAACACCGCAGATATGTTAAAACAGTCTGTCACCAAAGATAAGACACTGTTAAAAAGTCATGTCATGAAGGTGCTAATATGGGCAGAAAAATATGTGGCGGGAGCTGTATGGAAACCTCACATCACTAAGTACAATGCCAAGTGTCTAATCTCACTGGACTGGAAACGTGTTCTGTGGAGTGACTAATCACATATCACGTTTAGCAGTCTGATGGGTGAATTTGGGTTAGGTGGATGTCAGAGAATGTTACCTGCCTCACTGCACTGTGCCCCGACCTCAACCCCATCGAACACCTTTGGGATGAACTGGAACGGAGATTGTCCAACATCAGTGCCTGACCTTACCAATGCTCTACTGGATAAATGGGCAGAAATTCATCCAAACACTCCAAAATTGAGTGGAAGCTGTTCTAGCAGCAAAGGGGGGATCAACTACAGGTTAATGTGTATACCGTATTTGCTTGATTATAAGACGACCCCCCAAACTTTGGATATTCCTTTAGGAAAAAAACTAAAAGCCTGAATATAAGACTACCCTATAGGAAAAAAGTTCAACTTGTATATATTCACATGTAAATTGCTTTTTAAATAAAAAATTATGATACCAAAAAATGCATTTCTTGTTTTTATTTCCTTTTATGTGTCAATGCACATAAAAGCATTGCGCGTATCATGCAGACATCCCCCAGCTGGCCGAAAGTCACTGGTGGCTAGCGGGGCAGCCGGAGGATGTCTGACGATACGCGCAAATATCCCCCGGCTGCCCGATTCTCCTGGTGGCTAGTGGAGGCAGCGGAGGATGTCTGCACGATACGCGCAGACATCCTCCGCTGCTGCCCGGCTCATCCGCCGGGACTTTTATGATGAAGCCGGAAGGACCCGGCTTCATCATAGAAGTCCCGGCGGTCATGCCGGGCTGCAGCAGGGGATGCGCGCAGACATCCCCTGGCTGTTAGCGAGGGGGATCCAGGTCCCCTGCAGCTCTGCGGGGGACCTGGATCCCAGTCTTATAGTCTGACCTCGATTTGAGGTCAGATTATAAGACGACCTTGAATATAAGATGAGGGGGGTTTTTCAGAGCATTTGCTCTGAAAAAAATCTCGTCTTATATTCGGGCAAATACGGTATATATTTAGAATTCTTTAGGGCTGCATGGAGGAAAAAGTGGGGTAAAAGAGTCTATTTAGCTATAGAAGATGTGGAGAGTTTTGCCAATTTACCTAATATTAAAAAATGGGAAGATGAACTAAATCTCTCATATTCTGAAAGAGATTGGTAAAATGCTATACATTTGACAAGCTCCTCCACACACTCCCTAAATATTATTGAAGTATACTACAAAATAGTATACAGGTGGTATTTGACGCCAGCAAGACTAAAAAAAAATGTATTTTAATTCCAACGAAAATTGCTGGAGATGTCTTAGTACAAAAGGGACATTACCCCACATATGGTGGGCACGCCAGTATGTAGAAGAATTTTGGAAGGAAGTTTCTAGGTTGATAATAACAATCCTGGGAATAGAAATCGCATGCAAAACCCTCTTTAATGTTATTCCATATAGGAGTGAAAAAATGGGATCCACCTAAGAGAGCTTTTATACTCCATGCAGCCCTAGCAGAAAAATTAGTAATTGCACTATCTTGGAAAATGACGGGAAAAATTGACCGTACTAAATTAATAGAACGGCTTGATTACCAGGCCTGTTTGGAAAAAGGATTCTATAGAAATAACACAGATAAAATGGAAAACTACTATGGATTCTGGTCACCATGGCTAAATAGAAATAATTAAAGTAGATGAAGTCCAGGGGTAGTTGTGAATGGTGTTTGAATGAGGCGAGAATGTGGCAGTTGGAGTATGATATAAGTGTAGTTTAAATAATGGGAGAAATATTTTAGACAATTGAAACAATTAAAGAGTGATATATGGTACTACCTGCTGAAACAATGGAATTACAAAAGAAACCAACGACTATTATGTATAAAATCTTTAAATCTGTCAAGGGTTTGGCAATATGACTAGAGTTGAGCGGACACCTGTATGTTCGAAACTTCGAAAAAATGTCCGGGTCCGTGCTCGAACTTGACCCCGAACTTGACCCCGAACCCCATTGAAGTCAATGGGGACACAAACTTTTGGCCACTAAAATGCCTCTAAAAAAGTCCTGGAAAGGGCTAGAGGGCTGCAAAATGTGGGTAAGAGTGTCCCCATTCATACGAATAGATCAATTGACCTATTCGTATGAATTGGGACTCTATTTCAGTTTATAGAAAGCCCATAGCATTACATACAATGTAATCGCCAAACCCCGAACTCCAACCCGAACATACAGTGAAATGTCCGTGTTCGGGTCCGGGGTCCAAAAACCGTAATGTTCGTTACGAACCCGAACAGTGCGGTTCGGGTTCGCTCAACACTAAATATGACCCATTCATTTATTTATGTCTTGTCTTCTGAAAACCGGACAAGTGGTATCCATATATATAATTTATATTTATAATTGACAATTTGCACAGTGTGTTTTTTAATGTAAACGTATTTATTCCCTATTGATATTTTGTATTTGACTTTGATATACACTTTTTTACGAGCAAAGAAAAAAAGAAAAAAAAGAATGCAATGTCATAAAAGTCCCTGTTGTTGTAATGGTCTGGGATTCCAATACTTTTTTTCCTTTACAGTGTATGTATTGGCTATCAGGTTGTCTGGAAATAATGTATGAAATTATCATCCGAGCTGCTTTCGTATTCTTTAATGCAAGGGAGATGGGGATTAAGCTATTGTAAATGATAGTTTATGACTTTTTACCTACTAACCTTCCTGCTAACTGCCCATTAAGGAATCTGTTGTCCACAACGGAAGTGCCAAAGGTTAACGAACACTTGACTTAACAGGATGTGCGGTTGTGGACAACAGTTATGAAAAGTTTTTTTTATTCTTATTCCAAACCATTATTACTTCATCCCACATTTTTTATTTTGTTTCTGCTAATATTTTCATTAGATGTTTCACCAAACATGTTTTTTTTTTTCTTTCTATCTATAATGGAAGCAAAAAATAAAAACAGCTGATACATTTAGTCTGCACGCTTATATAGTTGACAGACCACATTTCCTAAACAGAGTGGGGTTGAAGGTTTTTAAACTTCAGTACAAGTTGGAAGGACATTGTGGCATCTAACATTTTAGGATTTAAAGTTGTACTACAGGTTATTTGTAACGTTTTTTTCTCTAATAGAAGCAACAGGTAAAAATCAAAAATAAATCACATGTGTATTATTAGAGATTTACTTTGAACTCTGCATCTCACAGCTGAGGCCAATTCACTTTTCCCATATACTAGAAGCTAAGAAGTAAAAAAATAAAATAATAATAATAGTGCTCTTTAAACAAGATTCAGAAATTGAAAGTTCTGAGTTCATCAAAGGTAAATTAAAAATGTTGCATTGTACAAGATTTTTTTTGGTGTATATTAGTATAGTTATTTTCCTAACTGTTCGAAAAACATGAATTACGTGGCTACTTCAAAAACCATATAATAAAAAAATAGGCAATGTTTAAATGAGTAATAAACCAATTTAAAGAGATCAAGGGTAACAAAAAATGAAATAAATGGTAACATTAGAGAGTAACCCTACATTTTACTTTTTAATGAGGCAGACGTTTAAAGGACAACTGTCATGCTATAAGTAGCTTTGGGTGAAATAAATAAATAAGCCCTAATATATAAGCTGTGCCATTCTGAAATAAACAAATCTACCCCAAATGTTCAGTTATTTTACCATTTGGCAGCAGTACATCTCAATAAAAAGCAAAAGAGTGTTGCACAAATGATGAAAAATAAAATATATAAAAAATATAAATAAAACATTGTATACATTGCCTGTATAGTCTTTTATATTTACATGCTCACTTTATCCCTTTTTTTTTAGCTATTTTTCATATATTTTTATATATATATATAAAAAAATACATTTTCTATGGATATTTTTTAATTAATTTTTGAATAACAGAGAAATTATTATATATTTTTAAGTGTATTAAAGATAACAGAACTTATCTATGTGGTGGAAGAGTATTGTATCCACTGCCTTGATATGCATTTAGAACAGACTTGATTATTAACAAACCCTGAGAGGGTTAATGATTGCACGCCCCCTCTCAGACTTCAGCACTCGATGAAGTCTCTTGTGACGAAACACGTCGTGCATGCAGTCGAGAGGAGGCATAACCGGAAGTATCAACGGGATTGGAGGATGGCATTGGCAAAGGCTTTCTACAGGTCAAGATGGGTGAAACAGCTGAGACTTCGTTCAGCCACCGCTACTCTGCTACCATTCATATCCGCAAGTGCCTACTACTGCTACAAGTTATTTTTATTTGTTTTTAAGTCTCCTGACTCTCAAGCTCTGCAGCAATCTATTTACTACCCATTCACGTTTGGCTGGATACACCCTGAGGATATTGGGAATTGTTTTCCCACAAGTGTATTACTCTAGAGCCTGATCAAGGCTCCGGTATATGTGAGCGCTATTCTCAGGGGAAATATTCCTATCATTTGCCTATACAGAGTCACACATTGTTTGTCCATTTTATTGTGTTATTTTTTTTTTCATGTGTATGTTATTCAGCACCCTGGGAAGTACCAGTTTTTCTACACAATTTTTTATTTAATTTCTATACATATTCTGTATTTTTTTATTTATATATTTAATTTTTCATAATTTGCGCAACACTCTTTTATTTCACTTCTGTGTATGGGTTTTTACCAGGGCCACTTTAAGACCCTAGTTGGCTCTGGGCAAAGTCTTTAGCAGTGGGCCCCCCCTCGACCCATATTCCCTGTTTCTGCATCCACATTGCACCTACAGGACTTAACACAGCACCATACAGTACCCACAGCACTTGCCATGCACCTATATTGTACCCACAGTACTTGGCTTGCAGTCATATTGCACCCACACAATTTGGCATGCCACAGTGTCAATTTGCCACACAGAACATACCACAGTTTAAATTTTTCCCACAGAATTGCCCCTGCAGAACAAGCCACAGTGGCACTTTCCCCCATAGTACATGTTATTTTGCCCCACAGAACATGCCACAGTCACTGTGTCATTAACATTTGCAACAGTCAGTTTGCCTATTAAAATATGCCACCGTTTGTCCATTAAATATGCCACAACTTGCCCATTAATATGGCAGGGTTATTTTGTCATTAATATGCCACAGCCATTTTTCCATTAATATGCCAGTATTACTATTGCCATTAATAAACCACAGACAATTTGCCCAATAAACTGCCAGTCTTATTTTGCCATTAATAAGCCACAGCCAATTTGCCCCAGAATATGCCACTATTATTTTGCCATTTAATATGCCCCAGCCAATTTGCCCAAGAATATGCCAGTTTTGTTTTGCCATTTAATATGCCTCAACCAATTTGCCCAAGAATATGCCAGTATTATTTTGCCATTTAATATGCCCCAGCCAATTTGCCCAAGAATATGCCAGTATTATTTAGCCATTTAATTTGCCCCAGCCAATTTGCCCAATAATATGCCAGTATTATTTTGCCATTTAATTTGCCCCAACCAATTTGCCCAATGATATGCCAGTATTATTTTGCCATTTAATATGCCCCAGGCCCCCAGCCAGTTTGTCCAATAATATGTCAATGTTATGCTGCCATTAATAAGACACAGCCAATATGCCACCCTCCTCCCCCCTTCCCCAGTACTCACCTCATGACTGCTGAGGAGGGAAGTACAGTCACCAGATATGACATAAAGTCATATCCGGTTGCAATGATTTTGTTTTTTAACTTTTTTTTCCCCTAGGTTTCTGACCTCCACTTTATTAACTTCTACCATTTCTGCCGGAAGGCTATCCCATGCATCCACTACCCTCTCAGTAAAGTAATATTTTCACTAGTCCCTGGCTAATGACAGCATTATACCTATCCCATGCATGCTTAAACTCCTTCATGTGTTAACCTTTACCATTTCTTAAAGAAGACTATTCTATTCATCCACACCCTCTCAGTAAAGTAATACTTTAATTAGTGCCTGGCCTTATCTTGTATCTAGGATAGCCTTATGCCTATCCCATGCATGCTTTAACTCCTTTACTTTATTAACCTCTGCCACTTATGCTGGTAGACTATTCAATGTACCCACCACCCTCTCAGAAAAGTAACATTACATATCTGAACACAAAAAAACATTAAAATAATAAATATTTCCAGCCTTTTCAAAAGCTTGAGGTGGACCCCAAATATGTGTATGTAACTAGGTGCATTTATACTTATATGAACTTTTTAATATTATATTCAACTATTTTCATATGTAATAAAATGTTATTGAAAAATTGTTAATTTCTTATTTGTATTCCGTTCCTCTGCAGTCTGCACCCACATTGCCTCTAAAGGACTTAACACAGCACCATACAGTACCCACAGCTCTTGGCTTGTACTCATATTGCACCCACATAATATGGCATGCCACAGTGTCAATTTGCCTGCCAGAACATACCACAGTGTCACTTTGTTCCACTGAACTGCCCCTGCAGAACATGCCATGGTGTCACTTTCCCCCATAGTTTGTTATTTTGCCCCACAGAACATGCCACAGTATCACTTTGGCCACAGCCAATTTGCCCATTTTGCCACTATTAGCCTGTCCATTAATATGCCACAGCCAGATTTCCAAAATGCCACAGCCAGATTGCCAATATTCTACAGCCAATATTCAAGACAATTTGCCCATTAATATGCCACAGACAATATGCACATTAATATGCCACAGACAATATGCCCATTAAAATGCCACAGACAATTTGCCCATTAATACACAACCACCCTCCTCCTCCTTCCCCAGTACTAACCTGGTTGTCTCCTCTGTGTTTTATTTTGCCATTAATATGCCAGCGATGCGTCAATATGCGTATCGATGACGTCACCCGGTGACCTTCCGCTATCGCGAGACAGCCCATATACATTCTCATGTGCCCACGGATCTATTGTATGGTAAGAGCTCATCTGAGCTCTTACCATACTTGCCGGCACTGTAACAAGCAAAAATCCTGGCATATTGAATGGCTAAATCCTGGCATTTTGAGTGACAAATCCTGGCATATTAAATGGCTAAATCCTGGCATATTGAGTAACAAATCCTGGCATATTAAATGGCTAAATCTTGGTATATTGAGTGACAAATCCTGGCATATTAAATGGCTAAATCCTGGCATATTGAGTGGATAAATACGGGCATATTGAGTGGCAAAATACTGGCATATTGAGTGGCTAAATCTTGGCATATTGAGTGGCAAAACCTGCCATATTAAATGGGTAAATACTGGCATATTGAGTGGCAAAATACTGGCATATTGAGTGAGAAAACCTGGCATATTAAATGGCTACATCATACTGGCATATTATTGGGCAAATTGTCTGTGGTTTATTAATGGAAAACACAAACTGTCATATTATTGGGCAAATTGGCTGTGGCTTAATAAAATAACACTGGCATATTAATGGCAAAATAATACTGGCATACTAATGGGTAAGTGTGTGTGTGTATGTGACTGCGTGTGATTGTGTGTATGTGCTGTTGTCTGGCTCCTAGATTTTTTAGCTGGCTCCTAAAAGTCAGTTAACTTTGTCAAGCCCTGATTTAATGGAGAAACTGTGGTATATTTTAATAGGCAAACTGATTATGGCATGTTAATTGGTACCTGACAGTGGCTTATTTTAATTATCAAAGTGATTCTGTGGCTAATCATTATCAACCATCTGCATGCTGCACTGATAATGACTAAGCTCCTCCACTTCATGACATTATTAAAAAGAGGCGCAGCATGAACAAGGGTAAAAGTATGCCCCCCCCTGAATAAAATTCTGTGGATGCCCATGTTTGTGGCACCATCCACAGCTATGGCTGGTATTTTTTGGAGGAAATGGTGGCAACCCTGAGAGCAGCCGGGGTGGCAATTGCCTTCCTGTTCCTTTGTCAGCCCTCCCCTAACAGGTAAGCTTATGAAGTTGCACCATAAACCACTAAATTGGTTTTGCCCCCCTGGCCAAAAGGTGCCAACCCTCCCCTAGAGAGAATGATGGTAGAAGTAGTCCAGGAAACAACTGTATAGCTGCAGTTGGATACCTAAGGTCCAGAATAAACCAATCAGTTAATCAAGGCTTGGTTAACAGATTAACTTCTGGATCCATTTAAATTACCGTATTTGCTCGATTATAAGACGACCCCCCAAACTTTGGATATTCCATTAGGAAAAAAACTTAAAGCCTGAATATAAGACTACCCTATAGGAAAAAAGTTCAACTTGTATATATTCACATGTAAATTGATTTTTTTAATAAAATATTATGATATAAAAAAATGTATTTCTTGTTTTTATTTCTTTTTATGTGCCAATGCTGCCTCCCTCTTTCCCTTGCCCCCATTTTTCTCTCTCTCCTCCCCTTAGTGTTGTCTCTCTCTCCCCCTCCATTTGTCTCCCCCTCGCTCCCCTTGTCTGTTTCTGCACCCCCCTTGTCTGTCTCTTCAAACCCCCTCCCTCCCCTTGTCTCTGTCTCTAACAACCCCCTCCCTCCCCTTGTCTCTGCCCCCCTCCCTCCCCTTGTTGCTCTCCCCCTCCCTCTGTCCCCGTCCCCCATGTTTTTTTTAAACCCACCCACCCTCCCTCACCTTTTAATTGGTCCCTGGTGGCTAGTGGGGGCAGCCGGGGGATGTCTGCACGATACGTGCAGACATCCTCCATGCTGCCCTACACCTCCGTCTATTATGACGGACAGCTGGTCCGTCATAATAGACGGAGGTGTCGGACAGCATGGAGGATGTCTGCACGTATCGTGCAGACATCCCCCAGCTGCCCGATTGTCGCCGGGACTTCTGTGACGAAAGCGGAAGTACCGCTCATCGCGCAGACATCCCCTGCTGTTAGAGAGGGGGATCCAGGTCCCCTGCAGCTCTGCTGGGGACCTGGATCGCTGTCTATTAATCTGACCTCAATTTGAGGTCAGATTATAAGATGAGCTCGATTATAAGATGAGGGGGGGTTTTCAGAATTTTTTTTCTGAAAAAAACCTCGTCTTATAATCGAGCAAATACGGTATTACATACTGTAGGTCAGTGAAGTTATAGTGGTACTGTACTCTAGTACCCATATCACTTCTGTTGCTGCAAGGGATTTTTTTTCATAACACTTATAATTATGTTGTTATGGAAAGCTTTGTAATGTTTAAAATAGTGTAGTGAATATTCTAAAATTTGGTTTGTTGCATGTTTTAGCTACAAATTTTACTGCAGCTCACCAAAACACTTCTAGATTCACTTAGGGTTATTATGGTCTAATAGGGACTGTTGGACCTAAACATTATTTTTACTGCACACAGAACATAAACACTGAAAATAATCTATACTTTGTGTTAGCACAACTGCAAACAAATTCCTAATTTAGGTGAATAATGTGTATTAGATGTTCCTTTGGAGTCTCACGTGTATGATATCACCTGTGGCTTAATATGCAAATTAGCTGAATTTTAATGGAAAAAATTGTAATTTGCATATAGGGTTGCCACCTTTTCTTCAAAAAAAAAAATACCGGCCTTGGTACTGTCTCCATAGACTTAACATTGGCCTGATGCCAGTTTTTTACCGGCCTGCCAGTAAAATACCGGCCAGGTGGCAACCCTATTTGCATATCAAGGTATAGGAGATGTCATAAACAGGAGACTACGCAGACACATTTTCACCTAATTGTCACATTTGCTTGAAATTCTGCTAACAGTACATAGATCATTTTTTATTCTCTAAATTCACAGTATAAGCTAAGTTTAGGTTATAGATTCCGTTTAATAGGCATAGATAACCTAGCTATATACACATTTTGTAACATGCACATCACTGTGAGTTGGCTATTTCCAATCCTTATACAGGACCTGACCACAAGGGGGCAAAAAGGTCCCTTTGCAGGATAGGAACTAGCTCTCTCACGCTAAGCAAACTATTTCCTATCCCCAGAAAGGACAGAGTCGCAACCGTGATGGAAATGATGAAACGAGTCTGTAACACTTCCTATTCCTGCTGACCTTGGAAAGAAGGTCCCCCCTAGGACATAATGTAGCTGCCTTCGTTATGCCTGTCAAAAAAAATAAAGGAGACGTGACATACAACTCAAATAGTGCTATAACATTTCGTTTTACATTTTACAGTGGTTTTCTGAAAACATTTTTACCTATCTCCGCGTTTGGTGAAACCAACTGAAAGGTTTTTAGGACGTGTTGTAAAAACAGGCATGCGCTAGTCAGCATGAGAAGGGCGAATGTCACATGAAGAGAAAGGTCAGAGGTTTGCGCTCTGTAGTCCCGCCCACCCATGTGGTTGTAGACGTCTAGCAGTAATAGCGTGAGGAGCCGGTCTCTCTTGCTTACCTTCTTTGAGCGGTCGCATTGCTTCCCGTTTGTCATCGTAAATCGCCCTTCAATCGACCGCACCATGCTGAATGCCAGTAAAACAGCCGCCCGGTTCCTTTCTTATGTATCACGGTGCGATACTTCGAACATAGTCTCATTTTCTAATAAGGTAAGTAAGGTCATTTATGTAAGTGTCCTTCACCCTCCCCTATCTAATATTGTGATGTTCTTCATTTTACCATTGTTGGTCTTTAAATGTGCTCAGTACTGCAAGGTTGCAGTGCAATTAATTTTTAACCATGAGCCAATTTTTAAACGGCAATGGATTAAAACATACATATTAAAAATGTATAATGACTGTACTATTGCCTTTCAAATTTGCCTGCCAACACTTTTCAGTTGTGATCAACTGCATGTCTGCCATTTTTCAGATGCTGTTCATGGCCTGATGGGTTGTGCCAGAGGTGCAGTTAGTGTTAAATGTTAGCGATGGTGGGTATTATTCATAAAAAATGTCATATGATGAAATAACACCATTGCCATACTTGATAACATTTAACACTAACTGCACCTCTGGCACAACCTATCAGGCCATGAAAAGCATCTGAAAAATGGCAGATATGAATAATGACTATTTCCTTTCTGATTTGCCTCCGAACTATTTTCAAGTGTGAGAAACTGCATGTCTGCTGATTTTCTTCATACATCTGTTATCTGTTAGAATTGTTATTTTTACTACTGTACAGTGGTTGTGTAATTTTGTAATTGTGATTCTTTAAAATCTCTGCACAGCTGTATGACCCACAAATCTGTGGCACAACTGAAATATTTCAATGTATTATAGCGACAGAGGAGGGCCACAATTGAGCAATAGATTTGCTGTAAGTGTAATTTTTAATAATATATACTCTACAATAGAGGTGGCTGTCCAAAATCATCATAGAATATTGCAGCCAACAACCTGGAAACTACTTCTTTGGGAGTAACGGGCTTACTGGCGTTACATATTCTATCTAAATGATCTTTGTGTAAATGTTTATGTGAGCCCTGATCTAGTGCTTACAGAGGTGGCTGTTACTGTGATCCCCATGACCTTAGTATGCACACATGGTGGAGAGGAGTAGGATGTTATGTGGTTAAAAAAAAAAGACAATAGTGTAGCATGTCTAACATACAATATAAATCCTAAAGTGTATTTTGCATCACAAAGGAAAATTAAATAGTGTCTCAAGGCATAGACCAGGGATGAATCCAGTTGTGGAGATCATTCAAGATATCTTTTATACAGCGATTAACGCTATCACAAATGAAGAACAGTAATGCATAGGTGATGAATATCTGCAAAACGAGAGATACAAAATCTTGCTTAAAGTCAGAACTACCTAACCTAATTATGGAGGCCCAAAAAGAGATCTTTTTCACATGGTTTTTCCACATAATAGCCTGCTACTGTGATACAAAGTACCATGAGGAGTGCTATATACTGTTCACACTTTTTTTTAAATTTAAAAAAAAAAAATACATTTGTTCCCATGATCTTGCCTGTGTTATAAATGTAAGGCCTACTAAATCAAATTTTATTTTATTGCAGGGTCCGTTTAATGGGCTTAGTCAAGAGATTCTACGATCTGTGTCTAAACGTCACTATGCGTAAGTAGTTTTATTTTCTTTGCAGTTCTTTGCTTGTTTATTATTGTTATCTTGTTTATTCTTTTTTAGTTATTTGCTTGTTTATTGTCCTCTATCCCCCAAAATGCTTGTAACCTATTTGTAACTCCCTATAGTTTGCATATGCTGTGTATCGGTTTTGAAATATAGTTTTATTTGATTAAAAACAGTCCCCTTTTTAATTCTGTATATGCCTGGTAACTTATTAAGTTGTCTTCTGAATCTCTGTAATGCTTTGACGAAAATGTGTGTCAAGTATTTCCACTGGCACACTACTATGAAATATTATGGTAACCTTGTGGCCTACTCTAGTTTTATGGCTTAGTGGCAAAATGTCCCTGGGATGTTTATTTATGAAATATGAGCAATAAGGGCATCTATAAAAATGCATCATGTGCATCTACATTGCCTTCCATGATAGTACAGCAGTAATGCAAGAAGTTGTGTTTAATATCGATGTCCGCATCTATCCATACATGGGAGAATGAAACCCATTAACACACACCAGTGTGTGATTATTGTTGTTCTACAGTGAAGACTGTACAATGTTCTGCATGTAGAATACTTTAGACAATTTCTTGTATTTATAGTGAACCATTTTTGTTGTAAGTTTTGAAACCAACATGATTGGTGATAACAATGAAAATGTTTTTCATGTACATCTATTTTTATTTATTTTTTTTATTTTTTTTACATCCAGCTCTGAAGCTGTTAAAGGAGCAGTTATTGGTATTGATTTGGGTACCACAAACTCCTGTGTTGCTGTTATGGAGGGAAAACAAGCAAAGGTATGTATGAAAAGAATCAATTGTGTAATGTTTAAAACAAAAACAAAAAAATGTGAGCATCATACTTCCTACACATAAATGAATATTATTTAGATTACAGCCAAAATGACTGACAATGTGTTACCACTGCTTCTTCCATATACAAATCTTGTAATAGTTTCTATTGGTCAGAATTTGGCAATCAAAGTGATTTGTTGATTTATCATAAGGCAATTTATCTTTTATATCATACTTTTTTTTTTTTTTTTTAATTGATATTTACATGGATTTTCTCTTCCTCATGCCAAGATATCAGTTGACTGCATAGTTTTTTAAAAGAACTATACAAATTATAACTGTGTAGGACTTATTCCCTCCTGCTTGGAACCAGAGGGATAATGGGTCGGTTTGGATAACAGATCATTTTCACCAATAAGATATATTAAATCATCTTAGCACTCATGAAATACAGTAGTATCAGTGCAAATACTGTATAGAGCAAATAAATCGCTTTTACTGCGATGTGAGGCATCGTTGGGAACCTGCTGTTAGTGTGTCAGGCCTGCACATGTATGCCGCTGTATTGCCCTTTGTGGGCATGGGGTAATCTGAGCATGTATGGAAAGGCTATATCACAGCTTGATGGGGCTGGACACTGAATAAACTTTTGTGTGCTTGCATTCTGACAGGTGTGTGTGGAATTTGCAACTTGTGGAAAAATCCAAATTATTATTTTTTTGGATAAAGATACTGAACCTGTATTGGTTTTTATTTTGTTTATTATTACCGTACAGTAGTACGTTTCACTACTTCTTTTACTTGTAAGATGTAGATGTGTATCACACAATCTGACTTACTGGGATGCCCAGCTGAAGAGGACAACTACACGAACTGTTCACTTTTACTTTCTGTTTTCACAGGTGCTTGAAAATGCTGAAGGTGCTAGAACCACTCCCTCTGTTGTCGCCATCTCAGCTGATGGCGAGCGATTAGTGGGAATACCCGCTAAACGCCAGTCAGTCACTAACCCCAACAACACATTTTATGCAACAAAACGTTTGATTGGCCGACGATTTGATGATCCTGAGGTTAAAAAAGATATGTACGTTAATACTTGGTTCTTTTATAGCATTAAAGGTGTAATTTTATATAAAACATTCATTATCATTTAGTAATTGTTGTGAAGACATGTTTTAAAAGTTAGACTATGTTTAATGTATGAAGGTTTGGACCTGAGCAGCAAGAGACTCTCTAGGTGTTAGCCACCTGATGTGTGGTGCAGGTGGGAGATGAGCATTTCATATAGCTATATACTGTGCAGGACAAACCTCATCTTGTAGAATAGCTCAATTGACCCTGCAAAATGCATAGTAAAATCTTTGAAGATTTAACAGTGTAATAGGCCAGGCCCAACTCTGTTTTTTTCCAGGAGAAACTCACTAGGTTTGCAATCATCTCATTTGAACCACTCTGCGTGTCCCTTTTTTTTTTTTTTTTTAAGCAAATGGCTCCCTATAGCTGCATTAGCAGAGCAGAGTCATGCTATATACCGTATGTTGCACGATTCTTTCCATTTCCACACTTGTAATCCTATTGCTGCCAGAACCAATGAGTAGGGAGGCAATCGTTTTTTTTTATTTTTTTTTTTTCCAGCATAATCGTTATTTGGTTTTTAAATGTGCATTCAGAATTTTTTATATCTGTTTTATCATATATGGTGTTTTTGATGCACCTTTTAGAAAATGTTTTGCAGGGGGGTTTAAATAACTTACTGCCCAAAAACAATAGTAATTTTTTTTTCTTTTCTTTACTCTCTTCTTTCACCACCAGTAAAAATGTTCCTTTCAAAATTGTCCGAGCTTCAAATGGAGACGCCTGGCTGGAAGCACATGGAAAAGTGTATTCTCCTAGTCAGATTGGAGCATTCGTGCTAATAAAAATGAAAGAGACTGCAGGTTAGTAAAGTACAGAGTTGGTTTTATTCATGCACTATGTATGTGATCACTAATTTTGAAAATAGTTGTAATTTCAGATCTGTACATTTTAAGTGTCTGTGTTCAATTTTATTTTTGTCTTTCACAGAAAGCTTTTTGAATCATTCAGTCAAGAATTCTGTAATTACTGTACCTGCTTACTTCAATGACTCGCAGAGGCAGGTTAGTAATCACATTATTTTACACTTCTACTTAAGAGTTTGGGGTTTTTAATTAACGTATTTGCTCGAGTACAAGACAAGGTTTTTTTTTTTTTTTTCTTCAAATGCTCTGAAAATGTCTCCTTGTGTTATATTCGAGGTCATCTTATAATCAGACCTCAACCAGAGGACTGACTAGGATCCAGGTCCCCCGCAGAGCTGCAGGGGACCTGGATCTTCCTCGCAGGCAGCCGATGGATGTCTGCTAGGTGTGCTGACATCCTCTGATGCTGCTCGGGACTTCTACGACGAAACATGTGACCTCCCAGCATTCCATAATGAAAGCAGCAGAGTAAGTGCCAGGCAGCATCAGAGAATGCCTGCACACATCGCATAGACATCCGCCGGCTGCCACCACTAGACACCAGGGAGTCTGAAGGAGCATTGGCAATTCTGGGAGCAAATTGGTTGGGGGTGGGAGGGGACAGTTTGGAGAGACAGTAGATTGTCATGTGTGGATGCTGATTGGCAGCAGGTTGGTGGTATTTTTTTTCCCCTAAATTAATGTCCAAAGTTTGGGGGGTCGTCTTACATTTGAGCAAATACAGTATGTAACCTGTACCATATTCCTCTCGTATTCTAGATTTTTATTTTAATACTGGCAATCATTTTATGACATAAAAGTGATCAAATTACTGAACAGTTCTGTTTATGCTTTCATTCTTTTAAATTGTTCTTTTATTTCAGGCAACAAAAGATGCTGGACAGATCGCTGGTCTTAATGTTCTCAGAGTCATCAATGAACCTACTGCTGCTGCTCTTGCCTATGGTCTGAACAAATCTGAAGATAAAGTGTAAGTTCCCTTCTGTTTGATCTTCAAATGGCAATTTTTGCGGCCTTTTCCACATTTTAAAGTAGAATTTTAATATGTATTACCTTTTAAGATTTAAATTGAAATTCTGGCATAAAATGTAATTCCTTAAATGGCAAACTGTATTTCTACAGTGCCTACATATTACGCAGTATTTGTATGAGCATCTAATGTTGTTGTACACCTAACAACTTCTCCCTCATGCTTTTCCATTTCTTGCCCCTCAGTATCGCTGTCTATGACCTTGGTGGTGGAACATTTGATATTTCAATCTTGGAGATTCAGAAAGGGGTTTTTGAAGTGAAATCAACTAATGGTGATACTTTCCTGGGGGGAGAAGATTTTGACCAAGCTTTATTACACCACATTGTGAAGCAGTTCAAAATTGAGGTAAGTGATTAGTGATTTTATATATATATATATATATATGTATATATATATGTATATATGTATATATATATATATGTATATATGTATGTATGTATATATATATATATATATATATGTATGTATGTATGTATGTATGTATATGTGTGTGTGTGTGATCTCCCATATGTCAAAGGTAAAAGTAGGATCTTTAATAAAGAAATCCATGTAGCTTACGATGGAAAAGCAGCAGATCTTGCAATAAAAAGTTATTTTGAATGTGGCATTGAGGAGGGGAAATATCACAGGAGAACATGTTGTCAGGTTAAACACTGACTTTTTGAAAGGTTACCTGGATGCCCTGTGGAAGGGAGTACCAGACAAAGGGGGCAGCTCGTGCAAAAACTTGTAGGGAAGAGGCGATGAGGTTGCCAGTCCATATGAGGAGCGCAGTGGTTGTGCATGGTAGTTGGGGCAGATTAGTGGATGAATTTGTTGGTTAAAAAAAAAAAAAAATATATATATATATATATAATGTTTGGTCTTAATGACCGTAGATTTGAAATCTAGTATGTTACATTATTGCAATTTGTATGAATTTTTAACTTTTTTTTCTTTTTGCATTTCTATGAAAGAGTGGTATCGATCTGACTAAAGACAACATGGCTCTTCAACGAGTCCGGGAAGCAGCTGAAAAGGCAAAATGTGAATTGTCCTCAGCCCTCCAGGTATTTTTGCAGAACATATGAAAGTCCACATAAAATATACAGAATTAATAAAATGATCTATTTTTAGTTGTTTAATTCCAAATGAGTGAGAGATTCCTACAGTATGCTCAATATCCTCACTCCAAGTTTTGGTCTGATGCACGATCAGAAATGTTCGGTTGTTTTAGCAATAATACAAATGCAGTCAAAAAATAGTTTAAATCTGCTTTATTCAAATGAAACCATAACTAGGCCAATGAGTGAGTAGTTAATTCAGGTGGGTCGCACTATGTTGTCAAATGAACTGCAGTTGGCTTACGGGCCACACATTGGACGCCCCTTACCTATAGAAAAATCTTAAAAATTGAGTAAATCCTTTTTCGTTTAAGACAGGCCACCTAGCAAAAGATATACTGTAGAGGGCTTCCATGTAGCTCATAGACCCGCATCCCAAACTGCGCCACAAGGTCATGGAGAACCATCTCTTCCAAGTGGCAGCCTGAAAGTCACGGTTTGATTTCCAAAAGAAGGGGCAATCTTCAGAAGCCTTTTTAACAGAACTTATCTTCGTGAAATGAAATCATTCGTTCATTCTGCATTGCACTGAAGGTGGAACCACAAGCCGTCGGCACTGACTCTTTATAAATATACTACAGAAAGACTCTGGAGTTTGTCGGTTTCACAGCCCTTTTCTGACATCGATTTTTCTGTGGTTGAACCTGGTCAGATGATTTTGTGCTCTTTAGCTTCAGAAGATTGTGTTAATACACTTCCCAGGCTGTCCCATTCAACCCAGGTAGCACTCCTAGTCTAAAGGTGTGGAAAGCAATTAAACATTGCACATTAATAGAGAGGAGCCAGGAACCATTGCATAGCTCTAACAAAAAAACAAGAAAAAATAGATATGTTGAGGATGTTTTTATTTTTTCTTACAATTGTGTAGCTTGATATTCTGATGTTCTGTTTTGTAGACTGAGATCACCCTGCCGTTTCTTACCATGGATGCTTCTGGACCAAAACATTTAAATATGAAGCTGACTCGTCCCCAACTTGAGGGCGTTGTTGGTGATCTAATTAAAAGGACAATTGCTCCAAGCCAGAAAGCTATGCAAGATGCAGAGGTCAATAAAAGTGACATTGGTGAAGTTCTCCTTGTTGGAGGAATGACCAGGATGCCAAAAGTGAGTATTAAAACTGTAACCTTTACACGTATACATTAAAGCTATACGTCTCCCCTTTTTTTTTTTATTTAAAGGGATTCTGACACCTAAACCTTATTTATGTTGTGATTGAAAAGAATAAGACATTATCAAAAAAATGTTTTAGCAGATATTCAAGCAAGTGCATACATTTTAGAGAAACCTATTTTTGTGGTCAGTGGTGTTTCCTGTTTATCACGTGACTTTATATGCAAATGAACCATTGTCAACAAAACTGTCATTTGCATATCAAGCCACAAGTCCCAGAGTCTCATTTAGTTTCCATCTTCTGACAAATATCTCATTTTCATTTATTTTTTAATGTGCAGGTTCAGCAAACTGTGCAAGACATATTTGGTCATGTACCAAGCAAAGCCGTTAATCCTGATGAGGCTGTTGCAATTGGGGCTGCAATTCAAGGTGGAGTGTTGGCCGGTGATGTGACGGATGTCTTGTTGCTCGATGTCACTCCCTTATCTCTTGGTATTGAAACACTTGGTGGTGTGTTCACAAAGTTAATCAGCAGAAACACAACTATACCAACTATGAAAAGCCAGGTAAATATATTTGAGTGGGAATTATTTTGTGTTATCGTAATGATATTCTTTGGTCGGGAAAGCGGCTTTAGTTTGTCATCTGTGTACTATTATTTGTAAAATATTGCACAGATTAACTGAATGACTTGCCTGTGAGGTAGATCACAATCAAGCAAATTAGGCAATTAAGGAAACTTGCTACTCTTCAAGAGGTGTGTTTTGAGGCACTTTTTGAAGGTTGAGAAAGAGGGATAGTGCTGGATGCTCTGCAGAAGGAAGTTCCAGAGAGGAGGCAGCTCGGGAAAAACTTGCAGGCGCAAGTGGGAAGCGGTGACTAGGTTGGAGGAGAGCCTATGTCCATTTGTGGTTGTGCGTGGTAGTTTTGGTTAATGAGGGATCGATGAGTGGAGGACTTTGTATGTCAAAAAAAGAATCTTAAACATCCTTCTAGTTCCTTGTATGTAGATAATGGGGTTTACTGTAGGAAGGGGGGGGGGGGGGTCAGAAAGCTGTAATAGCGGAGGGAGTGGTGGTCATTTTGACCAAATTGAATGAATCCAACTAAGGGAATTTAGAAGAGCATGTATGGTTAGCATTAAATGTAATAATATTCTCTCACATGTTAAAGGTTCTATAGATCAATAGACTAAAAGCAGAATTTTTTTTTTTTTTTAATACAAACAAAGCATTAGGAAGCTAGATGTAGCTTGCTTAGATGTCATCTCTAATCTTAAGCAATGACTAGATATTTATGGATTAATAGCTTTTGTGCAGCATCTAATTTCTACTTGAGATCAGGGTATTGCAAGCAATAGATTATTTTGCAACAGTTATCAATAAAAGAACTGCGTTTGTTTTGTTTTTTTGTTTTGTTTTTTAAGAAATGTAAGATCTACATGGGGATGGTGCAAGATGTTTTTCACACATCTGTGTTTTTATAATCAAGATGCTATAAATTGTTTTCTTGAAGGTGTTCTCCACTGCAGCTGATGGACAGACTAAGGTAGAGATTAAAGTTTGTCAAGGAGAAAGAGAGATGGCTAATGACAACAAAGTTCTTGGACAGTTTACATTGGTATGTATAAAGAACAAACAAATCTTTCTGGAACATTGTTAACATTGTTAATCATTGAAATGGTGCAAAGTGTTCCTGCTTGTAGCAGTAGATGTAAGGGACTTTTTTTTTATTATATACGCTAAATGTACAGAATACAAAATTTGACAATTTTAAGACCTTATTCAACATTAGAGGTTGACTTTTACAACCATTTAACTTGACCAATTGCATTCTTTTAGATTGGGATCCCCCCAGCACCTCGTGGAGTCCCACAGATTGAAGTCACTTTTGATATTGATGCCAATGGAATTGTCCATGTGTCTGCAAAAGACAAAGGAACAGGCCGTGAACAACAAAGTATGTGAGAATGTTCTTAGTTTGTGCTTTGGAAAACTCTACTTGTGCGTTGTCTGTAGCTGTTGTGGTGACTTCATGCACATTGGGAGTACCCATTCACCTCAACCTTGGTTTGGCATTCATGTTGGTTATGGTGAATGCCTGTTTTACATGGGGAAAAAAAATTGCACAATTGGTTTTGATTTTTTTAAATTTTTATTATTGTTGAGAGTTTTCTGGAAAAACGGGCAAATCCTGTTGTGTGGACTATACATCTTATAATGCTGTGTCATGGAAATTGTAGTCTTACACAGTTTAAGTGGGTTTTTTAAGCCAGTGATGTCTATCTATGTGGAATAACTTGCCTCTATAGTTGTCTAATCCAGCCAGTTCACCAGCGTATTGCAGCATGTGAGGGGGTCCTGCAGTATCTCCTGCCCAGCTGAAGGTGTATTCAGCAAATCAGACATTGAACACTATCTCTGAAAGAGAAAGATTTCACTTTAGAACACTTCTCCGTAGGACCATCATTCAAAAGCCCTTTTAATTAGACGGAAGTGATGAGTGTTTGGTCCCTCTTTAAAAACAGGAGTGTGTCTGGGTTGTTGCCTCCAAAATAGGTTTACCATGAGCAGGGTTTACCATAACATGGAAAAAACTGCAGAATATCAATATTCGAATCATTGGGCGAATCAAAGGCCCTCTGCGCTCTCTTTGGGGGTCCTGTCAATTTGAAAGAAAGGTAGTTCTAGCACCTTCATAATATCCTCTCAACTGCTTGACGGACCACTCCCCACCCAATTGCCAACGGGAAAGTATAAATGTCTAGTGTCGTATTGTTTAGTAATATATATAAATTTTGAAAGTGCTGCCCTTAGAGCAGTTGCTTTTGGATAGGTGAATGTGTATTTGTCAGTTTATAATACTTGGAGATCTGCAGTATTTATATTTAAATTCTCTATATTGAATGGTGAAATTTGTTGTAATTTTTGATATTTTTATTTAAAAAAAAAAAATAGGTTTACTATATTGTGTAGAATTGTATGTACAGAATTTTATAATGAAAATATATTTTGGTTTATAGTTGTTATTCAGTCGTCTGGTGGCCTCAGTAAAGATGATATTGAGAATATGGTGAAAAATGCTGAAAAATATGCAGAGGAAGATAGAAGGCGGAAAGTAAGTTCTGCACGCGTCATTTTTCCTTGAATGTAGATCAATTCTACAATATTTATATTGTGTATACACACTACATATATTCTATATGTATACATATTGTACATATATTTTTTTGTTTTGTTTTATAGGAGAGTGTGGAAGCTGTAATTAATGCTGAAGGAATTATTCATGACACCGAATCAAAGATGGAAGAATTTAAGGACCAACTTCCTGCTGACGAGGTTTGTACATTTTGGAGGGAACCGGATTAGAGTGGCAGAAAAACAATAAGCTTGCACTTGGAAAGCCATTCACACTTAAACTTGTACATTCTCAGCACTTCTTTATTTAATATGCAAAAAGAGAGGAGTTGGGGGGGGGGGGGGGGGGCATTTAAATGTGTCATGTTGAGAGAAATTCACATGTACCTCCCCCTTCCCAAGGTTCTGCAACATTCTGTTACTCTGCATCAGCATCACTGGACTAAT
Source organism: Pelodytes ibericus (assembly GCA_036172795.1). NCBI lineage: Eukaryota > Metazoa > Chordata > Amphibia > Anura > Pelodytidae > Pelodytes > Pelodytes ibericus. Next base: position 29,647,834 of record CM069858.1, read on the forward strand.
ACGACTACTCCAAATCACGCGAAGATAATGAATGTTTTCTAATAGTATGTATTGTTTTCTTTTTCAGTGTAACAAACTTAAGGAAGAAATTAGCAAAGTGAAAGAGTTGCTGGCACGTAAAGATACAGAAACTGGCGAAAGCATCAGACAAGCAGCATCCTCTCTACAACAAGCATCACTAAAACTCTTTGAAATTGCATACAAAAAGGTATGGTCTTAAACATTACCAAAAATAATGTATTTCCTAAATAGAGATTTAAGCATGGGGATTAAAATGAACTGACGCAAATCACTCTAACAATATACAGAAATATAAAAATATTGGATTTAGATTTTTTTTTGGGGGGGGGTTAACTTTTACTTTTGATCAGCAAAGCTTTCTACCGCAGCCAAAGTAGGAAGGAGATTCTGTTTTGTATATTTTCTTCTGCAGTCATCGAGGAGCATCCCCGTCATCTTGTGGATGTCGGAGGGGCTCCTATAGAGATATATGGAGGGATGCTCAGTGCACATGGGTGTGCAATACCTCTAATATTATAACCAAATGAGCCATTGTGCATTGCCCCATGAAAAAAAATATAGTTCAAATGTTTACAGACATTAATGTTAATGGATATGATATATAATATGTTTTTCTATCTTAACAGATGGCTTCAGAAAGAGAGAGTTCTGGGACCGGAGAGCAAAATAAAGATCAGAAGGAAGAAAAGCAATAATCTAAAATTTTTATCTTGTAAAACCTTTGAAACAGCGTCTTGGGAGCCCCTTATGCAAGTGTCCTGAGCAGAAATAACCAGAATTCATTCTTACACTGTATTTTGACAGTACTGTTTATATAATTTCCTTATGGCTGTAATTAATCTACACTTTCTTTTAATAAAATTATGTTTTGTGTCCAGTGAGACTTTGTTGGTTCCCCAAGATCATATTATAAGCTTTATTTATAAAGTACTTTACAAGGAAGAATACATTAATATTTAATTTCCAAGTATAGACTTGGGAGTATATGCAGTTCAATATAACATGTATTTTTATTTTATCAGGAACACACTTTTTAATTACCTTCATGAGTATGGTTTAGGGGTCTTGAAACTGTGCAATATATTGGTTCAGTTCAGAATTAACCATGAAGGATAATAGACGGGAAGGAGAAGCGTGTATTATCCTTATTTGTTTATTTTTAATGCGGTTAGGGAGTTTGTCAAATGGTATTGCTGTGCAAAGTGGGAACAATTGTCCAAGTGAAATCAGATATACATGAGGTCTGAAAACCCTTTCTAGAGAAGTACTGTACCGTGTAACAACTGCATATAAAATTTGAGTTACTATAGCAATGTAGCCCATCTCCCCCAAGTCTATATTCTTGAGTTACTTTCAAGGTACTACAGGAGAACTGTAATTGGTTTTAAAATAAGTGCATTTCAAATTATTACAAACCTGTAAACATACAAAAAATATGTATGTAGGGAAAGTGGTATTAGAAAAGTATAATAAAGAAAATTATGTCTATTTAGTGTGCCTATGATTTCTTTTTACTTATTTTTCATGATTACAAAGTAAGTAGTTTCACTGTTTCCAAACATTGAGCCCCAAAATGTAATGACAGTTACCGAACCGCTATTGAATGTAGTTGTTTTTTTTTTTTTTTGTTACATAAGAAAACCTATGATATATCATATAGTGTATTTGTATTTGTGGTGGAATTATTTTGGCATTATTGCAGCTGTGAATTACCGGAGCTATATGTGTTACTGCAAAATGTACTCCCCATTTGTGTTCAGTGACCTCTCCTGGGAACATTGTGATGCCACCATTGCATAGGTTTGCTAGTTTATTGGAAGTTACAGGGTAAGATTTTGGACACGTGCAATTTTCAAACCTGGACTTTTGCAAGGTTTCTTTGTTGACCTGTGAGCTCTTGCCCAGAATGAGCATTGTCTGCTTTTGTTCCTGCATGAGAACCATTCATATGAATTATCCCGGCAATTTAAATAACCTATTTTTTTTTTTTTTTTTTTTTAGGTAGATTACCCAGAGTATTTAGACAGGTTCTTTCAGCGATTTTATTACCAATCGTTGGCAATCTTTGTCCCCTGCATAGGTTGTCAGATATTTAACCACTTAAAGAAGATACAGGCCCAAATTTTGCATAGGAGTCCAACAAAGGGCCTGTAGCAAGCAGGTCAACAGCATGTGGCTCAGGCTTTTTCCTCATATGCTATTTATGGCACTGTGTAGGTATGTGATCTTATCACTTCAGTGTGATTAGAGCAGGGAGAATTAAGTACCTGAGTTTCCTGAGAAAAATGGTAACAATGTTCTTCTGCTCTATTATTTTCTTAGTCTTCAGCGACCACGATAAGCAGGATGTAAGTGTGTTATTGTACTGCACAAAGAGGCAGGAACTTCAAATGTAAGACCAAAGTATCAGAGTTGGAAAAATTCTTCTCCGCTCCACTGGAGAATTTTTTCAAACTTTGCTAAATTGGCCTCAAGTTTGAAATTCTCATATCAATTCCTTTTTTATTTAGTAGACCCTTGTTAGGAAATTACTCCTGCCAGCCATTCAGAGGCATTATTCAGAGTCATATTATAACGGCATGTGAGTGTATACAAGTTTCGGTCCTAGCTTGTATAACCTGTTAGGTCCTGTGTTGCAGGACAGGGCAGGCAACTGTTGGCCTGGGTGGAGCAAAAACAATTTATTTAGCCTGGGTACTGCGCATCAGCCCACCTGATATAATCAGAGACATGCAAGACAGATTTGCTGACAGATTATTAAGTAGATAAGACAGTTGGATAAAAAAATAAAAATCTAAAGTGTTAACAACTAGGGCATTTCAATTTTGAAAAGTGATGCAGCCCCAGCCTGTTGAGAGAGATCAGAGAGCAGCACCTTGACAATCTTCTCCTGCTGCTTTGCTTGTAGTCTTTGTATGTTTCTCCTAAGAGTTGATAACATTATATAAATTTTACAAAACAAACCATACACTAAGGTGTAGTTTTCAGCTGTATGGGAACACCTACTATTTAAAGAGGGATTTAACACCAAAATTATATGTATAGAGATATATATATATATATATATATATCCGTTTATACCTATTTTAGATGGTACTTTTCAAGATATCCCCCAAATGTCAAAATTAGCTAGAATGATACCCACTGTACCTCCATCCCACGTGAAGTGGGTTATGGGAGTATTTTATTTAAATGAGTGGGGTTTCTGGTTTTAGACTTTACAAGGAAAAATACAACAATGGACATATTTATAAAGGCAATAGTTTTGTCAGGAGTTGGCTTTATATATTACCACTTTTTGGTGTTCTTTCCATGTATGCCTGGTTTTATACACAACCCCAACCTGTCTGTTCTTTCTCTTAAAGTGACACTAAACGTTATTTTGTTACTTGTGCTTCTAATATAGAAGCACAAGTGAAATTTGAGTTGTTCCTATTGTGAAGATAAACTGACATGTTCTTTTGATAGTACACGCCAGTTTATCCTCCATAGGAAGCAGGCAGCCGTCAGGTCGGCGACTGGCTCTCTCTGCTAGCGCAGAGAGACCCTTGTTTTTGCATGGGATCAGCAGGGGGGACCTTAACTATGTCCGCTAATTTAATAGCTTGGCTGCTCTTTTAAGAGCTGCTTTTCAAAGAGTATATTTAAGAGATACTCTGGAGGTAGTCTGAGGTATACAAGAGGTGAGCAAAACTAAAAGATCTTTTTGATTTAAATTCTTAAAATGGCAGATTTGGTTTACTGTGATAATTGTTCTGCATTTGTTTCACATTACATTTTTTGGAGGTTTGGAGGCTGTCTAATCTGTAGACAGTTCTCAAGATTGCAGCAGGAGATTGCATTTTTAAAGTCCGAGATTTGTAATTTATCTGTAAAACAAACTCGGGCTGAGACTGTTGCAAAGTCATTGCCACAGAGGCTTCCTAGGAATGGCAGGTGGGTTACTGTTGGATCTGGTAGGCTTAGAGTTGTGGATAAAAGGCATGTCCCGCAGTCTGTGGCTGTCCAGAATTCATTTTCAGCACTTTCAGAGTGCAGTGGTGTTGTGGAGGCAGGCTCAGACGCAGAGTTTGAGGAACCACTCTCCTATGTGGCTAAGGTGTGCAAGGAGAAGGTGAGGCCTGATAGAAAGCAGTTGTTGTTGGGCGATTCTATCATAAGAGGTGCGGAGTTGGACAGTATTGGCTTAGTGAGATGTCTTCCTGGAGCTACTGCTCGCAGAGACAGGAGGCGTATTTCTAATATTGTTAAGCAAGCAAATCAGGAAGGAGAATTGGATGTACTGGTTCATCTAGGGACAAATGATTTGGCTTGTAATGAGGTTTCAGAGGTGAAGGAAGCTTTTCGTGTTCTTGCCAATGATATACGGCAGGTTGTGTCCACACTGTCCTTTTCTGAAGTTATGCCTATGCATAACATTCAGAATGATAGACGGATGCGTATTAGGGACTTCAACTTGTGGCTTGGAGAATGGTGTCGGGAACAAGGATTTGGCTTTGTTTCTCATGGAAGTTCACTATGGGATAGAAAGGAACTGTACAAAAAAGATGGTTTGCATCTTTCTCAAAAGGGAACGAATGTTCTCAGTGAGCAGTTCAGAGGTTTTGCTAGGAGGTTTTTAAACTAAAAGAGGGGGGCAAAATGGCGATAAAACATCAATCCAATTGCCCCCCAAAAAAGGGACAGAAGTTACCTGTAGTCAGTGTGCTGAAAAATGATAAGCTTAGGGTCATGTCTACAAATGCTCGCAGTTTAGGGAATAAGATCCATGAACTTGTGGCAATATTGGCAACTGAGAATGTAGATTTAGTGGCTGTTACTGAGACATGGTATAATGAAAAACATGACTGGGACATATCAATACCAGGGTACTCTTTATATAGAAAAGACAGAGAAGATAAAAAAGGGGGAGGGGTGGCCCTGTATGTGAGGGATAGCTTAAAATGTAACGTAATACAAGTTAGTGAGGCGAACATAGAGTCAGTTTGGGTTACATTAGAATTTGGTAATCATATGGTAACTCGGGTAGGTGTGATTTATAGGCCCCCTGGACAAATAGAGGAGTTAGATAATCTACTAGTTGAGGAAATAGCTAAAATGACAATGAAGGGAGAAGTGATCATCATGGGTGACTTTAATCTTCCTGATGTGAACTGGAAATACAAAACAGCTACTTGCGCCAGGAGTACGCATATCCTAAACTCCCTACTGGGATTATCTCTAAAACAAGTAGTGGAGGAGCCAACTCGAAAGCAGGCCATACTAGACTTAGTGTTCACAAATGGAGATTTGTTATCAGATATTACTGTAGGTGAAAGTTTAGGATCTAGTGATCACCAGACAGTGTGGTTTAATATAAGAACAGTGACGCAGTCACACCACACAAAAACAAAAGTTTTAGATTTTAGAAAAACAGACTTTTCTAAAATTAGATTAGGTGTAAAGGAGTCATTATCAGACTGGAGCAATTTAAATGGAGTCCAGGAGAAATGGGATTATCTAAAAGTTGCTCTACTGAAGGCAACAGAAAATTGCATAAGGCTTGTCAGTAAGAGCAAAAAATTAAATAAACCATTGTGGTACTCTGCAGAGGTGGCTAAAATAGTAAAAAATAAAAAGCTAGCATTTAGTAATTATAAAAATACTCAGAGTGAGGAAGATAGAAAGATCTATAAGAGTAGGCAGAAAGAGGCAAAGCAAGCTATAAGAGCTTCCAAAGCACACACAGAAGAGACTATAGCCCAGTCAGTGAAAAAGGAGGATAAAACATTTTTTAGATACATAAATGAGAAAAGGAAAGTAAAACAAGGATTAGTTAGATTAAAAACAAAAGGATGCTATGTAGAAGAGGATATAGGCTTAGCAGACTGCCTTAATGAATATTTTTGTTCAGTTTTTACAAATGAAAATGAGGGTAAGGGACCTCATTTAGGGAAAAAGACTAATGAGTCTTTTGATGCATGTAAGTTTACAGAGGAAGAGGTTTTACTTCAGCTGTCTAAAGTAAAGACAAATAAGTCGATGGGACCTGATGGGATACATTCAAAGTTATTAAAAGAACTTAGTGGTGTACTAGCAAAACCATTAACAGATTTATTTAACCAATCATTGTTAACGGGAGTAGTTCCAGAAGATTGGAAATTAGCTAATGTTGTGCCCATTCACAAGAAAGGTAGTAGGGAGGAGGCGGGCAACTATAGACCAGTAAGTCTTACTTCAGTAGTGGGGAAAATAATGGAAACCTTGTTAAAGAATAGGATTGTTGAACATCTAAAGTCGCTTGGATTTCAAGATCAGAGACAGCATGGGTTTACTTCAGGGAGATCATGCCAAACTAATCTTATTGATTTTTTTGATTGGGTAACTAAAATAATAGATCAGGGTGGTGCAGTTGACATTGCTTACCTAGATTTCAGTAAGGCTTTTGACACTGTCGCACATAGAAGGCTTATCAATAAACTGAAATCTTTGAGTTTGGATTTCAATATTGTTGAATGGATTAGACAATGGCTGAGTGACAGGCAACAGAGGGTTGTAGTCAATGGGGTATATTCAATGCAAGGTCGTGTTACTAGTGGGGTACCTCAGGGATCTGTTCTTGGACCCATTCTCTTTAATATTTTTATTAGCGATATTGCAGAAGGTCTTGTTGGCAAAGTATGTCTTTTTGCTGATGATACAAAGATTTGCAGCAGGGTTGATATTCATGGAGGGATAAGCCAAATGGCAAATGATTTAGCTAAACTAGAAAAATGGTCAGAGCAGTGGCAACTGACATTTAATGTGGACAAGTGCAAGATTATGCACCTTGGGCGTAAAAACCCAAAAGCAGAATATAGACTATTTGGTACAGTCCTAACCTCAACATCTGAGGAAAGGGATTTAGGAGTAATAATTTCAGAGGACTTGAAGGTAGGTAGGCAATGCAATAGAGCAGCAGGAAATGCTAGCAGAATGCTTGGTTGCATAGGGAGAGGTATTAGCAGTAGGAAGAGGGAAGTGCTCATGCCATTGTACAGAGCACTGGTGAGACCTCACTTGGAGTATTGTACGCAGTACTGGAGACCGTATCTCCAGAAGGATATTGATGCTTTGGAGAGAGTTCAGAGAAGGGCTACTAAACTGGTTCATGGGTTGAAGGATAAAACTTACCAGGAAAGATTAAAGCATCTTAACATGTATAGCTTGGAGGAAAGACGTAACAGGGGGGATATGATAGAAACATTTAAATACATAAAGGGAATCAACACAGTAAAGGAAGAGAGTATATTTAAAAGAAGAAAAACTACCACAACTAGAGGACATAGTCTTAAATTAGAGGGGCAACGATTTAAAAGTAATATCAGGAAGTATTACTTTACTGAGAGGGTAGTGGATGTATGGAATAGCCTGCCAGCAGAAGTGGTAGAGGTAAACACAGTCAAGGATTTTAAGCATGCGTGGGATAGACACAAGGCTATCCTAGCTATAAGACCGGGAACGGGGGACTAATAAAAGTACTCAAAAAAAAAAAATTGGGCAGACTAGATGGACCGAATGGTTCTTATCTGCCGACACATTCTATGTTTCTATGTTTCTATGATCCCATGCAAAAACAAGGCGCTGCGAGAGATCCTCGCATTCGGCAGTCAGAGCGATTTGGAACTGCTGTGTCTCGCATGTGAAGCAAGGGTCAAACAAGGTTTTATGTTCCCCTTATTTTAAAAAGGATTTGCATCTGCTGCTAAGGAAACCTGTTGTTTTTTAATTATTATTAGTAAAACAAAAAGAGTGCTAAAAGAATTTTAAGACAAGAACTTACAGATGCAGCTGGCAATGTAGGGTATACTGTTGAAACTTTATACCTATCAAGGATGTAAAGTTTGTAATTTTATTGCAATTCAGGAAGTTAAAGGGATTTTCTGGTGCCCAAAATGCATTTTCCAAATGTTAATGAATATTAATGTGCTTTCAAAGTACTTTAAAATGCATGTTTTATATTTTGCATTGCATAAAATGTAAAATACTCTCTACAGTGATACATCTCTAGTGATGTCATCAGACAATGTGTTGCACTGATAAGAGATCCTACTGTGTACAAGCACAAGGTCACATAGCTTCCACACAATGCATTGTATTCTAGCAGCAAAGGAAGTGACTAAATGAAACAAATCTTTATATCCTCAATGTCTACACAATCAGTGCTGCTGCACCTGTATATATCCAGAGTAATCACTGGAGGAGGGCTTGAATCAAATATTAAAAATTTGATTCATGCAGAATGCTTGCATCAAATCACACTGGAAAAAAGTGAGTTTGAGGACTAGACTGTCCCTTTACGGGTCTACTCAGGTAGTTCCGATTTTCATTTGGAAAAATCGGAGCTGTGATATCAGGCCCAATTTGGATTGGGCTTCGGGACAGTTCTCTGTATTTTAGTAATCAATATTCTAATTCCCAGAAAGAGAGATTTTGTTGGGAACACATAATTTGGGAATTATTTGTAACTCTACATTAAATCTATAAATAAAAAGACAAGTTCCAAGCAAAGAAAGGAGTGAGGAATAGGATCAGATCTGGAATAGTTAGAAGTTATTTTTAACCTATCAAAAGAAGATTTGAATGAGGGCGAGTTGTGTATAATTTCCTAGCCAATGCATGACCGCAATATTGGTAACTAGTGCTTCCCCAATCACCTGGTGAGAACAAAAAAAAACAACTTCATGGACAATTGTTGGCACAACAAGTTATGTTTAGTAGAAAAAAAAAGTAGGCATTTTGTGTGTATAGTTCTATCAGGGGACTAACATGTTGTTTAGATTGATTAGGTTAAAATTGGCAGGGGACTTTGGTTAGTGATCAGAGCAGCCTATAAAATTTTAACTAAAGGCCTTGGCATTATAAAGATCCTTCTGTACCTTCTCTTCTTGAGAAAAGTATCTCCGGATGTCCAAATAAAAAGCTAGGGTTTTTTGGTTCTCTATATGTCAATGTCTAAACTATTTGTTCTACTTGATTTGGAAAAGGCATTTCATAAAGAAAGAATTAAGAGGACAAACGATAGATACATGTAAATAAATGTAGAGTTTTATTAGTACATTGGAAAGCCACATTCTACCATTTATCCACTCCCATTTCCTGCAGTCACACACATAGTATCCATGAATGACCAATGTGATGAGACACAAATGGAAGGCTGTCTGAAACACAAAGAGTTTATGTAAAATTGCTTAATGCACCGTTTAAACCAATGTTGGTTTGTGCAACACTAGAACACTGCCAATACTGTTTGTTTCTGGTGGTTGGTCATTCAATTTCCCCTGACCTATTGGTCCTCAGCAGACTGAAATGAGTTTTCTTTAGATGAGGAATTTTCCCCACATATAGTAGGAGGTCTACGTTCCAAATCAGAGATACCCTTGGTTGAGCTGCAGGCACTGCTGAAAAGGTAAACTGCTGGACCTCTACCTCTCTCCGAACACTGGATAAGGAAGTACAAGTGACAGATTATTCGCAGATGGAAACTGGACACAGACACTGGATAATACTGGACACACAGCCACTGGTACTGAGACACTGGATAATACTGGACACACAGCCACTGGTACTGAGACACTGGATAATACTGGACACACAGCCACTGGTACTGAGACACATTACATTACATTAACATTTATTTTTACAGTGTCAACATTTTATGTAGCGCTAGGTACAGAGCATAGAAGGGAAACTACATACTAAGTTAGACAAACTAGAACAGACTGGTACATGAGGGAATGGGGTCCATGAGACACAGAAGGGATTGAAGTTGTAGAAACAGTAGTGTGGATGGGAGGCACTAGGTGGGATAGGTCAAGGAGGAATTGTGTGTTCCAGCTAGGTGGGATCAGCTAGAGGTAAAGTGACCGGTATTCTAGTGGGTTGTGTAGTAAGCCTCTCTAAAGAGATGAGTTTTGAGGGACTTTTTAAAGTTTGAAAAGGAGGGAGAGAGCTGGATGCTCTGCAGAAGGGAGTTCCAGAGAAAGGGGGCAGCTCGGGCGAAAGCTTGGAGACTCGGGCGAAATACTGGATACACAGCCATTGGTACTGAGACACTGGATACCGGACACACAACCTTACTGGTACTGAGATACTAGATACAGATTTGGAAGCCGAAGTCAGGATAACGGACAGGACAGAATAGTCAAAAGCAAGCCGAAGATTTGGTACACTGAGAATAAAGATCAGGAATGTTCAAACAAGCCGGGTCAGCAACACTGGATAAAGGGTTTCAAGAAAACGCAGGGTAGCTAACAACAGGCACCGGAGAACTTATCACACGCAAAAGGTAAGGAGAAACTGAGGGGTTTAAAAACAAATCTGGCACCAGTCACCAGCCAGGGGAGTGACCAATCAAGCAGCAGAGCTCCTAAACGTTCCGTCATTGTTGGCGTTCGTGCATGCGCATAGGGTGCCATGTGGCCATTTTGGTGACTATAGCACTCCGGAAAGATGGGATCGCGGGAACTCTATGGGAGCTGCGAGTAGCTAGGTGAGTATGCTGTGGAGAAGCATCACGGCGAGGAACAGGTAAGGTTGTTATATCAGGGTGGGCCATCTTTAGAAGGACAGTTGAGTTTGGATAAGAATTGAAGATGGAGGAGGGAAAGGATGATGAGAAACTGAGTACAACAGAGAGTTCTAAAATTCCCCTGATCATTCTTTTCTTTAGACATTGCCTATTCTGGGAAAATTATTAAAGTTGTGTTGGATCTCTGACCCTGTCTGTCTCTCCCATTCCGACACTATGGTTTTTATATTTGTATTATTTGTAGTTGTTCCTACAACATAATTTTGCTGTAGGGATACCTGCGTGAGATTTCTCTTGTGTTGTTATACATAAGTAGTGGTCTTGGTGATCCCTATGAATAATTCGGTTGTAGGGATATCTGTGAGAGATTTCTCCTGTGTTGTTATATATATTTGTTTGTATTGTCTTTTGTTTATATGATACGATATGAAAAATAAATTTTTTTTTTATAAAAAAATAAAAATAATAAAAAATTAGGGCAGCTGTAGCTTTCCTGAACAAACACAGAAGTACCAGGAGACTCCATTTGCTGAGAGAGCTGGAACCTCTGATGAAATGGTCTCGGAAGACTGGCCAGTCTGCAGTTTACCTTCCGGGATCCTAGTATAATATGGTGGACTACTTGAGCATGGCAACTCTCTGCAAGTCAGTACCTAGTAAAGAGATGGGGTCTTCCACAAATAGATCTGATGGCAACTATCTCCAGATGCTTTGATCCAACTGCAGTCTTGCAACAGATGTCGTTTCCAACCACTGTAATCACAATCTGGGTTATGTTTTTCCTCTAAAACCATTGAAAAAGGATCAGGCAGAGGTGATTCACTCTTTTAAAGAAATTGGCAGTGGGACCTCCTTGGAAACTTCCTCTGTCAGATTTCCTGCTATTCCAAGGCCTCGTATTTCATCAAGTGTTTCTCGTCATTAGTGATTAGTACCCTTTTTCAAGCAAGAAGGTGGTCTACCTCAACCACTAATTACAGGATCTGGACTGTATTCTGCGAATAGGCATCTAACCAAGCAATTCACTTGGATGCCATTTCCTCTTCCAGTCTGCTAGATTTGATCAAATTTGGATTGGACAAAGGTCTGAGCCTCAGTTCCTTTAGGGTCCAGGTTTTGGCTATTTCAGCTCTTATAGGGGTTAGATGGGCATTGGGTCAAAATGTTTCCAAGTGTTTTAAGGTGGTTCTCAAGAGCAGACTTTCTCTCTGCTCTTCTGTGCCTCCATCAGATCCCCCCTTGGTTCCTATGGCCTTCTTCTCTTCTCCCTTTGAATCGCTAGAGAAAGCTTCTGTGTTTCTACTAACATTGAAGACTATGATCCTGGTGGCAATTATCTTGGCTAGATGGGTGTCCGGACTTCAGTCCTTCTTAAGGCATGAACCTTAACTTGTTTTACATCAAAACAGAGTGGTTCTCAGGCCTACCTCATATCCGGCCTAAGATGGTTTACAATTTTTTTCCCCCTGGATCCGGTCAGTAGCCTCAAGTCATATATTCAGAGAATGGCTTAAAAGGCATTGGTTCCTCCTTAAGGATTCGGTAACGGCCATGCGGCGTCCTCCTCCACTCTGAGCAGGTCATTGGTTTTCGGCAATTTGTAAAGCATGTAAATTCCATGGAGATTCTGTTCCTTCCAATTTGCAAGCACATTCAACAAGGGTCTTATCATCATCCTCTGAAGCAGTGGTACATGTTTCTTCTGATCTCATTTGCAAGGCGGCTACCTGGTCATCGATGTCCATGTTTGTCAAGCACTATGCCAAGTATGTTTGGGCTGTTTCTGAAGTTTAATTTGGGAGCCAATTTTGCAGTTCGCTTCTCAGTTGCTATTTTCTTCTATATTATTACTTTTTGGTCTTTGCAGCATCTTGAGCTCATGTGGTCTTTGTATCGTCTAAACCGAGCCTTTTTTTAATTGCTTTGCAGTACCTATATTTAGTGCTGCCATGGATAGACAGAAAAAGCAAAAATGTACTCTATTCTGTAATTTTCCTTTCCCTGCTAAGTTCCATGACAGCATGGAGTTCCCTCCCTCCTGCTACTAAGACTGGAGGCTGCAGGGGACAGTGGTTCTATTTGTGCCATCTGTCAGTTTTCCTGTCCTATCAGCTGGGAGGGGAGGAGCCACCCATATGAAATGCTGCTATGGATCTTTTTTTTTTTTTTTACCTCATTACCCTTCTACCTGTGGTTTTGTCCTAGCATACAGTCTTCTGTCTTAGTGTCTCTCCTTTTTGTTCCCAACTTTCTTAGTCTGTCTCCTGTCATTATAATTTATATCAGAAATTAATCACGTTCATCTTCTCATAGTAATATGAATAAACCTCTATTTAAACATTTACTTTTTTCAATTCAGGCAAATGTTGGTGCTGCCAAAATAAAACTGGATATTATATTCACATGTGGTGGGGGGACTGGCCTGAAATACAGACTTAATGCAGAGGAGTCTTTAGCAGTGCTGTATTTACCGCGAGGCATCCTAGGCGGATGCCTAGGGCGGCAAATTTTGGGGGGCGGCACCGCCCCCCAGCACTGAAAAAAAAAAAAAATAGACCGCGCTTGCAGGCAGAGACGGAGGTGAGAGGGGATCGAAAGATCCCCCCTCACCATCGCTCTGCCTGCCAGGCTGCACGGGGAGCCGAACAGGCAGCACAGAGAAACCTCCGTGCTGCCTGTTCGGCTCCCCGTGCAGTGTGACACGGAAGTGCCGACAGTCACGTGACGGGTGCGCTGACGTCATACGCGCGCCCGGTCACGTGACCTGTCTGCACAATCGCCGGGAAGCCGAACATGCTGCCTGCCACTAGCCACCTGGGAAAGGTAAGTTCTGATGGGAGTCAGAGTGTGTGTGATGGGAGACAGTGTGTGTGACTGAGTGTGATGGGAGTCAGAGTGTGTGACTGACTGTGATGGGAGTCAGAGTGTGTGAGTGATGGGAGACAGTGTGTGTGACTGAGTGTGATGGGAGTCAGAGTGTGTGTGATGGGAGACAGTGTGTGTGACTGAGTGTGATGGGAGTCAGAGTGTGTGTGACTGAGTGTGATGGGAGTCAGAGTGTGTGAGATGGGAGACAGTTTGTGTGACTGAGTGTGATGGGAGTCAGAGTGTGTGTGATGGGAGACAGTGTGTGTGACTGAGTGTGATGGGAGTCAGAGTGTGTGATGGGAGACAGTGTGTGTGACTGAGTGTGATGGGAGTCAGAGTGTGTGTGATGGGAGACAGTGTGTGTGACTGAGTGTGATGGGAGTCAGAGTGTGTGATGGGAGACAGTGTGTGTGTCTGAGTGTGATGGGAGTCAGAGTGTGTGTGATGGGAGACAGTGTGTGTGACTGAGTGTGATGGGAGTCAGAGTGTGTGTGATGGGAGACAGTGTGTGTGACTGAGTGTGATGGGAGTCAGAGTGTGTGTGATGGGAGACAGTGTGTGTGACTGAGTGTGATGGGAGTCAGAGTGTGTGTGATGGGAGACAGTGTGTGAGACTGAGTGTGATGGGAGTCAGAGTGTGTGTGTGTGTGACTGAGTGTGATGGGAGTCAGAGTGTGTGATGGGAGACAGTGTGTGTGACTGAGTGTGATGGGAGTCAGAGTGTGTGTGATGGGAGACAGTGTGTGTGACTGAGTGTGATGGGAGTCAGAGTGTGTGATGGGAGACAGTGTGTGTGTCTGAGTGTGATGGGAGTCAGAGTGTGTGTGATGGGAGACAGTGTGTGTGACTGAGTGTGATGGGAGTCAGAGTGTGTGTGATGGGAGACAGTGTGTGTGACTGAGTGTGATGGGAGTCAGAGTGTGTGACTGAGTGTGATGGGAGTCAGAGTGTGTGTGATGGGAGACAGTGTGTGTGACTGAGTGTGATGGGAGTCAGAGTGTGTGTGATGGGAGACAGTGTGTGTGACTGAGTGTGATGGGAGTCAGAGTGTGTGTGATGGGAGACAGTGTGTGTGACTGAGTGTGATGGGAGTCAGAGTGTGTGTGATGGGAGACAGTGTGTGAGACTGAGTGTGATGGGAGTCAGAGTGTGTGTGTGTGACTGAGTGTGATGGGAGTAGGAGTGTGTGTGTGATGGGAGTATGAGCTTGATGTGAGTCTGAATGTTATGTGTGATGTGGGGTCATGAAATGGAGGTGATGGGGTATGTCTTAGGTGTGTAACGTGGGTGTGCAGCTTGGGTAGGGGGGTGCCTGGATTTTGTCTGCCTAGGGCAGCACAAAATCAAGATACACCACTGGTCTTTAGTAAGATATCTTTAATTGTACGCAATCCAATAGAGTTTTCTACTGATAGCGGCCCTCTCATTTTTTTACACCCCCCATTCCATTTTATTATTAAATATCTTGTTATCCACATACTCATGGCCACCAAACCTGCAATTGCCTGAAAATGGATGGCCCAAGAAGTTTCTACTTGGAAGGAAATAGCTTCTCCAATTAACTACCATTATTTCCTTTTGCATAAATCAGAGCCAAAAATGTTACCAGAAATTGTCTAATTGGCTAGAATTTAATCATCCAGAGTGATATGTCTACTTTATTTATGTATATATTTTTCCTTCCTTGGGTATTGACCCTTAATAAATATATTTAACTACTTGGGGATAAGTCTTCAAACAAATTAAATAATATTTATCTGATTACATACGTAATTAGAATAATCTGGCCAGTAAACACCCTTGCACCTCTATATGTGTACCAATTTGACATAGCAAAGTAAATAATTCAAAGCATTTTTACTGATAGTTCACCAAGAAACTACACAAAATAGCAACATTTTATTTTATAATTGTTTTAATGTATGTATGTATTGGAATAAATAAATAAACCTCTATTGTGGACTAAATTTAACATCATGCAACTTTTCCCATGATCCTCAGTCAAATAAATGACTCACTAAGAGTAAAGTGATATGTAGTCCACAACAGTTCTAGTGCAAATATTTTGCCATCACTCCCTCCCACTAATTGAAGGGCATTAAGCCCGTTCTGTCTGGACTAAGTGACCAACCGCTTAAAGGGACACTACCACTTACATAAGATGTAATTAGATAACCTGGTCATTTAAAACAAACACATATATAAATCATATGCCACTGTTTTTTATATGGTTGAATTAATTGCATATAAAAGGAAAAATCAAATTAGGTGTTAATCTCCTGGCTCCATTTTGTGAATATTTCCCATGATGCAACATCATCCAAAATCTTCCAGCCAGTCTCACTTTACAACTGTGGTTAAAACCTGCATGATGATGTCATAAGATACTCCCCTGCTCTTCTACTGACTCCTGTGTATCATAGTGCACAGAACTAGGTGGCTGTGTACAACGTTTTTTTACCTGCCTTCCAACACAAAGTGAGGAGATTGGCCTGATCAAACAGGATCATAACTCCACCCCCTTGTGATGTAATAGTTACATGAACCTCCCATTCAATGTAAGTCTATGATCAGAATTCTGACTGATACACTGCATTCTATGTCCCCAGCAACAAAGTGAGAAATTTGTGCTGTAAAGACACTAGGGGGTGTTCCCTACCTACAACCCTCCCACCCCAACTTGCCCAGGTGTGGGGAACAAGTCACCCCATGTCTGCTTTCTCTCTCCCCCCATGACTGCTGTCTCTCCCCTTCCCCCACGTCTGCTGTTTCTCTCCTATACTCCTCAAATCTGATTTCTCTCTTCTCTCCCCCCATGTCTGCTGTCTCTCTCCTCTCCCCCCCCATATCTGCTGTCTCTCTCCTCTGCCCCCCATGTCTGCTGTCTTTCCTATCCCCTCATGTCTGCCATCTCTCTCAGCTCCCCGCATGTCTGCTGTCTCTGGGAAAAGTCATGGCTCCTCGGAGATTTACAGCCCCAACGAAATAGATACTAAAATCTCGGTGTAACAAGCTTTTTACACATTTACTGTAATTCCTTGCACGAATGGGCATGCAACAAAAGTCATCCGTGCAGCCATTCAAAACATTTCTACTGTTTGGGGGTATGTCCCCCGCCGGGAACGGTGGGACTAATAAAAGTACTCAAAAAAAAAAAATTGGGCAGACTAGATGGACCGAATGGTTCTTATCTGCCGACACATTCTATGTTTCTATGTACAGCCTACACGTTGCCAGGCTGCTTTGACAAATCAGATCAAATCTGGATCTATTATAACCACATGTTTTACAGCTACAGGGTCCAATACGGAGAACTGAGAGCAGTAGGGGTTGATTATAATTCTGTTATTTATGGTTTGGGAGTTCTCCAGGGGCAAGTCGGTTCTACGCTGACAGGTCATACCATATCCATGCCAATCTCATGACCTGCCATTTACGCTGCATACGTCTCGTCATTTTTTATCTCAATAATGTGGTCAGAATCAATATATTCCCGTTACGATTGAGAACCATATTCCCATCCAGGGTACAATAGAAGGTTTGTGTTTTCACAGCATATTCGGGATAGCATGAGGTGATTGGTTATATTATAAGTTTGTATGGTAGTCTTGTGACAGGAGGTATCCGCAGCTTTAGATGTCTGGCTCACATAGGGTTAGGGGGTGTGGGTTTGATAGTGTGTTCAACAGATTTCTGATCTAGTATATTTTATTACAGGAACCAGGTGAATCAAATTGGATGGTTTAGGGTTACACAGTTGCTATGTATTCCTCGCAGACAGGTTGTAAGGTGAAGGATGGGTATTCGAGTCCATATAACACACTTCCCATGTCAGTCTGCACCTCTCCCCTACCCCTGGAAGCAAGATTTCTCTCCTCGCCAGAGGTCATGTCCCATGAATTTTGTTTCGCATCTTCAGCACAGTAGAGAGGCAACCCATACGTTGCCCGCTCCAGCACAGAGCTGATTGTTTAGTTTTTAATTCACGCTCTATCACAGACCACAACCTAATTACTGTTCTATCGCAGAACTCAGCTCATGGTTGTGCCTGGCGTGATCAGCCACATTTACGAGGTATTATTTGTGCTTTCTTAGACAAATCAATGTTATCTGAGCACGAGGATCATTCTTCTATGCCACCTTCGCCTGCCCTGAGGTCAGAAGCCACCGCTACGCCATCCCTCAGAACATGGGACATCCCAAAATTGGCGGCAGAACTTTTAAGAAAAGGGATACCCTTCCCGGCTGCGGGGAGGAAAGCGGAATTGTTTCACTTATTTTTTTCGGGACAGTCAACTCCCCTTGCTAATCCTAGTTCCCCGCAAAGAGCCTCAGAGGAATTGGGCTAGTTAAAAGAGATGCTCACCACGTTGGTAACTTCAGTAGCATCTATTAAAAACAGGCGGGATAATTTAGAAGCCAGGCCTGCCATACAAATGTCCTCCTTACCTTCCCTACAAGCTTGATTCCTCTATCACAGTCATCTGAGGCAGGTAGGTTCATGGGTAGATCTCCCTCCATTACGCCTGCACACTTCATTCAAGGTAGTCTCAGGAAAGACATTTTGGAAGGGAAGGACGTGACCTTAGTGTCCCTCTTCATCAGCAGCCAATAAAGCATGTTAATGCAGGGAAGTGCCTGTAGTTTTAAAAGCCAAAGACCTGAGGCTGGGGAAAAAGCCATCTATACGGGAATTCGTTCTGGCATTCAGTCTATATGGGACATGATTTGCACAGTCCACCCCAATAGGAGGGAGGAACTGGACCATTATCTCTTAGTTGACCTTGGGCATAAATACGGAGGTCGTGCATATTATGACTATCACAGATCCTTCTCGGCCAAAGCAGCAGCAGCGTTAGCCCAGTTTAATTAACTTACGGACTGGAGCCAAATAGATATAGAGCTATTCTGCAGGCATTTTGCAGGACTATAAACTCTGGTTTGCAGTCTATGCCAATCAACAGCCCATACAGTTATTTTTTGTCCGACTGCAGATAGTCATCCCTCCACCAGTACGGCAGGGACGTCAGCACCACCACCTTTAGGCCCTCTCCCTACATCTGCAAAAACACACGATCAGCTAGGGAGACCTTTTTCTTTCCTCGGGAGATCACAGATTTGCAAAAATTTCAATATCACCGGGTACAATTTCAGTTTCTGCAGACTGCTGCACATTTACACAGGCTGCCCACCCAAAAACCATGTGTCCGGTCAAACTGTTTTCAAAACAATGACTATCCCCAGTTGAGGTAGATTTCCTAAGGTAGAAATTAAAGTCTCAGCCATCACCTGACCTTGTGGAGTTTTTAATTTTAGGTTTCTCAATCAGGCTTTAACACAGGAATTATTGCTCTCCCCCAGCAGACTCTTGAATGCCCCAATCTCAGGTCCGCACTAACTGATCCTGATCCAGTGGACCTTCTCATGGTGCAAGAACTAGATAAAGGTTGCTTGATAGGCCCCTTTCAGTCACCCCCTTTCCCCAATTGGAGAGTCAGCCCTATCGGTGTAGCTACAGGCAAATACTCAGAGTAGAAGAGACTAATTTTTGATTTATCAGCCCCTCACAACTCAGTGCACCCCAGTATTAACTCCCTTATTCCAGCAGAAGAATTCTCTCTGAAATATGCCTTTGTGGATAATGCCATACAAGCTATAGTGAGGTCAGATATAGGGTCATGGTTTGCCAAAGCAGATATCACAGATGCCTTTAAGTTGCTACCAATAAGCCCTGCATGGTATAAAGTGGAGGCACTTGTACTATTTTGCTACCTGACTGACTTTCGGATCAAGGAGTAGCCCTTAATTATTTGACCTATTTGCAGAGACTCTGTGTTGGATTTTACTAAATGTCAGTCGTTGCCCATTAGTGATAAACTACCTCGACGATTTTCTAACGGTAGAACCACCCCAATCATCACCTTCTAATCTGCTTAATCTATTTGAAGAATTGGGAATCCCAGTTGCTCAACACAAAACATCATGCCCGGATATAATTTTTGGGCATAGTGTTAGACTCCGTACACATGGAGGCTAGCCTTCCAGCAGCAAAGCTCAGTAGGATTCAGCAACAAATTGAGAGTTTCATGGCATCACCCACCTGTTCAAGGGTTCAGTTGCAGTCACTCCTAGGTCATCTGAATTTTGCAATGCGCATCATCCCGCAGGGTAGGTCATCAGAGATGGTAGGTTTAGACAGAGAAGCAAAATCTGACCTAGTAATGTGGTCTATTATCTCGCTTTGAATGACAGAAATTTTTCACAATTACGGCTGATCCCACACCTACCCCTGCTCTCAATTTCGAACAGCTCATACTGAATTAATACACCACTTAGACGTGGCCAATTTAATCATAAAAAAGGCTTTGTCACAGTACCGTTAAAGCATATGACAGAGCATGGTCTCTATAACACACCTTTTTTAGATCTATCCCGCCAGCAGATCTGGCCTTGGTAAAAATACTGTTGGCTTTTGTAGCATATTGCCATAATACTTTGAAATTCTCATTTAGCACAATTAAACTGTACCTATCGGGGGTCCAACACCATATCACTGTATTGTTCCCAGACAAACCCTCCTTATTCAGCTCCCACCCTATTAAAAAATTCTTAAAGAGTTTACAGAAATCCAAACACCAAGCTGCACCAAGTCGATTACCTATACACAGTAATATTTTTAGAGCTCTAGTGACCAGTATTGATTCCAGACCTTTTGACCCTATGTATAATTTGGTTATAAACACAGCGATGTTCCTAGTCTTCTACGGGTTTATGAGACCAAGGGAGGTATCCACCATGTCTAGCACTGCGACTTTCCTTAAGATCTCTCATATTATCAAAAGATTGGGTAGATGGAGCTCTTCCTGTTTTTCGGTGTACATTCCCCTTCCTACAACTGAAATTAGACAAGCATTTGCTAACCTTGCATTGAAAAACTATGTTTGACATATATGTAATAAACATGTTGTATAATTTATGGCTTTTATTTTTGCCCTCTTCTAGGCCTACCAGGTAAATTGGTTTGGGCACACCTCTGACCGAATTCTATGTGTACGGTATTGTCTACCCCAACACCACTCTCCTTTTTCTGATCATTGCCTCTCCCACGAATGTTAAGGCCAGGAGGCTTGCCTGTAGTTGCGGGAGGGGTGCTGAATATATCAAGCGCCTCTCTCCCACACAAATTCGCAGCGTTGTTGTCATTTGCCACCCTTGTTCCCAAACCCCTTTTGTTGGCTGTCTTTTTCTTTTCTTTCTTATACATGGGGGGTCCTCTTTTAGCCCTACCAGGTACATCGCTTTTGGCACTGCTATGACCGAATTCTGTCTTGTCTCAGGACTCAATAGGGCAGTTCAGATGATCCCCGTCTGAAAGGGTAAACCAAAGTTTTTGATCCGTTACAAAATCCGTGGCTTCCACACTGCTCAGACCACGGTCAGTACTGCACTCATTCAAGAGTTACCTGTGCTTTAGATATATATACCCATACTGAAGCCTTAGCAAGATAAAATGCACAAACAGGTAAAACACAATTTAAGTATTTTCTTGCCATTCTGCAAATATAATTTCAACTATTTTAAAATACCTCCCATCATTCCAAATTGGCAAAGAGTGACACTTTTATTTTTGTGGGAGAGGCTGCCACCTTTTCTACAATAAAAAAAAAAGAACTGCCTTGCTGGTAGCATAGACTTTACATTTTTTACCGGCCTGTCAGTATAATACCAGCTGGTGGCAACACTAGGCTGAAAGTGTGGCCAGGGCCGCCACCAGGAATTTCAGGGCCCCTTACTGAACAAATTTTCTGGGCCGCAAATATCTCCCATATCACCTACCCTCACAAGCATGTTATTCTGGTCTAATGTAATATGGAGGGTGGTTGGGAGCAGTTGGTCAATATGCCAGTAATATTTTGCCACTCAATATGCCAGTAATATTTTGCCACTCAATAAGTCAGTATTTTTCCCTCAATATGCCATTCTTTTGCCATTTAATATGACACTATTTTGCCATTCAATATGCCAGTATTTTGCCCCTCAATATGCCAGTATTTTGCCATTTAATATGCCAGGACTTTGCTCCTCAATATGCCATTATTTTCCCATTTAATATGCCAGTATTTTCCCCCTCAATATGCCATTTCATATGCCAGTATTTTGCCCCTCAATATGCCATTTAATATGCCAGTATTTTGCCCCTCAATATGCCATTCTTTTGCCAATTAATATGCCAGTATTTTGCCCCTCAATATGCCAAGATTATGCCAATTAATATGCCAGGATTATGCCATTTAATATGCCAGGATTATGCCAATTAATATGCCAGGATTTAGACAATTAATATGCCAGGATTTTGCCCCTCAATATGCCAGGATAATGCCAATTGATATGCCAGGATTTTGCCCCTCAATATGCCAGGATTATGCCAATTAATATGCCAGGATTTAGCCAATTAATATGCCAGGATAATGCCAATTATAATGCCATGATTTAGCCATGTAATATGCCAGGATTTGGCCATTAAATATGCCAGGATAATGCCAATTAATATGCCAGGATTTTGCCCCTCAATATGCCAGGATTATGCCAATTAATATGCCAGGATTATGCCATTTAATATGCCAGGATTATGCCAATTAATATGCCAGGATTTTGCCCCTCAATATGCCAGGGTTATGCCATTTAATATGCCAGGATTATGCCAATGAATATGCCAGGATTTAGCCAATGAAT
Organism: Pelodytes ibericus; assembly: GCA_036172795.1. NCBI lineage: Eukaryota > Metazoa > Chordata > Amphibia > Anura > Pelodytidae > Pelodytes > Pelodytes ibericus. Next base: position 29,670,005 of record CM069858.1, read on the forward strand.
ATGCCAGGATTTTGACACACTAGATTTAGTCTCTCCCTGCCCCACGATCACGGTGGGAGCAGGGAGAGACTATAGCTGTCAAAGCAGGCACCTGCTTTGACAGCTATTAACATCCGGGCGCTGTGAATGGATGTCACAGTGCCCGGATGTTTCCGGGGGGTCCTTAACCGACATGGCTGAAGTGTCTCGGATCAGACCTGCATACCGCGATCAGACCTGCAAGACGGTCCTGGACTGTCATCGGTCACGAAGGGAGATTTCCCTATGACGGTCCAGGACCGTCATCGGTCGTGAGGGGGTTAATATGCAGGGATAATGCCAGTACGCCAGGATTATGCCCCTCAATATACCAGGATTATGCCAATATGCCAGAATTTAGCCATTTAATATGCCAGGATAATGCCAATTAATATGCCAGGATTTAGTCACTCAATATACCAGGATTTTGCCCCTCAGTGTGCTCGTTATCTACCACCCTCCTCCCCTCTTCCCCAGTACTTACCTCCTTCCTGCTCTGTCTCCCGGTGCAGGTCCGTGGCTGTGAGGGAAGCGTTGTGCGCTCCCCTCCAGCCACGCGGCTTCAATAAAGTTTAAACAAACTTTATTGAAGCTGCGCGGCTGGAGGGGAGCGCACAACGCTTCCCTCACAGCAGCGCACCGACTTAAGAGAAGGGGAGTTTTTTTTTCCTGGCGGCGGGCCCGGGACGCCAGTATCGCCCGTCACCCACTGATGGCAGGCCTGGGTGTGGCTATAGGCAGGGCTTTACCAGAACATTTTCAGTGACTTTATGGCAAATTGGTTACTATGTAATTTGATAAGTTATTTAGAATAAGAATGAAGTATATTATTTACACAAACTAAAATAAAAGCATATTTACTCCAGTTTTAAACACAATTTATTTTGAGTGTTAGTGCTGTGGAGCTCCGTTATACACTTCTACAAACTAAAAATGCTGAGCTCCCAGAAAAGAGGGACAATAGAGGAGGAAAGGCGGACTGGTCCTCTGTATAAGGACACTAGGTAGGTATGTATTACAAATGTTGTTAAATCAATATGTTTAAAGGGTTTCTGGGTTATCTAATTTATATAAGTACCAAGTAAATTTACCCTATAAAAGAATACAATTAAAGCTTAGATAAATTCAATTTGTATTTTATTTATTTAGCCTGCCTACATGTTTAGGCCCTGTCCACTAAAACTTAAATACTACATTTCCCGTGAGCACATGGATGCTTGCGTCACGGTTTGAGTCGGATTTCCAACCAATAAGCTAATGCCTTCTTTCCAAAAAATCCAACCAATGTAAAGGGAAAGTGTCGTGGGCAGCAGGACGTGACGTTACGCACCCCATGTGAGCAGGCTTGGATGCAACACATGCAAACGGCGGCTAAGAAAGGAGAGAAGCCGGTTTCTACGTCACAGCCGGAAAGCGAGCGCTGCCTCCATTGAGATCCCACACCGTGCGGGTGATCGCAAGCCGGGCATAGGGAACAGGTACACCTCCGCAGTAATCCATAAGCGAAACGTGGAAGTCCTACTAATCCTGGAAAGGAGTACTTACTACAGGCGCCGCCTGACTAACCTTATTCTTTCTGTTGAGCAGCGCGGCTGTGAAGAGCAGGAGGAGAGAAGATGGCGGACGATCCGAGTGCAGCAGACAGGAACGTGGAGATCTGGAAGATCAAGAAGCTGATCAAAAGCTTGGAAGCTGCTAGAGGGTGAGACTGGTGTGCAGTGTTGGCTTCCGGGAGGCCTAGTGGGTAATGTTAGGGACTGTTGAACCCCCGGACGTCCATGGAGGTTACATGCAGTCGAACACGCCTGCCTCTACCTTCTTTGGCGTGGCTATTTGTTAGGGAGTTACACGTTACAGTTGTGTGATTTAATATAACACATTTACTTACATATATGCTCTATAGTGTCACTGCTTGCTAGTATCTTATGTATAATTATTTAGCATGTTGGAATCGCTGTGGTTCAACAGCTGCTAAATTATACTATTTTGTCTTCTTGCGATCTTATTAACTGTGCAGTGTTGCACTTTTCTTCTTCAACTATTTGTTCATATTGTAATTTTGTCTCTTAACATTGTACCATATGGGGTACTCTAGTAGAGTTTTCAGTCAAAGCTCTTACATCTGTTACTGTAAATATTTTTTTTTCCAAGTTCCTTTCCTAATTAACATTTACAATGTAACACTTAAATGTTGCAAGTGCCACTCAGTCTTTTGTGACTAAATACTTATTAGTTTGTATTTTCTCTGTCATGTACTTTTGTTCTTTAGATGTCTTACATGTGATTGTAACCTGTGCTTTCAGGTTTCTGTAATAGATGCATAGTGTCACTTCATGTTTAAGTATATTTAATTCATAATTACATTTCATTCTGGATTGATCCAACTTTACCTAACAGAAAATGTACTGTCTTCAAAATGTTTTTATTCTGAAGCACCAAATTGTGCAGTGCTTCATGATAGGATAGTTTCCATCAGATGCACATGGAGGGAACATTCTAGAACATCCACTAGACGCGAAAAATTATTTGTACAATTTTAATTTAAATGGTGCATCAATTTGTTCACCATTCAAAAGTTCTGTCAGACTACCAAAGACTGTCATTTAAAGGTGTGTTGCTCTGTGTATTAGTGATTCACAGTTGTGCATTGGAGTGTGCTCGCAGGAAGTAATATTTTAAGCGTTTCACCCCAATTTGGCACTTAATCATATTAAATGCCAACTCAGCGTATAACTCTTAAATCCCAATTGTGAGTAATGGTGTGAATCACTAATACATGTTTGGTGCTAGAGTGTGATGTTCGACTAATTCTTTTATTGCTTTGGATCTGTGTAAAGGCCTCGTAGTGTGCAGTAGTACTCACCACCCAGATTACTTCTTCCAACAGTGTGGGGTTACCAAAGAAATTCTTAAGTGATCCTCCAGCCAGAGTGGCGACACGGTTCAATTGCTGTGTTGTTCTATGGCTATAGCAAGAGCAGGTCTGGCCATTTCCATCATTGATGTGTGTGCGTGTGGCATATAACCATTAAAGGGTGAGGTAAGCATTTCCTCCGCTGCTAGATTCAGCATCATCGATGCGGCACACCAATCGCCACTGCCAGGCTATGGAGCACCAGCTCTGTGCCATGGCAGTCTGGAAGTCTCTGTGAGACTTCAAAAGAAATGTAAAATCTTCGAGTGTTTCCTAGGTGCATTATTTTAAGTTATTTTAATTAGATAAAAGAAGACTTCCATCTACGTTTTCTTTTCTTAAGCGTTTAATCCCTTTTTAATTATATGGTAGATTAGGTAGCTGTGAACATGGCCTTTCTTATACATTCTCCACTATGCATAGTGCAAGCAGTGAAGTATGCACCACATAGTCCAGTTTTGAAAATCTTGAATGCATATGTTAGTCTGTTTACCCCTCTAAGAATAATGTGAAAGCACTAGTTAAAAAGCCACAACACTTTTTATTCACTTGTGCTATATAATAGAAGCACAAGTGAATAAAAATTGAACAGCATGTACTTTTTTAAGGTACATGCCAAGTTCTTCGAAGCCATGATACTTCCCAAGGAGTGAAGTGAGAGATCTCAGTTATCAAATGCCACCAATAGAGAGAACCTTAACTAGATCCCCTCTCATGGTGTCATGTGAAAACTGATGTCCAGGGGTGGTCCCCTGTGCTGATTGGCTGCAGGTGCGCTGGCCTTGCCAGTGAGTGCCCGCATCCAGCAGAGCTCTGTCTCACTTGAGAGGCAGAGCTCAGAGAAAACCGAATGTAATTGCAAAGAAGCATAAGAGCTTTAACTATTGTCTCTAATAATGAACAACAAGTTATAAACAAAGTTTGTCATTTTCCAGTACATCGTTGCATTTCCATGTGGTATGCCAATTAGACATTTCCAGGCATATCTGGCTACTGTACGGGCTCTAAGGAAGTGCAAGTATAGTTTATCATTTGCAAATTTTTTTTTTAATTTTTTTTTGAGAAACTTCTTAAAATGTTGCTCCACGAAGCCCCTCCTCCCTCATGCCTTCAGCCAACTGCTGGGCAGGAGGGGTGGGATTTTCAGTAAAAGCTGCAAAAACTTGATGTGTGAGTAAATTAAGCATTTAGAAGGTAGATTATATTTTGAAAACATGCATTTTGATAGTTTTTTGAAATGTAATATACATGAAGGGGAGAAGAGAAGTAATTTTCATGGGACCGTTTAAATGCAGATTAAAGCGGAAACTTTAGGAAATATGTATTTGATGTGTGTACTTTTCATACTCATTTGAATTTAGTTCTTTGGGGCTGTAATGGAGAAATGTATTTCAGATGTTTGTGCAGTCTACTGTTCACAAAACTACCATTATATGCAAATTACATATTCTCCATTGCAGATGATCCTTTGCAGATTAAACTAAAGTTGACTAAAAATGAAGAAAATAATTCAATTGTAGCATCTAGTTTTACTAATGAGTAAATATATACTACCGTGTTAGAAATAAAAGAATCAAGTAGAGTTCAAATTTATTGCCTATCCATTTTTTATTTTACTGAGTTCAAGATAAATTTGCCAGCTACTTTTCTCAGGCATCAATGACCTTGCCTTTTGGGATCTAACTCTTCTACTTTGGCAAGTTTGTGACTCCTGTAATTCCCTACAATTCCTTTTGATTGAATAAAGCCCTTTGTCTTGAAAACTTGTAATCAAACCCTGATTGCCAGTTAATAGAATCATTTAATTTCTATTTCATATATTTTAATAATACTTTAAAAGTAATTTGAGTAACACGCCTGAATGGTAAGCTAACGTGTCTGGGTATTCCAAATTCATACAGGTTACTTAAACCCCATGGTCATAGCTACAAAAAAAACAAGGTCTCATTCTGGATTTCATATTCACAATGCTCACCACTGCACCACAATTTGAATGTAGTTGAGCATTTAATGCATAGAGATCAGCCTGTAAAAATGCTGAACATATCTCTTGTCAGGAAGGAGCCTGGGATCATGGTAGTTCTCATGCATTATTGGCCAAACCTTTACATTTATTGATGGTGCACATGTGAGAGCTCCCGCTGCTTTCTCTCTGATCATGGCGTTAAAGTGAAATGAAAGGCCGCTAAGATATATTATATACTTTTTGGGATACACCATTCTTGAGATATTTAATTTTTTTTTATTAAATTGCGTTATATCCTTGTATATTTCATTTGACCAATTCTGCCGAGTGTCCAGTAGGTCAGACTGGCCTCTGTCTCTCAATCGTCAGTTTCACCTTTAGATGCTTATTTGCATCAAACAATAAAATAAAATGTATCATGAACAAAATATCTGTCTTTTGAGATGCAAATATACCTCCCGGTGAGTGTGTGAAAGTCAGCGCGGGGGAAAGCAATGCTTTCGATCCACAATATACAATTGTGTTTATTAAAAAAGTCTTCTGAGGGCAGCTAAGATAATGCATTCTGGGAGAAGTTATTTAAAATCTATCATAAATGTTGAGTAGCTATAGGCCATTTTGGTTGCTTTACAAAAGACTCTATGGAAGTTTAGTTTCCTTTAAAAAGAACTGACAACTGAATTTTGTTTGGTGTCTAACGACACCTGGGAAAATCAGCTTATGTCAAAATTTGTGGATTTAGTGGCTACCTGTTATCAAGTTCAGTACAACCTGTGCAGCAATGCCTGAATAGTCAGATGCTATAATAATGCCTAGAACAGGGCTCGACAAAACCCGGGCGCCAGGTCGCCATGGCGACCTGGAAATTGAGCCTGGCGCCCGGGTGCTGTTACCTTAATGTTCCCCTTGCCGCTGCTATCCATTTTTTGCAGCGCGAGGGGGGAAGTCTGTGCGTATTGCACAGATGGCAAGCTCCGCCCCCCTCGCGCAACGTGTGTGTTAGTGTTCAGCCGAAAGAGTAATGAGGATCGGCTGCAGCACGAATGTCCCCCCTCCCCAGCAATGAGGTAAGGCAGCAGGGAGGGGGAACATTCGTGCCGCACCCGTTCTTCATTGCTCTTTTTTTGTCAAGTGACGACACCCAGCACTCAAGTTAAGAAAGGGGGAAAAAAAACTTGTATATGTGAAGTGTGGGGGGGGGAGATGTATATGTGAAGGGGGGGTATATATGTGAAGTGTGGGGGGAGATGTATATGTGAAGGGGGGGTATATATGTGAAGTGTGGGGGGGAGGTGTATATGTGAAGGGGGGGTATATATGTGAAGTGTGGGGGGGAGGTGTATATGTGAAGGGGGGGGTGTATATATGAAGTGGGGGGAGATGTATGTGTGAAGGGGGGGTATATATGTGAAGTGTGGGGGGGAGGTTTATATGTGAAGGGGGGGTGTATATGTGAAGTGTGTGTGTGTATATGTGAAGTGTGTGTGTGTGTGTGTGTGTATATGTGAAGTGGGTGTGTGTGTATATGTGAAGTGGGTTGGTGTGTGTGGGGTGTATATGTGAAGTGGGTTGGTGTGTGTGGGGTGTATATGTGAAGTGGGTTGGTGTGTGTGTGTGTGGGGTGTATATGTGACGTGGGTTGGTGTGTGTGTGTGTTTATGAATTGAGTGTATGTTTGCGTGATTGTCTGGCTCCTAAAAATTTTTGCTGGCTCCTAGAATAAAATTACATTTGTCAAGCCCTGGCCTAGAACCAGTTTTGCATCTGGAAGAGTTGGGAGTGGCACTTAAATGCCAGATCGTACATTTTACAGTTTGGTGTTCACAAGTAACTAATCTGTATATACCAGGATGATAGCTTTATCAACTAGCAAGCGCAGCTGACACTTTCACATTCAAAAATGCATAAGTAATCATTTCCTTTGTGGGATGGGCAAACAGCCTAAAAACGTGAATGAAGAGTAGGTTAAGCAGTTAGGCCTGCCCCTGCTTCCCAGTTTGTTTTTAACCAAATCTCTCCAAGCGTTTTACTAATTAAACATTGAGCTCTTTGATGGATGTTATAGGTGAAATAATCTGTGAAATATCGTAACACGACGTTGTCCAACTAATGGGCTATCATCCAACCTGATTATTTGGGGCCCCTTCGTGCCATTGATATGTTAAGCCATGATGTTTTATGTTCCCTGGAATGCTTCACACCTTTTGTATAGACAACTTAGAACCAGCAATTTTGTCATTTGCATGTTTACATTCCTTTTATCAAATTATGACATCTACACACGGATTAATGATCATTGTGTGGGTAAATTAGCCTGTACTTATGTGTAATTTTGCACCTTTTTATATGTACATGTGTAGTATTTGTTATATATATAATGTGTGCTTATTTGTTTTTTTATTTAGTCTTTCATGAATATTGTATATATATATTTTCCGCTCCCTATTTGCCTCATTCCGAACCATTGTGTCTCAACCAATTTTCATATGAAGTTGACTGACTGGGTGCTAACTCTAATTCACCTGAAATGCAGGTTAGTGCAGAAGTGAGAGGCTGCAGGTTGAATAGGGAATGTTGACTGAATTGGCAAGTGCTAGCTGGTGCTTAGCAGTGCAGAAGAGAAACTGCATGTACAGCCTTTGAAAGTTGCTCCTGTTATAGTCCAAATTGTTATTTATATATTGCTCTAAAAGACATAAATAAAAAAAAAGATGTTACCATGTATCCTTTCTTCTGGTTTAAAAATAACATTGATTTCTCCTTACCTTTTAGAAATGGTACCAGTATGATATCTTTGATCATTCCGCCCAAGGACCAGATATCGCGAGTAGCAAAGATGTTGGCTGATGAGTTTGGTACAGCATCTAACATAAAATCTCGAGTGAATCGTCTCTCTGTTCTGGGAGCAATTACATCTGTGCAACAAAGGCTTAAACTTTATAATAAAGGTAAGGGATCCACTTGTTCAAAAACAAATAGGGGTGAGTTATGGAGTGGCAAACTTTTTTTTTTTTGGTACGTATTTAAACAAAACCATTTTTTGTCTGCTCTCTAGTAAAAAGGTATGTTTTTAAAGTTGGAGATCTGCCAAATGCAGATGCAAGAGCCCATGATAACCATTGCAGTTATTGGGATCGAACACTTAGCAGGGCTTAATAAATTCAGCTTCTAGGGAGCATAGCTTTTTTTATTGCTTAACAGTCATCTGTCACCTGAATTGACCTGTTTTGCTTCTAAACTCTACAAATGGTGTAGCACTACTACAACAAGTTTGGTTACATGTTAAGAAGTTAAACAATTAACATTATATCTTTGAGTGCCAAATATATAAAAAAAAAAAATACGTTTTTTTTTGTAATAGTATTGCCACTGATTTCAGGGTACGTTATGAGCATTTGTACGCTATACTGCTGTACATACAGTGAATGACTTGGTAAAAAAATGTAATTACAGTGTGACAAACTGACTTTAGATTAAGTGAGGATCAAAGGAAGAAGCCACGCTGACCCTTGGGGTAGACCAACCAATTGTAAACTAAAAATCTGTAGTGTGTGTGTCATGTAATATTCCCATTATGTGAAATTCTAACACTATTGTCTATCTTTCAGTTCCCCCCAATGGTCTAGTAGTCTACTGTGGGACAATTGTGACAGAAGAAGGAAAGGAAAAGAAAGTCAATATTGACTTTGAACCTTTCAAACCAATCAATACATCCTTGTACTTATGTGACAACAAGTTTCATACAGAGGTAAAGTCCTGCTTAGTTTCAAAGATTTTAATATTGAAATAATTAAGTCTCGTGTAATAGCAAGATCTGCCATTCCTGCATAGAAATGTCCAATTGATTTATAATGCAATATACATTTATGTAGTAGAAGTGTCTATGAGCACACTACACTTTCAGGAAATTTGTATGATCCTTTGAAATCACAACATATTCTGCCATTTATAGAAACATAGAATGTGTCGCAGATAAGAACCATTCGGTCCATCTAGTCTACCCAATTTTTTTTGAGTACTTTTATTAGTCCCCCGTTCCCGGTCTTATAGCTAGGATAACCTTGTGTCTATCCCACGCATTCTTAAAATCCTTGACTGTGTTTACCTCTACCACTTCTGCTGGCAGGCTATTCCATACATCCACTACCCTCTCAGTAAAGTAATACATCCTGATACTATTATTTATTTATTTATATATATATATATATATATATTAATATAATATTTTTTCAGCAAAACGGTAACAAACTGTCTAAAACCCTTCTTTTGAAGATGGCATAGATCACTTATAAGTAATAACGATTTTCTAATAAAAAAAAAAAATTACCTTTTTAAAGTAGTGACTTTCACAGACTAATAGTTACTTTTTTTTTTTTTTTTTTTTGAAAGTATAATAAATATTATAGGGGATGCAAGCTTATTACGCTTTAAACCAATTAATTCACACTTACGGAACAGATACAAAAAGGGAGGCAAGGCGTGAAAATTGTTTTAAATTCCTTTTTTCATTTCTATCTTTTAAACCATTTGAAAGTATATCGGTCACTGGCAAATATCTATGTTTCACTTTTTATGGAAGATGAAAAGATACTTGAACATTGAGCTCGCTGGTTTGCTTGCAAATATAAAGGAATCCTTTTTATAAGTTTTTATGCCTTCCAGCTCAGCCTTCGAATTCCAACTCCTATCCCAACAGCATAACTTTGAAAACATACAAAGATGATGGTAGACTTGGATATGTGTGACTCCGTCCACCCCCCAAATGCAAATTAATGTTAACGTCAGTAAACATGCAGATGAAGAGTATACTCCTACCCAAATCTAAATCTGGCATTCACAAGTTTCGTGGAAGACTGGCTCGCTTGAAAATAAAACCAAACACAGCCTGCATCTAGGTTAAAGCATCTTAAAATGTAAGCGAATCAACACTGTAAAGGAGGAGAGAATATTTTAAAGGAGAAAAAATACCACAACAAGAGGTTTAAAAGTAATATCAGGAAGTATTACTTTACTGAGAGGGTAGTGGATGTATGGAACAGCCTTCCAGCGGGAGTCGTAGAGGTAAACACAGTGAAGGCTATCCTAGATATAAGATAGGGAACTGGGGACTAATAAAAGTATTTTGAAAATTTGGCAGTCTAGATGGACCGACTGGTTCTTATCTCTTGACGCTTTCTATTTTTCTATGTTTAAATTCTTAATGGGTTTTTGTTTTACATTTTTTTTTTTGTTTTTTAATTGCAGGCTCTGACCGCTCTCCTTTCTGATGATAGCAAGTTTGGATTCATTGTAATAGATGGCAGTGGAGCTCTTTTTGGAACTCTTCAAGGCAATACAAGAGAAGTGTTGCACAAATTCACTGTGGATCTCCCAAAGAAGCACGGTAAAGCAATTCTTGGCTGCATTTTGTAGTTTTTGGTATGGGGAAGACATTTTGACTTGTGAGTTGCATTGTAACACTGCATGTATGTTTTGAAGGTGCCCTGCCTAGACCTTGTTTATACTGTGGTAGTAGAGAATACAAAAATGATCTGTACTTTGTAGTACAAGCAAATGCATAAATTTAAAAGAAAACTGTTTCTGGCATCTTGGGGTATGTTATTACGCATTTCCCACAGGTTATTTTCAATGGTGATGACCTAAACAGGGGACATATTAAAAATACACATTTTTCCTGATCACAAAATGTGTAGATCATTCTTATTTTTTTTCCATGCACAGTACTGTATAAGTAGCCTAGTGTTTTTAAACATAATCAAACTTTTCACAAAAAAGCAAGTAGTGTTAAATTGTGATCTTATTTATTGTATATGACTTATATCTCTTTTGTGTGATTTGACAAGGAACCAACCTTCCTCTTGTAAATGCAGTGATTTAAACTCATGGACTTACTATGATGTGTATACTTTCTCTTAAGCACAAACAACGGTAAATATTCTTGCGATTCTACCTTCTTTGTGACCTGCAGGTAGAGGAGGACAATCTGCTTTGCGTTTTGCACGTTTGAGAATGGAGAAACGGCACAACTATGTCAGGAAAGTAGCAGAAACCGCAGTACAGCTATTTATCTCTGGTGACAAAGTGAATGTAGCTGGTCTTGTATTAGCTGGGTCAGCAGACTTCAAAACAGAGCTCAGCCAGTCAGACATGTTTGATCAGGTACTTTTTTTTTTTTCTCATTTCTCATGTAGCTGTCTTACAATGTCTGATTATTTTATGTCAAATATATGTATAGTAATAAGTATAAATTGTCTTGCATTAATGTATCTATCAATCTAAATGCTGAGATTGTAAATATATATATATATATATATATTTTTTTTTTTTCAGAGATAAAAAATATGCTTTCATTTTTGAATATGTAAAACTTTTTTTATTTTTTTACGAATAGCTGCTTCCAAAATAATCTAGACTTTAATTATTCTGTAGAAAGCAAAATGAAGCAGGCTGAGCACCTTGAGTAGACCACCAACACTGTAACGTTAGCTGAGATCTCGCAGTACTCAGCCGCAAATAGCTATTGAAAGTGAAGAGACAGGTTTGATCTTGGAGTCAAAGCAAAAACCGCCGGACAACGACTTGCAATAGAAAGTCCTCTTTATTGTGTCCCGGCAAGCATCATATGGGAAAGGGCAAGATGTAACAGGTGGAAGTACTTACTCGTTTCGTGCCTTAGAGTGGGGCTTAATCATAAGCTGTGAGGGGAAAATTGTATTAACAATTTTACATATTAATAACAATTTAGAAATGCATTCACTATATCATTTAGGTATGCATACTGAGAGGCATATTGGAGCTCTTGTGCTTTAACAGACTTCAATTGTGGTCTGTATAGAATGATTGACACCACAAGTGTGCATAACATCACTCATAAACAGCTTTTTCAGTGGAGCTACTTGGTATGAGGTTGGTTGCTGGTGGACGCAGCAAGTAAGTACAAGTAAAATGAAAGTGTGAAATGAATTGCACAAACAAATTAAATGATAGGCATCTTAATAATGGCTCATACTGCTTCAAAGGGGGCTTTTAATTTATTTGCAACAAACAAAAACACCTATATTTCTATAAAGTTGGTGGGAACCTCCAAATAGAGCAACTTACAAAATTGCAGCATAAAGTGGGCAGAAAACAATCGTCAAGGCAATATGGTGGTGCTAGAAATGTTTGACAGATGAAAAAGTCCACAGGAAAGTTAACTAAACAGTCACGCAGCAGGCACCAGAAATCCATCTCCATGCGTTTAGCTGGCATCTAAGGCACAGCTTCACCAGGAGCATAAATCCGGTGAAGACGTGCCTTTAACGTGGGCAAAACACGCCGAGGAGTATATTGGTGCCTGCTGAGTGACTGGATAAGTCCTATTGTATTTTCCTGCGAACTATTTAATCTGTCGAACACTACCTGCGCCAACGTCTGGCAATTGTCCTGACTAATGCTTTGTGCCCACTTTATGCTGTGATTTTGTGCAATTAATTTCACACTATTCCACTTTACTTGTATTTACTGTTTTGCTCTATTGTTACTGTTTTAAGATTCTCCATCTGATTCTGCGCCCCCCTGATTTTTATGTGTATATCAGTCAAGCTTTTGGGAGAGGGTGATAGGAGGCAGTGTTTCATTTGGAAGCAAGTATTTCTGTTTACATTGTTTTTGGCACTTTATGTGTATACACTTAATTCACTATTTGTTTGGTTCAACTTTGGGCACAGAATCGAAAAATGTCTGTACTAAGGTTGTCACAAGCTCAAATAATATAAATGTATAAAATAAAGCCTACTTAACAGATGCAACTTATTCACGAGGCATGATACTACATAAAACACATTAGTTTTCCTGGGGTAGAGGATAGTAATCCACTGTAAAATACAGTACAGTCAGTAGAGCATAGGTGAAATCATCATATGGATTTATTCAGACAAAACGCTGTCATTGGTTCACAAATTCAGCAGGAATGTAGACGCAGGATAATCAATATTTATTAAACCTTTACATAGAACATGTGATTAGACACATTATTTCAAAACAAACTGTTTTTCTTCTACTTTCGCGTTTTGGTCCCCATTACTTAGGGCCTTATTTAATGAATGTAACTTGATTTTCTACATATTTGATTTCAATAATGGTAATTTTTTTCACCACCTCTTTTCTTCCCTTTTGCTACTAAAGCGATTGCAATCCAAAGTTTTAAAGCTAGTTGACATATCATATGGTGGAGAAAATGGTTTTAATCAAGCAATTGAGTTGTCAACGGAAGTCCTTTCGAATGTGAAATTTATTCAAGAGAAGAAATTAATAGGTAAGGAATACTATTTGCTTTTTTTGTATTGTAAAAGTAACTGCCATATGAAAATTTTCTTCTCGCATCATATTACAACACTTAAAATTGATTTAACACTAGGTAAAATGATTTTATTAAAATATTACTGAACAGACTATCAAAAACCATGTAAGCAATTTCCAACCTATTTTTCTCTCTGGGTATATATAACTTATGATTTTCCTTTATGATTGTTTAACCTATTCTTTTGAAAAACCCATCTGATTGACCACGGGTTATTTTTTTATATTTATTAAAGTTATTAAATTATTTTTGAAGTATTAAAATACCAGTCCAAGATGGCCACCTACACCAAAAAAGTGGCTAGTGCAAGTATATATAATATAACATTAAGTAGATATATATAAATATAACATTTTATAGATAGATATATATCAATATACTGTTATATTTATATCTATCTCATTATATAGATGGATATATAAATAAAATGATATAGGTATATAGATATTTATATTGATATAGATATATACACACATAATTATATAGATAGATATATAAATAAAATGAGAGCGAGAGAATGTTTTCCACAAGCTATTTACAGTTACCATCTTCACTTTGCTTTTGTTTTTCTGCCTGAACAAATGGTGTTTTATCAATTCCAGGGAGATATTTTGATGAGATCAGCCAGGACACGGGAAAATATTGTTTTGGTGTTGAAGACACACTAAAGGCATTGGAAATGGGCGCAGTGGAAATTCTCATAGTCTATGAGAACTTGGACATCATGAGATATGTCTTGCGATGCAATGGTGTTGAAGGTACTTTTTTTCTTCTTATACTGTTCAAGGCATTGACACGACCAAGTTATTACAATGCCGTTAATTACATTTTTTTTTTTATTCTTTCAAAATAGAGGACAAAGTTCTGTATTTAACACCTGAACAAGAAAAGGATAAGTCGCACTTCACTGATAAAGAGGTATGCCTTCAGTTTTTATTTTCTTAAAATATTGATTGCAGCAGGTCAATTATTGACTGTTGTACATCAGTTATGTGTATTATTTCCTCATATAATCTGCAATGATTTAATCTTTCCTCTGTTGTAAGACCAAAGGGGATCACTACAAACATTCACCCAGAGTGAAATACCTGTTTAAATGCACTGCATTAATGTTTGTTTTTATATCCACAATTGTTCTCATTGTGGAGATGGAGCTAATATCAGCACTGTCTGCATGTCCCAATGTTTGCACCTCACCCCTGACGGAACTTTTTTTTTTTCTTTCCTATATGCAAGTGTCTTTATTTGTGATCATAGTTAATACTAAAAATGTATTTGTTTTCCCTGTGCAGACAGGACAAGAACATGAATTGATAGAGAGCATGCCTCTATTGGAATGGTTTGCAAATAACTACAAGAAGTTTGGGGCAACACTGGAGATTGTTACAGATAAGTCACAAGAAGGCTCCCAATTTGTGAAAGGATTTGGCGGGATTGGAGGTAGATGCAAATGGCTTTATAAAGTTTTATTGTACTTCACAACCCTGTTTTCTAAAGTTGTTTTTTTTTTTCTTCTCTGAGTATTGGTATTCAGTATTGACCAACTTGCAGTTGAATTTTTTTTTTTATTCCAGTAAAGATGGTATCATAGGTCTGTTTATTAAAACAACCAAGTCCATCAAGTTCTTCACCTTCTGTTGATCAAAGATCTAGGTCTTTTTTGTAGACATCTCTTTGACATCCTCCAATTGTCCTGGCAGTGAATTCCATATTTCTTAAAGGGACACTACCACTTACATAAGATGTAACTCAATAACCTGGTCATTTAAAACAAACTCATATATAAATCATATGCCACTGTTTTTTTGTTTTTGTTATATAATTGAATTCATTGCATATGAAAGGAAAAATAAAAATAGGTGTTTATTTCCTGGCTCCATTTTGTGAATATTTCCCATCATGCCACATCGTCCAACATCTTCCAGCCAGTCTCACTTTACAACTGTTGTCAAAGCTTGCATGATGTCATAAGATACTCCCTGCTCTCTTACTGGCTCCTGTGTACAATTTTTTTTTTTTTTAAACAGTCTTCCAACGCAAAGAGAGGAGAATAACCTGGTCAAACAGGATCATAACTCCACCCCCTTGTGATGTAATAGTTACATTACCTCCACTTCAATGCAGAATTCTGACTTATGGACTGCATCCTGTGTCCCCCAAAGTGAGAAATTTGTGCTGTAAAGTCACTAGGGGGTGGCACCCAAAAACATTTCACAAAATGGCAGTTCCCAGTCACACTTGTTTAGTTACATATTTTATTAAATACAGTCACATAACAAAAACAAGACATATCTAAAATCAACAATACAAAAAAGAAAAGAAAAATCAATTCAAAATAATACCTTTTCAATTTTTGGTGGGAGTGTCCCTTTAATGTAAAGAATCACTTGTCTATGAAATCATTTCTCTTCCAGTCTGATGATGAACTATTTTTCCGGTAATGAACTGGTCACAGGAGAGCTCTTCTTATTGGTCCTGCATATATTTATATAACATTATAATATCCCTTCTTCGAAGATGTATTTCTATTGTATACAACTGCAACTTTTCTAGTCTCTCTTCATAACTAAATTCTTCTATTCCCCTTAATTGTGTAGCCCTCCTTTTGTACGCTTTATACTTTCCTAATGTACTTTTTTGCGGGGCAACTAAATTTTGCTTCTAATCTAGAACTTGGCGACACCATCTCTTCCAGCCAAATCTTTAATGTTAATTTATTTTGGTGTGATTACATCATTATCTATTCTGAACAAACCCGATTTTGGACTGGTTGTATTATAGATGACAAGATCTCATTCCAGTGTCTGGGATAAACAAATAGCCAAGAAGTTTTATATCGAAATTTATGGGTGTGGTTGGTAGATAACTATTTATATCTGCATCTTTATCTGGGCATCATCCCATCTGTGCTCTTTCATTAAAAGTTTTAATTAAGTTTTAATATATCCTGTAAAGAAAAAAAATCAATATGCGTCCAGACCCGGTGTCTTATATTTTCCCAGTTTGTCTATAGCGTAATTTAACTCTTTAGGGTCTATTTAACTTTTCTTGCTGGCTTGTGACAGCTTTGGTATCTTTGACAGGGCCTTGAGTTTTTTCTTCTAAATCCATCTCTAGATTTCTGACGCAATTGAAATCGCTTACTATGATTAGTGATCAAAGATGAAACAAAATGGCGGCTTATACAGTAGTTCCGACTTAGTGATGTCACAACATGTTTTGCCACGCCTCGGGCTTCCTAGGATTAAGATCAGATTGTATTCCCCTCCTTTTATGCAGTGACAGTCAGTCCAATTTGTTTGCAATAAATTGCACATGAATATGGCTACAATATTACCTGTCATAGAAGCTTCTATCTTAAAGGGACAGTCTAGTCCTCAAACTTACTTTGGTTCACGATGAAGATTACTTCTCGTACAGTGCACAGACTTTTATTCCTGTGTGATTTGATGCAGGCATTCTGTATAAATCACATTTTTTATATTTGACTCCAGTCCTCCCCAGTGATTACTCTGCATGTTTACTGCAGGTGTGGCAG
Source organism: Pelodytes ibericus (assembly GCA_036172795.1). Classification (NCBI taxonomy): domain Eukaryota; kingdom Metazoa; phylum Chordata; class Amphibia; order Anura; family Pelodytidae; genus Pelodytes; species Pelodytes ibericus. The sequence continues at coordinate 29,686,782 of CM069858.1, forward strand.
CACTGATTGTAGACACTGAGGATATAAAGTTTTGTTTCATTAAATCACTCCTCTTGAATCTATTGTGTGGCCTCTGAGTGACCTAGCTCTTGTACACAGTAAGGATCTCTTAACAGTGCAACACATTGTCTCACTAGAGAGACAGGATATTCCATTCATTTGAATGGCATTATTCTCATTGGTTCCTGCAGCAAAAAAAAAGGAAATTACTTTTACTCATCTAGTGTGGGCAGTCCTTGTTTTCTTGCAAACTGCTGTAATTTCACAATTTCATCTAGCTGTAAGTGTTTTATATTCTAAGCAATGCAAAATGTAAGACATGCATTTTAAGGTATATTGAAAGCACCTTAATATGCATTAATATTTGGAAGATGCATTTTGGGCACTAGACAGCCCCTTAAACTTCCTGAATTGCAATAAAGTTACAAACTTTACGTCCTAGCTTAGGTATAAAACCCCAACTATATATCCTACATTGTCAGCTGCATCTCTAATAGATGCTAGCCTTTTTTATTATTATTGTAGTGTGATATATTGAATTTCTATTAATGTTTCTGTTCTGAGAAAGGTAAAGTGTTAGTCTCACCAGTACTTCATATAAGAACAAGAAATAGGATAAAGGATTTTTTAAAAAACTGTATTTTAGTCTGAACACATTTAACAATAAACAATGTTTATGTAGATAGATTAAGCAATCGGCGATATTACTTCTATATTTTCAACATCCCTTTTGATAATATCAGATTAACCTCTTCTTGCATTCATTTTTACCTTTTTAATTTTGCATGCTAAAGTTTTATTTACAAGGGTTTATATGCTACTCTGGCTGGCAGTGTAGAGTATAAATCCAGGACATTAGGGTTTTTTGTAAACAAATGGAGGAATGAGCCCTTCATGTGAACTTTTCCATTTTTATAGATTCCAAGTGGTGGTTTTATAATTACGTGCTCTTATATTCAGTTTTTTTCATGTATGAGTGGTGAGAGGATTGACATTTATATCTGCACTGAGAGCACGTGTGGTTTATTTTAAATGTGTGTGGGTAGAACTTTTTTTAACCTAATTAACTTTTGTACCCATGTAATTCGTTTTATAATTTAATATGCATGCGAATAGATATGCCATTTTCAAGTTGGAGTGCCCCATTAAATGAAACCAGAAGGATAAATGGATAATAAAGCTTTTAATATTGCTTTCTGAATGCTTAGTCAAGGTCATGGACGAACTCTTAATCTCTTACTTTCAATACTTTTCTCTTACAACAGGTATCTTACGGTACAGAGTAGACTTCCAAGGAATGGAATACCAAGGAGGGGATGATGAATTTTTTGACCTTGATGACTACTAGGTAGTTGACATGGGTCTGGCAAATGTGCCTAGCCCTCCAGCATCCAACCCAAGCAGAAGTTTCATGATGGAAACCAAACAGATCCCTGCCTTAGAAATGGAACATTTCAAGAACTTAATCTAAAAGCATTGGATATGAAAAGTGAAACACATTGTTTTGTCGGTGTACAATGCAACTGCAAGATTCCCAAATGCCACTTGGGCAAGTTTCACAGAATTAATCTTTACATACCATGAAATTAGTTGCTATTGTATTTTAAGAATTTTTTTTTTTTCCTTTTCTTTTTTTCTTTTTTATTATTCCTTATTCACAGGCAAAATCCTTTACCTGCTTTAAACATTCAAACAAGATATATTGATTTTCTAGTTCTTGACCATTCTTTCTACTTCATTGAAGAAATACTGCATTGTTTATTGACCCATTTACATTGTGTGATGTTTTGCAAAATAAACGGTAATTCAATAATGACTGAACAGTAGGCAGGCTACAAAAAAAGCAATAGTTCGGAGTCTTTATTCTACCCCTTTTTTTCCCCCCTAGCTGCAATAGGTAGATTGATATTCTCCTGGACCGTTGCAGGATGTATTGGATTAGCCAAAATATTCCCTATTCTGGAAATGGGTAATTACATTTCAGTAGATGCCGGACGCTGGTCTTTCATCTCCTTTCTTGATGGTGCAAATTGGCATTCTTAACACCATACATAAAACTTATCTAGGCCTGTATATGGGCTTTGGGTGCTGTGGCCTTTTTAATGTGATTTTATGAATTTAGGGCATCTGTTTAATACTTATTACAAAGTGCAATTTTTCCCCTTCCTCTTCCACACCCTGGGGTAGTTTAAAATGTAAAACCTAAAACACTCATAAAGCTGAACTTTGACATATCGTCTTATAATTAGTGTCCAGCTCTTGTTATAGCTTGTCTCTTTGAGCATTTCTTCTTAACCAACAAGTTAATGGATAAGACTATCTTGTAAGCATAGATTTGTTCACTAAAAACATTAAGCGCTTTAATGAATAAAGCGCTTAATGTTTTTAGTGCTGAGCTAAACGTCAAAAAGGAAAGTATTTCCATTTTTCACATCCATGTGTGCCTCTGTTTGGATCATAGGTGCCATTTGTGTTTTTTTTTTTTTTAAATCTTTTTTTGTATCCTGTAATATTTTGATATTTAGCATAGTTATCCCCTTTTCGAAATGTAGATTGGTATCATTCTTCATGATATTTTCTGTTTTGACTGGCACTCTATTTAACCATGCATTCCAAAGATGATCAAAACAGTATTGTAAACAAACTGGCACATTTACTAAAAAAAATGCTATCTCAAATGCTAGTATTTCTTGTTTTGTTTTTTGTTTAAAAAAAAAAAAAGCACATTTTTGTTTTTAAAAATGCATTTGAAATTTTGAAAGAAAAAAAAAAAAAAAGTAAACTTTGTCCCCATTGCAGCTTATTGGTGGAACTACTGGACTATGCTTCTGCTAAATAATACCTGCCACCAAATTGGTCTTATTTCACTGTTTTGTGCTGCTCAAATTCATTTAAACCTAAATGATCCAGTTGACATTTTTACAAGTGCATTTAAAAAAAAGACAATTGCTTTTACTAAAGTTGTTTTTCAATTTAGCTTTTTTTTAGCTTTAGTGGCATTCTTTGGATAGTTTCCCTTTATTCAAAACCGTTTCACTTTTGTCCAGTATACTTTCCAACACTTTGGTCCAGTAAAAGGGCATGCTGCTTGAAAACTGCATTTTTGGAATGAATTTGTTTTCACGTTTTTATTTCAATCTACCTTTTGCAGTTAATCTACATTAACCAGATTGGATTTTGCCTTTGTAAATGGGTCTATTGTGATATGAAAAGTTTTTAATGCAAATTAATTTGGATGTAAATTTCCATTTATGTTGGAAGCTATGCTGCTTGTTTCAGATAACATTTTAAATAGCCAACTTTCTGGTAGCTTTCCTTTTTAATATTTGTTTAGAAATGATGCCAAAATTTTTGTATTTCTTTAATGTGTTCTTTGCAGTGGCACATCCATATACATATATACATATATGTATACTTAATGGGGTAAAAATTCTTAGCCTTTACAGTACTATATTATTATTATAGCATCAAATGAGCGTTCCCAAGCAGTTATAACTTGGTGTTGTGATGTACAGAAATGGAGAAAAGTATTAAACCATATTTAAGAATATAGTTATGTTTCTGAGCTTCTTTGGCTGTAGATACAATATAACTTTCATACATCATTTACGGTTATCACAGTTTGTGAATAAATGAATATTACGTGTGCCCCCTGCTCAGCATAAAGACATTCCAAGGGGTCATCCCATTTCTAAATGAAGATCATTCAAACCACAGCTATGAAATAATGGGTCTTACAGACTACATGGATAACCGCTTTCAAATGGATATTTGTGAAATCCATTTTTACCCTACCAGTAAATGAAGATCTGAGCAGACAAGACTCCTTTCCTTATTTTTTTGACCAAAGTCATTCAAAGTTTAGAATATAACATTTCTGAAATGTATACCAATTTGTGTCCAGTTTTTGTGGGAGTTGTGGTGTCCACCCAAAGAAAAGGCATTTTAGAAAGCACTTTGCATTATATAGCATGTATTTAGAATTGTAAAGCTCAAATTTTACATTGTATGTTTTTAATGTACTGTTATACCTCCTTTTATTGCGTTTTGCAGTTATTGCTCTTGAAAAGGATGTGTCAAATCATCCATTAAGCAAGTTTTAGGGCGCCATTTTTTTTGTCTCTGTTCCATGTCCTTTTGCGACAATGGACGTGTCTGGCACGTCCAGATGGGAACTCTGTTACCGACAATGAACGTGCCTCACACGTCCTGTGGTGAAACGAGTGGCATGTCGCTATGTTGAGCCAGCACAGAAATTTGGGCTCTGGGGCACCCATGAACGCTCCATGGAATATGTCTGGTGCCCTCTTGTGGTCATTTCTGTCGCTCTGAATATGTTGCTTGAGTGCCCCTAGAGGCAGTCGGCAACATTGCAATGAAAAACTTAATTAGCTTAAATCTAGGATTAGGTTTAGAATAGCTGTTAGGGTTAGCATAAGGGAAAGGATTAAAATATATTAAGGGTTAGAGTTGGGGTTAAATTTAAGGTTCGGGTTGGGGTCAATAGGTCAGTATAGGAAAAAACACTATTTTTGGTTTTTGTCCCATAACTCGCAAAAAACTGCAGAAAAACACGGAAACAAGCATATTTCTGGCGGGGTTTTTTTTAATGATTGTATTTGTGTAAATTATATTTTAGGTCAGTTACAAAAAGTTTTTGATTTTTGTAGTAAATTATAGGATATGATGAACATAATGGTATCTAATGAAAGCCCTTCTTATGATTATAAAAAAAACGTATCATTTGTGTGGGTACAGTATGTGAGAGAGAAGAAAATTACAGCTAAACCCAAACACCCCAGAAATGTAAAAACAGTCCTTATCACCAAGGGAAAGTCAAGGTCAAAATGTCTTGTCACTATGGGGTTAATCACCTACAATGGCTTAAGTGTCAAAAGAAGGTATGTACAGTACATTTTGACTTACAAGACACTCTTTATTGCGGAATTCGACTTCTTGCCGTCGTCCAGAACCAAACTCGCAATAACAAAACTATACCTGTATAAAATCTTATCAGTTTGTTTTTATAATTTAGGTTATTCAAATTAATACTATAAAAGCCCATTCCTACCCATTTTTTTTTTATTTTTTTTTACAAAAGCAATTTTTAAAAATAAGTGTTCTTGTTTAGCAGTGCTTTACCTTTTGCAGGGTCTCCCATCTTTGGAAAAAGGATTTCCTGCCGCTTACTTCTCTTGGGAGAAGTGGGTGTCCTCGTACACAAGGCTTCCATGGAAATTGAGTGCCCAATGTTTGTATGTTTCCCATACATCACTATAAATGGTATTGAAGTTTCCTTCATTAGCATCACTAGCTGAAGAGCTAATTGCGGAACATTACAGACCAGGAAGCTTGACAGGGAAACTGATTGAAGGGTTACCAAGGGAATAAAGTGAGGTGTGGGCTCCTTCTCAGCGAGAATGGGCAAAAGTTGAAATAGCTGGCCCTATATGATGTAACCTACTTGGGAGTGGAATCACCATGTTTTGCTCACTTGTACCATTCCAACCTCTCGATTAGCATATCAGACTGGTCCCACCCATAAGGGCAGTCCAGATCCAAATTGCCTGGCAGGTCTCCTCTTCACGAGAAACACAGACGTACGTTTCGGCCTTTATTGGCCTCGTCAGTATGGTACGGCTGGTACAGAGAATATATTCAAGATTTAATATTGAACAGGAATTTCTTTGACAGGCTTTGTGGATACAGATTTGGTCAAACTAACTGAAGAAGTGTGTGTGTATATATGGGCTCAGTGCATGCAATAGATTTAGACTTTGCTAAGCCATTTGATACAGTTCCACACAAAAGGTTACTGTACAAATTGACTGAAATAGGCTTGGGGCCAAGTGTATGTGGATTGGCTATTAGTCGAAAGAATGCAAAGTGGTGGTAAATGGTAAGTTCTCAAATTGTTCATGTGATAAGTGAAGTACCTCTCCGGGATCTGGCCTGGGTGGTCGTTTTTTACATTTGTTTATTAATTATCTCCAAGAGGTCATAGGGAGCTATGTCTCGGTGTTTGCCAATGACACAAAATTAAGTAGGGTTATACAGTCTGAACTCGATGTATCTTTTCTGCAAAAGAATTTGGACACATTGGGTAATTTGGCAGATAAATGGCAAATGAGATTCAATGTAGAAAAGTGTAAAGTTATGCATTTTGGGTACAGTAATAAGAAATGCAACATATAGTTTAAATGGTGTTTCCTTGGGGAAATCAACTAATGAAAATGAATTAGAAGTAGTTGTAGACAATAGACTTGGCAGTGCACAGAGCCGACTGGCAGCTGCAAAGGCCACAAAGATATTGGGATGTATGCCAAGGGGTATTGACTCTTGAGCCAGAGCATAAAATGCTATGCATGTTAATATAGGCATTAATAATTATTTGGTGCTTGGAGTTATGATGGAATGTATTCATTCATTTTTGATTCTGCCATCTTTAAAAGGTGGATCAATAGAACCATATTTAAAAAAAATCCTCAGGATATAGCCCAGCACCCACATTGCACAACCAGGACTTACCCCGCACCCTCCATCACCCACATTGCACAACCAGGACTTTCCCCCACCCACCATCACCCATTGCACAACCAGGACTTACCCCCACCCTCAATCACCTACATTGCACACCCAGGACTTAACCCCACCACCCACATTGCACACCCAGGACATGCCCCATCACCCAAATTGCATACCCTGGACTTACCTCAGCCACCTCCATGGTGTCTAGTCCGAGTCTGTGCATTGCCTAGGCATACTCTGCATGTGCCCCCCCTAGGCACTTGCCTTGCAATAAATTCAGCACTGCCTTTATCAGTCTTCTTTACAGGTGCAGGACTTTGCTGCCTAATACCTATGAGATATTAATAGGGTTTTTTTTCTTTGTGCCATTCGTAAATTTAGGTTAACATTGGCCAAATCTAAGGCACATAACGTGGACTTTGTCAAGTTCAATGCAAAGTTTATCTTCACAGTTAAAATCATATATACAGCTGATGACGACAATTACACCCTTGAAGGTACTGAAACACCAGATGTGCTTTAGCCTCAATAGGCCTCTCCAGAGGGGAATGTATGGTTTAGTCTTTTAGTTACCCAGTAATATGCTGGCACCCTAGGTTTGACAAAGACAAAACAAAAAAGCGAGGAAAGGGAGATAAGGATGGGATAACACTGCTAGTTCCTTTAAAATAAGCTATTTACTACATTCCAATGGGTTGCCTTTAAGTAGCGTGGCAGGAGATTAACCTCTTCCTGACGTTAGGATGCTGTTCTATTTTACTGGTACGAAAAGACAGCATTGAACGTCCAGCATCTTCCCGTGATGAGCTGTGCTCAGATCCCGCTGCAACGACTTCCAGCTTAGACTGACAGGGAAAATGTAGCCAATGCTCAAAGCAAGCACTGGCTACATTTTATCAAATCGCACTGTGCCTGAACTTCCGGGATCTGGCACGTCGCAGTGACGTGGTGATAGTCAATTTTTTGGCAGGGACATACATGGTCTATTAAGACTCTGATCGGGTCTCTACCATTGAGTCCCTGACTACCGAACACCTTATGATCATAGGCCAGAAACAAAAAGTGGTGATTTGGTGCTTGCATCTTTTGGGACGGTGGTTAAAGAGTATGTAGAAGGAAATTAATACAGTATTGTGTGACTCAAGTATGTGATGGGCAAAGACTAAAAAAATAAATTGATTCTTTATATACAATAAATAAATGACTTTGTTAGGTCTTATTTCTTAATCCACATATACAGTTGTATAGCAGAGGGGTTTCATTACAAGTATTCCCAACATGGTATATCAAATTAGTTATTACAAACTGTTATAAAGCCACACAGTGACTTCTTATATACAACAATCATGTAGCTATGAACCTGACAGACACATTGTGTATGGATAACTTTATATTGTCTGGAAAAAAACTAGCCAAACAAAATGTTGCACTCATTTGGTTGCCTAAACTCCAGCACAGAATGCTGGCAGATATAGAGAAGCCTTTTCTCAATGCCTATTTTCTCTTTAAAAGAGAAAAATGTAAAAAAAAATTCTGAACCTCGTTAGGGATATGTTCCTTTGCCTCTACAATATTTGCTACAGAAAAAAGAAGAAATACCCTCTGGATAAGCGTTTATGGTAACATATATATGCATGTCATTTTACAAACAGTAAGAGTTTCCAGTGCTTGCTTGTTACGCTTTAGTGTAACAATTCCTTTACCGATGCAGGGGCGGATCCAGAGTCTGATCTCGAGAGGGGCACTGCCAAATTATTTTGATGCGGCAGACAAAAAAATAATGTATTCCTTGCAGGACAGACATTATTTCATTTCATGTATTATACAGCGCTAACCTTGTTTTAAGCAATGGCATGTATGCTCCTCATCACGTTCCACAATGCTATAGTCAGTGGTGGATCTTGGTTTTATGCTGCCCTAGGCAGACAAAATTCAGGCAACGACCCCCCCCCCCCCACCACCACCACCACCATGCTGCACACCTACGACATACCCCATCACCCACATTGCATACACACTAAATCCCCCCCCCATTACATGCCACCATCACCCTCATTTTATATCCCACCACCACGTCCCTTACATGCCCCCATCACCCTGATTAATTGGAAGTAGCTAAAGCTTGCTGAACGATGGGGGAGGGAGCAAAAATGTTTGAAGCACCAGAAGTGTGCTTTACCACCCTCCGGCAAAGTGCTGCCCTAGGCAAGTGCCTTCTTTGCCTTGTGGAAGATACAATACTAGCTATAGTACCACATTGCCATATACCACCAAATCACCCTACACAGTGCAATAGTCCATGGCATGTGATGGTGGCAGAGAGTGTGTGTGTTAGTCACATGGGACAAGATAGCTTAACCAATAAATAATTATCAGCTACTAACAGTGGTACAGAATAAATCTGTGCAAAGGTAGGTGATACAGGAGAACTATCTGAACATAGGGAGATTTAGACAATGGTACGGCATTGCTACCATTACCATATAGTTAGCCCAGCAGATGCTGCAACAAACTCCAGTAAGCATATAGTTAAAAAGACACTGACAGTGGTACAGCATAACTACCATCATCAGTATATAGATAGAGAATGGTACCTTCATAGCTCCCATGAGTATATAGATAGAGAATGGTACCTTCATAGCTCCCATCAGTATATAGATAGAGAATGGTATCTTCATAGCTCACATCAGTATATAGATAGAGAATGGTATCTTCATAGCTCACATCAGTACATAGTTGACCCTGCATAGATGGCAGTAAACTTTAGCTCCCATCAGTATATACAACTGTTGTAGACTTTCCGTTCTGTTATTGTGTCACTCCCTTTGCTGTTAACTATAGTACCATAATTCTCAACCAGACAAACTACCCCAATACTGGTTGAGCCTCAAGGGTAATGTAGTTAACAGCAAATGGAGTGACCGAACGGCAACAGTGATAGAGTGGTGATGGCTAAAATTTGGCAAATGTATGCCTTCTCTTATTAGGGACATAATGCATAACTTTTGACAGTCTTGATGCTAGTAACTTATTTCCTTGGCACTCAGACATTAATGTAACTGGCTGAGTATCATAGGAATTGTAGTCCACAGCAGCTATGATGCAGGTTAGAGAGAGCAGGAGAGAAGTTGTAGAGACAGATGGAAAGAATATAGAGAGAGAGAGAGAGAGTGAAACCCCTCTTTTCTTCACACACACACACACACACACACACACACACACACACACACACACACACACACACACACACACACTCTTTATAGTGAGTACAACATTATGAAAACACTGAAAAAGCAATTATTTTACAAATAATATTTTATTAGTAACATGTTGTTGTGTACATTCTGCATGATATAAATTCAGTGAAGCACAGTGATAAATGTGAGAAACATACTGACACAGAGGGAAAGACACAGAGGAGAGAAAGAGTCAGAAAAGAGGAGAAGAGAGAATTTAGTGTGACAGAGACAGAGGAGATGTAAAGGGGCAGAGGAGGTGGAGAGAGATAGAGGAGATGTAAAGGGGCAGAGGAGGTGGAGAGAGATAGAGGAGATGTAAAGGGGCAGAGGAGGTGGAGAGAGATAGAGGAGATGTAAAGGGGCAGAGGAGGTGGAGAGAGACAGAGGAGATGTAAAGGGGCAAAGGAGGTGGAGAGAGACAGAGGAGATGTAAAGGGGCAGAGGAGGTGGAGAGAGACAAAGGAGATTAAAAGAGACAGAGGAGGTGGAGAGAGATAGAGGAGATGTAAAGGGGCAGAGGAGGTGGAGAGAGAGATAGAGGAGATGTAAAGGGGCAGAGGAGGTGGAGAGAGACAGAGGAGATGTAAAGGGGCAGAGGAGGTGGAGAGAGAGATAGAGGAGATGTAAAGGGGCAGAGGAGGTGGAGAGAGACAGAGGAGATGTAAAGGGGCAGAGGAGGTGGAGAGAGACAGAGGAGATGTAAAGGGGCAGAGGAGTTGGAGAGAGACAGAGGAGATGTAAAGGGGCAGAGGAGTTGGAGAGAGACAGAGGAGATGTAAAGGGGCAGAGGAGGTGGAGAGAGACAAAGGAGATTAAAAGAGACAGAGGAGATGGTAAGGGAAATGAGAAGGTAAGAGACAGAGGAGATGGAAAGAGACAGAGGTGATTGTAAGGGAAATTAGATGGAAAGCAACAGAGGAGATGGAAAGAGACAGAGGAGATGGAAAGGGACAGAGGTGATTGTAAGGGAAATTAGATGGAAAGAGACAGAGGAGATGGCTGCACAAGTGTGTGACACATGGAGAGAGACTGCTAGGAGATCTGGGTAGAAGAATCTGTTCCATGTTGCATGCACAGCAGGTGAGAATCTGTGCAGCAGGAACAGGAAGTACATGAGGAGGTTAAAGAGCAGAGAGGAGAGGGCTGATGCCAGGGAATCTCCCCAGCCCCCCCCCCCCCCCCGACCCGCCACTGCACAGATGTGTAACCAGAGGGAGAATGTCGCTACAATGTACCTTGTTACTCACTGTTTCACCAACGTGATCTCAACAGTGAGGACTATGTTTTATATCAGACGGAAGGAGCTACGAGTTATAGTATGAATGCCACTAGAACTATTACATTGAAGAAACCATGCTATACAGGTTTGACATAACTGACTGACTTTTAACAACGATGCTGTAGAATTCAAAGTGATTTTTGCCGCTCAGTATACTCAGTATATAATATACCGCTTTCTCAGGGAGACACTGATGGAGCTATTCACTAAAAGGTGAGTTGAGGTGAGATGAACACATCCTAATGTGGGGAAAACACACTAGGTTTGTCCCTGCACAAAGTAGAGTTAAAATGGTAAAATGTTCATCTAAACTCACCTTTAAGTGAACAGACCCCTGATACTATTACATTCAGCTGATTGTAGTATTACTTTTAAGAGTGCAATCCTGGAGAACTCTGGGTGACACTTGCCAGTGTAAACTCTTGCTAATTGCCCCCCCCCCCCCCCCACCCCCCAAAAAAAGAAACAGGTGAAGGGTCAAATTGTAGAAGTAGGTGTGTAAGGTATTTAGACATGGCTCTGGGGGAGGTTACATGGAGCATCATATTACTCTATAGCTAACTGAATATGCTTCTTAAAAAGAGATCTTATATTATACTATAGGATTTGTAAGACATTAATTATAAAGATTTATTGTAGGTATTTCTATGGAGTACATGGCTCTACGAGAAGTATATGGGAATGATTAGTCACTAGTGTATTTCCTTAAACACAAACTTGTGTTTTACTGTATGACTAATTATCATTATTATTCATAAAATTATGAAAGAATAAAGTTCTATGTTGAATTGTGGCTTCATAAAGTATTAAATATGCATTGCTCTTGAGAAGAATAAATCAACCTGCTCAATGACATAATTTCAATCGCTAGAAGGACAGTATTTAATGGTTTGTCATCATTCATGTGAGACACCATGCTGGGAATATCTGTACTAATGAAACCCCTCTGTTATTTTAACTGTATATGTGGATTGAGAAATAACCCCTAACAAAGTCCATTTATAGTTTGTAAATGGGGAATTTTATTTTATGAAAATAGGGCATTTGATTGGCTTCTTTCAGTCCCAGCCCTACCACTGGCTGGTTTTCAAAATATTTTTTAATGGGTAGTCTGGCTGTTTTTTCCCAGCACCCAAACCTAGGGGGTATTTTTTTTCCTATAATTTGCTTTACATTTATTGATGGGGGCATTTGCCCAGCCTGTGGGGGGGGGGGGGGGGGGGAAGTAGCCCTGTCCCTTGATATGTTATATAGAGTCTGGAAGCCATTTGTCTGGCTCTGTGTCCCAGTTATCATGGGTGGGGTAGGGCTCCTAGCTCCCAATGTATTTTATAGGAGCTAGGAGCATTTACCCAGCTCTCAGACCCTTTTCTTATGAAGGGGGTATCAGAGATACCTGCCCTGACCCCCATAACAGGGGACTGGGAGCCCAGTTTTGATTTGGGTTCAGGCCTACTTGCCATGGCTCGCATTATTATGTTAGTGCTCCACCGAGTCTATTTTTATTAATTTTATTATTTAAATTTCAAGAGGACTTCAGCTATTTTCAGAATTAACATGGTTAATAGGCCTCTGTCCTCCCCATAAAATTCTATGAATTTACTCTGACTAATTAATTAGTAGCCCTGTCCCTTGATATGTTATATAGAGTCTGGAAGCCATTTGTCTGGCTCTGTGTCCCAGTTATCATGGGTGGGGTAGGGCTCCTAGCTCCCAATGTATTTTATAGGAGCTAGGAGCATTTACCCAGCTCCCAGACCCTTTTCTTATGAAGGGGGTATCAGAGATACCTGCCCTGACCCCCATAACAGGGGACTGGGAGCCCAGTTTTGATTTGGGTTCAGGCCTACTTGCCATGGCTCGCATTATTATGTTAGTGCTCCACCGAGTCTATTTTTATTAATTTTATTATTTAAATTTCAAGAGGACTTCAGCTATTTTCAGAATTAACATGGTTAATAGGCCTCTGTCCTCCCCATAAAATTCTATGAATTTACTCTGACTAATTAATTTGTTACTAAGAAAATTATGAAAGAATAAAGTTCTATGTTGAATGGTGGTTCTATAAAGTATTAAATATGCATGCTCTGTCCTCCTCATAGGATTGTATGAATTTACTGTATGACTAATTTGCTATTAAATGTGTTACTAAATCCAACAGAATTCTAGACTCTACAGTTACTAAATCCTCCCCAATAGAATTTAGAAATTGTCACTACATTGTTTACTGACTCCTCCTTAATAGAATTCTAGAATTTACTGGATGACTAATTTGCTACCAAATTTTTTTACTAAATCCCCCCCAACAGAACTCTAGAATCTACTGTTTAGTTATTTATTTAATTTTATTTAGAAAGCTTTTTACCAGGAAGAATTCACTGAGATTTCACTCGTTTTCAAGTATGTCCTGGGGACCCAGTCCAGAGTTAGACATTTTAATAGTAGATGACTAAATCCTCTCCAATAGAATTTAGGAATTGTTACTAAATACTTTACTGACTCCTCCTCAATAGAATTCTAGAATTTACTGTATGACTAATTTGCTACAAAATTTGTTACTAAATCTTCCCCAACCGAATTCTAGAATCTACTGTTACTAAAATCTCCCCAATAAAATTCAGGAATTGTTACTAAATTGCTTACTGACTCCTCCTAAATAGAATTCTAGAATTTACTGTATGACTAATTTGTTACTAATGAAATTATGAAAGAATAGAGTTCTGTGCTGAATGGTGGATTTGATTAAATATGCATAGAATTCTATGGGGAGGATAGAGGCTACTGGTCGGGTGCTTTTCGGGTAGGGTTGGCTGCTTTTTGTTTCACCAGGTATCCGCGTGAAATCGGCTATGGTGTCCAAATTGCGGACATATTCGGTGGCACATCATGGCATATTGAGTAGAGACCTTCGTGGAACCAGAATTAAGGCCTTCATGTCCAGAAAGTACCCAATTATATGGAGAAGAGTATACCTTAGCTTGGGTTCAGAGGGTAGATGTGAAACCATGAATCTGTCTGGAGAAAGATGACTTTGAGATGATAGCCTCCTGTGACAATGCGGTTGACCCAAACATCCGGAGTAAGAACAAACCATGTGTCTTTTGATGCTTTCAACCATACTCCTGCTTGAGGTATGGATGTGGCATCATGCAGAGGACATTGTAAAAAAAAAATCTGTCACCTCTCCTTCTACATCTGAAAAAACGATGTTAATTGGAGGAGGTCTGAAATGGTGGGCGCATACAGGAAACCAGCACTTGCATCCCGCAATGGAAAGAAAGTATTTTCAGTTTCACGCTCTCTAGGGCCATGTTTTTTTAGTATGGAAGCCTCAGCTCACCAAAGTAGAAACAGACATGTTTCTTCCTGCTGGGACTTCACCAGGGTTGTAGTTAGGTGGCGCTATACAAGCAGTTTATATACTTATACATCAATAAAAATCAATGTTATTTAAAGAGACAATATACTAAAATGGAAGAATGTTATTTTTTGGAGTACACATGTTGCTCCATTTGACAATACATGGAGCTGGGCTTGTGAGTAATTTCATTGCCTTTCACCTACTCACGTTATTCATTACATACTACTCTATATATATTGTAATATTTTTACAGATTGGATCCTTTTGTTGGTATTGCTGTTTAATATTTAATGGAGTAAGTGCCAGTGTTCATTTATAGTACTATTTTGGTGCCTTGTGGTATTTGGGGTCACCTTGCAGAGTCTATCCTGTCTTGTCTGTGTTCCGTAGAGAAAGGCAAAATTCTTCTTGTTCTCCCATCTAAGCCTTGCTTTCTGTCAGGATGGTCCGATTGAGAGTGCTTCATGGCTCGGAAAGGAGCTTTGAAACAAGACGTCCTTACTGGGAGAATCTTCTTGGGACAATTGAGGTGTTAATTGCCTCAGCAGGAAATAAATAGGAGATTTCGGATAATTCACCTCCTAAGTAGATAACTGTTTTGATTCTGGAAATTCTTGCTCAGAGAAAACAGCTGCCGATGTTCCAAAAACATAGGGTCAGGGATTTTTGCTGGATTAATTTAATTCTTGCCTTCCTGTGTTATAACATATGGGATATAAGATTTGGCTTCCTTTCTTTTTAGTTGTTTTGACAGTAGTTTTCCTGATTTGTTACTATTATTATAGAAATTTTGATTTAATCTTTGTAGCATTATATGTGTTTTATTTGCTGTATCTTTTTAGTTCTAGATCTTAAAAGATTTTTTTTTGAGAGTCTCTAGAGTCTCTAGATTTTCTAGTTCTACTACTACAAGTCCCTTGTTCTCTTTTCCCTTTTCTGGTAAGTCGCATATGAAATTAACTGCCCCCTGATTACCGCTTTATGTGCCTCCCATATAGTTTCAATCTTGCATTCGTTATCATTTAATTCAAAATATTCCCTCATTTTGATTGATATTATGTCTATTACTTCCCTATTTAATAGCATGTAGTCATTTATTCTCCAATGTGTACTCCTGAACGACTTGTTCCCCACCGCTATTTCGAGAGTTAATGGAGCATGGTCTGACCTTGAAATCAGACCTATTTTGCATTCTTTTACTTTCTGTAATGTGTATTTGTCTACTAGGAAAAAGTCTATTCTTGAGTATGTATTATGAACGACAGAAAAAAATGTGTAGTCCCTTTCTGCTGGATTCAGGACCCGCCAAGTTTCGAATAGACCCGCCTCCTGTATCTTCTGGGTTAGTCACTTACTCTGATACTGCATTGACTTCAGGTATCCACCCGACGGATTTGCCGTTGAGTCCATACCTGGGTCCACCACCCCATTCAGGTCTCCATATAGTATGAACAGACCCATTTAATGCTGTTCAACCACGTCCAAGACCTTTCCCAAATACGAGTCACTGTTCGGTGAGTAGATGTTTAACAGTGTGTACCATTGGCCTCCCGTTTTTAACACTAAGAATATATATCTACCCTTTGGGTCACATCTAGTTGTTTGTATCGATGCTGCCAATGAGTCGTGAATAAATATTGAGACCCTTGCTCTCTTTGTTTCAGCTGTGGAGTGGTATACCATTGAGCATTTGCTTGCATATATTTTTGAGATTTTATGCTTTGCAAAGTGGGTCTCTTGTAAACACAATATAGATGCTTTATTTTTTGCTGCCTCTTCAAAAAGCATTTGTCTCTTATGTGGTGTATTCAGTCCTTTTACATTGAGTGATAATATCTTTAATGCCATCCCCACCTGGTTTCCTCTCTTATCTTCGTAGAGGCACCTTTCTGCCTCTTCTCCTCCCCCATATGGCTTCTATTATGTACTCCAGTGGTTACCACTCCTCCCCAGCCAAGCTCAAGTGGTGAAAAGAACAGAAAAAGAAGAATAAAGGACGCATGAAAAGAGAACACACATAAAGCCCAAGGTTCAATATTGAGCACTTTCCTCCACTCCTCACTCCACAGTATTGGAGCATTTTTTCCAATGTTACCTGTCTGTCTTCAGTACATTTAGGATTACTTGCTAACATTTTTCTCATCTCCAGAGATTGCCCTCCTTCCTCCCCTCCCTCCAGTCCTTCCCCTAATTCCGCCTCTTAATTAATGCCCATCCTCCCTTTTCCAGTTCCCCTCCCCACCCTCTACCTCCCCCTTCCTCTTTCTCTCCGAACTCCCCGATGTCCTTATCCCCTTTACATTTCTTGCTTCTATAACGGGGGGGGGGGGGGGGGGAGGAGACAGAACAGAGGAAGGGGAGGAGAGAGACAGAACAGAGGGAGAGAGAGAACAGGTATGGGGGTATGGGGGAGTAAGAGACAGACAGGGCAATGAAGAGGAAAGGGACAAACATGGGAAGGGAGAGAGATACATACATGGGGGGGAGGGCGCCACGTGGGAATCCCGCACAGGGCGCCGGAAAACTTAAGGCCGGCCCTGCTTATATGTGTGTGAATATGTGGGCTCTCTCAATATTTATACAGATATATTTTACATGCAGCACAAAGACTTGTACAAAAAACTTGTGTAAAAACAAGTGTGTGAACCTTTTTTAATGGGACCTGGGTACTTTGTGTGACAAACAGCATGGAAGCCCTCAGACACATCAGATATCTACAGGCTTTTCCGTAGGGGGAAAATATATGCCATATTTGGTAATCTCAGACATACTGCACCATGATGTCCATTTCTTTTTCCATGTTTTAAGTGACTTTAAGTCCGCACAGATTGAAAATTAAAGATAAGTGCCTTTCTATAAGTTCTTTATATATTTTTCTGCCCACCCTCATTTTTGCACTTGCATTTAGGTGACAGGGAGCTCAAACATGCTGTGATAGACACTAGAGAGGATAAAGACATGCTATGACAGGCGCCAGGGAGCTTAACCATGCTTTGAAAGACACCTTTTTAGAGTTTGAAGGATGTCATGACAGATTCCAGGAAGCTGCAATTGGTAATAGTATGAGTGATTTTCAGCAAACAATGTGACCAGCTATCCTGGGGCTATATAGCCTCTCAGTACGCTTGACCTAGAGGGCAGGACCCTCAACCTTGCAGTCTTGAAAAAAAGTTATTTTTTTATAACTGCGTGTGCTCCACATCAGTTCCTCTGATCCTCACTATTTACAGAACTATTACTCTTAAATATAATATACAATAAACACTTATTACTACCTATTTTGCCCAATGCTTGGTTTTGAAACAATAAACATAAGGATTGCCCAGGGTTGGTAAGGGTATTAGTAATTTTTAAAAAAAATGTAAAACAAAAAAACAATATCTTGCATTTTGGTTTTCTGCCTCAACATCATCATTTAGCAAATAGACCATGGGAGGGTTGTACCGTATATACATTTTTGTATAAAAAAAATCTGTTCCTTATCATTTTTAGCCAATAATAGTCACCATTAGGTTCACTTATTATCGCATCCCGTGGCCATCTTTTCTTTCCAATATCTTTAATCTCCCCTATTAACCTTTCCCACCCCTTCCCTCCCTCCCAACCCTCAGTTTTTCTTAACACTATTTATTTGAACTCTCGTATGTGTATTTTACATATTGAGTAGTACAGAGTTAACCACGTGTATAAAAAACATAGACAATTCCCTGATCTCGAACCCGTTGTATTATTTAATATGGCCCTGTTTAGGTTTAGGGAATACATAGAACATTACACAATAACGCAGTGACGCAGTGACTTTTTGTTGGCATTCTGTTTTACCAGTAATCAAAACTTCTCACTCTAACAACACCAACCATTCATCCCATCTAGTTTTCCCCCTCACCTTAATGCCAAATTGCATTTAGATTCGGGCCTCCATTTTTAATTGATATATTAGTTGATTTTTTACCGGGGTCCAAGTCGGAACGGACGTGGAATTCCAATTCCTAGCTATCTCCAACTTGGACGCCAGCAAAATATGTATAATCAACTTTGGCCATGAGTGAAGAAGATGACTCTGTGGGTCAAGAGGAAAATTTATGCCGCAGATTTTGTATATTTGGCAATTTATCATCTGCCAAAATATTTGAATAGGTGGACAACTCCACCAGATATGGATAAAATCTCCCTTATGTACCCCACATCGCCACCAAGTATCAGATCTCTGTGGATAGATTTTGTTCAGTCGACTCAGAGTCAGGTACCACCTATTTATAATCTTATAGTGTGTTTCTCTTAGATTTAAACATCTAACTGATTTGTATGTTCTGGACAACGAGTCATACCAGTCTTTCTCTGTTATGTCTAGGTTTAGGTAACTATTCCATTTTTTAATGGGCGAAAGGTCTGGCTCAGGGCCGTTATTCCTTATGAACGTAACACATCTGGAAACGAGTTTCTTACTCTCTTTATCTATTATTAATCCCCTTAATTCCTTCACCTTATCAGTCGGATCCATTTTAACATATTTCATCTGGAAATGCCTCAGTCGAAGATATGTGAAAATGTCTTTTTTAGGGATTCCATACTCTTGATTTAGATTGTCAAAAGATCTTAATTTCGCGCCGATGAACAGGTCGCCAATTTTATGCAAAGCTTTTTGGTTCCAGCCTTCTAGATTTAAATCAGTAATATTGGCACTTAGAATATGTAAGGGGAGATCTGTGAGTAAATAATTATCCATTTTTAATTTTTTCTTTATTTTTCCCCAACATATCAGTAATTCTTTCATTATTAAAGATGTCTTTTTTATATCTTTCAATTTTTGTCTGTATTTGTCAACCCACCAGAAAGGCCCCATTAGGTCCTTAATATTTAGGAGATGTTTCTCAATATTATACCACATTTCTTCTTTAGTAAAATATAGGATTTCAAGATATTTATCCTTCCCCACCAGGAAAGCCCCAGGGGTTTCCAATTCTTTAGTTGTTTATTGGTCTGTATTAATAAAGGGAGGAAATTAACTGCGACTTTTTTTTTAGGGTCAGGGCATATCTTGAGGCCTAGATAATTTATTGACGTTTTAGCTCAGATGAAACCAAATTTCTCTGATAAGATTCTTAGCTTCTTGTGAGATGTTATTTGCTTAAGCAACCGACTTGTCGAGGTTTCATTTATATCCTGAATGTTTTGAATATCTGTTTATTTCCGACATTACGGCTTCCGTTAAAGAATTAGGATTTTGCGAAGTCAAAAGTATGTCATCTGCATACAGGTTGATTTTATAACTGGCATTTGTTGTTTCTAAGCCTACTATTTCTTCATTTTGTCTGATGGCGATTGCTAAAATTTCTACCGTTATTAAGTATAGAAGGGGGGATAGTGGGCAACCTTGCCGCACCCCGCTGTTAAGTGCGAACCATTCAGACTTAAAACCGTGTCCCACAACTCTTGCAGTGGGGTCTTTATATAGTAGTAAGATCTTGTTTAACCCCTTAACGACAGATGACGTGCCAGGCACGTCACGGCAAAATGAGGACTTGCCGACATGTGACGTGCCTGGCACGTCATGGACTAAATCGAGCAAAGAAAGCGATCTAGAGTCGCTTTCTTTGCTCTTTCAGTGTTGGCACAAAGCCTCTAGGTAGAGGCTTTGTGCCACACTGTTCAAATGTGCAGGGGCGCCGTACGATCACCCCACGAGGTGATCGTATCCGCCATATTAAATATGGCGGCGCCGCCTGCACAAACGATCTTAGGAAGCGAACAGCGTTCGCTTCCTAAGATCAAAAGGTGTTGCTGAAATGCCTGGCCGTGTAGGCATTCAGCAACACCTCCAGATCGTTGGTGTGATCTTCGTGGCCGCTCCGATGAGCGGCCACATCCTCACGATGGAAGGGCAGCGCTGCTGTAAAGATGGCGCTGCCCTTCTGCTGGAGCCGGCAACGGAAGTGACGTAATGTCACTTCCGTTGCATCAGAGGGGGGGGGCTTCACTCGGCAGACCCTATCAGGGTGCCGATTAGAATGGCAAGTGCTCAGATGAGCACTTGCCATTCGTTGTCAAAGGCAATATTTACAAATATTGCCTTTGACAGTGTTAGATCTGCCTCCCTCTCCTCACTTGCGTTCTGGTGAGGGAGAGAGACAGATCAGTATTGTTATAGTTAGTTATATTAGTGATTTTCTATATTCTAATAAATTGTGAGACCCAAAGGCTTTTTTCAAAGCCATTCCCTGTGTTTAACCCCTTCCCTGCTTTTTGATCACTGTGTAAAATAGTGATCTTGCACACCAGCACATTTTTGCTGTCTGTGCAGTTTTTTTTAGAGGTTAATATTTTTTTACTGTATTTATTACAGTGCTATTAACCTCTTCTTTGCCGTAGATCATTGCTTTTCATTGATCCGGCTTGCAGCAGTACTTTTTTGCTGTCTGTATATTTTTTTTTTGAAACCCGCTAGGGGCAATTGAACCCGCTAGGGGGCCACGTAAAGTAAAATTTTAATACATTTATATTATTATGTCTGAGCGCATGTACAGCGCTGAGGAGGCTTATGCCATCCTCGCCTCAGATTCTGAGGCCACTGACACAGGGTCAGATTTTGACCCTGGTCAGTTTACCGATACATCTTCTAGTGATGTATCAGTGGCTGCTGGGCCCCCTGCCACAAGGAGTCGTGAGACTCCGGATGGCAGTGCTGCTGAGGAGTGGATAGTGCCTAATCGCTATAGGCCAACTATCCCTCCTTTTACCCCAGTTCCTGGCATCAGTACTGATGTTACAGGATTTACTCCCCTCCAGTTTGTCCAAATTTTTCTGGGGGATGATATACTGGGGGAGATTGTCTCCCAGTCTAATCTATATGCCCAGCAGTTCCACGCTGCTCACCCAACTTCATTTTTGGGAAGGCAGCAATGGGTCCCCATTGACGTGCCAGAATTTCTAAAATTCTGGGCACTAACAATGTTGATGGGTATTATAAAGAAACCCTCCATTCGCTCCTACTGGAGCACAAGCCCCATCTGCAGTACCCCCATTTACGCCCAGTCTATGGGCAGGCAGCGGTATGAAATGCTTCTTCATTTCATGCATTTCAATGATAATAGCCTGTGTCACCCTAGAGAGCACCCCCAGTTTGACAGGCTATTTAAAATCCGCCCCCTGATTACCCACCTCTCTGCCAGGTTTGCAGAGGCTTATACACCTAAAAGGGATATATGCGTGGATGAATCTCTGATGAAGTACAAGGGAAGGTTGAGATTCAAGCAATATATCCCTTCCAAGCGCTCCAGATATGGAGTGAAGGTGTATAAGCTCTGCGAGAGCGAGAGTGGGTACACTCAGGCCTTCCGGGTATATGAGGGAAAAGATAGCCATCTTGACCCTCCAGGCTGCCCAGAACATCTGGGAGCAAGTACCAAGATTGTGTGGGACCTTCTCCTACCCCTTATGAACAAGGGGTACCACTTGTATGTTGATAATTTTTATACAAGTGTACCACTGTTCAAGTTGCTTTATTGTTTTGAAACAGTGGCTTGCGGTACTATTCGTTCTAACCGCAAAGGGTTCCCACAGCAATTGGTACGTACCCGGCTACAAAGGGGGGAGACCTCAGCTCTGCGCCAAGAAGAGCTCTTGGCATTAAAATTCAGGGATAAAAAGGATGTGTGCATGCTCAGCACCATCCATGATGAGAGGACTGTGCAGGTTGCAGTCCGTGGCAGAGCTGAGGTCATCCAAAAGCCAGTGTGCATCAGGGCCTATAATAGGTATATGGGTGGAGTTGATCTGTCAGATCAACTCCTACAGCCCTATCTTATTATGAGGAAGACGAAGGCATGGTATAAGAAGGTCGCAATTTACCTGCTACAAGTTGCGACCTACAATGCGTTTGTGTTGCACAAAACAGCAAACCCCGAAATTAAGCTGTCATTTTTACAGTTTCAGCTTCAGATAATTTCGGGGATCTTATACCAAGATGCACCTGGTCCCCGGGCGGTGATTGGGGGAAACAGACTTGGGGCTACCCATTTTATTTTTAAAATTCCCCCAACTGACAAGAAGCAGAACCCCCAGAAAAGATGCAGAGTCTGTTATAGCAGGGGACAAAGAACGGATACAACCTTTTATTGTCCTGACTGCACTGGGAAGCCAGGACTCTGCATCGGTACCTGCTTCAAAGTGTACCACACAGTTGCCCATTTTTAATTTTTTTTAGTCCTTTATTTTTCTGCCTTTTATATTTTTAAGTTTTACTGCTCCAGATTTTTAGTTTTTATGTGTACTGCTCTAGAGTTTCAAATTTTATAAACACTCTCAATTTCAATCCAAATTACCACATCTTACAACTGACTGAACCTTCCCAAAAATCCTGGCAAACCTATGCATGGGGGGCATGGATGTACTCAGGAGGCCTGGCAGAAAACAAACTGGGGTGTTTTCTTGAAGTAACTAAGAACAGGCTCTCCTAAATCACAGTCAAAATGCAATGTATGTGTAAAATATTTTTTTGAAAAAAGACCACCAAACACTTCCAACAACTGATTTTGCAAACATGGTTGCATCAAAGACATCAAAACACCCCATATGCAATACCTTGGGGTGTCAACATTTCAAATATATACAGCTTTCTGAAAATCAAACTAAATTGGGGTATGCAATGGGCCCCAAACTAAAGATAGGCCTATCAGAACATATACGCTCAATTTAAAACCAAATGACCAAGTTCAATAATTGTGACTGAACCTTCCCAAAAATCCGGCAAACCTATGCATGGGGGGCATGGGTGTACTCAGGAGGCCTGGCAGAAAACAAACTGGGGTGTTTTCTTGAAGTAACTTAGAACAGGCTCTCCTAAATCACAGTCAAAATGCAATGTATGTGTAAAATATTTTTTTGAAAAAAGACCACCAAACACTTCCAACAACTGATTTTGCAAACATGGTTGCATCAAAGACATCAAAACACCCCATATGCAATACCTTGGGGTGTCAACATTTCAAATATATACAGCTTTCTGAAAATCAAACTAAATTGGGGTATGCAATGGGCCCCAAACTAAAGATAGGCCTATCAGAACATATACGCTCAATTTAAAACCAAATGACCAAGTTCAATAATTGTGACTGAACCTTCCTAAAAATCCGGCAAACCTATGCATGGGGGGCATGGGTGTACTCAGGAGGCCTGGCAGAAAACAAACTGGGGTGTTTTCTTGAAGTAACTTAGAACAGGCTCTCCTAAATCACAGTCAAAATGCAATGTATGTGTAAAATATTTTTTTGAAAAAAGACCACCAAACACTTCCAACAACTGATTTTGCAAACATGGTTGCATCAAAGACATCAAAACACCCCATATGCAATACCTTGGGGTGTCAACATTTCAAATATATACAGCTTTCTGAAAATCAAACTAAATTGGGGTATGCAATGGGCCCCAAACTAAAGATAGGCCTATCAGAACATATACGCTCAATTTAAAACCAAATGACCAAGTTCAATAATTGTGACTGAACCTTCCCAAAAATCCTGCAAACCTATGCATGGGGGGCATGGGTGTACTCAGGAGGCCTGGCAGAAAACAAACTGGGGTGTTTTCTTGAAGTAACTTAGAACAGGCTCTCCTAAATCACAGTCAAAATGCAATGTATGTGTAAAATATTTTTTTGAAAAAAGACCACCAAACACTTCCAACAACTGATTTTGCAAACATGGTTGCATCAAAGACATCAAAACACCCCATATGCAATACCTTGGGGTGTCAACATTTCAAATATATACAGCTTTCTGAAAATCAAACTAAATTGGGGTATGCAATGGGCCCCAAACTAAAGATAGGCCTATCAGAACATATACGCTCAATTTAAAACCAAATGACCAAGTTCAATAATTGTGACTGAACCTTCCTAAAAATCCGGCAAACCTATGCATGGGGGGCATGGGTGTACTCAGGAGGCCTGGCAGAAAACAAACTGGGGTGTTTTCTTGAAGTAACTTAGAACAGGCTCTCCTAAATCACAGTCAAAATGCAATGTATGTGTAAAATATTTTTTTGAAAAAAGACCACCAAACACTTCCAACAACTGATTTTGCAAACATGGTTGCATCAAAGACATCAAAACACCCCATATGCAATACCTTGGGGTGTCAACATTTCAAATATATACAGCTATCTGAAAATCAAACTAAATTGGGGTATGCAATTGGCCCCAAACTAAAGATAGCCCTATCGGAACATATACGCTCAATTTCAAACCAAATTACCAAGTTCAATAATTTTGACTGAACCTTCCCAAAAATTCTGGCAAACCTATGCATGGGTGGTATCCCTGAACTCAGGAGATGTTGTAAAACACAAATTTGGGTATTGTTTGGCAGTGACATATACCAAAATCTCAGAATACATGCCTGAAATACTGTGTGTGTGGAATAACAACACAAAAATAAATACTACCCAAAAGATTGACAAAGGCTGGTGGTAGAATTGGTGTATGGAAAGTGTAAAAATACCACCATTTGAAATACCCTAGGGCGTCTAATGTTCAGAAATATATGGTTTGATGGGGTAAAATACACAGGCTGGCTTCAAAAATGTCCCAAATAGGACAAGTCAAAAATCCAATTTGGAAAACCAGAATGGACAAATTCCAAATGTGACTTTTAAACCCCCAAACAAGGTGACAAACCTATGCATGGGTAGTATCCCTCTACTCAGGAGATGTAGCTGAACATACATTGAGGTGTTGTTTGGCAGTGACACATAACAAAATCTGAGAATTCATGGCTGAAGTACAATGTGTGTGAAAAAAAAACAAAATTACTATCCAAAAGATTGACAAAGGCTGGTGGTAGAATTGGTGCATAGAAAGTGTTAAAATACCACCATTTGAAATACCCTAGGGTGTCTAGTTTTCAAAAATATATGGTTTGATGGGGTAAAAATATACAGGCTGGCTACAGAAATGTCCCAAATGGGACATGGGTGCAGGTTGTCTGCAAGTCAAAATTCCAAGTTGGAAAACCAAAAAGTGCACCTCTCAACTGTGGCCTTTTAGCCCCCCAACAACATGACAAACCTATACATGGGTGGTATCCCTGTACTCGGGAGATGTTGCTGAATACACATTGGAGTGTTTTTTGGCCGTGACCCATAGCAGGAGCTTTGAATTTATATCTGAAATACAATGTATGTGAAAAAAAACACACAAAAAAGTACTACCAAAAAGTTTGACAAAGGCTGGTGGAACAATTAGTGCATGGAAAGTGTTAAAATACCACCATTTGAAATACCCTAGGGTGTCTAGTTTTCAAAAATATATGGTTTGATGGGGTAAAAATATACAGGCTGGCTTCAGAAATGTCCCAAATGGGACATGGGTGCAGGTTGTCTGCAAGTCAAAATTCCAAGTTGGAAAACCAAAAAGTGCACCTCTCAACTGTGGCCTTTTAGCCCCCCAACAACATGACAAACCTATACATGGGTGGTATCCCTGTACTCGGGAGATGTTGCTGAATACACATTGGAGTGTTTTTTGGCCGTGACCCATAGCAGGAGCTGTGAATTTATATCTGAAATACAATGTATGTGAAAAAAAAGTACTACCAAAAAGTTTGACAAAGGCTGGTGGTACAATTAGTGCATGGAAAGTGTTAAAATACCACCATTTGAGATACCCTAGGGTGTCTAGTTTTCAAAAATATATGGTTTGATGGGGTAAAAATATACAGGCTGGCTACAGAAATGTCCCAAATGGGACATGGGTGCAGGTTGTCTGCAAGTCAAAATTCCAAGTTGGAAAACCAAAAAGTGCACCTCTCAACTGTGGCCTTTTAGCCCCCCAACAACATGACAAACCTATACATGGGTGGTATCCCTGTACTCGGGAGATGTTGCTGAATACACATTGGAGTGTTTTTTGGCCGTGACCCATAGCAGGAGCTGTGAATTTATATCTGAAATACAATGTATGTGAAAAAAAATTACTACCAAAAAGTTTGACAAAGGCTGGTGGTACAATTAGTGCATGGAAAGTGTTAAAATACCACCATTTGAAATACCCTAGGGTGTCTAGTTTTCAAAAATATATGGATTGATGGGGTAAAAATATACAGGCTGGCTTCAGAAATGTCCCAAATGGGACATGGGTGCAGGTTGTCTGCAAGTCAAAATTCCAAGTTGGAAAACCAAAAAGTGCACCTCTCAACTGTGGCCTTTTAGCCCCCCAACAACATGACAAACCTATACATGGGTGGTATCCCTGTACTCGGGAGATGTTGCTGAATACACATTGGAGTGTTTTTTGGCCGTGACCCATAGCAGGAGCTGTGAATTTATATCTGAAATACAATGTATGTGAAAAAAAAGTACTACCAAAAAGTTTGACAAAGGCTGGTGGTACAATTAGTGCATGGAAAGTGTTAAAAGACCACCATTTGAGATACACTAGGGTGTCTAGTTTTCAAAAATATATGGTTTGATGGGGTAAAAATATACAGGCTGGCTACAGAAATGTCCCAAATGGGACATGGGTGCAGGTTGTCTGCAAGTCAAAATTCCAAGTTGGAAAACCAAAAAGTGCACCTCTCAACTGTGGCCTTTTAGCCCCCCAACAACATGACAAACCTATACATGGGTGGTATCCCTGTACTCGGGAGATGTTGCTGAATACACATTGGAGTGTTTTTTGGCCGTGACCCATAGCAGGAGCTGTGAATTTATATCTGAAATACAATGTATGTGAAAAAAAATTACTACCAAAAAGTTTGACAAAGGCTGGTGGTACAATTAGTGCATGGAAAGTGTTAAAATACCACCATTTGAAATACCCTAGGGTGTCTAGTTTTCAAAAATATATGGATTGATGGGGTAAAAATATACAGGCTGGCTTCAGAAATGTCCCAAATGGGACATGGGTGCAGGTTGTCTGCAAGTCAAAATTCCAAGTTGGAAAACCAAAAAGTGCACCTCTCAACTGTGGCCTTTTAGCCCCCCAACAACATGACAAACCTATACATGGGTGGTATCCCTGTACTCGGGAGATGTTGCTGAATACACATTGGAGTGTTTTTTGGCCGTGACCCATAGCAGGAGCTGTGAATTTATATCTGAAATACAATGTATGTGAAAAAAAAGTACTACCAAAAAGTTTGACAAAGGCTGGTGGTACAATTAGTGCATGGAAAGTGTTAAAATACCACCATTTGAAATACCCTAGGGTGTCTAGTTTTCAAAAATATATGGTTTGATGGGGTAAAAATATACAGGCTGGCTTCAGAAATGTCCCAAATGGGACATGGGTGCAGGTTGTCTGCAAGTCAAAATTCCAAGTTGGAAAACCAAAAAGTGCACCTCTCAACTGTGGCCTTTTAGCCCCCCAACAACATGACAAACCTATACATGGGTGGTATCCCTGTACTCGGGAGATGTTGCTGAATACACATTGGAGTGTTTTTTGGCCGTGACCCATAGCAGGAGCTTTGAATTTATATCTGAAATACAATGTATGTGAAAAAAAAGTACTACCAAAAAGTTTGACAAAGGCTGGTGGTACAATTAGTGCATGGAAAGTGTTAAAATACCACCATTTGAAATAGCGTAGGGTGTCTACTTTTAAAAAATATATGGGTTGATGGGGTAAAATACACTGGCTGTTTTCAAATATGTCCCAAATGGGACATGGGTGCAGGCGGTCTGCATGTCAAAATTTCAATTTGGAAAACCAAAAACGGCACCTCCCAAATTTGGCCTTTTACCCCCCAAACAATCCAACAAACCTATGCATGGGGGGTATCCCTGTACTCAAGAGATGTTGCTGAACACTTATTGGGGTGTTATTTGGCAGTGACACATACCAAAATCTGTAAATTTATGTCTGAAGTACAAGGTTTGTGAAAAAAAAACACAAAAAAATTACTACCACAAACTTTGACAAAGGCTGGTGGTAGAATTAGTGCATGGAAAGTGTTAAAATACCACCATTTGAGATAGCCTAGGGTGTCTACTTTTAAAAAATATATGGGTTGATGGGGTAAAATACACTGGCTGGTTTCAAATATGTCCCAAATGGGACATGGGTGCAGGCTGTCTGCATGTAAAAATTTCAAGTTGGAAAACAAAAAACTGCACCTCACAAATTTGCCATTTTAGCCCCCAAACAACCCAACAAACCTATGCATGGGTGGTATCCCTGTACTCAGGAGAAATAGTAGAATCTATTTAGCATGTTTTTTCGTTCGCTTTTGTCGATGAGGAGAAGTTGTTTCAAATAAAAACAAAGAAATTTGTGTATTTTTTTTTTTTTTACCATATTTTATTATTTTTTTTTAATAATATGATAAGATATGATCAAAAATAGAGCATCCATAGAAAGCCCTTTTTGTCCCGATAAAAACAATATATAATATGTGTGGGTACAGCAAATGACGAAGAAGAAAATTACTGCTAAACACAAACAGCACAGAAATGTTAAAATAGCCATTGTCCAGAAAGGACAAAAATGTTTCAAAGGCTCTGTCCTTAAGGGGTTAAGAATCTTCCCTCAATCCCACAGGCGGGGAGTGCTTTTTCCATGAATGCCCAGCTGACCCTGTCAAATGCTTTCTCTGCATCTAATGACAGGGTCAGCATGGGCACTGCTGATCTGTGGACCATGTCCAGGGAGTCCACTACCCTTCTAACACTATCTGAGGAGTATCTCCCCGGTACAAAGCCCACCTGATCTTTGTTAATTAGTGTTGTTAGGATTTGTTTCATTCTTTCAGCCAGGATTGAAGAATAAAGTTTTATGTCAACATTTAATAATGCGATTGGACGATAATTTGCTGTTTTCCCGGGATCTTTTCCCTGCTTAGGTATAGGTATTATGTGGGCATGAGTTAATTCAGTTGGTATTTTATTTTCTTTGAAAAAGCTGTTGAATGCCTTAATCATGCCTATCTTTATTTTATCTTTTAACACTTTATAAAACCAATTATTGAAGCCGTCTGGTCCGGGGGTCTTATTTTTTTTAAGCTTGTTTATTGCTGTCAAAAGTTCTCTCTCTGTTAATGGTTAATTCAGCTTTTTTAGTTGTTGTTCTGTAATTTTAGGTATCTTTAGTTGTTCTAAATAGTCTTGAGTCTCCTTGGTTTTGTTTAGTAGTGGTATTTTATACAGTCCCTCATAGAATTTCTGAAAGGCGGCACCTATCTTATCAGGTAAAAGCAAAGTCTCATCTCCTTCTTTAATTTTGGAAATTATTCTAGATACTTTAATTTGTTTTAGTTTTTCTGTCATACCTTTTTGTGCTCTGTTACCCTGACAATACAATTTTCCCTTCATCTTAGTCAATGTAAAATGTGCTCTCTCTATTAAAATGTTGTTTATTGCGGATTCCTGTTGTTTTATTTTTTGGGAAATCTCTAACATTGGCGAGTCCTTATTAAGTGCAATTAGGGTGTAAAGTTCTATATACAGTTCGGCCAAGGTTGCGTGTCTTTTTTTTTTTCCATAGCTCCTATTTTTATAAGATGACCCCTGATTACACTTACAGCTCCTGGACCCGATCAGTGGATTTCCGGGCATGTGATCGCGGTGATTGAGTGATCACCCCGATAACATGCAAATTAGATGCAAAGTCAATGTGTTCACATACTGACTTTGCCTCTAATTCACTCTCTGTGCTTCACGTTCTTATAGTGAAGCACAGAGAGTGACCTGTAAATAAAAATAAATAAATAAAGAACGTTGTATGAGAGAGAGGGGAAAAAAAAAAATTAACCCTTTCAATGCTGATCACAGTTTGTAACTGTGATCAGTTTCCTTCCACTTTATGGCCCTCATTTAGTTTTTTTTTACCAATTTTTTTATTTTTGCAATTTATTAAGTTTTTTTTAATAAATAAAGGTAATTTTAGTATATTTATTTAATAAAATGTAACCTCTACATGCCTGTTGTGGGATTTTTATGGATCTGACATCGCACTATTCATAGTTTTTTTTTATGTTTAGGGGGGTTTTGGAACCAATAGTTTTCTTTTTTATTAGTTAGTTAATTAGGGGGGATAAGTGGGTTAGTGTTGCACTAGTTGTGTAGCTTATTATTGGGAAAATAATGGTGAAAAATGTTTTGTTCCCAAAAATTTCCGCTTTTATATGTATTTTTTAATACTAAAATGTAAATAATTTTTATGTATAGGGTATCAAAAGAAAGCTCTAGCTGTCCTTTAAAAAACAACATATAACTTGTATGGGTGTGTTAAATGAGAGAGAGGAAAATTATGTTTCAAAAACCGCATATTAAAAATTGAAAAACACTCTGGTCCTTGGCCTTGGAAAATCCCTGTTCCTTAAAGGGTTAATTGCTATTTTCTTTAAAAAATAGATCTCTCATAGTCTCTATTATTTTCAAATTATTTTTATTGTTTAGAAGCTGGCTATTTAGCCTCCATTCTGGTTTTTGCAGTCTCGTGTTATGATCCGACCAGGTAGTAGTAATTATTTTGATTTTTTTTTATAAGTCTGGTTGTTTGAAGTTTCCCTAGAATTAAATCGATTCTAGAATAGGACAGATGGGATGCTGAATAGCGGATGCAATTTATTTTATTGAGCATTCAACACTAAATATATGACTATTGCAGGGCTCGACAAACCCCGGACCTGGCACTAGGATAGGCTTTTTCTTCAATTTTATCTAGCGGTGCGCGAGGGAGCAGAGTGAGTGCACCGGCTGCACAGACTTCCAGCTCCGCCCCCTGCGCACTGATATAGTGCTGATCACTGGGGAGCTCAGCAAGAAAGCAAAGCTGCTCTCTGTCACTGGGCTGGAACCCCTCCCTGCATTGAGGCTGGAAGGCGTCCCCCCCTCCCTGTATTGATGTGTTATAGCAGGGAGGGGGGACATTGATTGGTGAACTATTTTTTTTCCCCCCCTTTAAAATAAAATAAAAACCTGCTGCTGTGTGTGTGTGTGTGTATGTGTGTGACTGTATGTGTATGTGTGTGACTGGATGTGTTTCTGTGTATATATGTGTGTGACTATATGTGTGTGACTGGATGTGTTTCTGTGTATATATGTGTGTGACTATATGTGTGTGACTGGATGTGTTTCTGTGTATATATATGTGTCTGACTGGATGTGTTTCTGTGTGTATATATGTGTCTGACTTAAAAAAAAAACCTGCTGCCTTGTGTGTGTGTGTGTGTATATGTGTCTGACTGGATGTGTATGTGTGTATATATATATATATGTGTCTGACTGGATGTGTATGTGTGTGTATATATGTGTCTGACTTTAAAAAAAAAACTGCTGCAGTGTGTGTGTGTATATATATATTTATGTGTGTGACTGGATGTGTTTGTATATATGTGTGTGACTGGATGTGTTTGTGTGTATATATGTGTGTGACTAGATGTGTTTGTGTGTATATATGTGTGTGACTAGATGTGTTTGTGTGTATATATGTGTGTGACTGGATGTGTTTGTGTGTATATATGTGTGTGACTGGATGTGTTTGTGTGCATATATGTGTGTGAATGGATGTGTTTGTGTGCATATATGTGTGTGACTGGATGTGTTTGTGTGCATCTATGTGTGTGACTGGATGTGTTTGTGTGTGTGTATGTATGTGTGTGACTGGATGTGTTTGTGTGTGTGTGTGTGTGTATGTGCCTGACTGGATGTGTTTGTGTGTGTGTGTATGTATGTGACTGACTGGATGTTTATGTGTGTATGTATATGTATTAAAACAAGGTGTAGCGGCTTTCGTACTCAGAAGTGGAGGGTGCACGGAGAGGACTTTCACCCTGGTACTCCAAATTAGAATAAATTATCCTTTATTCTTTATTTATGTGTGATGGACTATGTGTCTGTGTGTGTGTATATATGTGACTGACTGACTATGTGTGTCTGTCTGTGACTGCGTGTGTTTCTCTGCTGTTGTCTGGCTCCTAGATATTTTATCTGGCTCCTAAAACTCAGATACATTTGTCAAGCCCTGGACTATTGTACCTTTTATTTCACAGTTAATAAAGTAAACTGATGTTCAAAGTAATTTTCCACTTCTGTAAATATAAGTAAGTACTCTTTCTTCGTTATAAAAAAAATTGAGAGCTAAGCTTGTCAATGTTTAAGCCGACTACCTGTTTAGTATGAATAAAATGTGTAAAATTTGAATCTGTGACAAAGTTAATGCATCAAACTTCTTGGCCCCTCTTTGGTTGCAGTTTGATATTCAGTGTTCATTGGGTGGAAGTTAACTAGACCTGTTTTTGGTCACTGTAATCATGTATACTCTATATGTGGGGTACTATATAGAAGGATGACCAGTGTGTGAATCTATTTGTTCATCCAGCTTTTTCTTTGCAACCGTCATATAAGACTAGAGTTGAGCAGACACCTGGATGTTCGGGTTCGGCAGGTTCGGCCGAACTTCGAAAAAATGTCTGGGTCCGTGCTCGAACTTGACCCCGAACCCGAACCCCATTGAAGTCAATGGGGACACGAACTTTTGGCCACTAAAATGCCTCTAAAAAAGTCCTGGAAAGGGCTAGAGGGCTGCAAAATGAAGTAAAATGTGGATAAGAGTAGGACAAGTGCCCTGCAAGCAAATGTGGATAGGGAAATAACTTAAAATAACATAAAATACATACAAATTACAAATACAGCTGAGCCATAAAATAGCACTAGATGGAATCTTTGATTTTAGCTTTGGAAGAACATAAATCTAAATCTAAACCATGGCTGCCAGGAGGATCAACAGAATTATCCACCAACACCAGCAGCACCACGACTAGGGCCATGTCCCTTATTTGACGCTCTCCTCATTCTTTGCGGTCACCCACCAAAGTAACAGATGGTTTATGTCAGGCGACAATGTAACCGCCAATAGTCAACAATTTGTATTTTTTTTTGTTTTTTTTGTTTATTGGACTGCAAGAAATGCACCGAAAGATATAAATGTACTATTTAGCACCCAAAACAATGAGAATTTTTCAAAGTGCGCTGTAAGCACAGTATTGGACTGTTCTATTTCACTCTCAGATATGAAGTGCACCGCAAGACGCAAATGTACTATTTACCACCCAAAACTATTAGAATTTTTCAAAGTGCGCTGAAAGCACAGTATTTGACGGTTCTGGACACTAGAGAGCCTTATTCTTACTACTTCCATTGAATGACTCCAAACTTATTGTCACAGCTATGCTTGCGATTTAGTACCCCCTGTTGGCTGGTGAATGTTGTAAAGTTAGTTCAGGTACCCTGTTTTGAAGAATCCTGTGCTGTAAAGGAATTTAAAGTGGCAGTACAAGAACTCCTGGATGAGCAAAGCAACATTTGTCTTTAGGAACTCTACTTCAGCATATTTATGACTAAGCTTAAATGTGGTTATACAGTTATGTGTTACTATTCATTTAACAAATCTGTGGTCAATACCCAACCCAACATTCTATGTCATGTCGCTATTTTGGCAGGTGTTTGGATGTAAATAGCAATGTAATAGGTTTTCACACAGCCATATAAAGGTGCTGGCTTAAGTGTTTTATTCTGATCTTTGGATGTATAAACAGTCATGTCTTTTGTTGTCAGACAAACATAAGTGATTTGTAAAACAAATCACATTCATGAAGGTTCGGTATATTTTGCTCCAAAACGTCAGAAAAAAGTTCGATAGGGTAATAAAAAAAAGTCAATGTTTAATGTAAAAAGGATACCCAAAGGTTTGTGGGAATTGCAACTTTTGACAAGATTAAATTGCTATTTACCTCTGCATCAATACTTATACTTCCAGACCCAGAAAAACAATTTGTGGTCGAGGTAGATGTTTCAGATACGGCTACCGGAGCCTTCCTCGCATGAAACTTTCTGGGTTTCTTCACCCACTCTCAGTTCCCTCACGTCCATGGTCGGACCTATCCATGGATTAAATTGTTGATTTACCTCCGTCCAAAAAGTACACAACTATGGTAGTGGTGGTCAATCGCTTTGCAAAGATGGCTCACTTTATACCAACTGAGAAACTACCCACTTCCGCTGTGACTGCTGCTTAGTATATACAGAATGTTTCCAGGTTGCATGGTTTACCTGAGATCATTGTATCTGACAGGGGCACTCAATTTACCTCTAAATTCTGGACGGCTTTCTGTCAGGCACTACATATCAAATAAGCACTGTCCACGGCTTTCCGTCCTCAATCAAATGGTCAGACTGAAAGGACTAATCAAACTCTTGAACAATATCTTCGTTGCTACACCTCATATGTAAAAGATGATTGGAGCACCTATCTTCCGATAGCTGAATTTGCATATAACAACCAAAAGCCTCAATCAACATATGTCACCATTTTACGCAAATTATGGTATCCACCCGTCTATGTTTCCCAGTACATGGTCCAATTCCAGAGATCAAAACTCGGGTTCAACAACTCATCAACTTGTTTGCCATGTTGCGAAACAACCTGTTGAAAACCCAGAGGTACCACGCACGATATGCCGATACAAGACATTCCCCAGCTCCCACTTACAAAAACAGAGACAAGGTCTGGTTATCTTCAGCTCATCTGAAACTGTCTTGTCCAACAAGGAAGCTGGGACCCCAATATATTGGTCCGTTCGTAATACGTTTGGATGGTCAACCCCGTATCTGCAGAACTCATTTTGCCTCACCACTATCGGATCCATCCGGTCTTTCATGTATCTCTTCTCAAACTGTGGCATCCCCCAACATTTCCTAGGCTCTCCTCGGTTCCATCTTCCTGTGCTGGTTGACACGGAAGAAGAATACGAGGTCCAAGAAATAGTTGATTCTCGTTTCTACCGTGGGCTCCTCAAATACCTTGTTCAGTGGAAGGGGTACAGGCCTGAGGAGCAGTCCTGGGAACCAGCTCACAATGTCCATGCACTAGCACAAGTTCAGGCTTTCCATTATCGGCACCCACATCGGCCAGCACCTCAACGCACCCGGAGGGCACGTCTTGCCGGGGGGCTCTGTCCCCACATCCCCACTCCTGGGTAACTTTCCTTCAGCCGCAGAAAGGGGGCTGCATAATGTTGCTATGGTGTCTCCATAGCAACACAACCATACCAGTCACCAGCATGATCCTCTCCAGGTGAGATGCATTACTGTGCTGCACTATAAATAACCACTCCTCCTCTCACTCTTTGCTTGGTTATTAAGCTACCTCAGTGTGACCAGTGCTCCTGAGCTTCCTGTGTTTACCTTTAACCTGTGTTTTGTCCTTTAGCCTGATTCCTCGTTCCTGAACCGTTGCTGCTAGCCCTGACCTCTGCTTCCGGATTTGACTACTGTGAGGAGAGTTATACTGGATGAAGACCAAAAATGCAGGATGGTACAATACAAATATATTTATTGACAGGAGTTAAATGCAGGAACTTGCAACAGTTGTAATCCTCACTGACAGGGGTTAAATGCAGGAACTTGCAGCAGTTGTAATCCACACTGGCAGGGGTTAAATGCAGGAACTTGCAGCAGTTGTAATCCACACTGATAATAAGCAAAACGATAACAGTCCAAGATCAGGGGCAATAGAGAGGTAGCAAAAACGAGAGACAAGCCGGGGTCGGGTTACCAGAGAATCAGAATAACGAGAAACAGTCCAGGTATCAAGGGGCACAGGCAGGCAGAAGGGTAATCAGGAAATCCAGGTTCAGTAACAATCAATATGAGGAAACGCTAGGCTATCGAATACACGAGAATCACCAAGCACTGTTTGCTTAGTGATTCTGGCTTTTAAATCTTCCGCGCCTCGCGGGTATGCGACGTGCGTGACGTCATCGGGCGCGCGCCTCCATGGAGACAGATCACGTGATGACGTGGACGCGCTGGCAAGCGCGTGTGACCGATCTCGGCTGGGAGAGAGGTTGTACTCAGGGGAGCTGCTGCGGGGAAGAACCTGACAGTTCCCCCTCCCAAAGCGAGACCTCCGGGCTCGCCACTGGCCAGGACGATTGGGATGACGATCATGAAAGGCATGGACCAACTCATCAGCGTGAACAAGTACAGCCGGTTCCCAAGATCTGTCGCTCTCCCCATATCCTTTCCAGTGTATGAGATATTGAAGCCGACCACGATGAAGGCGAGAATCAAGCACCTCTTCCACTTCATACTCCTCCATACCATCGACCAAAACCGGATCTGGGGGAGACCCCCGTCTCCCTGGAAAAAGGTTAGCCACCCACGGTTTGAGCAAGGAGACGTGAAACACCGGGTGGATCCTCATAGATGCAGGTAAGCGTAGTCTCATGACCAGAGGAGATATAACCTCGATGATGGGGAAAGGACCAAGGAATCGAGGACCCAGTTTCTTCGTGGGACAGGAGAGTTTTAGGTGTTTGGTGGATAGCCATACCTTGTCGCCCGGTTTGTACACAGGAGCATCCGAACGATGTCTGTCTGCGAAGGCTTTGTATCGTTGTTGAGAGTGGAGAAGAGTATCACGGAGTAAGGCAAATGTGCGGGTGATATTACGTATGTGAACAGAAGCGGAGGGAACGGTGCTTGGGATAGGGGACCCAGGGAGCATTGAAGGGTGAAAGCCATAGTTGAGAAAAAATGGGGACTTTCCCGTTGAGCTGTGGATATGATTGTTATAAGCGAATTCCGCCAGCGGCAAATACTTGCTCCAGTCATCTTGAAGATGCGTGGTGAAGCAGCGTAGGTATTGTTCCAGAGTTTGATTGGTGCGCTCTGTCTGACCGTTACTTTGGGGATGAAAAGCCGTAGTGAGAGAACGATGGATATGTAATTCCGTACAGAAAGCCTTCCAGAAATGAGAGGTGAATTGAGTCCCCCGGTCCGACACTAAGTTTTCGGGTAGACCATGCAATCTAAAAACTTCTCTTATGAAGAGGTCCGCAGTTTCTGTAGCCGAGGGTAGGTGAGTATACGGAATGAAGTGTGCCATCTTGGTAAAGCGATCCACAGCGACCATCAGTGTATTGTATCGTTGGGATCGGGGTAGATCTGTAATGAAGTCCACGGAGACATCACTCCAGGGTCTAGCGGGTATCGGCAAAGGTTGAAGAAGACCTGAGGGTTTTTGGTGTCTTTCTTTCGCACGGGCGCAAGTATCACAGGAAGCAACAAATCTCGTGACATCCTCTTGTAGGTCAGGCCACCAAAAAGTTCTGGTAATAAGATCTTTGGTCTGTCGGACACCGCCGTGCCCCGCTGTAGGGGAATCATGAAAATATTGGAGGACTTGTAAACGGACCTCAGGGGGAACGTATGCTTTGTCTTGGTAAAAATATAGTCCTTGACGGTGTGTCAATTGGTCAGGATGGGGTACCCTAGGTGTCGAAGGATGATTACGGAGAGCCTCCCAAATTGATTGTGTGGCGTTCAAGAAGTGTTCAGATTGAAGTATGGTACTCGATCTCTCACCTTGAGGCTCTTCGGGTTCAGTCATACGTGATAAAGCATCGGCTTTCAAATTACGGGATCCTGGACGATACGTGATATGGAGGTTGAAGCGTGTGAAGAAGAGTGCCCATCTGGCTTGTCTAGGTTGTAGTCTCCTAGCGGTACGTAGATACTCCAGGTTTTTGTGGTCCGTAAAGACGGTCACAGGGAAAAGGGCACCCTCCAATAGGTGTCTCCACTCCTCTAATGCAAGTTTTATCGCCAGTAGTTCTCT
The DNA here is from genome assembly GCA_036172795.1 of Pelodytes ibericus. Lineage (NCBI taxonomy): Eukaryota > Metazoa > Chordata > Amphibia > Anura > Pelodytidae > Pelodytes > Pelodytes ibericus. The sequence continues at coordinate 29,724,806 of CM069858.1, forward strand.
CTCACCTATATTGTAGTTTCTCTCTGCCGGTGACAGAGTTCTGGAGAAGAAGGCCACAGGGTGTAATTTTCCATCCTCCTTGTGCCTCTGGGAAAGGATCGCACCAACTGCTGAATCGGATGCGTCCACCTCAAGTGTAAAGGCGCTGGAAGGATCTGGAAGGATTAGAATAGGAGCTGTGGTAAAACAAGTCTTCAGAGTATTGAAAGCCTCCTGTGCTGTTTTAGTCCAGAAAAACAATCGGTTCTTGGAAGTCAAGGCGGTAATAGGTTGTATGACCTTAGAAAAGTTTCTGATGAATTTCCTATAAAAATTTGCGAAACCCACAAACCTCTGTACACTCTTCTTATCAGAGGGTGTCGGCCAGTCTCGTATTGCAGTAATCTTCTTGGGGTTCATCTGGATGTTATTTGGAGACAAAATGAAACCCAGGAATTCCACTGATTTACTCTCAAATTCACATTTCTCCAGTTTAGCGTATAGCTGATGTTGTCTCAGGCGGTTGAGAACTGTATGTACGTGTTGTCTGTGTGTCTCTAATGATGGGGAGTAGATGAGAATATCATCAAGGTAGATGATCACAAAGTGGTCCAGAATATCTCGAAAGATGTCATTGACAAAATGTTGAAAAGTAGCTGGTGCGTTGCAAAGTCCAAATGGCATAACTTTGTACTCAAAATGTCCATAACGTGATCTGAAGGCCGTTTTCCACTCATCCCCCTTCCTGATACGCACTAGGTTATACGCTCCTCGCAGATCGATTTTCGTGAAGAATTGTGCTGTGCGGAGATGATCCAATAATTCCGAAATGAGGGGTAGTGGGTAACGATTCTTCGTAGTAATATTATTAAGTTCTCTGTAATCTATACAGGGACGCAATCCACCATCCTTCTTTTTGACAAAGAAAATACCCGCACCCGCAGGAGAGGTGGAAGGTCTTATAAAACCTTTGGCTAGGTTGTCTTCTATATAGTCTTTCAGTGCAGTGAGTTCGGGTTCAGCGAGGGGGTAGATCCTTCCAAAAGGAATGGGTGCTCCTGGAAGAAGATCAATTGGGCAGTCATAATTCCGGTGAGGAGGGAGTGAGTCTGCCTTCTTTTTCTCAAACACATCCTGAAATTGAGAGTAGGCTGAAGGTAGAGTAGGGAGTGATTTTGACTCAGAAGTAAAACACGCAATGTTTTTAAACAGGCACTTGTTGGTGCAAAGATTAGAGGTAAATGTAAGTATGCCGGATCCCCAGTTGATGATGGGATTGTGTAACCGAAGCCATGGAAGTCCCAGTATGATAGAGAATATAGGCGCTGGTACGATGTCGAATTGAATGATCTCTTTATGTCCTTCCCCAATCGTCATGACCAGAGGGATGGTTTCGTGTGTAATAGGACCAGTTTTCAAAGGACTCCCATCTACCAGTTGGATGTGCATGGGTGATTTCTTCTTACGGGTAGGAATTGCGATAGCCTTGACCAGATCAGTGTCGATGAAGCAACCGCTGGCTCCGGAATCCACCATCGCCATCATGGGAATAGGACCTTTAGTCCACTGTAAGGAAAGAGGAATGGAAAGATGAGGGGTCTTGTCTGTAGCTGATACCGTATTATTCTCATGAGAGGAGGAAGTTTTCTTACCATCTGTGAGTCGTTTACGGGCACGGCATTCCTTGTACATATGTCCTGGTTTACCGCAGTACAGACAGAGATTCAGGTTTCTACGTCTGGTCTTCTCTTCTGTAGAGAGGGGACCTCGGACTAGTCCAATCTGCATAGGCTCCTCTGTGTTTTGTGGGATTGGGGTTCTGGACTCGTATAGTGGTGGGCTGTAAGATGATTCCGCAGAGTTAGGGGTGTTGGACCGTTCTGCTCTTCGTTCGCGTAGTCTGCGGTCTGTCTGGGTGACTAAACGGGTAAGGTCATCCAAGGAGGAAGGTATGCCAACACGAGCTAATTCGTCCATAAGGCCATCGGATAGTCCCAGACGGAACTGGTCTAGGAGTGCCGATTCGTTCCAAGTGGTCTCTAATGCAAGTCTGCGGAATTCAGTTATAAATTCCTCCACCGGTCGACGGCCTTGTCTCAGAGCACGAATGGCATTAGTAGCTGAAGTGACTCTGAAGGGATCTTCGTATAAAGAGTCTAATGCTTGTCGGAAAGAACCCCAAGTGTCAAGGACCGGACTGTTGGTGTGGAGGAGATGGTGGGCCCATAGTTGTGGTTCGTCCAGGAGAAGCGAGATTACGGTATGTACCCTCACATAGTCAGAGGCGTACGTACGAGGACGAAGGTTAAACAGGATCTGGCAAGAAGTGATGAAAGTACGATACTTCTGTCTATCGCCGGTGAATTTCTCTGGTAAGACAACTTGTGGTTCAGATGCGATAGCCCCTTCCAGAAAAATAGGGGTTGGAGGAGGTGCATGCGCCGCCACTGCGGGTTCAGGGGCATTACCTTGTAGGTGTTGTATCTGTTGTTGTAGGTTAGCTTGTCCTGTCTGTAGGTCTTGTACCGACTGGTTGAGAGTGACTAATTGTTGAGTGAGAGCAGCAATAGCGTCGGTTAGTCCCGCGGTCTCCATGATATGAGAGGGCTTGGTGATTATGTGAGGAGAGTTATACTGGATGAAGACCAAAAATGCAGGATGGTACAATACAAATATATTTATTGACAGGAGTTAAATGCAGGAACTTGCAACAGTTGTAATCCTCACTGACAGGGGTTAAATGCAGGAACTTGCAGCAGTTGTAATCCACACTGGCAGAGGTTAAATGCAGGAACTTGCAGCAGTTGTAATCCACACTGATAATAAGCAAAACGATAACAGTCCAAGATCAGGGGCAATAGAGAGATAGCAAAAACGAGAGACAAGCCGGGGTCGGGTTACCAGAGAATCAGAATAACGAGAAACAGTCCAGGTATCAAGGGGCACAGGCAGGCAGAAGGGTAATCAGGAAATCCAGGTTCAGTAACAATCAATATGAGGAAACGCTAGGCTATCGAATACACGAGAATCACCAAGCACTGTTTGCTTAGTGATTCTGGCTTTTAAATCTTCCGCGCCTCGTGGGTATGCGACGTGCGTGACGTCATCGGGCGCGCGCCTCCATGGAGACAGATCACGTGATGACGTGGACGCGCTGGCAAGCGCGTGTGACGGATCTCGGCTGGGAGAGAGGTTGTACTCAGGGGAGCTGCTGCGGGGAAGAACCTGACAACTACGTTATTGCCTCACCCTTCTGTACCTTGCCTTCAAACTTTGTTTGCCCTCGTGTACCCATTCATTGTCACATAAGTTGTTTCCATCTCCAACTGCTTTGGGGCAGTGTCTCTGTTTGCACGTGTGTGCGGTTATACCTCCTGCATCTGCACTCCATCGCCCACGATAGGAGAATCCGTCCTTACACTATCATTATATGGACCACATCTTCCAGAGCATTGTTAATTTTGTTGACTAAACATTTTTGTCATAGTTTTCGTCAACTGCATCTTTTCAGTTATGAAAACTAAACAATAACTAAAAAAACGAAGTTAATAGGACTAAAACTATGACAAAAATCCATTGTCAACAGACAAAAATGTTATAGAGGGACTATTGGAAAACCAAAAACAAAGTGCAGTTAAAGGGACACTGCCACTTTCATACGATGTAACTAGATAACCTGGTCATTTAAAACAAACACATATAAAAATCACATGCCACTGGTTTTTTTAATATGATTGAATTCATTTTATATAAAAGGAAAAATAAAATTAAGTGTTTATCTCCTGGCTCCATTTTGTGAATTTCTCCCATGATGCAACATCAACCAAAATGTTCCAGCCAGTCTCACTTTACAACTGTGGCCAAAGCCTGCATTATGATGTCCTAAGATACACCCCATCTTTCTTACCAACTCTTATGTATCATAGTGGGCAGGACTAGGTGGCTGTGTACAACCTTTTTTTTACCTGCCTTCCAACACAAAGAGAGGAGATTGACCTGATCAAACAGGAACATAACTCTGCCCCCTTGTGATATAATAGGTACATTATCTCACCATTCAATGCAAGTCTATGATCAGAATTCTGACTTATAGACTGCATCCTGTGTCCCCCGCCCCAAAGTGAAAAATTTGTGCTGTAAAGTCACTAGAGGATGGCACGCAAAAACACTATTTCACAAAATAACAGCACCCAGTCATACTTGTTTAGTTACATATTTTATTAACCCCTTAGTGACATGACTTTTTTGGCTTGTCCGACGCTTGGTGACATGGGCTGTTTTAACATTTCTGAGGTGTTTGTGTTTTGCTGTAATTTATTTCTGTCTCATTTAGTGTACCCGCACAAACTATATATCGTTTTTATCGTTATAAGAAGGGCTTTCTTTTGATACCATTATTTTGATAATAGCATATAATTTGATGTAAAAAAAATAATAAAATATGGCAAAAAAATGTAAAAAAAAAGTTTTTTATGACTTTTATTTCAAAAATCGTATACTCATGTACAAGAGACAACAAAAAAACACTGCTAAAAAGTTTCTAATATATGTCCTGAGTTCAGAAATAGCCCATGTTTATATGTTTTTGTGCTTTTTTATTCATGTTACAGGGCCAGAACTATAAGTGGTGCAAAGCTATTTTAAAATCCTTTCTTTCAAAATTAGCGATAGTGACATTGTAACACTGATTTCTGTACTAAATCCATGAATGACCCCCAACATGTACATATTTTTGAAAACTAGACCACTCAGGGCATTTAACTTGGGGTATTTTGACGCATTTCATGTAGCCATTTTACCACCAATCTATGCCAAAGTTTGCATCAAAAAAATATTTTTTTTAAATTTTTCACATATATTGCAATTTAGGTAAACATTACCTTAAAATGTGAAGGGGTATTTCAAAAAAACACCTCAATATGTGTTCAGCGACATCTCCTGAGTACAGGGATACCCCCCATGTATAGGTTGGTTAGGTTATTTGGGGGTTAAAAGGCCACATTTGAGAGGTGCGCTTTTTGGTTTTCCAACTTGGAATTCTGACGTGCAGAAAACCTGCGCCAATGTCCCATTTGGGACATTTTTGAAGCCAAAAAGTGTATTCTATCCCACAAAACCATATATTTTTAAAAACTAGACACCCTAGGGTATTTCAAATGGTAGTATTTTAACACTTTCCATGCACTAATTATACTACCAGCCTATGTCAATGTTATGGATAGTAATTTTTTTTTTCACATACATAGTACTTTGGGCATGAATTGTACAGATCCTGTTATATGTCAGTGCCTAACAACACCTCAATATGTCTTCAGCAACATCTCCTGAGTACAGGGATACCACCCATGTATAGGTTGGTTAGGTTATTTGGGGGTTAAAAGGCCACATTTGAGAGGTGCGTTTTTTGGTTTTCCAACTTGGAATTCTGACGTGCAGAAAATCTGCGCCCATGTCCCATTTGGGACATTTTTGAAGCCAAAAAGTGTATTCTACCCCACAAAACCATATATTTTTGAAAACTAGACACCCTAGGGTATTTCAAATGGTAGTATTTTAACACTTTTCATGCACTAATTCTACCACCAGCCAATGTCAATGTTATGGATAGTAATTTGTTTTTCACATTCATTGTACATCGGGCATGAATTCACAGATCCTATTATGTTTCAGTACCAAACAACACCTTAATATGTGTTCAGCAACATCTCCTGAGTACAGGGATACCACCCATGTGTAGGTTAGTTAGATTATTTGGGGGCTAAAAGGCCACGTTTAGGGGGGGTGCATTTCCAACTTGGAATTTTGACATGTAGTCAGCCTGCGCCCATGTTCCATTTGGGACACTTTTGAAGCCTGTCAAAGTATTTTACCCCATAAAACCATATATTTTGGAAAACTAGACATCCTAGGGTATTTAAAATTGTGGTATTTTAACACTTTCCAAGTGCTAATTCTACCACCAACCTATGTCAAAGGGTTGGGATGTCATTTTTTCCCCACACACATTGTAGTTCAGGCAGGAATTTTCAGATTCTGGTATTTGCCACTGCCAACCAACACCTCAATATGTGTTCAGCAACATCTCCTGAGTACAGGGATACCCCCCATGCATAGGTTTGTTGGTTTGTATTGGGTCTAAAATTCCACATTTAGGGGGTGCGCAATTCCAACCTGGAATTTTGACATGTAGTCAACCTGCGTCCGTGTCCTTTATGGGATATATCTTTGAAGCCAGCCAATGTAATTTACCCCCACCAAACCATATATTTTTTTATCGGTAGACCCCCATCACTACTTGTGGCAAGGGCTCAGCAGCCACCGATACATCGCTAGATGATGTATCAGAAAGCTGAATAGGGTCAAAATCGAACCCTGGGTCCGCGGCCTCAGAATCAGTGCGTAAGCAGTGATCTCGAGCAAAGAAGGGGTTAATAAGAGCCTATCTAGTACTGTAATACATTACAGTACAAAGAAATTAATCCATAAAACAGTGCAGACAGCAAAACACACTGTTGCTGTGCAAGATTACTGCTTACACAGTGATCAATGGCAGGGAAGGGGTTAATACACAGTGAAAGACTTTCATAAAACCTGCCAATTTTATAAAATGTTTTTTTATATCACTAATACTGATCTGTCTCTTTCCGTCACAAAAATGTAAGTGAGGAGAGGGAGGCAGATCAATATTTGTGAATATTGATCCGACCAATTTTGATCTGACCAGGGCGAATGGTGAGCTTAATTGAGAAATCACCAAACCGCCTTTGCCACTAATTCGCTGTTACTGATCGCTATGCACTCAGGCAGCTTAAAAAAAAAAAAATCTTATATATTTTTACTTTACATGTAATCCCCTAGCGGGTATGTGTAAAAAAAAAAAATAAAAAATAAAAATATGCAGACAGATAAAAATTGCTTTGGCATCAATATCATTGCGTAAGCAGTGATCGACGGCAAAGAAGGGGTTAATAACTCTTAGAAGAGCCTTTTTAGTACTGTAATAAATTACAGTACAAAAAAAATTAACCCCTAAAAAATGCACAAACAGCAAAAATAAATTCGCTGATGTGCACGATCACTGCTTATGCAAGATCAGTGGCAGGGAAGGGGTTAAACGCAGGGAATTGCTTTAATAAATTTTTTTATTGTTTTATTATTTGTGTGTTGTGTATTTATTGTTTTTTTTAACTTTTACTTACTTTTAGAACTTTGATCTGTCTCTCTCCCTCACTAAAAAAAATGTGAGGAGAGGGAGACAGATCATAACTGGTCAGATCAATATAGGGTTAATATTGATCTGACCAGTCAGTGGGGATGTTCAGCAGAGCATCCCCACTGCCTGTCAGTGTGCCTGGCAGTCACTGATTGCCTCTGTGAAGAGGCAATCGTGTGACAGCCAGAGAGCACAGGAAGCAGGTACTTCCTGCCTCCTGTGCTCTTGCCCTTAGAAGGGCAGCGCCATCTTGGTCACTCAGTGCTTTGCGAGGCAATCAGGAACACTTTCTGAGCATAGGAAGCGAAAGATTCGCTTCCTATGCTCATTTTTGAAATGCCCGCGTTTTAAAGGCACTGTGCCTTTAAAACCGGCATTTCGATCGCTCTCCGGAGCGATCGAAATGCCGACGGGCATTTTTTTTAGCATTGTACGATTCTTCCATACGGAAGCATCGTTACAATGCGGCTTGAGCACTGAAAGCGGAAAAACTCCGCTTTCAGTGCTCGTTTTGACACAGGACGGACTAGGTCCGTCCTGTGTCACTAACGCCTCGGCACACAGGACGGACCTAGTCCGTCCTGTGTCGCCAAGGGGTTAAATATAGTCACATAACAAAAACAAGACATATCTGAAATCAATAAAAAAATTAATATTTTTTTGTTTTGGTGGGAGTGTCCCTTTAAGTATCAGGCAACAACAGTCACAAACGTCATGAGTTAAGGCACGCAGCACTGAATGAGAGAGCAAAGGCAGCAAATGCCCAGTACCTAGGAGATAAGACTAGACAAACATGCCATGCTGCAGATAAGGAAGGCACAAAACAACTGAGCAAGGAGCAGTGTGTTAGACAAGTTTTGATGGGTCGCTAAATCGGTTGGTGGGGCTGAAACCCTGAAACTCAAAGGTGCCAACCCCGAATGGAGACCTCAAGGCTTCGGTTTTTTTTCGTTGTCAAAATTTAAGCCACTCACCGCTGTCTATTTCAAAGTGTCAGACATTAGACAGCTCTACCTCATTATCCCCACACGTAGTGATAATGATGCTTTACAATTATGTATTTTTGCCAATGCTTTCATTGTGGGAACATGATCCATTTAAGGGACAATGTATTTGAGCTCAAAACACAAGTAGTGTCCAGCGACAGTAAATGCCAGTAGATGAGTTGCAGAGTGCTTGTTGGGACAGCAAGAGGTACATGTGTGGATCACTTGGTTCTTCCATAATGATTGTGTGCTTATCCCTGAGTACTGTATATAACTACTAGGCCCTTTCAGCAAGCAGCACCCCTTCTGATACATGCTTCCCTTTTTGGATTTTGTTAAATATGCATTATCAAATTTGTCATGAACTCTAGCCTCAGATCTTTTGTCCATCTAGCAACGTCCCTTCTCAATTTATATTTTCATTTCTAAAAAGGACAAATAATACAATACAAAAATACATAAAAAACCCAAATGCAATACATACCTAGTTATAATTAGAACATAAGCTGCAGTCTTACATTGCCAATTCTTATTTTGCAGGAGAAAAAAACCCATAGTATTACGGGGGTTGAGAGCACATTACTGTACTAATCCTATGCAACTGTGTGGTACACTAATACACACTGGACACCACCATGAAGTCCAGGACAGAAACCACTGACTACATCATAGCCATAACAGTGCTGGTTTGAGATTAGGGTTGGCAGCTTTTCTTTAAAAAAAATACCAGTCTTGATTTTGCCTTCAGGTTTAACATTGACCTAAAGCCAAGACTCCATAGACTTAACATTGGCCTAAAGCCTCAATGCCAAGACGCCATAGACTTAACATTGACCTAAAGCCAAGACGCCATAGTCTTAACATTGGCCTAAAGCCAAGACTCCATAGATTTAACATTGACCTAAAGCCAAGACAGGATAGACTTAACATTGGCCTAAAGCCACGATGCCAAGACGCCATAGACTTAACATTGGCCTAAAGCGAAGATGCCATAGACTTAACATTTGCCTAAAGCCAAGACAGAATAGACTTAACGTTGACCTAAAGCCAAGACAGAATAAATTTAACACTGACCTAAAGCCAAGACAGAATAGACTTAACATTGACCTAAAGCCAAGACAGAATAGACTTAACATTGACCTAAAACACATTTGTTAACTACCAGCCGGTATAATACCAGCTGGGTGGCAACTTGCACACAGAGAAACCTACAGCTTTTGTTAAAGCTACATGAAGACATTACAGAGTGTGCCTTAACACTAATATTTTTGTTCAGTCTTTTAAACTGTGGTAATTATATTTTATTTATGTTCAAGTCTTTTCTTTTGATCAGTTGTTCCAGGAAACATGTTATAAATGCACTCAGGAAATCAACAATAGTATTTAAAGTTCATGGTTAGAACAGAGAAAGGCTACTATATTATTGGCTGCATTTATTAGGTAATTAATGTGTAAGATGCCAATGAGTAAACAAATCATACAAGAATTGATACCATGGCAATTATAAATACACAGGAACAAGAGAGGAGGAGAGTTCTACACAATTGAACAAACCTTGGTAACATGTGTTTCTCCCACAAATACACAAATCAAGCTTTGTTTGGAGTCTTTGTTTTTCACCTGTTACAAACACCTGATAAATTAACTTTTGGAACAACTTTTGGATGGGCTGCTTTTGGTTTTTTTTTGTCCTTCTCTTGTGAACCACTGCTGGTGAGAGGGCGGCTTGACACATGCATGGGTGAACTGCCTGGTTTGAAGTGGTAAGAGTTAACTCTTATAGACATGTATTTACTTTGTGTGGGATGCAATGTGTGTGTGTGGAAAAAAACATCAAGCTTATTATACTACCTAATTTTGTGTCATCAGCAAACACTGAGACATTGCTTTCAGTGCAACTTGGGAGATCATCAAAGGGACTGTCTAGTGCCCAAAATGCATCTTCCAAAAATTAATGTGCATTCAAAGTACTTTAAAATGCATGTCTTACATTTTGCATTGCTTAAAATATAAAATATTTACAGCTAGATGAAATTGTGAAATTGCAGCAGTTTGCAAGAAGCGAGGACTGCCCACACTAGATCAGTAAAAGTCATTTCCTTTGTTTATTTTTTTGCTGCAGGAACCAATGAGAATATTGCCATTCAGATGAAAGGGATATCCTGTCTCGCTAGTGATGTCATCGGAAAATGTGTTGCAATGTTAAGGGATCCTACTGTGTACAAGAGCAAGGTCACTCATAGGCCACTCAATAGACTAAATTTGAGGTGGACTGGAAGTTACTAAATCAAACAAAACTTTATATCCTTAGTGTCTATATAATCAGTGCTGCCCCACCAGCAGTAAACATGCAGAGTAATCACTGACGAGGGCTTGAGTCAAATATAAAAAAATTTGATTTATACAGCTTGCCTATATCAGATCATACAGGGATAAAAGCCTGTGCACTATACAAGCAGTAATCGTCATCTTGCACAAAAGTGAGTTTGAGAACTAGACTGTCTCTTTAATAAATTAAAACCAGAGGATACATTTGATATCTAATAATCCAGTTTGAGAATTTTCCATTTACAACAACAATTTGCATTCTTTCTTTTAGCCAATTTTCAATCCAAATACATACATTTGCCCCAAAGCCTATTTATGTCAATTTGTAGAGTAACATTTTGTTTGGAATGGTATCAAATGCTTTAATAAAGTCAAATAGATTACATCTAGCACCAGATCTCTATTTTTACGGAATTCTTTATAGAATGCTAATAAGTTGGTTTAACAAGCTCTGTCTTTAACAAAACCATGATGACTTTTTGTTTTGTTTTGTTTTTTAATGAAAAATTAACAGTGGCATATTAATGAGCAAATTATCAGTGGCTATTAATGAGCAAATTATCAGTGGCTATTAATGAGCAAATTATCAGTGGCTATTAATGGACAAATTATCAGTGGCATATTAATGGAAAAATTATCAGTGGCATATTAATGAGACGGTCTCTTGAATACCTTCTTCACTACGCTCCTGTGACACTACGCTACTGATGTAACCCTCTCCCCCCGGGCAACTGCTGCCCAACTTGGACATGGCAGTACTTTTTTGGGACACAAGGTGGTGCCCCATCCTTTTTTTGGTGTCGCTGCCAGGTGGCCTCCTCTCCTTTACTTACTCTTTCTCTTACTCACTCCCTCTTAAATGTATTGATTTATTATATTAATTATTATATTTATTATTATTTTAAGTATAGGACAATGTGTTGTGGCAAACCCATATTTGTAATAAATTTGTAGATTTTTTTTTTAATTCTCTTTCTTTAGTGGATTTTATATACATGACCCCAGGTATGTTTTTATTTTATCCAATACATGGCGATGCAGGGCAGTGGAAATCTAGAAATAGTCCATTCTTACTCTCCCTACAGAAAGTTCATGTTTAACCAATAATTGACACTGCAACCATTCCATAACACTGTTTTTCTATATTTGAGTTATAGGGTGTGGACCACATTAAGTAGATATTTATGCTTGATATATGTTATCATAGAGATAAAGATACAGTTCATAATTTGGTATGTGCAATATACTATTTATATGCCTATTTTTTATGTCTCCAGTTCCAGTTTATTGAAATTACAATATTTTTGTTAAAGTATCCGAAGTAAACCTTGAATTGGCAATTGCTGTACTTTTATATTTTTGTGAATGGCTGTGAAGATGCCAAATAAATCTTTATTTAAAAAAAAATATCCACCATTTATTTAAAATAAAAAAATGATTTCAAAATTAAATTATAACAATATGTATTTACATTTAGTATCTACTGTACACGGCCAGTAATGTGTACACTGTAATTATTAAAAAAAAAAAAATCTCAAAAATGTTAATGGTACCTTTTTTTCCACTTGTATTTTTGGAAATTTTATTTCTTTATTATACAAATTTAATTATAGCCTTATGGTCGTTTGGTGGGCCCCTTCTGTCTCCTGGCACCCAATATTTTTAGACCCAGTCTGCCACTGAATGTATGCCTTTAGCAACCCTACAAATAATTTCCCCACTGCAGATGTCAAGATCACTGTCCGTTGCTACACTTGAAGCACATACAGCCTCAACTGCAGCACTACAACCACCTGCTGCTGCTGCTACTGTGACCGTGTAAGGTAGGACAATTTCCTATACTGACACCATTAGATGGTTGTAATAGCCAAATCCCTGGCCACCAGATCTTTAGCATTCTCCTCCTCCTGTACGACTGCCAACCATGTGGACACTCGTACTGGTGCAGACCATTTAGAGTCACCAGGAGCACTTCCAAAAACGAGGAAAAGCCAGAGATAGACATATTCCAGGGGCAATCCGAGTGAGGGAAATAGAGATCAGTCCAATAAACATTTCAAGTATGGAGCCAGAGGCCAGCAAATCAGCAGCATCCGGAACAATCTGAACCAGGAACACAAAATAGGAACAGCAGACAATAAGCACAGGATAACTGAGCAATGGTGCAGTGAAAGTGGCAGGCTTATATAGGGTTCAAGGACAGCCCCCCTCAGCTGTCCCATAGTGACGTAGCTGAGTCAGTTTGTGCTTTTACAGCCAGCGAGACAAACTGGGATGGGCACCACATGAATGGAGACAGCTTTGAGAATGACAGAGGTCTTGACAAAGCAGGGCAGCCACAGGACTTCCTGGGTATTCTTTAGTAATGTTTAGTCTAGATGATATTTGTACATATTGATCTGACCAGTATATATCTGCCTCCCACTCCTCACTTTTACACAGCTTTTATAAAATCCATTCCTAGTTATACCCGCTAGGTGGCCATTTAGCCCCCAAACAAGCCGACAAATGGGTGGTATCACTGTACTCAGGAGATGTTCCTTAACACACATTGGTGTTGCAGTGACACATACCAGAATCTGAAAATTCCTGCCTGAAGTACAATGTGTGTGGAACCCCCCGCCACCCCCCCCCCCAAAAAAAAATAAAAAATTACTATCCAAAAGATCAGAGAAAGCTGATGGTAGAATGACTGTTTTAATAATGTTAAAATACCACCATTTTAAATACCCTGGGGTGTCTACTTTTCAAAAATATATGGTTTGATGGGGGTAAATTGAATAGTCCATCTACCCCCAAACAATCTGAGCTGTTGCTGAACACATATTGATGTATTGGTTGATAGTGATGCATTATCAGGATCTGTGAATTCATGCCTGAAATACAATGTGTACAAAAATGTCCCATATAGGACATGCAATAAGTGTATGGATCCAGATCCGCACACAAAATTCAGAAGGTAGGCGACGTTTCAACCCTCACAGGTTTTTTTCAAGGCTTGAAAAAAACCTGTGAGGGTTTAAACGTCGCCTGCGTTCTGAATAAATATCTCCACTAAAGATTTTGAGTGCTGGGTTCTCTATTTGTGGTTCCATATAGGACATGGGCGCAGCGTGGCTACATGTCAGAATTCCATGTTGGAAAACTAAAATGCGTACCTCCCAAGTATGGCTTTTTAGTCCCCAAACAACTCGACAAACCTATGCATGGGTGGTATCACTGTACTCACAATATGTTGCTGAACACATACTGGGGTGTTGTTTTGCAGTGACGCATACAAAAATCTGTGAATTCATGTCTGAAGTACAGGATGTGTGAAAAACACACACAAAATGACTAACCAAAAGTTTGACAAAAGCTGGAAAATGTTAAAATACCACCATTTAAAATATCCCAATTTAAAAAAAATATATAGTTTGATAAAACTGGTGGTAAAATACATTGTCCGGTTTCGGAAATGTCCCAAATTTGGCCATAACCCTTTAAATTTTCACACAAAAAACAAACTTTACCTTTGCAAACTTCTCTACTTAAATATATGTGGGGGATGATTCAAGGATTCATGATAGATATCAGTGTTTCAATGTCACTAAAACTAACTTTTAAAAACAATCGTTTTGAAAGAACAATGTGCTACTTGTACTTATTTTTTTTTATTTTTTATAGTGCATTAAATTATATGTTCAAAAAAAATATACCTTCTTGTCCTGATAAAAAAAATAATAATAATAATTTGTGTGGGTACAGCAAATGGCAAAGAAGAAAGTTACAGCTAAACACAAACTCTGCAGAAATGTTAAAATAGCCATTGTCCAGAGTGACCAAAATTTTCCAAAGGGCCTATCAATAACATTTTTAAACACATTGTGATGAACTGTAGCCGCTCATCTGGGTCTTTTGCAACGTCTTTGTCGCCCCCACCTGCACCCTTCTTCAGAAAAAGATTATTCCCCTATTTTATTCCCTTCCATAGAATCAACCTAGAGGAAACATTGGGGGAGGGAGGGGAGAGAGAGGCAAAGTTGGGGGGAGGAAGCATTGGGCAAGTCTGGGGGTAGGGGCGGCATTGGCACATAAAAGGAAGTAAAAACAAGAAATGCATTTTTTTTATATTTTTATTAAATATGAAAAAGCAATTTATATGTGAATATACACAAGTTAAACTATTTTCCTATAGGGTAGTCTTATATTCAGTCTTTTAGTTTTTTTTCCTAAAGGAATATCCAAAGTTTGTGGAGTCGTCTTATAATGAGGGTCGTCTTATATTCGAACAAATACGATATATAAAAAAATTCATTATTGATATTATAGCTGCATGTGCAGGATCCAAATCCTTTTCCATGCACCAGTTAGACAAAGCTGACCAGCCTACTCTGTAAGCTTTCCTGGTACCCGGTGCCATTGCTCGATAGAGGAATGACTCCTGAATAACTCAGAATTACCTCTGGTAAATGACAGGCTTTCCATCTCTGTAATGTAGGGGGTCTGAAAATATTTGTTCTCTGCAGAATTTAGGCAAAAGTGGAGACTGTGCAAGCAAGTGACACATGAAGTTCAATATAGACAAATATAAAGGTATGCATTATGGGAAAAATAACATCAATGCAATATATACTTTAAATGGGATCTCCCTGGCAAATACTAGTAATGAAAAGGATTTAGGAATAATTTCAGACAACAGTGTGCAAATGCCAGTCAGCAGCAGCTGCAAAGGCTAATAAGATATTGGCATGTATAAAACTGGTTATTGAGTCTCAGCAATAGGATATCATCTTGTCATGATAAGACCTCACCTTCCGTATGAAGTGCAATTCTGGGCACTGGTCCTTAAAAAGGACATTATGGAACTAGAAAAAGTGTACATGAGGGCTACAAAATTAATAAGGGGATTAGAAGATCTTAGTTGCGAAGAAAGACTAAAAAAGTAACATCTTAGAGGGTTTATTATAGCATTATATATATATATATGGGTGTGTGCAGGGCCAATATAAAGAGCTGTCCATTGACATAAATGTACAAAGAACAAGAGCCTTAGACTGGAAGAGCAAAGATTTCATAGACAACAAAGGAATGTATTCTTTACTGTAAAGACAATTAAACTATGGTCATTGCCAAGGAAGGTAGTGCTGTCAATAGATGCTGTGACGGACCCCCTGGTATCCCAACTGGGCACCTCCGTAAGAATTCTGCTTCCTTGTATTAGCCACCCCAAGCCACCAGACAGAACCAGTGATGTAGATGGAACTTCCAAATCACCAGACAGGACCAGTAACTTTGAAACAGAAATGCACATTTATTGAACAGTAACCGAATCTATATTCAGATATAATCCAGTTAACATAAAACTCAACCCACATATTAACATATAATCAAACAGGAACTAAACAGCAAGTAACCAGCATTGCTACAGATATAGAAAACCACATTATAATTAGTTTAAATCACACTTAAGCCACAGACAAGCTGTCTGCACTACAGGGTGAAAACTATTGTCCTTTTACTCCCCTATGACATATTGCAATCAGTGTGGTCTCCTCACAAAATTATACATTACACATAAACCAATATACAAAACAATCTGACTTAATAACCCTACTAAGCATAGCACATAATCCAGGGTAAGTCAGAATTACAGTTGGCACAATCTTTGTGCAATGAAAAGTGCACCATTACCCACTGTACCCAATCCCAATACCAGGGCAAATAAACAATAGGTAGGAGGCAAGCCATTAGTTCTCTCCAAGAACCCCAGTGCTGGAGGGTTCTGTCACATTTCTCCCCCTTCCAGAAGAGACTGACAGATAAGGAGACCCCAAATGGGTTGACTCCGATGTCAGTCAGTTCACTTGGCCTCTCAATGCCCTCCCAAAATTGGTGCCCCAAAAAGACTGCCAGGCATGTTACTCACCCAGCCGACCTCTGCCTCTCCCGTGGAACATAACTGCCAACTGCATCTTCTCCCTGGAGTCTTTTCAGCTTCTGGGGAGATGGTAGGCTGGCAGGGGCCCCTTCAACAAGGGGAGGGCAGAGGCCTGTGGCATTCTGCTCTGCTGTCAGCATTTCTGAGGAGGAAGGCCGGATGGTGAGCGCCGTCACCTCTGCTAATACAGACATGATGTCTGTAATGGGTTGGGGAGGGAAGCTCAAAACATCTCCTCCCAGAGAAACTTCCATAGCCACTGCTCTTCTGGGTACCCTCCTGGGTCAACATATCCAGAGCCTAGTTCCAGGGAAAGCAGCGGGCAGAGGCCAGCTGCGCTTTGCCCTGATATCAGCGCGTCTGCTAAGGAAGGCTGGATGGTGAGCGCCGTCACCAGGTGCGTTGTCTTTCATGGGTTGGGGAGGGAAGTTCCAGAGCAGCTTCCATATTGACCACTCCTTTAGGTACCGGCTGTTTGCCAAGGTTGCACAGCTCTGGTAGGGGATCCGGGCAAGCTGCCTGGCATCCTTGAGATCTGGGTGTGGAGGCTGTAGTCCCATCTACCCTCCTGGGTCTACAACATCCCAACCTAAATTAAAAGAATCTGCATCACTCTCTTCCTCTGTGACCGGCTGCTGCACAAGGTTGAGCAGCTCCAGCATGGGCTCCGGGCAAGGTGCCCTACATGCCTGTGACCCGGGTGTGGAGACTGTAGCCTTATCCACCCCTCCTGGGTCTAAAAAAATCCCATGCATGAGGTCAGACAGCCCCAACAGGGGAAAAACTTTTGCATCACATCCTTGTGCCCCCATGTGAGGATAGGGATAGGGATAGGAGACCAATATGCAGAGATGCAACAATAACTATAACATAAAAGTCAATAGTAAGACTTACTGTAGCAGGGAAATATAGTTGGTATGCAAGAAAAGGTGACATAGCTTAGCAGACCTTGGCAGGTATAGGTAACACAGTATAGCAGACCTTGGAGTAATAGGAAACACAGCTTTAGCAGACCTTGCAGTAATAGGTAATACAGCAGACCTTTGAAGGAAAAGGTGGCACAGCTTTGCAGACCTTGGCAGGTATAGGTAACACGGCTTAGCAGACCTTGCAGTAATAGGTAACACAGCTTTAGCAAACTGTTATGTATTGGGGTGTTATGCAGTCCACCTTCCAGTAGATGGCAGCATAGTGAAGTTATGCACTGGTTCTGTTGTGTTAGTGTCTCTTGTCTTTATGGTCATTATGTGTTTGTACGGAAGTAAAGAGAAGTCCTATTTTACTACTTTTCTGAGAGCCATTTGTGAATATATAACATACAAATACACTAAACTGGAATCGAGGATGGGATCTCAGTAAATGGACACTGCATAATATATATAAAGGAAATAAAATCAGCCTAAGTGAGGAAGTTAAACTTTTCTTTTGGAATTCTATTATCTACAAAAATCTCCAGCATGGCTTCTCTGGGACACATGGAGGAATTTGATCTAGCTAATTCAGCCTCATGGGACTCATATTCTGACAGGTTAGTGTTTTCCTGGAAGCTAATAAGGTGGTTGATGCTATTCAGAAGAGAGCTGTGTTACTGAGTGTCAAGACTTTTGATACTGTCCGCTCACTGATATCTCCTGCTAAACCACAAGACTACTCATTTGAAGACATACAGGCACTGTTACAAAATCATTAGCACCCACCCCATCTGAAACAGTAAGGCGTTTCCATTTCAATAGACGAAATCAGAAACCAGGTGAAAGCATTGCAACATATATTGCAGAACTGCGCAGGCTGTCTGAAAATTGCAATTTTGGTGCCAATTTAGAATCCTTGTAAAGGGACAAGCTTGTGTGTGGAGTGCAAGATGAAGCACCGCAGAGGAGACTTCTTGCAAGACAGAATTTAACTTTTATTATTGCACAAGAGGAAGCGCTCGCAAATGAGGCTGCATATGTCCACTCAAAAGAGATACAATCCTCCTCCAGCAAAGAGAACTCACCTGAAATAAATCTAGTGAAGAAGACTGATGTTAAATCAAAGAACTTTTCAACACGCATTGATGTCACAGCTCCATTTAAAGGAACTTGTTATAATTGCGGTGGAAAACACAGGCGTAATACATGTCGTTTTCGAAATGCACTTTGCCAAACATGTAAATGTACAGGTCACATACAGACAGTTGGCCAAAGACAAGCCAGTGGAAATCAAACCCAATATAAGAATGCGAATACAATACCAACCGCAGCACACTCTGTTAATACTCCACATACCGTTCCAGATAGTGAAATGACTACAGGTGTTTACTCAATTGACGTTTGAATAAAGTGGAAAATTCGCCATCAGGACTGAAGGTTTACACTGAAATTATGCTGCAAGATGTTCCATGCAAAATGGAAGTAGATTCCCGGTGCGCATATTCTTTGATTTCAGAAGAGACATTTACATTGTTATGGCCTCATAATTCTCCTTCTATAGTACCTTGTGATATTCCTCTGGTGGACTACAACAAACAGGCTGTGGATGTTAAAGGGGCTTGTGTTATACCAGTAAAATATGGTAAATTCAGAGGACACTTACGTTTAATAATTACTAAGGGACAAAGAACAAGTTTGCTAGGTAGAGAGTGGTTTGAACCCTTAGGAGTTTCATTAACTGGAGTTAATAATAGATCCACCGATATTCTACAGAATGTGATTGATACATTTAGTGCAGTTTTTGAAGAAGGTCTTGGCATGTTTAAATGCAATCCTGTTTCTTTTGTATTAGATTCAAAAGTACCCCCAGTTCGTATGAAGCCTCGCAGAATTGCATTAGCTCTCAGACCAAAAATAGATGCTGAGATTACACGTCTTGTGGAACAAGGTATAC
This sequence comes from Pelodytes ibericus, assembly GCA_036172795.1. Classification (NCBI taxonomy): domain Eukaryota; kingdom Metazoa; phylum Chordata; class Amphibia; order Anura; family Pelodytidae; genus Pelodytes; species Pelodytes ibericus. The sequence continues at coordinate 29,744,097 of CM069858.1, forward strand.
TTGAACCCATAACACACCCAAAGTGGTGTACACCCATAGTTCCAGTGATGAAACCAAATGGGGATGTCAGAATCTGTGCTGACTACAAATGTACAATCAACAAAGCATTGCAGGAGCATCCCTATCAAATTCTAGCTGTTAATCCAATTTTTACTACTTTGGCAACAGGAAATGTATTTGCCAAGTTGGATATGTCTCAAGCCTACCAGCAGTTACCTGTGGATGATGAGGCTGCTGATGCACAAATGATAATAACACACAAAGGAGCTTTCCAAGCAAGACGTTTACAGTTTGGAGTTTCCATTGCTCCTGGCATATTCCAGAATTTAATGGAGGACCATTATCTGGACTTCCAGGTGTAGTGCCTTATTTTGATGACGTTCTATTGGAGCAGATTCTATACGGTCATTGGCTGCACAGCTACAACTTGTTTTACAATGTTTTCTTGATGCTGGTTTAAAACTTAAAAAAGAAAAGTATGTTTTTGGTGTAAGCAGCATGGATTTCCTTGGTTACCAAGTTGACAAACAGGGCATTCATCCAACTGATTCTAAGGTTGAAGCTATCCATAGACCTCCAGTTCCAACAAACAAACAAGAACTGCAAGCTTTCCTAGGATTGTTTCATTTTTACCATTCTTTCCTGCCTGATAAAGCCACTGTTGCTGAACCTCTGCATCGTCTACTAGATAAAGAGTCTCCATGGAAGTGGACTGGCGTTCATACTACCGCTTTCAGCTCTGCAAAAAAACTGTTGTCTTCTGACAGTGTACTTGTACACTATGATTTGGAGAAACCGCTCAACCTCACCTGCGATGGCTATAAAGGGTGCCTATTATGGGGAAACAGAGTGGTAATTCCAAATGCAGGACAAGCTCGAGTATTGCATGCTCTCCATGAAGGTTATCCTGGAATAGTTTGCATGAAAGCTTTAGCCAGAAGTTATGTTTGGTGGCCTAAAATGGATGAAGTTATTGAACAGTGGCTGAAGAACTGTGTACCATGTCAATCCACTTGTCATGTTCCACCTAAAGCCTGTTGTTGCTTCATTTTCAAAATGGTTAGAATATTTTCCAGTTACATCTGCTACCTCAGTCATAGTCATAAAGATTCTAAGGAGGCTATTTGCTACACATGGGTTGCCAGATACAATTGTGTCTGACAATGGAACACAATTTACCTAATCAGAATTCATCATTTTCATGGCAAGTAATCAGGTGATCTTGAAACACTGGATGATACAGGTCTCAGTTCACCAGGAGTTGTTGTTGAAGAACCAGTTCCGTGTGGTCGATCTGACAGAGCACAGGAAGAAGGAATGGGCACAACTGAAGGTCCAGGTGAAGCAGCTCCAAACATGGTTTTTGGGACACCCAGTTATCTCAAAGTCTAGGGGGGAGGAGTGTTATGTATTGGGGTATTATGCAGTCCACCTTCCAGGAGATGGCAGCATAGTGAAGTTATGCACTTGTTCTGTTGTGTTAGTGTCTCTTGTCTTTATGGTCATTATGTGTGTGTGCTGAAGTAAAGAGAAGTCCTATTTTACTACTTGTTTGAGAGCCATTTGTGAATATATAACATGCAAATACACTAAACAGATCTTTGCAGGAATAGGTGACACAGCCAGGGCCGGTGCAAGGATTTTCGTCTACACAGGCGAAGGTGCATTTTGGTGCCCCCCTGCTCTGATCCGCCACGCCTCCCACACCATTAAGCCTACTTACATTATATATATATATATATATATATATATATATATATATATATATATGAATAATGTATAGTGTAGAAAATAAATACATCTAAATATTCAACTCGCATGCTCTAAATGTGTCACACATTGAAACCCTTAAACACAAAGACACCCTTGCAGTCACACACAGAGACACCCTTACCACTTACACACACACAGTTACACCAATTCACACATAACCTGAGACACACTATTTTGCCACTCAATATGCCAGTATTTAGCACAGGGGTCCTCAAACTTTTTAAACAGGGGGCCAGTTCACTGTCCCTCAGACCGTTGGAGGGCCGGACTATAGTAAAAACAAAAACTATGAACAAATTCCTATGCACACTGCATATATCTTATTTTGCAGTGAAGAAACAAAACGGGAACAAATACAATATTTAAAATGAAGTAAAGTTAAATCAACAAACTTACCAGTATTTCAATGGGAATATTATGCCAGTCAGAGCCCAATAATATTATGCCAGTCAGATGCCCAGGAATATTATGCCATTCAGATGCCCAGGAATATTATGCCAGTCAGAGCCCAGTAATATTGTGCCAGTCAGATGCCCAGGAATATTATGCCAGTCAGAGCCCAGTAATATTATGCCAGTCAGATGCCCAGGAATATTATGCCAGTCAGAGCCCAGTAATATTGTGCCAGTCAGATGCCCAGGAACATTATGCCAGTCAGAGCCCAGTAATATTATGCTAGTCAGAGCCCAGGAATAGTGTGCCAGTCAGATGCCCAGGAATATTATGCCATTCAGATGCCTAGGAACATTATGCCAGTCAGATGCCCAGGAACATTATGCCAGTCAGAGCCCAGTAATATTATGCCAGTCAGAGCCCAGGAATAGTGTGCCAGTCAGATGCCCAGGAATATTAGGCCATTCAGATGCCCAGGAATATTATGCTAGTCAGATGCCCAGGAATATTATGCCAGTCAGAGCCCAGTAATATTGTGCCAGTCAGATGCCCAGGAACATTATGCCAGTCAGAGCCCAGTAATATTATGCCAGTCAGAGCCCAGGAATAGTGTGCCAGTCAGATGCCCATGAATATTATGCCATTCAGATGCCCAGGAATATTATGCCAGTCAGATGCCCAGGAATATTATGCCAGTCAGATGCCCAAGAATATTATGCCAGTCAGATGCCCAGGAATATTATGCCAGTCAGATGCCCAGGAATAGTGTGCCAGTCAGATGCCCAGGACTATTGTGCCAGTCAGATGCCCAGGAATAGTGTGCCAGTCAGATGCCCAGGAATATTATGCCAGTCAGAGCCCAGGAATATTATGCCAGTCAGATGCCCAGGAATATTATGCCAGTCAGAGCCCAGGAATATTATGCCAGTCAGATGCCCAGGAATATTATGCCAGTCAGATGCCCAGGAATAGTGTGCCAGTCAGATGCCCAGGAATATTATGCCAGTCAGATGCCCAGGAATATTGTGCCAGTCAGAGCCCAGGAATATTATGCCAGTCAGATGCCCAGGAATAGTGTGCCAGTCAGATGCCCAGGAATATTATGCCATTCAGATGCCCAGGAATATTATGCCATTCAGATGCCCAGGAATATTATGCCAGTCAGATGCCCAGGAATATTATGCCAGTCAGAGCCCAGGAATATTATGCCAGTCAGAGCCCAGGAATAGTGTGCCAGTCAGATGCCCAGGAATATTATGCCAGTCAGATGCCCAGGAATATTATGCCAGTCAGATGCCCAGGAATAGTGTGCCAGTCAGATGCCCAGGAATATTATGCCAGTCAGATGCCCAGGAATATTGTGCCAGTCAGAGCCCAGGAATATTATGCCAGTCAGATGCCCAGGAATAGTGTGCCAGTCAGATGCCCAGGAATATTATGCCATTCAGATGCCCAGGAATATTGTGCCAGTCAGAGCCCAGGAATATTATGCCAGTCAGATGCCCAGGAATAGTGTGCCAGTCAGATGCCCAGGAATATTATGTCAGTCAGATGCCCAGGAATATTATGCCAGTCAGAGCCCAGGAATATTATGCCAGTCAGAGCCCAGGAATATTATGCCATTCAGAGCCCAGGAATAGTGTGCCAGTCAGATGCCCAGGAATATTATGCCATTCAGATGCCCAGTAATATTATGCCAGTCAGATGCCCAGGAATATATTTAAAAGAAGAAAAACTACCACAACTAGAGGACATAGTCTTAAATTAGAGGGGCAAAGATTTAAAAGTAATATCAGGAAGTATTACTTTACTGAGAGGGTAGTGGATGTATGGAATAGCCTGCCAGCAGAAGTGGTAGAGGTAAACACAGTCAAGGATTTTAAGCATGCGTGGGATAGACACAAGGCTATCCTAGCTATAAGACCGGGAACGGGGGACTAATAAAAGTACTCAAAAAAAATTGGGCAGACTAGATGGACCGAATGGTTCTTATCTGCCGACACATTCTATGTTTCTATGTTTCTATGTTTCTAATACGAGTTCAGAATAATAGAAGACAGGATAATCAAGGGAAAGCCAAGAATCTGGTACACAGGAATGAAGATTAGGAATGTTCAGGCAAGCCGAGTCAGAAATACAGGAGTCAGGATAACAAGAATTGCCAGGTACCAGGCGAAACCAGGAAAATGCCCGGGACCAGACGGTTTCCCGCGCTCTTACTATAAAAAGTTTTTTGACATATTAGGCCCCCGTTTGGTTGAAGCTCTCAATTCCCTGTTGCACACAGGCTCATTTCACCCCCACGCGCTGATGGCAAATATTTCATTGATACCCAAAGAAGGGAAAGACCCGGTTAATTGTGGAAGCTACCGTCCAATTTCCCTCCTTAACTCGGATGTCAAATTTTTCGCGAAAATCCTATCCTCTCGACTCCAGAGACTGATACCTACCTTGGTACACCCAGACCAGACGGGATTTGTGTTGGGAAGCTAGAGATAGTACAATTAGGGCGTTAAATTTGATACACCATGCTAAAGAATCCAAAAGGTCTACCATCCTCCTGTCAACAGACGCAGAAAAGGCTTTTGACAGGTTGGATTGGTCTTTTATGTTTAAGGTGTTGGACCACATGAATTTTGGACAAAATATGAAAATTTGGGTGTCATCTTTGTATACTTGTCCTTCAGCTCGGCTGAGGATCAATGGGGAGTTGACAAAATTATTTTTCAATATCTAATGGGACAAGACAAGGTTGCCCCCTGTCCCCGTTACTTTTTATCCTGTCCATCGAACCATTCTTAACGGCTATTAGACAAAACCCAGATGTGTCTGGGGTGCAGGTCGGCGAGAAGCAACACAAGATACTAGGTTACGCGGACGACCTCCTGTTTGCCGTAACCAACCCCACAATTTCCATGCCTAATATATTGGCAGAATTCCAGAGATATGGAGAGCTCTCCAACCTTAAAATTAACTACAAAAAGTCGGAAATTCTTAATATTAATGTTTCAAAACCAATGGAATCTGACCTGTCACATAGTTTTCCATTCAAATGGTGCAAAGGGAAGATGAGATATCTAGGTATCTGGTTAACACAAGATTTAGCTACCCTATATCAACATAATTTCCCACCACTTCTTACAGTTTTACAATCAGATCTGTCCCGATGGAGTAAACAATATCTTTCATGGTTTGGTAGGATAAATATTTTAAAAATGAACCTCATGCCGCGGCTTTTGTATTTATTCCAGACAATTCCGATTAAACTACCAGAAGCCTTTTCAGCCTCTATCAAAACGCTGTTTCTGCAGTTTGTTTGGGCTAAAAAAACAGCGAGGCTTAAATATACAACACTAATCCGCCCAAAACTCAAGGGAGGCACAGGTCTACCTTGCCCCCGCCTATACTATCAAGCTTGCCATCTTTTGAGGGTAATGGAGTGGTCTCATCACCCTCCACATAAAAGATGGATTGATGTAGAGGCAGAACAATGCGTCTGCCCCCTCCACCATCTGATATGGTTACCTAAACGTCAGTGGAACACCCTGGTGGGAAACCACCCTTTTATTCTGGCTACAGTTCAGACCCTACACTCCATGCATGTTAAATTTGAATTAACGACCTACCCCTCACCTCTCTCGCCCATACGAAACAACCCTGATTTTCCTACAGGAAACAGGCCGGGTCAGTTTCTAACCACTCACCGACTGGACCATGCACCTATCTCAATGTTTCTGACGGGCCCCAGATTAAAACTCCTACAAGACATTACAAATGAGCAAATACCCACGCCACTAGAACATCTACAATACTGCTAATTGATCAGTTATTTCCAGGCAATAGGGAGGAAACATGATCTATCTCGGGACTATACCCCATTTGAAAGATTATGTTCAGACAAAGATCTGCCAGAACACGGAATTTCTCGTCTATATAAATTGATCCTGCAAGTACACGACCGAACCTCCCCGAGGTCTCAGAGCCGGTGGGAGGAGACCCTACAGATCACACTGGACCCAGGGGAATGGGAAAAATCTACACACTCACCCATAAATGTTCCCTCAGCACCAAAATTCAAGAGACCTCCTACAAACTCCTTACACACTGGTATTACACCCCCACACGCTTACACTCCATGTTCCCTGAGGTTTCGGAACAGTGCTGGAGATGTGGAGCAGCTGAGGGCACGGTTCTTCATATTTGGTGGGACTGCAAGGATATAGTACCTTTCTGGAAACGCATTCATGACACTATGCATAATTTTACAGATGACCCCCTCCCATTCCTGCCAGGTCCATATTTGATTCACCAAACTGGAGGGTCAGTAGCAAGCTACAAGAAATCTGTAGTCCGACATTTGATTAACGCGGCAAAAAGTCTCATTCCACTCCGCTGGAAAGATCCTCGGCCTCCGTCTTTCAAAGATTGGATATTGCAAGTGGAAAAGATTAGAACCCTTGAGGAAATAGTCATGTTCTCTGAGGCCCAACGAGTTAAGTACCAGCAGACGTGGTTCTATTGGTTGCATTTTATCAATAGTCCAGAGAGTTGTAAATTTCTGGAGAACAAGGTAGCCTCAGTCGTCTGATTGCATTTTGGGGTTTTTGGTTTCTCGGGTCTTACCAACAGGTTGTTACCCCTTTTTTTTTTTCTTTCTTTTCTTTCTCTTCTTTCTCCTCTCTCTCTCTCTCTTTTTCCAAGTTTTTCTCTCTTTTTTTATTTTTTTCTCCCCCCCCCATTTGGTTTTAAGTTTTACGTAGGTTGGTCCTAGACGATCCAGATATGGTTATGTTTATTACTGAGAACGTGTCATTTACGTTATCTACGTGTATATCACTCAAGTGTTGTGTACTTTTTGTGAAATGTTCCCCGCTGTGTCGGGTATACCATATTATTTATTTTCCCCCCCTTCCATCCCCCCCCCCTCTCATATCCATATATCTGTTGTGCTGTTATTTCCAAAAAAATAAAACATTTTATTTACAAAAAAAAAATAAAAAAAAAAGAATTGCCAGGTACCTAATAACAGCCACCGAAGGACTTATTACAAGCAAAGGTAGAAGGTAAGTAAGGGGTTTGCATACAAAACTGTCGCCAGTCGCCAGCCAGTGGGATGTAACCAATCACAGAGCAGAGTTACACTTAGATCTGTCACTCCCGTAGTTTGCGCATGTGGGGACATTTTGTTGTTACTGGACTCCAGAACAATTGCGTCACAGGACTTTGACGAAAGCTACACAGAGTGAGGTGAGTATGTTGCTGACGCATTGTTATTGTTTATTAAATAAATAATATGGTATACGCGACACAGCGGGGAACATTTCACAAAAAGGGAGCTGCGCTACGAGAATCAGGTAAGGTTATGACACTACCCTCCTCCACAAGGGCACACTCCAAGTGCCTAAGCCCAGGTTTGGTGGAATACAACCTGTGAAACTCACGAACCTTGGCAGTGGCATGGACGTTGTCCACTGGTTCCCAAGAGCACTCCTCAGGACCATACCTTTTTTAATCAATTAGATATTTCAGATGACCATTTGAAACTGAATCCATAATTTTATGAACAGAAAATTCAGTTTGACCCTGGACCAAAGAAGGGTCAGTAGAGGGACAGGTGTGGGAATAGGAGTTGGACGAAATAGGTTTTAGGTGAGATATGTGAAAAGAGTCACAGATCTTCATGGAAGAAGGAAGTAGTAACCTGTAGGAGGCATCATTGATCTTGGCTTTGACTTTGAAAGGACCAGTGTATCTGGGACCCAACATCTTGGCAGGTTGATGTAGATTAATGTTCCTGGTAGACAACCAGACTTGGTCACAAACCTTCAATGAGGACACTTTTAGGTGGTGACGGTCAGCCAATTTCTTTTGTTTGGACTTGCCTGCAGGAGCATTACATAGGCCAAAAGGCATGACCAAATATTCATAATGGCCAAACCTGGTATTGAATGCTGTTACCCATCATCCCCTTCCTGGATACGAATAAGGTTATAGGATCCCCTGAGATCCAGTTTGGTGACGTATTTGGCCCCTTTGATCTTTTCATAGATTTCTGTAATGAGCAGCAATGGATATTTGTTTTTCACTGTAGCTTTGTTGAGACTCCTGTAATCAATGCAGGGTCTCAAGGAACTGGCATTTCCCTGCTTCTGTAGACAATAGGCTGCCATATGTCCCCCTTTATATTACAATACATTACCATCTATTTATATAGCGTCAACAATTTACGTAACACAAGCTTACAATCTAGAGGGAATGGGGTCCATAAGAAGTTCATGATTTGGAAAATGTCTGCCTGATCAAAGTTGTGAAAATAGGTGCATGTTTATTTTCACCAAGGAATTTCTGCTACAAGGGACTATTGAAGACCATTAGTCAATCTTTGAAAAGCAAAAGGTTGAACTTTACTTTCATCAGACCACCAGACTTAAACTCTGTTAAGATAGGCAAGGCCCTAGGGCTAGATGGTAAATACCCAAGGGTCCTTGGAGAGTTAAGCATAATTCTGGCCAGACCACTATTTATGATCTTTAGGGATTATTTCAGTTCAGGTAAAGTGCCAACAGGCAAAAGGTGGATGTCATTCCAATATTTAAAAATGGATCAAAATCTTTGCTGGGTAATTATAGGCCAGTGAGCTTGACATCTGTGGTGGGGAAATTATTTGAAGGGTTGCTAAAAGTATACACTCAAGAATACAGCTTTAGTCAGAGTATAATTAGTAAAAGTCAACATGGTTTTGTGAAAGACAGGTCTTGTCAAACAAACTTAATAACATTCTATGTAGAAGTCAGTAAGAATGTAGATCTAGGTGTGGCAGTTGATGCGATCTATTTAGAATTTGATAAAGCATTTGATACAGTTCCACACAAAAGGTTACTCTATAAAGTGAGAGAATTAGGTTTGGGGGCAAATGTATATATTTGAATAAAAAATTGGCTAAAAGATAGAATACAGAGGGTTTTTATAAATGGGAAATCCTCAAATTGGACCAGGGTATTGAACGGAGTACCTCGGGGGTCTGTTTTAGGCACTCTTCTTTTTAATTTGTTTATTAATTATCTCCCAAGTTGTGCCATGTCTAAGTGTTTGCTGATGACAATGAGTTAGGTAAGGTAATGCTATTAACTGCAATAGATGCATTTAAAAATGGTCTGGATGTTTTGTTTTTTTAGCAAAAGCAGAACATACAGGGTTATTAGTAATAGAATATGTATTAATAATAGAGCTTATTGATCCAAGGAGAAATCTGATTGCCCTTTGGAGTCAAGAAAGAATTTTTCCCCCTAGGAGGCAAAATTCGAAATAGCTTCCTTAGGGGTTTTTGCCTTCTTTTGGATCAAAAGCTGGAATGATAGGTAGAAGGGTCGAACTTGTGTCTTTTTTCAACCTAAAATACTATGTTACTATGTTACCCTTTTCCTCGTTCTGGTCCAGGAGTTCTGGATAAATCATACTTTATACAGAAAAGTTCCTGCTTTATTCTCCAACTCTTCCTTCATTTGGACTCTGCCTGGTTATGGATGTTTTGTTGGCTTCAGCCCAGTGACCTGAGCACCAATTCATCACTGTTCACTTGACTTGACTACACTTCACTGTCATTATGGATCATTGCTGTGGTTCAATTGTAATTAGCAAACATTTTATTACCATTAGATATATAACATTACTATTAAAGGGACTCTGTCAATCTAAGTGTTGCTCACACTGTGGATGTAGAGAACAAAACATTCTGAAGAAAGTTGTGTTAGCAAAACTGCAAGCAAAGGCTTAAAATAAGAGACAAATATGTTTTAAACATGTCAGTGGTGTCTCCTGCTTATGACATCAGCTGTGGCTTAATATGCAAATGAACTACTTTTCAATGGGAAAATGTGTCATCTGCATATCAAGCCACAAGGCGATGTCATGAGCCAGAGACTCCAAAAACACATTTAAACTGTATATGTGTAACTAGAGGACATAGTCTTAAATTAGAGGGGCAACGATTTAAAAAGTAATATCAGGAAGTATTACTTTACTGAGAGGGTAGTGGATGTATGGAATAGCCTTCCAGCAGAAGTGGTAGAGGTAAACACAGTCAAGGATTTTAAGCATGCGTGGGATAGACACAAGGCTATCCTAGCTATAAGACCGGGAATGGGGGACAAATAAAAGTACTCAAAAAAACAAAAAATTGGGCAGACTAGATGGATCGAATGGTTCTTATCTGCCGACACAATCTATGTTTCTATGTTTCTATATGTCTAATATTTTAAGCACTGGCTTGCAATTGTGCTAACATAATGTATAAATCATTTTTCAGATTTTGTATTATGTATGTTCACAGGACAAGCAACATGTAGGTTCATAGAGTGCCTTTACATCTTGGAGAGTTTTATGGATTCATTATAATTATTTTATCATATAGATAAAACATTCAGTTTCTTACGATAATAATTATGCATTCGTTTTGTTATTTTAAATTAAACAGTGACTAAGCTGCTTTAGTAGATTAACATATAATAATCATTAGTAAGGTTAATGTGTTATCTATACATAAGAGCCTGTGTAACGAGTAACTTAAAACTTTGTACTTCATGTCGTGCGTGTGTATTTCTTCTCACAGCTGTATCTCTTTTTTTTTTTTTTAGCATACTCTTAATATGAAAATGGATACAGAAGAAAACAAATCCCAGGTATGTGCTTCTTATTATGCTATATATAAGACATAATTTAATTAAGATATATTCTAAACAGTTGTTACTGATCATCAACATTAGTATGTCTATTATAAAAGCAATATTTTGGAATTATGTTATACATAAGTATAAAGTTGAATACTTTGAAATTCATTTATTACTAGTCATTGTTACAATTCCAGTGGTTGAAGAAATATCTTCCTCAATGCATCTAAAATGAAAATACCTTTAAATATATCATGCACGCCTCATACTTGAACATGATTAAAAAAAAATAACTTAAATGTATAATTTCTGATAAAACATTTTATACATAATTTAAACAATTATTGGGTAAGACTTTTAATTTATAAGGTTCAGCTTATAAATTAACTCAAATCCAAGTTGCCTTTGAGTTCTGCACAAGGACCCCATGGGGAATATTATGGCAAATAGCGAGTTAGTATGACTGCATTATAATCTCTCCAACTGACTATACCTTGATGCACATTTTTCTATTGGTTTTATTATTTTCACTGTATCATCTTAATACATATCTATTTGTGTATGTCTTGCTTGTATCTTGTATAGTGCTATGCAAAATGTTTGAGTTTTGTAATTAAAATAATATAATTCTGTATACTGTCATACAATAATGTAATTCTGTATATTGTCATAATTAGTTGTAGGTTTGCGAGCAGGGCTCCCTACCACTAGATTGTAAGCTTCAAAGCGTTGCTCTCTGTATCATTCTGTTCTTGTTTATCCAACGTAGTATGTAGTTCCCATCTATGCTCCATACCTTGCGCTACATAAATTGTTGGTACTATATAAAGAAATGTTAATGTAATAAATGGATATGGTGGCATTCAGAGCAAACGTAACAATGGCGTATTTTCAAAAATTAAACACTGCACATATCTAAATATATATCATCACCTTAAAATGCAGTAACTGGGTGGGTCTCATCAGAACTGAATCTCATACTGAATCACACACACACTCACTCACACTGACATACACACACACTCACTCTGACATACACACACACACTCTCACTCACACTGACACACACACACTCTCACTCACACTGACACACACACACACACACACACACTCTCACTGACATACACACTCACTCAAACTGACATACACACTCGCTCACACTGACATACACACTCGCTCACACTGACATACACACACACTCACTCACACTGACATACACACACCCACTCACTCACACTGACATACACCACTGACATACACACTCACTCACACTGACATACACACACACACACTGACATACACACACTCTCACTCACACTGACATACACACTCACTCACACTGACATACACACACACACACTGACATACACACTCACTCACACTGACATACACACTCACTCACACTGACATACACACACTCTCACTCACACTGACATACACACACACTCACTCACACTGACATACACACCCACTCACTCACACTGACATATACACACACTCTTACTCACACTGACATACACACACAAACACTGTCTAACTGTATAACTTACCTCTCTGCATCTCTGTGCTTTGAGCTCTATGTGAAGGAGGGGCTAAGCCAATTACGGGAAGCTTCTGAACTCTCAGCCAATCAGGAAAGTTGAGAGGTTTCACCTGATTGGCTGAGATCTCCTTCAATCAATCTCAGACACAGGGGACAAAAAAAGAGAATAGAAGGCTGCACTACTGATCAGCAAAGTGCCGCTTCTGCCAGGGGGCCGCAGTGGCCCAAGGGCAAGCTGCCATGTGCCCCCAGGAATGAGTGGGGCCTGGGCAGATGCTCCGTTTTACTGACTATATTTTTTTACATTACATTTTTTATTTTTTTTAAAGCTCCGGGGCCCAAGCGGGTTTATCGCCCATCACCCCCTGATGGCGGCCCTAGTTGTAGTGTGCAAAGCTTCAAGAATATGTAATGTCTAGCTTGAAGCTCTCTGAACTAAATATGTAACAAAGGAATGCTAATGCTTGTAAAAGTAAAGCACTGCTTTTTCATGTGTAATGAACTGTATTAATGAAAAGTCATGGTGCAAGGGCCGGGGATTGCTACATTTTCCATGAGTCAGGATTTTTTCTGTTACTTTTCTGTTATATATTACATAAATGTAGGATAGACTACTTGCATAATATGTAAATTAATTAAATGTTTTTTTTCTGTTATTGTGTTCTTAAGATTTTTTAGATCTTCCATAGATTACATTATCCAAGATGATACTGTTGCATTTTCAAAAGCCTACAAATTGCTGAATTATTTGGAGTTTTTTGTTTATATATAAAAACATGTAACACATTATATTAGAAACGATAGATTTTGACAGTGCCTATACTCAAAAAGGTTTATTCACTAAAATTTGAGAATAGTTTGAGGAAGTCGACGTTTGAGGTCAACTTTCATTTTGAGACTAAGTCAAATTTGGCACCCAAAAGTAAAGGCGAAATGATCAAGGTTATTTTTGAGATTAAATTACATTTGGCACCTGAGTTTGACTTTGTCTCAAAAATAGCTATGTTCATTTCACCTCCTATTACTTTTAATGCAGAAGATTCGAACTTAGGTTTCTTTCTAAGTAGAGTTGAGTGGACACCTTGATGTTCGGGTTCGGCAGGTTCGGCCGAACTTCGAAAAAATATCCAGGTCAGTACTCGAACTTGACCCCGAAATTGACCCCGAAACCCATTGAAGTCAATGGCGACACGAACTTTTGGCCACTAAAATGCCTCTAAAAAAAAGTCCTGGAAAGGGCTAGAGGGCTGCAAAGTAAAATGTGGGTAAGAGTGTCCCCATTCATACGAATAGGTCAATTGACCTATTCGTATGAATGGGGACTCTATTTCGGTTTATAGAAAGCCAATAGCTATGTAATGCTATTGGCTTTCTATAAACCGAAATAGAGTCCCCATTCATACGAATAGGTCAATTGACCTATTCGTATGAATGGGGACTCTATTTTGGTTTATAGAAAGCCAATAGCATTACATGTATTCCATAAACTGAAAGTCTATAAACTGAATGTCTTTCGGTTTATAGACTTTTGGTTTATGGAATGCATGTAATGCTATTGGCTTTCTATAAACCAAAATAGAGTCCTCATTCATAAGAATAGGGACTCTATTTCGGTTTATAGAAAGCCAATAGCATTACATGTATTCCATAAATCGAAAGTCTATTCGTATGAATGGGGACTCTATTTCGGTTTATAGAATAGCAACAGCATTACATGTATTCCATAAACCGAAAGTCTATAAACCGAATGTCTTTCGGTTTATAGACTTTCGGTTTATGGAATACATGTAATGCTATGGGCTTCTTATAAACCGAAATAGAGTCAATTGACCTATTCGTATGAATGGGGACTCTTTTTCGGTTTATAGAAAGCCCATAGCATTACATACAATGTAATCGCCGAACCCCGAACTCCAACCCGAACATACAGTGAAATGTCCGTGTTCGGGTCCGGGGTCCAAAAACCGTAATGTTCGGTACGAACCCGAACAGTGCGGTTCGGGTTCGCTCAACACTATTTCTAAGTCAAACTCGGGTGGCCAAATTTGCCTTAGTCTCAAAATGAAAGTCAACCTCCAAAGTCGACCTCCTTGAGGTATTCTTGAACTTAAGTGTATCCAGGTACCAGCGTCAATCGACAATGCCCTCAATTCTCAGGTTCTGGCCCAGGGAAGGGGGCCACCAAAAAAGTTAAAAAATAATCCACTTAAAAAAATGCAGCTGATTCTAAAATAACCCATAAAACTTGTGAGCCCCTGCTCTAAGCATCCGTCCCTGGATTTCATTTGAAGAGAAACCGACATATGATTGGTTGAGTGTGTCAGACAATCATATACCTTCAATCTCAATCCCACCTTGATGAAGCTTCAAGTTCAATACGTAGTGGACATCGGGGGTCATGTATAAATGTGGCCCTATCAGTCTGTGCACCTATGTATAAGAAAATAACACATTTTACATAAACACCACAATAAAATCCTCTTTCCAAAAAGTCCCCAAAACAAATTATCCAAAAATTATTAATACAAAAGTTGACATAAGAGTTATGGATAAGAAAGAAAAAAAAATTAAATTAAAAAAAAAAAAATTGGAGAAGCAGAAGGGGAAGAGAAAATGAGAGAAAAAGAAAACCATTTGGTCAGTTCTATCCCTCACTGACCCTAAAGGTTCCTTATTAAATCCCTAAGACTGATTCCTTCCCCTTCCTTAGTCCTATATTTAAAAAGAAAAAGAAAAATAGAGAGAGAGAGAGAGAGAGAGAGAGAGAAGAAAAGAAAAGTAAGAAATTGAGGGAAAAAAGAGAAGTATTAGTCCCCACCCAAAAGCACACCATCTTCCCTCAACGTCCCCTTGTTTCATCCTCTTACACATCCTTAATGGGAGGGGTCATCTCAACCTTCACCAAAAAAATTCTCCCTCCTCTCCTCCATATCTCTCTGTCCTCTCTACCCAGCCCCTACCTCTCACCCCCACTCACACCCCTGCATCAAGTTGGGGTGCAAAGAAATCCATGACACAATGTCATGAATAGATGAATGGGGTTTATCAGTAAGCTGGAAAGAGTACTGATATTGTGAATATTGAAGATTTTGTGGCAAATCTTGTTTAACTTGGTCCCAGGGGAAGTTACCATGTGGAATATATTTTTGCCTATCAAATCATGCTGTTTGGTAGGAACAGAATAGTTTTATTTCTGAATTACTAATAGTGGCTTCATTTCTTGTGAATTGAATGTGTGTATATATTTTATTAGTGTATTTTTGGATGCCTGGTTCTGTTATTGAAAAAAATATGTTGTTTTTATGGCAAATGTATATATTTTTCTTGTAGAAAGAGGTCCACACTGTTGAATCCATAGATGTGAAAAATGTGGAGTCTGACATGCTGTATAAGATTGAAGATACTCCACCATGGTATCTTTGTATTTTTCTTGGATTACAGGTAATATTTGATCAACAAAACTTTAATATAGATGCAAACATTATAGACTGGTGTTCTAGGTATGGGCATTATATTGTATGTACTTTTAAAAAAAATTCTTTTTTCCATAATATACAAAATTGCACAACAAAAAAAGAATATGGTATATACTTTTTAACGTACACATCAATTTATACTCCGGCAGCCTCCATGCTTTACTGCTCTCTATGCGCTAGGAAAAAGAGCCACTCACCTTTAAACAAACCCTATCACACTAAAGATATATGTCACGTTCGATCAGAGAAGCAAACGTTTTAGAAAAAAATACTTTAGTTGTACTTTAAGTATAAGTATGTCTTACATGAGCAGGAGTTCACATAAACAGTAAGTACATATATCAATATGTATTTTTGTATTCCAAAAAAGACAACTGTCAAGGCAAAATCAGATAAACATATACAAGAATCTGTACTTTACAATAAATTTAATGTTAGAGTGACAAAGATGTGACAAAGGGGTTAAGCCATTTTTCTCTACCTCGAACTATATGTACACTATTTGGTCTGACTATTATTATTCAACAAATTACAAATAACATTAAGTTATTATTACTAATGAAGTTCCTGTTATGTTATTACTATGTTACCTTATTTTGTACTTGGTTTTGATGTTGGTAACTTTTATATTTTGGTTTTTATTTGGTCTTTCTCTCCCCCCCCCCTCCCCCACAACACAATAACTTAAAAATAAACATATTACATTTTCACTATAAGTAACTTCACAACTGTACACAACTGAGATACACCAGATCAAGTTCTTGTTTAGCATACACACTTTTATTGTTCACCCAATCTGCAAGTGGAACTGTAATATGTTTGTTTTTTTTCATGTTTCTTCATCTTTGTATGTTGTATTCAACCTCAATGTCAGTATAATCTTAATGTTTAAACATTTTATTCACTTCTGTGTCTGATATTGATGCTTTTGAAACAAGATATGTTTGTATGTCAATATGATGTAACCCAATGAAAAGTTAATACAAAAAAATATATATTTTGGTCTCCAGAGGCCTCTGCTAGTTAGATGGATCTAGTGCGTACTTTCTCTCCTCAGCATCTATTGTAGAACTGAGTAGGCTCATTTTTAACCATGAGCAAGAGGGTGTGTGTTCCTTATTTCCCCAACTGATATGTAGGGGTTGGGTAGTCATGCCATATTGTAATCTTATTTTTAGTTAGCTCCATTACCTAAATAATACCTACTGGCAATGTGAATTTTTTATGTGTCTGTGCCCTCTTCTGTTTTTGATGTCACCTCATAACACTGATAAAATTGTGTATTTTGTATTGTTTGACTATTCACAGCACTACCTAACTTGCTTTAGTGGAACCATTGCTATACCGTTTCTTCTTGCAAATGCTCTCTGTGTTGGAAAAGATCAGCATACTGTTAGCCAGTTGATTGGGACAATATTCACTTGTGTTGGTGTCACTACATTTATCCAAACAACATTTGGCATCAGGTATGTTACTTATGTGTGTGATCATCTGTAAATGGAAAAACTGTGTGAAAATGAATGATATAATGATAGTGTCTGTGAAAACATATTCAGTGGCACTGTTTAAAGTACATGCATAAATTCAGGTGTTTGTGCCTATCTGAAGGTTTGTGGATCTGAAACCAGACAACATTAAGACACACAACCACAATGCCACTAACGAATGCCCAACATGGTACAGTGGTATGGGCGTGAGTGTCTGAATGAGGGCTGATGTCACATGTTGCTTTATTGTGTCCACTGTGTTCCTTCAATCATCTTGCTTGCCCCAACAATGTTCCCATCTTTGTATAGTGCTACTGATTAGATTGCAAATGCTTGCACTGGATGAGGTTGCAATCCCATAACTGATCAGGTGTCATGTTCCTAATCTAAGATTTCAACTCCACCAGGGACATTACTAATGTAATGAATTTTCATCTAACCATTGTGGCTACCTGCCCTCCCAGCTTTAATGAGCACATTCCATGTGCACTTGTAGGGCCACCATCAGAAATTGTTTGGCCCCTTACAGAACAAATGGTCTGGGCCCCCCACTCCATTTCTCATTTTGTTATAGCAAGGAGCTTGACAGACAGCCCGGGAGGATCTCTGTGTGCCAAGGCAGCGCACAGACATCAAGCTGCCTGCTCGTCCACAGAGAGGCTAGTGAGGAGAGACTGTAGGGCCCCTTACAGGTGTATTGCTGGTCACCCCTGATAGCAACCATGTGCACTTGTGTTAAGCTATGCAGATTTAAGCATGCAGCACACATAAAGTTACTAGTACCTGGGCGGGGGGGGGGGGGGGGGGGGGATGGTTCACATCCCTAGTAGAGTGAAACTTTTTAACAAACCTTTAGGTGCCATAGGGGAAGGTCATTCCTGCAATACAAGCATATTACATATAGCCCATATGCAAAACATAAGCAGTAGAACATTTTGAGAGTGGGATTAAGTGAATAAAAGGTATCTACTGTCTTTATATACTATGAAAATAAATATCACATTGCAGTTACAATTAAACAGAATGTTCCACAAAAAAGCATTACATTAAATGATATGTCTATATAATTTTATGTTTCAGGCTCCCACTCTTTCAAGCGAGCGCCTTTGCATTTTTGGGCCCTGCGAGAGCCATATTAACTTTAGATAAATGGAAATGTCCATCTGAAGGTAATTTTTTTATTGTATTATATTAATTCCAACACAAATAGTTTAAGGAAATGAAACATTACTTATTCCGCAAACATAGATAAAAAAAATGATGGCAAATTCTATATACATGGTGCTAGCATGAACTCATTTTCAATGGGGAATCAAGTCCCAAGGTGATGTCATAAGCAGTAGACACCACAACAGAAACATTTTACAATGTATAGAGATAGTTAGATCATGGTGGAAATATGCATTTTCAATGTTTTTGCTACTTTCTTATAGCCACTTCCCATTTTGTGAACAACCTTCTGGCGCACATCACAGCTATATTCCTTGGTCTTACTTGTAATGAATGACTACGGGAATTTGGCCTATGTGTTACCTAATACGCTGGTCTTGGGTACTGTCCTTATCAAAGGAATCCTTTTCTAATCTATCCAACATAACCCTAAACCCCCCAAACAATTTAGAAACCAAACCCTCCTTACTCACAGTGTTAATTTGTGGAAAAATTGAAAAAGGTGATGAATTAGAAACAAGGACAGAGGGTACTCACCACTGAACGCGCATCTATAGGGACCGAGTATTCGCTCACGAGGATCTGTGCTGGATGACCATCACCACTGGGTGTCATAACAGAAGGAGCAGGATTCGCACCCTGGAAACCACCATGGGTCGAAGGGTTGAAGTTGTTGCAATGGCAAGGAGAACCACACCAGGTGTTGGAAGCGGATATTGCTCCCACAGATCTTGAGCGCGATAAATTGAGTAATAGTTCTGCTGCAACCCAGCAGTACGGCCTGGATTGGAAACGTTGACAAAAACCAGGCCCCTGGTAGCCTAGCAGTCGATTGCAAGCAAAGGATTGTAAAATTGTCAGTTACCCAGGTATGACCTCAGGCTAGATGAGACAAAGGTGTCATGGTGGTAAAAGGCCAACTGTTCCCATAAGGAGTACTGAGGCAATCGCAAACTAAGAGTATGGTTTACGAGAGGAAAGAAAGAAGGGAGGAAGTCCCATTTCACCAATATTACACTAACAGTTTAGAATGCCGGGTTCCCATGACATTGTAGGACCTCTTACTGAGTCCATTGCTATTTGACTGTTAGTAGAACTCGGGGAAGTAGGTTTATTCACATCAGACTGCCATACTACTCCTGATCAAGGTCATACATGCATCATGCAGCCAGCCATTTTCTGCCATTAAAGATACAGGATGGCAGGAAAGCTGCTCCAATTAGACTTCCACTGGGCAGACAAGATGGCCTGCATGGAACCAACAAACTCTGCAAGGCTATCCAATGTTTACGAAGCATTGAAAGTACGTTAGTTGCCCTGCTAGGATAGGGCTACAATGTAGTTCCACGGACACTAGTGAAATGGGTCCCACATGTGTCATACCAGCCGAAGGGCTGGGAGAGCAAATTGAATGATGCACAACCAGTACCAGATTTTGGGGAAGGGAAACAAAGACCCTCTGATGAATGCCTTGATTTATTGGTCCTTTTCCTGAAAACCGAATTGAAAGCACAACAAGAGCCAAAGTGGTAAGGTGTTCGGGGCACCACCTGGCATGAGGGTGAGAAGGTTGTCAATTTTTGTAGAAAGAGGGTGCACCTGATGGGGAGATCCATTATATAATCTTGATCCTACCTTTGACCTAAATGTCCCACCTAGGCATGTGCGTCACATGCCAAAACTCATGACATAAGTAATTCGCACATTGTGGGTTAACTATTACAAGCCTTGTCATGGTGGACTTGTGTTAATTCTTAACGGAAGGTCTAAGCAGAGGTTCTTTGATTACTATTTTGAAAAGATAAAAGTCTTGCCAGAAAGTGTGCAGAACAACAACAAATAGGTGGAGCCAAGTGAGGAGTGAACAGAGGCAAACTCTGCTCCTCCATCTTACAGGGCATAGACTGGACCCAGAAATCCACAAGCTGCTGTCAAACTCATGTCACCATCTGTGAAACATATGTATCTTGCAAAGAAAAGGTGCACTTGCAGAGAAATATAAGGGAACTGTAAAAATAAGGCAACTCTTCAAAAGCCACTTCAAGAATGAGGAAAAATCCTCAAAATAAAAAAAAAAGAAATTGAGAACCCCATGCACAAACATGTCAAAAAAGAACTGACCATTGTACTGGAAGACCATAAAGCATTGGTTTCCTGGTGAATTGTTGATAAGTCTAAAGGTTAATTCAATGTCCACTTTTTCAAGTACAGAATTATGGCCCTGATCCTACCTAAAGTGTCAACAAATGACATACTGACCATGTAATCCTTTGCACTCTGTTAACAAGGCCAGAATGTTCACTAAAAAAGTACTGGTAATTGAACTGGAAAAAATGAGGTGTAATTGCTGAGATGGAACATAAGCAAGTTTTTCCAACTCAGCTATTATGGCCTGACTTTTGATGTGTACTTGGCAGTTCATGTCTAGACCCCACGAAAAGGATTACAGCATGAGAAAACTCCAAGTCTGCATGGTAAAACTTCAGAGCAGGTATATACAGTGCCTTGCAAAAGTATTCACCCCCCTCCTTGATTTGTTACCTATTTTGTTACATTACAGCTTTAAGTTCAATGTTTTATTAATCTGAATTTTATGTGATGGATCAGAACACAATAGTCTAAGTTGGTGAAGTGAAATGAGAAAAATATATACATACAACTATTTTTTAGAAATAGAAAACAGAAAATTGGCATGTGCGTATGTATTCACCCCCTTTGTTATGAAGCCCATAAAAAGCTTTGGTGCAACCAATTACCTTCAAAAGTCACATAATTAGTGAAATGATGTCCACCTGTGTGAAATCTGAGTGTCACATAAACTGTCATTACATATACACACCTTTTTTGAAAGGCCCCAGAGGCTGCAACACCTAAGCAAGAGGCACCACTAACCAAACACTGCCATGAAGACCAAGGAACTCTCCAAACAAGTAAGGGACAATGTTGTTGAGAAGTACAAGTCAGGGTTAGGTTATAAAAAAAATCCAAATCTTTTATGATCCCCAGGAGCACCATCAAATCTATCATAACCAAATGGAAAGAACATAGCACAACAGCAAACCTGCCAAGAGACGGCCACCCACCAAAACCCACGGACCAGGCAAGGAGTGCCTTAATCAAAGAGGCAGCACAGAGACCTAAGGTAACCCTGAAGAAACTGCAGAGTTCCACAGCAGAGACTGGAGTATATGTACATAGGACGACAATAAGCCGGACGCTCCATAGAGTTGGGCTTTATGGCAGAGTGGCCAGAAGAAAGCCATTACTTTCAGCAAAAAACAAAATGGCACATTTTGAGTTTGCGAAAAGGCATGTGGGAGACTCCCAAAATGTATGGAGGAAGGTGCTCTGGTCTGATGAGACTAAAATTTTACTTTCCGCCATCAAAGAAAACGCTATGTCTGGCGCAAACCCAACACATCACATCACCTAAAGAACACCACAGTGAAACATGGTGGTGGCAGCATCATGCTGTGGGGATGTTTTTCAGCAGCCAGGACTGGGAAACTGGTCAGAGTTGAGGTGAAAGATGGATGGTGCTAAATACAGGGATATTCTTAAGCAAAACCTGTACCACTCTGTGCTAGGAGGTTCGCCTTCCAGCAGGACAATGACCCCAAACACACTGCTAAAGCAACACTTGGGTGGGTTAAGGGGAAACATGTAAATGTGTTGGAATGGCCTGGTCAAAGCCCAGACCTCAATCCAATAGGAAATCTGTGGTCAGACTTAAAGATGCTGTTCACAAGCGCAAACCATCCTAATGGAAGGAGCTGGAGCAGTTTTGCAAGGTTGAATGTGCACAAATCCCAGTGGTAAGATGTGGCAAGCTCACAGAGACTTATCCAAAGTGACTTGGATCTGTATTGCCACAAAAGGTGGCTCTATAAAGTATTGACTTTAGGGGGGTGAATAGTTTTGCACATGGACTTTTTCTGTTATTTTGTCCTATTTGTTGTTCGCTTCACAATAATATTCTGTAAATTAAATCATGCAAATCCTCAAACAATCCATGTTAATTCCAGATCTGACCGTACAATTATGTTCCCCTACTGGTAACTGTTTCTCATTCTTCTCACTCATTTTAATCCATTAGTAGACCTCCGTTATCCACCAGTCCAATCATTTATACTATTGACACTATTAACACTGACACCCCTTTCCTACAAGTGCCTTAGGATTATAAGGTATGCATTTTAGTTTGTATATATAATTATATTTTTTGTGTTTCTTTTATTATTATGCTTAAGCCAAAATTGTTTTCTTACAGTGGAAATTTATGGAAATGGTACTGTGCCATTTAATACTGAGCACATCTGGCAACCAAGAATGAGAGAGGTGAGACTTAAATTCTACATATCAATTTTAATAATAACAATAAATTATATTTTTTTCTATAAACCAGAAAAACACCTGTACTAAAGGAAAAATTGGAGATACCCTATGGAGAATTGGCTTTGATTATATTAATTGGTCAAAGAATAATTAAGTTCACCCACTATATCGTGCACACTCTCAATAGGGTGACAACTAACCTCATCTCTTATTTAGTGGGCATACAAAACAGCTTATACTTCTGCCAAAGCCTTTCTAAGTTGTTGGAAAACGTGGAATTAAGCCTCCTCCCAAGTAATGCCTTGACACCAAACTGAAATTTTTCTCAGCTTATGTGGTAGCAGTATAGATTGCTTTGTGCGCCTGCTAGATAGTAAGGGTCATTAGGTCTCATGCTATTGAGAGTTTGCCTTGACATGGCAGGGGACTAAATTATTCTTTGGCCAATTGATATAACCAAAACCTCTCAGTTATACTGATCAGCCATAACATTGTGACCATTGACAAGTGACAAGCCGATGGAAGCAGTGTGATGCTGGGAAACCTTGACAAGTACCATCTACCTAAGCATTGTTGCCGACAGTGTACACCCTTTCATGGAAACTTTATTCGCTGATGGCATTGGCCTCTTTAAGCATTTTAGGCGCCCTACCACAAAAGCAAAAATGGTCCAGGAATGGTTTAAGGAACACATCAAGTTTAAGGTTTTGACTTGGCATCCAAATTCCCCAGATCTCAATCCAATCGAGCATCTGTGGGATACCCCACCTCGCAACTTACTGGACTTAATGAATCTGCTGGTAATGTCTTGGTGCCAGATACCACAGCACACAAGAGGTCTAGTGGAATCCATGCCTCGATGGGTCAGGGCTGTTTTGGTATCAAAAGGGGACCTACAGAATATTAGGCAGGTGGTCATAATGTTATTTGTGATTGGTGTATATTATGTTTGATACTGTGCAAAAATCATATATATAGATAAAATATATAATTTATTGGTCGTTTTTTGTCTTGTATTGTCTCCAGAAGAGAGAATACCTTACACATACATGGGTATGTTTGCTAAAGCTTTGATAAACTGACAAGTTAATTTCAGAAATCAGGCGCTAATAGATAACTTTACATACAAACATAATACATGTGGCCTGATTTTTGCAAGTCTAGTTTAGTAAATATAATGCTTATAGCCCTTAAATAGGAAAGTCTTTAAATGTAATCAAAATATTGTCATATTATAAATTATATAGGTTTCATTTGTGTTTTCTTTTAGATACAAGGAGCAATTATAGTGTCAAGTTTGGTAGAAGTTGTTATTGGCTTCATTGGATTGCCAGGAGCACTACTCAATTATATTGGACCTCTTACTGTTGCACCAACAATTTCTTTGATTGGGCTTTCTGTATTTGAAGCTGCTGGACAAAGAGCAGGATCTCACTGGGGCATATCAATCCTGTAAGCATTTAATTGTATATTGGATGTCATATTGCAATGGATTATGCATAAATAAACATTTAAGTTGCTATTTCTTCCCTTGCAAGAAATATGGTCGGAGAAAGTTTATATACACAGAAACATAGAATGTGTCGGCAGATAAGAACCATTCAGCCCATTTATCCTGCAATACATGCACCTGTTTAGTAGCCCTTCTCTGAACTATTTCCAAAGTATCAATATCCTTCTGGAGATACGGTCTACCTAACTCATTTGCCATTTGGCTTATCCCTCCCTGAACATCAAACTGTTGCAAACCTTTGTGTCATCAGAAAAAATATATACCATAACCTTACCATCAAAGATTCCGTAATGCCACTGATAAAGTATTAAAGAGAATGGATCAAATACCTGAGGAACCCACCAGTAAAAAGACTTTGCTAAGAATATACTCCATTGACTACAGCCCTATGTTGTCTGGCACTCAGCCACTGTCTAATTATTTCAACTATATTGTAATCCGAACTCAAAGATTGCAGTTTATTGATAGTTTATAATTAAAATGGTGAGATGAAATGTTCATCTCACCTCAACTCATTTCATCTTAAATCACCTAATACTCACTTTTTAGTGAATAGACCCTTATAATAAGGATTGTCTACTGCACCACCTTGATCTATTATTTTGTTTCTGATCTTGAAGACCTTGTAATTTTAGATGTTCAACAATCTTGTCCTTGCCATGAGTGGAAGGCAATTGTGTGAGAGACTAAACACTGCACTTTTTTTTTTATTATTGCCCCCTTCCATTTGCAGGTCCCTAGCTGGTGTATGTGACTGTTTGTGAAACCCCATGTGTTGGTGATTTACTGATGCCATATTGTACAGCAGCATGCTCCTCCAATATGGCACTTGCCTATATATGGCAAGAGCAATGGAAATGATCAGAAATCACTTCCGTTGCTCTGTTGCTTGAATGCCACTAAAGCACAGAACAAACCCTAGATCTAGGGTTAATGTTTAATTTAAGGTTACAGATGAGTAAGAGTTAGAATTAGGGTTAGTGAAAGGGTTAGATGTAGGGTCAGAGGTAGTTTTAGGGTTAGGGTACATTTAGGGTTAGGTTGGGCTCAAAAGGTCACACTAGGAGAAAGTGGTGAATAAACAAAAAACAGACATTTTGGATATTGCCCTATAACTTGCAAAAATTTGTGTAAAAGATTTTTTTTAGAAAAAGTGAGTTTTTTTAATCATATGTTATAATTTGTTAAAGTAAATTAAATGATAGGATGAAAATAATGGTATCTAAAGTCCTTTTTATGGCAATAAAACAACATATAATATGTGTGGGTACATTACGTGAGAAAAAGGTCAATTACAGCTAAATACAAACACTGCAAATGCAAACTAAAACAGTCCTGTCGCTAAGGGGTTAAATAATAATCCAGTAATATATTAATATTATTGTGTTAATTATATCAATCTTTTTTATAGGACTCTAGTACTGATCATTCTGTTTGCACAGTATCTGCGAAACAAAACATTTACTTGTCCTGGTTACAAGTTTGGAAAAGGACTGCACACATTTAAAATACAAATCTTTAAGATGTTTCCGGTAAGACAAAATTACTGCCTGATATGTACCTTCTTCTACTTTGTTGACATTGGTGAAAGAAAGAAATTTATATATATATGTCACTTGTTTAGAGTTTTCTGACAACCCGTCCAGACAGGTCAGTTTTCTAAGAGTGAGTGAATCTTAGACTCCAAGCGGCTGTGGTATATAGCTCCGCCCATAACTAGGTGTTTTGGGTAATATTTAAAAGCTGTACTGTCAGAACAGTTGTGCCCTCTGGAGGGATAGATATCGCAATTAAATTCAAAATCAAATGGCATTTTTTCCGCTACACAGCAGGCCACGTACCATATTTCTTTTGAGGACTGCGGCCATGATAATTTGGCTGGTGGGCCGGACCCCTGTGCTTTAGGTGGGGGTCCTGCTGTAAGAAACTATGGCCCTCTTACTGGGTTATTCTTTTAGGGAAAGTGTTAAAAATCAAGCACAAATACAAGTGTATAGTAATACTGAATTAGGTTACTGATACAGGTTCTAAAACATATAACATACATAAAACCATGGGTGTAGGAACCCCCAAAAATCTGGGGGGGACAGCATTTTTGCTCACCGGGTATAGCAGCAGTAAAAATAAAGCTTGTCACAGTGTATATTATATCACCAAGTTCCCACCAACATTACCAGGATCCTTGGTATACAACAGATACATTCACAGCACAACATCTACATCAGGCAGGTGCATTTTATCACTGTTACATGAAATATAGTCAGCGAGCTGTGTGTACACCATAAAACATACATCAGTATGAACCTACCACTTCTGCTGGAATGCCATTCCATGTATCCACTACCCTCTCAGTAAAGTAATACTTTCATTAGTCCCTGACCTTATCTTATATCTAGGATAGCCTTATACCTATCCCATGCATGCTTAAACTCCTTCACTGGATTAACTTCTACCACTTCTACTGGAAGGCTATTCCATGCATCCACTACCCTCTCAGTATAGTAATACTTTCATTGGTCCCTGGCCTTATCTTATATCTAGGATAGCCTTATACCTATCCCATGCATGCTTAAACTCCTTCACTGCATTAACCTCTACCACTTCTACTGGAAGACTATTCCATGCATCCACTACCCTGTCAGTAATGTAATCCTTTCATTAGTCCCTGACCTTATCTTATATCTAGGATAGCCTTATACCTATCCCATGCATGCTTAAACTCATTTACTGTATTAACCTCTACCACTTCTACTGGAAGACTATTCCATGCATCCACTACCCTCTCAGCAAACAAACATTACATTTCTGACCAGAAAATAAACTGTAAAATATTCAATATTTCCAGCATTTCCAAAAGCTTAAGGTGGACCCCAAATATATGTATATAACTAGTAACATTTATACCAGGGCTTGACAACCTTAACTAAGTTTTAGGAGCCAGGAAAAAAATCTAGGAGCCAGACAACAGCACATACACACAATCACATGCAGTCATATACAGTCAGTCACATAGACACATATACTCATACATACAGCCTGTCACACATATACATACTGTCACATAGACACACACTCATACATACATACATACATACAGTCTGCCAGGCACACACTCACACATACATACAGTCTGTCAGACACACACACACTCATACATACAGTCGTTCACAGACACACTCATACATACATACATGCAGTCTGTCAGACACACACTCATAGATACAGTCTGTAACATAGACACATACACTCAGAGTCAGTCACATATACACACAAACTCATACAGTCAGTCACAGACACACAAACTCATACAGTCAGTCACAGACACACAAACTCATACATGGTCTTTCACATACACTCATACATACAGGCTGTCACAGACACACACACTCATAGTCAGTCACATATACACACAAACTCATACAGTCAGTCACAGACACACAAACTCATACAGTCAGTCACAGACACACAAACTCACACAGTCAGTCACACACACTATATCTCATTGCAGGGAAGGTGGGCATTTCCGTTCCAGGTTTGTCTGTGCCTCTTACAAAGGCACAGACCATCATTACTTATTAATTACATTATTTTGCCCATTCATTTGTCAGTTTTATTTTGCCCACATTCATTTGCCAGGGTTTTTTTTGCCCACATTCATTTGCCAGGGTTTTTTTTGCCCACATTCATTTGCCAGGTTTTTTGTTGCCCACATTCATTTGCCAGGTTTTTTGTTGCCCACATTCATTTGCCAGGGTGTTTTTTTTGCCCTCATTTTTTGATCATCTCATCATTAGTAGAAGTCATTGGCAGATTTAAGAGACATGTTATTATGGCAGCTTCGGAAGTCATTGATTATTGCAGCTCTAAGAGACATTTTTTAAATGCCCCTAAGAGCTGCAATAATCAATCACGTTCCGAAGCTGCCATGATAAAAAGAAAAACGGTACATTATTGGCAGTGACACAGTCACTGTTCCTACCTTGTTCCTCCCAGTGTGGGGCTGTGTGACTTGTGGAGGACGCGCACAAGCCGTGCGCATGATCACATGACATTGTGCGATGAAGTCACGTGATCAGGTGACCTCCGTGATCGCTGCAGAGCTGATTCTCCCGGGACAGTCCCAGGATCGAAAACGTTGCGGGACTGTCCCGGGTTGGCAAGTATGCTCAGGGCCGTCTTTAATAGTGATTGGACCCTGGGCAAGCATTTGCTTGGGCCCCCTGGACCCTGCCCCCTCCCCTGCATGCAATCCCGCCATCCATCGCGATGTTAACCCCCCCCCCACACACACACACACATATGCCATAATTGTTGTGCCATTCAGATGCCAGTAATATTGTGCCATTCAGAGCGCAGTATTATTGTGCCAGTCAGATACCAGTAATATTGTGCCAGTCAGAGCCCAGTAATATTGTGCCATTCAGAGCCCAGTAATATTGTTCCAGTCAGATGCCTGTAATAGTGCCATTCAGAGCCCAGTAATATTGTGCCAGTCAGAGCCCAGGAATTTTGTGCCAGTCAGATGCCTGTAATATTATGCCAGTCAGATGCCTGTAATATTATTCCAGCCAGATGCCCAGTAATATAGTGCCAGCCAGATGCCTGTAATATTATGCCAGTCAGAGCACAGTAATATAGTGCCAGCCAGATGCCTGTAATATTATGCCAGCCAGATGCCCAGTAATATAGTGCCAGCCAGATGCCTGTAATATTATGCCAGTCAGATGCCCAGTAATATAGTGCCAGCCAGATGCCTGTAATATTATGCCAGTCAGAGCACAGTAATATAGTGCCAGCCAGATGCCTGTAATATTATGCCAGCCAGATGCCCAGTAATATAGTGCCAGCCAGATGCCTGTAACATTATGCCAGTCAGAGCACAGTAATATAGTGCCAGCCAGATGCCTGTAATATTATGCCAGCCAGATGCCCAGTATTATTGTGCCAGTCAGAGCACAGTAATATAGTGCCAGCCAGATGCCTGTAATTTTGTGCCAGTCAGTGCCCAGTAATATAGTGCCAGCCAGAGCCCAGTAATATTGTGCCAGCCAGAGCCCAGTAATATAGTGCCAGCCAGATGCCCAGTATTATTGTGCCAGCCAGATGCCTGTAATACTATGCCAGTCCCCCCACCCCCCTTCCCTAGTACTTACACTTCACTGCTCCGTGTCCCCCGCCGGATGTCTCCTCCGTGCAGTCTTCCCTCTTGCACGGAGGAGGGAAACAGTCACCGGATGTGACGCGACGTCACATCCGGCGTCAGTTTTTTTTTTTTTTTTTTTCGGCCGTCGCATCCATCGGATGCGTCTTGCCGGAAAAAAGCGTTCACAAGCGCAATGCGCTGTGAACGCGGCAAGCAGGGGCTGGGGGCCCCGTTTGCCTCGCTTTGCTGGGGGGGATTTCACCCTACCTGTCCCCCCCACATTTTTTCCTGGGGGGGATCCGTCCCCCCCATCCCCCCCCGCTTCCTACGCCCATGCATAAAACATTAGTGTTAAAATGGAGAAATTACTCTTCAATTTCTTACACTGCTGCAGCCTTTTCCACCTTTATTAAGTTGTGCAGTGTGGTAATCATTCAATACTTACATAAAACCAATATTTGTATTTTTTATATCTTCATTTTCCAGTGTTGTTATGCAGCTCATTGCGGCCCCCTGTGATGGCATTTGTTATATGATTGAAAACATTAGCTAATCATGTACTGTTTGATGAATGTGCTAATAGGAAGTGCGTCTGTATTTTTCAGATAATAATGGCTGTGATGGTGATGTGGCTGCTGTGCTATATATTGACACTTAGTGGTGTATTCCCAGAAGATAATAACACATATGGCTATGCTGCCCGCACTGATGCAAGAGGTGAAATTATGGCGAGTTCTCCATGGTTCCGCTTTCCATACCCATGTAAGCACGTTATGCTTTATTTTTAAATGTCAGCTGTGCATATTTATGCAAAATTAAGAACAGTTCTTCTAAGAACATTATAAAAGTGAGGTGCTCAAAGGTCCAAAGGATTGAATATTAAATGACAATGAAATGTCTTTAAAGGAAGCAAAGGTTAAAACAAATGTCCTCTCTGCAACAGCAGAGAGACCTTTGTTTTTGCATGGGATCAGCAGAGGGGTCCTAGGTACGGTCCCCTCTGCTGATCCCATGCCTGCTTCCCACTTAGGCATGGCAGCTGCAGGTCAGAGGATGAACTAGCATGTTGTGTCAAAAGTACATGCCGTTTATACTCAGACTATGGAGACCTAATAAGTTGTCTTTTAAACTCTTCTGTTACAACAGCTAGTCACAAAGGTTGCAATGAGTCAAAAACCTGACCTGTTTACCTAGGTAGAAAGCAACATCAGATTCACATCAACTATCATCTGTCATGGACCTTAGTACACTACACAGCCAATTTCCACTCATTAGAAAACATTAGGAGGCAATCAATGCACTATGCATAACATTCCAAATAAGGCTATTAACTACAGAGATGTAGTAGAACTATCTGCACCAGAAATTCATCTTTGGAGAAGATTAATGGAAACACTCTTTATATGGATGTGGTAGAGTTTGGCTTTCTCTGGGTGGTGAAATAGGCAAAAGGTGAGTGGCCTGAAACATAATGAGCATGCATGTACAGAGAATTTGGTTGTATGGGATGTTTTCGGATAGCCATGTCAGTAGACATTTGCGCTGCAGATGGCAAACAAAAGAATAGTATTTTACTGTGGCAGCAATAGAGTATTGGCGGTGTGAATTATATTTTTGAGATAGACCCTATTTTTCTTTGCAATCACATGTTGGTCAAGCTCCCATAATGCACTGTATTGGAGCTGTCATCTGCGATAGCCCGACACAGTTGCACAATGAGTAAGACGTTACTTCCACATGACTTTTGGTAGGCATTACGTGTCCTGCTTACATTTTCATGCGATTTTAGCATGACTATTTCAATGTTACAGTTTATAAAGTGACCAATGTAAAATATTGTTGGGTCACAATATTCCTTTAACGTTAATGTACAAGTTGTGGTAGGGAAGGCCTTGGGTATGGGTTCAGCGGGTGAAGCCTTTCTCCACCTTTATTTGATTGTGTGGTGTGGTACGTATTCAATGTTTATATGCCCTTGGATCCCTCACAGTCTTGTTTTTGCAACAGAAAAAAGCAAAAAGTATCTTCATGTTGGAATTTTCAAATGTTGTCATTCATTTCTGACAGGTCAATGGGGATTGCCTACAATAACAATTGCTGGTGTTTTAGGAATGTTTAGTGCTACCTTGGCTGGAATCATTGAATCAATGGGTGATTATTATGCATGTGCTCGATTATCAGGAGCTCCTCCTCCACCTGTTCATGCCATTAACAGGTAACATATAGATTTATATGTATTTATGCATAGCATTTAGATTAAGTTTGTTGTGTAATAGAACTGAACTAAAGTTGAGTTGAACTCCACAAAGTTGGTTGCAGAACAGTTGTTGTCAGGGCCTGCACTCTAGAAGTTGTGCACTTGTGCCAATCGGTGCCCTGGTTCCAATCCTACCATGTGTCTTCCTGGTGCGATGGAGTTTCTATGAAATGTTAATTAAATACCACTATTTTCTTTTTTCTTCTAGGGGAATATTTGTTGAAGGTGTGTGTTGTGTTATTGCTGGCTTACTTGGAACTGGAAATGGATCTACTTCATCAAGTCCAAACATTGGTGTGTTAGGAATCACAAAGGTAAAAATCAAATATGAAAATGGTATGAAACATTTATCAATATTCTGTACTTCAACAATGAAAATCTTTGAATGCTATAAAAGGAGGAACTCATCATTCCTCAAAATATGTACTGTTAATGTTTTTTAAAAGCTGCCTGAAGCAGTTGCGTATCTCGGCTGAGGCCAAAAGGGCCTCAGCCTAGGGCGGCACTGTACAGGGGGTGTCTTTTTCCTTCCCCCATCCACGGCACTTAAAGCTGCCTGCTCTGTTTTTTCAAGCCCGCCAACTTTTTGTTTTCACCCCGTCTGGTCCATTATTTCCAAGTAAGCTGGCAAGCATTTTGAGGACAGGGATTGCACTGGGAAGCTGTTTTGGTGGATCTTGGAAGCTGTTTTGGGCACAAAGGTGGCACTGGGAATGTGTTAGGGCACAAAGGTAGCACTGGAATGTATTGGGGCACAAATGGGGCACTGGGAAGATGTTTTGGGCACAAAGGTGGAACTGGGAATGTGTTAGGGCACAAAGGTAGCACTGAAATGTGTTTGGGCACAAAGGGGGCACTGGGAAGATGTTTTGGGCACAAATGTGGCACTGGGGAGCTGTTTTGGGCATAAAGGTGGCACTGGGATGGTGTTTGGGCACAAAGATGGTAGTGGGATACTTTTTGGGCACAATATGACACGGTAAGCTGTTTTGGGCAACAAGATGGCACTGGGAAGGTGTTTGGGTACTAAGGTGGCAATTGAAAAGTGTTTGAGCACAAATATGGCACTTAGAAGCTGTTTTGGGCACAAATATGACACTGGGAAGATGTTTTGGCACAAAGGTGGCACTGGAAATGTGTGTGGGCACAAAGATCGCACAGGAAATGTCTTTTAAAACATAGATGGCACTGGGAAGGTGTTTAGGCACATAGATGGCACTGGCATGGTATTTGTGAATAAATATGGCACTGGCATTGTTAGCTGGATGAGAAAGTTAGGAAACTTTCGCAGTTCACTTGTAATATTTAGACCCATGCACTAAAAGTGAGGTGCCATTGAGTTGCAGGTTAGTTGAGGTATTTATTCAATATTTAAACATTAAAAAAAAAACATTATACAGGGCCACTTGATCTCTTCTTACCCTACTAACAAGGTTTGTCCAGCCCAATGAATAGGTAAGTCACTGAGAGGCCACACTGATAGGGATAGGGATGGCATTGACAAACTATTTGGGGACAAAGATGGCACTGGCAAGATATTTGGGGACATAGACAGCATTGACAAGCTGGTTTGAGACAGAAGTGACAGGCTGTTTGCAGAGTAAGATGGCAGTGGCAAGCTGTTTGGGAAGAAAGATGGTGCTAGCAACCTGTTTGGGGGTAGAGATGGCATTGGCAAGCTACTTGGTGATAAAGATGGCTTTGACAAGCTATGTTGGGACAAATATGGCACTGTCCAGCTGTTTAGGAACATAGATGGCACTGGCAAGCTGTTTTGAGAGAAGCACAAGTGAAAAATACAGTTTAGTGTTCCTTAAGATTCTGTTATGGACAAAAAATGCATTTTTCATCACACATTCTTTGTTTTTCAGGTTGGCAGTAGAAGAGTTGTACAATATGGAGCTGGGATCATGTTTATTTTAGGAACAGTAGGAAAATTTACAGCTCTGTTTGCCTCAGTTCCTGACCCCATACTTGGTGGCATGTTTTGCACTTTATTTGGTAAGAGTCTAATTATTTGCCTTAGAAACGTATGTTTATATTTTAATTTTGTTAAAGAGTAATACCAAAATGTCAAAATTAAAATAAACTGGCCATGTGTTGCTGTCCACGATGCACACCCACGATATGACCCATAACCCACGTTGCACACCAAGGACATGCTCCATCACCCCATTTACATGCCCCCATCACATACACATTGCCAGTATTATTTGCCATTAATAAGCCACAGCCAATTTGCCCAATAATATGGCAGTATTTGCCATTAATATGCCCCAGCCAATTTGCCAAATAATATGCCAGTATTTGCCATTTAATATGTTCCTGCCAATTTGCTCAATATTATGCCAGTATTATTTGCCATTTAATCTGCCCCTGCCAATTTGCCCAATAATATGCCAGAATTATTTGCATTTTAATATGCTCCAGCCAGTTTGCCCAATAATATGCCAGAATTATTTGCCATTTAATATGCCCCTGCCAATTTTCTCAATAATATGCCAGTATTATTTGCCATTAATATGCCCTGCCAATTTGCCCAATAATATGCCAGTATTTGCCATTTAATATGCCCCAGCCAATTTGCCCAATAAAATGCCATTTAATATGACCCCAGCACTTACCTTTGTCCCTGGTGGCTAGTGGCAGGCAGCATGGTGTCCTCCATGCTGCCTGTTCGGCTCCCGGTTGTGCCAACAGGTCACGTGACCCGGTGCGCGTCTGATGTCAGAGCGCCGGTCACGTGACCTGTCGGCACTTCCCTGTCACACTGCGTGGGGAGCCGAACAGGCAGCACGGAGGTTTCTCTGTGCTGCCTGTTCGGCTACCCGTGCAGCTTGCAGGCAGAGCGATGGTGAGGGGGGATCTTCTGATCTCCTCTCACCTCTGTCTCTGCCGGCAAGTGCGCTTGCGGTTAATTTTCTTTCTTTTTTTTAAAGGGGCAAGGTTTTTTTGTATTTTTTTTTTTTTTACTACCGCACCTGCTCTGCTGGGGGGTTTGAATTTTTGCCGAGCTATGTGCAACATTCTACAAGCAGGCCCTGTTGCATAGTAATGTCTGCACCACTGGTAGTTCCACCCATGCAACTGGTCAGTCTAATAGTAATGTAGAAGTGGAACAGGATAATCTCACAGCTGCTCTTGTTGTAAAATAAAATCAGTTCAGAGACTCTTCTACATTACTAATATTGTTAGAACATTGCAAGACTGCTGAACAAATGAAATAACTAAACATATACCTTAATTTCATACATTTATCTGTAATATAATCTTGATTTTTTTTTTGGTTGATTTTTCAGGCATGATAACAGCTATTGGTCTCTCTAACCTCCAGTTTGTGGATATGAATTCTTCTCGAAATTTATTTGTTTTGGGATTCTCCCTATTTTTTGGATTAGCATTGCCAAATTTTTTAGATTCACATCCTAACTATATTAACACAGGTAAGTTTTATATATACCGTATATATATATATATATATATATATATGCATTCACTGTTGAATCCATCACTAAAAGGAGTCTAAATATTCTCTTTCTCAACAAAACTAATAAAACTGTTTTAACAATGTACTGTTTTTTTTTAAATTATATTACATAATGACACATTACAGCTTAAATACATAAAGGGAATCAACACAGTAAAGGAAGAGAGTATATTTAAAAGAAGAAAAGCTACCACAACTAAAGGACATAGTCTTAAATTAGAGGGGCAACAATTTAAAAGTAATATCAGGAAGTATTACTTTACTGAGAGGGTAGTAGATGTATGGAATAGCCTTCCAGCAGAAGTGGTAGAGGTAAACACAGTTAAGGATTTTAAGCATGCGTGGGAAAGGCACAAGGCTATCCTAGCTATAAGACCGGGAACGGGGGACTAATAAAAGTATTCAGAAAAATTGGGCAGACTAGATGGACCAAATGGTTCTTATCTGCCGACACATTCTATGTTTCTATGTTCTATGTTTACCCATTCTATAAACATGGTGTAGAAAATCTGTACACTTGAAAAAAGTGCAACTAGTATTTGTCAATATGAAGCAAAGAATGCTGGATTTTATTACAAGAGATAAATTTACCTCAGAATTTAAATACATTTTTCTGCCAGTTTGCAATATTAGAGTTAGAGGTTACGCACTATTTTTAGAAAAAATAAGACATTCTCTCGTTTGGCACAAATAATTAAAGCAAAAGATTGTTTCCAAAATGGATGCCAAACTGTGGAGCTATATCTATAGGTAGGTAAACCACCATAGTCAAATTGTGCCTCTTCACAGAGCCTTGTGTACAGGGCCGTCTTTAACATTGACTGGACCCTGGGCAAACATTTGTTTGGGGCCCCTGGACCCCACCCCTCATTCCCTGCATACAATCACACCCTCCACCCTAATACCTCCCTATGTATATGTATATATGTATATATGTGTATATATATATATATATATATAAACTGATTTATATGAAATATTATATAAACCAGCCATATGCTATATATTATGTAAATATATAATTATATAAAACTATATATATATATAATGTATAAGTGGTTTATATAATATTTAGATTAAATGTGTGTGTGTGTATATATATGACTTACACAGAAAACCTTACACAGTCAGATAGACACACTTACACACACAGACAATCTTACACAGGCAGATAGACACACTTACACACACAGATTTACACAGTCAGATAGACACATTTACACAGTCAGATAGACACATTTACACACACAGTCAAACTTAAACACACACACTCGTTTGTCCCCCTCCCTGCTCACTTACCTTACATTTGCAGGGAAGGGGCTGTTTCTTCTGTGCGTGGCTCCATGTGTTCTGAGCACCGGTATGTCACGGACATCCGGTGCTCTAACATGCTCTGTGAGGGGGTGGAGATTTCCCCCCTCACGTGACACACTTACACATACACTTACACAGACACCCTTACACACACAGTCAACCTTACATACACAAAGTTATACACACCCTTACACACAGTCACACTTACACAAAAATACACAAACACTCTTAGACATACACAGACACCCTTACACACAGTCACACTTACAGATACACTTACACACACACACACACACACTCTTAGACAGCCTTACACACAGTCACACACTTACATTTTATTTATTTTTACCGGAAAAATATATATGCTTGTGTGACACTAACAGTCACACTTATACTTATACACACAGTCACACTTACATTTACATACACACACATCAACACACTGTTATACACACTCTTAAACACACAGTCACCCTTACACATATACATACACCCTTACACATAGTCACACTTACACACATAAATGCATGCCCACACTTACCCATTATTTTTTGCCCCGTGGAGCCCGGATTTCTATTTCAGAAAACATCACACTCTTAGCCAGCCTTACACACAGTCATACGCTTAAATTTATCTTATTTCTTTACCCAAAAAAAATTAAAAATAGGCTGCTTGTCCCCCTCCCTGCACATTTACCTTTACTTGCAGGGAGGCGAACGTTTCAGTGTTCTGCCTCTCATCCCTGCAGAGGCAGAACACTCTCCGAAGTTACACAGCATGATGGGGCGGAGCTTGCCCCCGTCGCGCTGTGCTCACCCCTTGGTGCGGTTACCTCTCGCCTGCGGTCCGCACCTCGAGGTGAGGCGCTGTTAGGGAGTGGACTCCCTAAAGCAGCGCCTCTGGATTCCTGCGCCTGAGCGCGGTGCACCCTGTGTACCCACGGGTGGATCCAGAGTCTGATCTGGGGGGGCACATTCCGTCTGTCTCTTCCTTCCCATGTCTGCCTGTCTCTCTCCTCTGCCTTCCCATGTCCACCTGTCTCTCTCGTCCTCCTTCCCATGTCTGTCTTTGTATCCTCTTTTTTCCCATGTCTGTCTCTCTCCCATTGCTTCCCATGTCTGTCTCTCCTCTGCCTTCCCAGTCCACTCTCTTTACTCTTCCCCATGTATGTCTCTCCTCTCCACCGTTTGTATTCTCTTCTCTCCCTTCAGTGTTCTCACCTGTCCCCCCTGTGTTCTCTCCCTGTCCCCCCTTCTCTCCCCTGTATTCTCTCCTCTGTCCCCCAATGTTCTCTCCTCTGTCCTCCATTGTCTCCCCAATGTTCTCTCTGTCCCCCATTGTCTCCCCAGTGTTCTCTCTATCCCACCCTCCCCCATGTTCTCTCTATCCCCCCTCCCCAGTGTTCTTTCTATCCCCCCCTCCCCACCAAAGTGTTCTCTCTATCCCCCCCTCCCCTCCCCACTGTTCTCTCTATCCCCCCTCCCCACCCTAGCGTTCTCTCTATCCCCGGCTCCCTCAGCGGGGAGACGCAGGCAGCATGTGCTCAGTGTGTGTTAAACACACAGAGCTCAATCCATCCTGCTCGCGCTCCCCGCGATTAGTAATGACGCTCTGAACCAACACTACGCGCGGGGAGCGCGAGCAGCATGGATTGAGCTCTGTGTGTTTAACACACACTGAGCACATGCTGCCTGCGTCTCCCCGCTGAGGGAGCCGGGGAGAGCAGAGAACGCTGGGCGCACCTGTACTATGTGATCAGTGCTGATCGCATAGTGCAGGTGCAGTTACGGAGGGGCAGCGGGACCACCTGGCAGCTGCCTTGGGCCCCCCAGGAGTAAGTGGGCCCGGGGCAGCTGCCCCGTTTACCCCGCGTTAAAGATGGCCCTGCTTGTGTAGTTTTAGCTACCAAGGCTTAACATAAGCAGGGAATAGCCTCACATAAACTTTCACTGTAACCAAAATAAAAATAATTCACCCTCTCCTAGCAAGGAAGATCAAATCAATCTCCTCAGACTGGGCAGGAATACATTGCAGTAGAATATAATCCTAAGGGTGTTATCAGACTGTTTGTATGCTATTTGCATTTGTTATATAGTCATTTATTTTTTAATACTGTATTTAATGTCATTTTTCATTCACAGGAGTGACAGAAGTGGACCAAATATTGACTGTGCTTTTAACTACAGAAATGTTTGTTGGTGGCTGCATTGCATTTTTTCTGGACAACACTCTGCCAGGTATTGCAATAAATATGTAGACTGGAGAATTATGCAAATGGAACCAAAGACCCAGATAACTATATCTTTGCATGCTTTGGGAGGAGATGCTCAGGAAATGTTTAGCACAGGACACTAGACTCTGTACTAAAACTTTTTATTGACTACTTTGATCCTAAGAAAAATGCTGTATTTCAACAACATCAGTTCTGGGTAAATCCAAATCTGAAAGGCCTTGGCACTGAGAGATATGTGACAGAGCTGAGGATGAAAGCCAGAGATTGGGAATGTAGAGTCACACTTGCTATCACATAGTTAAGTAGTAATTCACTAAGAGACAAACTGGTTTTTAGTGTTACAGATACAGCGGAGGCCACAAAAGCCCAAATCAGAGTTATCCCTGCCCCAATATAAATATGGGTGGTCAGGGCATGTAGGGGGGTATTAGGTTTTGTATCCTTGGCTGTTGGATAAAGTAGGATACCTGAAATAACTTCAGCAAGGATGGGAAAGGTTGCAGCTTTATTACACTTACCCCTTCATGACGCATGGTGCTTACGTCCCAAACGACGCAAGCACCAAAACGTCACGATTGGTTTCTGGCCATCGATCACAAGGGGACACTCTCACAGAGACCCGATCAGGGTCTTAACAGACCCTGTGGGTCCGTGCAAAAAAAAAAGGTGAGACCTCCGGACGTCACGAAGGCGTGCCCGAACGCGTAAGTTCGGGCATGGCGCGATTTGGAGAAATGTAGCCGGTGCTTGCTTTGAGCACCGGCTACAATTCCCCTGTCAGACTGAGGCCACTCAAAGTGGCCTCAGATGACAGGTGGGATCCTGCAGCGGGATCCGAAAACAGCTCATCGCGGTAAGCCGCGATGAGCTGTTTATTACAGTACGTACTATGCCATCCTAACGACTTTAAGGCACTTAAAGTCAGGACGGCATAGTACGTCCTAACGCCGGGAATGGGTTAATGCGCCATACCTGGCCAGAGATCTAATGAAAACATTTGATCTAAAGGGACTTTATCACCTAAACTTTGCCTACACTGCGATTAAAAAAATATTGAAACTGAGCTATAAATTGTATTAGCAAAACTGCCAGAAAATGCCTAAATTAGGAGAAAAATGTGTTTTAAAAGTGTCTGTGATTTGTCATATTTATGACATCATCTGTGGCTTGAGATGCAAATTACACATTTCCCATTAAAAATCGGTTAATTTGCATACAGGGACACAGATGATGCCATAAGCAGGAGCCTCCACAGACAAAATAAAAACACATTTTTCTCCTAATTTAAACAATTGCTTGTAGTTTTGCTAATACAACGTGTAGATAATTTTTAACCATTTTTTATTCTCTACATGCGCAGTAAAACCCATGTTTAGGTAATATCAAAGTGTCTGAGGTGCAATGAATGGGAAATATCATTACACCTGGAGGTGAACAGCCAGTTTAACACAATTGGGTATGGTCAGATATCTTGCATATTATTTAACGAGGAAGGCAGAATTAACTGCACCACTACCGAAACTTCTCTGTAAGGACATTATTTGTAGTGGGGCCCAGAACATACCAAAGAGATAGAATTTTGAAGCAGATGTTCATTGAGTCCCCAATATTCTGAATTTTTTACCTAACCAAAGCCGTTGTGATACTAGCTGATGAATCCAAATCAGGACTATGACATGTTTGATGCTGGACACGCAACCAATAGCATTTGCTTCCAGGGCATTGACATCCAGTGAGCAGAACTGTGCAAAGATTGAGAAAGAGTTTCTGGCAATAGTATATGCTATAATGCCACCAAAAAGTTCCATCAGTACATTTCAGGTTAATCTGTTGTGAGTCAGTTAGACAAGACCTTGCGAAGACCAAAGTTCTTACCAGACTCCATTGAAAGTTGTATATGCTCCAACATGAGAAATGTTAGTTTCCCGTAATCTGTGGATCCTCCACAGCAGAGGACACAAGCATGAAGGACATAAAAGAACACTTGGCCAAGGGGTGGACACAATAAAAAAAAAGCAGCTCATACCAGATATTTTTATCCATTTTGGCAATCAAGGCACTGGGTGATACGATTGACTTGCCATCTGGGGCACACAAAGTTGATCACAGGTGAATACCAATCAGCACACCATATCATGGAGCTGCAATATATTGCATCACACGTTAGAAATCTGTGTTGTGAAAACCTGTATACCCCTAATGTATGTTGTTGGGGGGCGGGGGGAACCATTGTATTCCTGCAGAATCATTAAAAAAGTAGCTGCTCCCTTCAGCAAAACACTCTCCACTTCAAGACTGATTGCTATCTAGAATCAAAACTGTTCAGTGAGTTGTTCTAGATATCTTAGAACATTATGTGACAAAATATGTGTTCATATCTATACAGGAACACAAGAAGAACGAGGCCTGGCAAAATGGAAACAAGGGGCAGATGCCAACACTCCTTCCGAGGATCTGAGAAGTTATGACTTTCCCTGTGGAATGGGTTTCATTAAAAAGATAAAGTGCCTCCAGCATGTACCCATTTGTCCAGTATTTCATGGATTCAAACCCATAAAGTTCAAGTCCTGGTTCACTAGTATGGAAAATGGCAGCAAAGAAACCCTTTCTATGTCTACTAAAGTTTAAAGTCCTTGTATTTGCTTTTGATGTGTAGATAGTTATGCTTCACTTTAAATTCAAAACAGCAAGTTTAGAAAATATCAAATATATAAACATTTGACCATCTTTACTTGTATTTCTCTAGGAAATCTATATTTTATGGCAGATGCAGGATAGCCATTCATTTAATATTAACTGTCCAATTCCCTGGTCAGTGATGATTATTTTATATCTAGCAGACTTCTGACACCAAATATGGCACTCGTGCAACTTTTATTTCAAATGTGAGTTATATCTACTCCATCTACTCGCTTACTTTCTCCAAAACATGTAGGTCAGTTGAACAACAGGCAAACTTTACAAACTTATTAAAACGTCTCTATATATGCTAACTGTTGCTAAATGGACAGCTGCATGCAAAAATGAATTTAAGATTCCATTAGCTGTAATATATTCTATTTATATTTGTATTAATAGTATAAACTCTTATGGACGAATATCTATACATACATTGATGCGCTGGATAGGTCTGTATGGGGTCTGACATGGTGTTTAGGATCTTGAGTCAGATTAAGGAATATTTGGAACGTCAGGCCCAATATAGAGCTGAGATAAAGAACAAGACTGTATATGTATTTTATTAATGCATTTCTATTACAATCTTTTAAACATAAGTTCAT
Organism: Pelodytes ibericus; assembly: GCA_036172795.1. Classification (NCBI taxonomy): domain Eukaryota; kingdom Metazoa; phylum Chordata; class Amphibia; order Anura; family Pelodytidae; genus Pelodytes; species Pelodytes ibericus. The sequence goes on from CM069858.1 coordinate 29,786,168, forward strand.
TATTGTGGATTTCCTTTAGGTATTACTGACTCACTGCACATATACGGTCTGTGCTTTAACACATTGCATTAGCGATTAATAACTATGCTTGAGAACATTGGCTGTTCTCGAACCCAGAGATATTTGTATGCCATGCCATTTGCCGACACTGTATTTTCCAAATTATGAGCAGAAACTATATAACATTTTACAACAAAGAGGGGTTGAGAACAAGGCCGTTGGAATTGAATGGGAGGATGGAGAGTACAGGTGCAAACTATGTACTGCTAATATGCTCTCTCCTAAAGGGCATATATATGAAAATACATAATATATAGAAAGAAGCAGACATGCACACTGGTGTATAAGTCAAAAAAACTTTAATATTTATTAGGTAAATGTATCGACAAATGGGTACGCGTAAACAGTATATATCTCAAAGTCGGGGACACATAGTGCAAAAGAGCGTAAATATATCAATGTGATAGAAGCTGTAAACGTGGGAAGAGACGACCATAAAAAATGGCGAGCAAAACAATGGAGAAAATATATGAAAAAGTAGGGCAGTGTTAGAAATGAACCGCAGATGGAAAATACATCAAAAAGATAAAGAAAAAATAAGGCATGAAGAATAGTATACCGGGAGAGCACAAAAAAGGGGAGGGGACACAAGGGAGTGTGTCCAGAACAAAAATAAATAAAAAAATGTAATCGGGAGAAAAAATGTGGTTATGTCAGGTAAACACCTTGAAAAATAGAGTATTAGTAAAAAGTATAGAACCACAAGAAAATATAAACAATAGAAAAAAATATAAAGCAAAGTCCAATGAACCAGATAGTAAACGAAAGTAAACACAAAAAAACAAACAAGACACTACACAAAAAAACACAAATAGTGCCTCTTGCAGTAAATAGCTGGACAGATCGAAACGTAGAAATCACAGGCAGAAAAAACAGCTGATCAGTAGGTTCTGATAAGGTCCATAGAAATGGAGACAGTCTCACCCAGATCCAGTGGTTCAATTCGTTGGTGGTATGGTCGAGTTGGGTAAGTATAGCACTCTTCTGCTTGAAAAAAAATTAAGTTCCAGGCTGTGATGAGGTAAGATCGTTGGTGTGAAAATAGCAGAGGACTTGAGGGGTAAGGGCACAGGCTTGTGTCCCCTCCCCTTTTTTGTGCTCTCCCGGTATACTATTCTTCATGCCTTATTTTTTCTTTATCTTTTTGATGTATTTTCCATCTGCGGTTCATTTCTAACACTGCCCTACTTTTTCATATATTTTCTCCATTGTTTTGCTCGCCATTTTTTATGGTCGTCTCTTCCCACGTTTACAGCTTCTATCACATTGACATATTTACGCTCTTTTGCACTATGTGTCCCCGACTTTGAGATATATACTGTTTACGCGTACCCATTTGTCGATACATTTACCTAATAAATATTAAAGTTTTTTTGACTTATATAACATTTTACAGCGTATTCTGAATGACAGACATTGAGGAATAGTATTAATGAGCTGCACTCATTCATGGATTATAGGACTCTTAAATTGATAGGGCAAAGTAGAACAGTAGCACCTATATGATTATTTCAGGTATAAATGTGGAAATAAACTCTGCTACATTGTTATAAAATATTTGTACATCTTGACTATTGCGTTTAATATTTGTAACCATTTACCTATGGATGAGAGAGGTCATGTGAAATTTATTTTCTTTAAAGATTGTGGCTATAAAACACCAAACTTTGTGTTTATTTTAAAAAAAAAAAAATCAAAAAATAAAATCCTTATTGACAGATGCCGGAATATTTTCACAGATTTGGATGTTGATATTCAACTATCTTTGATGGTCATTCATTTAACCGCCTACTACAGAAGTGTCACTAATACATGTATTACATTATGTATCCAGCTCTCACCTCATTTACACTTGTATGATGAGGGTTACTCTTGCCTTTTGTTTAAAATTCCTAAAGTGCAAATAAAATGTATCCAAAAAAACCCACACCTTTGTCTTAAAGTGCATTTGTAATGTAAAAGTAACATCGAGGATAAAAAGATGGTAGCTGCATAGCCATGATTTTCCATCAGCCTGGCTGACCAATCTCCCCTCCTTCGAGCTCCCCCTTCGTACCTTCAGCTACTGAGGGAAATGCTACAAATCGCTAGGACCGCCAGACACGAGGTAATCTTTGACTAAATTCTTTACTTTGTACTCCATTTTACAATCCCTTGCCTAATCCAGTCACCAACACCTATTAAACATAGACAGCATTACCCAGTTATTCTCCAAAGCAGCAACCAAAATGCTAGTGCAGTCTTACCTCCAGTCTCTAACTTCATCTACTCCTCAACTGGCTTCCTGTCCCCACCCTGTAGAATCAATTTAAAATACAAACTCCCTATCAAAACAATCCTCCCTGTACAGCTGATATGTTCCTCATAGCTTAGGGTTTTCCTCCAAACTGATCCCTTCTTCCCATTTGCAGCTGCAAGACTACACTTGAGATGCTCTGAACCTCATATCTACTCTCAGAAATTCCTTCTTTTCAGGAAGCCTACAATTTATCCAACATCCATCTTGCGGTCACAGTCCGTTTATTTGTCAAATTTTTAGTGCATTAGCGGTCGTCATGTGTATATAACAAAAATAAAATAACAATCTGTACTTATTTATCCTCTATCTTTTGCAGTGGTTAACTAGATCACAAAAGGTGGAAGGATTTTAACAAAACAAAAAAAAAAACATTTTAGGTTTCTTTAGCAGTTACAATACATTATATAACATTTTACATATATTATTGTGGTGTTGAATGTTTTTTTGTTTTAAAATGTTTTTTTTTTTTTTTACATATGTCATGCCTCCCTTCCACTTTTTATCAGAGTCTCACAAACCCCACCACCTGTTGGGACTTAATTACTTGGGGGTTGGATGTTGGAAAGCTGCTAACGACCATCAACCACACTACGTGGTTCTTTCCTCTCTCTGGACTTCAACCCCTCTGTTTGTGAGCTGGTCACTATAACAATATAGTTTACTGAATATACCAGCGCTCAATCTCTATTACAAAACCCCATACCAAAGATGCCATATACCCTCCAATATGTTAATTGGGAGCAGGGCTAACGAAACCATATCCATTTGCAAAATGTTGTCAAAAACTTTTTTCATTATTAATTCAGAAGAGGCCACTAATAAAAAGGAAAAAAAGAAAAACAGTGTCATGCTAGTTGAAACGTATATGCTTTGGCTGAAAATAATCAAAACTTCACACACACACCTAAAGAACTAAAAAGTAACTTTATTAAATTCAAGTACACAACAGCTAAATAGGTTTATATAAAAAAAGGGAAATCATCCTGCAAAAGATATTTGAAATGCATTTTAGAGTTTTATATGTTAATTAAGTCCTTAAATAATTAGGCAATACCCTCAAAACCAAGCAGTTGCAAACTATAAGACTAGAACACCCATCTTGGAGTAAAAATTAAAATGTAATAGATTTATAAATGAACAAAATTCTTGCATTAAAAAAAGTGTACGTAAAGATATTCTATTCTAAAAAGGAATGAATTTTACATATACTATAAAATCCTCAGACTAGATTTGCACCTCAGCTAGCTCACACAAGCCTTAAAATTTGTATATATTTTTTTTTTTTTACAAGAAAGCCGAGTAAGAAGTTGAATATTTCCTATAATATTTAGCAAATCTGAGTGAGTTTCAAAATTTGTGAAAAACAAAAGCAAAATTGAAAGCAGATATATAAAAACGATGATTTAAATGCTCTCCATGGCTTTAAATTCACTGAGAGCCTGAACTACATTAACATGTTTCTTCTGCGATGCACGTTTTATTTTGGTTTGGGTCTCATCCTGCTTCTCTCTTTTGACAAGAGGCTTCTTCTCTGGTGCCTTCATTTTCCATGAAACGGCTGGAAGGTTCAAAGAAGCCATTCCTTGGGATTTCTGGTATTTTGTAGAAGCCACGTACGATGCTTTAACCGTTTGAACCACAGCATTCATTAAGTTTTTAGCAGCTTGAATCAGGGACATGGCACTGTCAACCTATAATGATTGTACAACATAATTACAAAATTAGAGAGATTTTAAACAGTATTATACACTTGCGTGTTAAACTCTGTATATTACACAGTTTACTACCAACAAAATTTTGATTTACAATAGATTTTAGCTTGAGTGTATCCTATTTTATATAGCCTCTGTGCATCACAACCAAATTCATTTTAATACTGACATTTAAATTTTACTTAGTTTTTTTCTTTTTTTTTTTTATACAAATACATAGTATAATTCCTTAAAGACGAAAGTTGGAAATTCGGGTTAGTCAGTTAGTAGAAACTAGGTATTGTACTTACTCCAGATACTACCAGTTCACCTCCAAGGTTCTGAACTTCAGCCTTCACTTTACTACATATATTTAACTGATGGCAGTACAAGGCAATGCGTTGCAAGTACGCCAAAAGATCTTGCTTGCAGGCAGAGTCAGGACACTAGAAAAGAAGAAAGGTTTGATGTAACAATCCGTTTGGTTCCTCACACCCACATTTCCCATTAACCCTACAACATGTTTGCGTTCTTTATTTACACAAATTTACAAAAAATGCAATACAAGAAAAAAAAAAAATGTAGTGTAAGACTAAAAATAAATAAAAATCCATTATTGCTAAACTCAAATAAGTTTAAGAAATACAAAATCACGTGTTCTATGATTTTTACTTTCAAGCTTGTAGTTTAGATTTGGTTACAGAGCATTCAATATCAAGTCTCTGTTGAGCCCTCATGTTACTTTCATTCATATTAAAGCTTAGAGACTGTTCTCAACTACTTAATGCTCCCATTGTAGGTTACACCAACTATTCATCCTGTGTGGTGGCTACTACAGAGTTACAAAAAAAATTGTATACGATACTAAGCAAAATGAAAAAAACAAAAATATAAAATATATTCTAGCACAAATTTATATATTTTCTACAAACCTACATATACCACATAGGTACATGTACAACCACTTACATGGTCTGCAATGGTGCGTCCCAGCTTATCCATTCGTGATCCAGCTTCTGCAATTTTCTTGGCTGCACTAATTACATCGGATGTATTTTTGAGTGGTCCTTTCCCCCTGTACAATAAATGAAAATATATATTAATTTATGCACATGAAATATTTTCCTGTCCAAAAATTAACTACTAAGTTGCAGCAGTTTAAGTGAACTCATTTGCACAGAGAAATTCACAATCACTTGGGTCTTGCTGCATAGAAAACCAAAGAACGAGGAATTTAATATTCCAACAAAAGAAATATTCAAATATATCCGAGTCAAAAGCTTTTTAGAAAAGAGAGTTGGGATAAAGAATAAAAAACATTGTCTAAAGCATTGGAACAAATTTTCAACAATAGCAGAGTAACAAAAGTAATCACAAAATACCATAATGTAATAAGAACAAAGATAGATGGATCAAGTAACACCAAGATGATGAAATGGTCCAAAGAGCTAGGAAGAGTAATAGAAGACTCCGAATGGACCAAAGCGGTGATAAGATCGAACAAGTATATACATAACATATTGATTAAGGAGAATCAATACAAGTTAAGCAATAGATGGTATTTAGTACCAGAAAATATGGCTAGAATCTCTAAAGAACACTCCAATATATGTTGGCGGTGCCATCGGGAGAATGGCGATTATATGCATGTATGGTGGAGGTGTAAAGAAGTCTCAAGACTATGGAACAAAGCATTCAACTTCATTACAGATATAGGGGAAATGAGGGGAGAAATAAATCCAGAAACAGCACTCCTGCACCTAAACTGGCCTAAACTCAACAAAGAACAAAATTTTCTATTGACTCATGTATTAGTAGCAACTAAGATGATAATAGCCAGAGAGTGGAGGAAGGATGATACCTTCAAAGAAGAACAGCTGGAAAATCAAATTAAGTTCCAATTAAAAATGGAAAAAGGGTTAAGATGGCTTAACAAGAAAACTTTATATAATGCACAAATAATTGAAAAATGGCTAGAGGCAATAGAGAACCGAGACAAAGGAGGGCAAGAATAGATCCCAACTGAGTAAAAAGCAAATCTTAAATAGTGAAACAAAGAATTGACATCCACAGATTTTAATGTATATAAGTATAAGATAATGCTGGAATTAAGATGCAATATTGAATGCATGCTATGTATGTGTCTTTTATAAAAAGAAAATAATAAAGAGTATTAAAAAAAAAAAAAAAAAAAGAAAGAAAACCAAAGCCGAATGCATGGCCAGCATGCAGTTCTTTTTATGCAAATCTGTATACCAGCAGTATATTGGTTATTAAAATGAGTTACACAATGGATACATTTGCAACGAGAAATTCTAGCAAATAAAATAGAAACCTAGAATGTGTCGGCAGATAAGAACCATTCAGTCCATCTAGTCTGCCCAATTTATTATTTTTTTTTTGAGTACTTTTATTAGTCCCCCGTTCCCGGTCTTATAGCTAGGATAGCCTTGTGTCTATCCCACGCATGCTTAAAATCCTTGACTGTGTTTACCTCTACCACTTCTGCTGGAAGGCTATTCCATACATCCACTACCCTCTCAGTCTTAAATTAGAGGGGCAACGATTTAAAAGTAATATCAGGAAGTATTACTTTACTATGTCCTCTAGTTGTGGTAGTTTTTCTTCTTTTAAATATACTCTCTTCCTTTACTGTGTTGCCTACAAAGGAAAAAACTTTTTTTTTTTTTTTTTTAAAGACGTTTAGTGTTTTTTTTTAAATAGTGTAAGGAATTTGTTATGAGAATGAAATAAACAATGAAGCATAAACTATACTTAACCATAGTAGTATGTATTCCCCCACAATCACCTAGCACAATTAAATCCATGAACGCAACAGTTAACATCATCCATAGGACGGATTTGCATATTTACAGAAAATTGAAAGTGGATCAGCAATAACTGTGCCCTTTAGTTAGGCCACACGATGCCATCAGTCTACTAGAATTTCAGTAGAGCGAAGACTAGAAAAAGGGACGTTACCCACCTGAAATAGTGTTTTGACAAGTGTTTGCAACCAGATGTGAAAACTGAAAGGTCTGTATTGTGTGTACTATGGCAGGCAGTCAAGGTGTGTAGGTTTTTTCCTGTAGGAGGAGGATTGCTTTCAGGCAGGTATCAGTTAAAAGTAATTTTGCTGCCATCACTGGCTCAGGTTTTTTTTTTACATTTTTTTTACAAACTGATAGTTGCATTTTAAGAGTGAGATATCAGAAATTGGGTTGAAACCAGTGTAGTCCAGATCTATCCATGACACCAAATATCAAAAAAAAAAAAAAAGTTGTAAGCAGCTATTAATTTTACCTAGTAAAATCAGTCATCTCCATCATGATCATGCACATCTGCTTGGCAAGAACAATAATGTCATTTCCATTGTCGTCCCATTTTGATACTTCAGCATCCAGTTTACTTTTTTCTTCCTGGAAACTCGCAACTTGCTCAGCAATTTTAGCTTTTTGTTCTTGTGGAAGTTGAGCCATTATTGCCTGGAATACAGACACAAGCAAGTTACCACTCACATTCAAAATAACACCTACAGCTTTCCCCACCTGATATCAGTTTCTATTTTGCCACTTCTGGCATTTTTGGTTCCTTTGGTGTAGTCGGGAAACATATGGATAATAAAGCAAGACATCTTCCACCAACTATAATTTACTTTAGGGGAATGATTTTGAAATAATGATTCAGACTAGGCTATTCGGACCATTACTTAACCCCCCCCAAAAAATCTTACCCGGGCACTCTGTCCAGCAATTAATTGGTCGTCCTCTGTCTGGACACTGGTTCTGCTCCTTACATCAAAGTCTTCAGTCTCAAAGTCTGAATCATCCAATTCCTCTGGAGTCTGTGAAAACAAAATTATTTAAACAATTAGACTACCTACAACAAAATAATATTTATATACACCAAGTACAGTAAGCAGGTATTACAGCTTATTTGGGGCTGCATGGATACCAGCAAAAATGTAGGGTATGTTCCCCATTATAAAACTCCAAACAAACATCATAGCTACTGCCTTCAAACCAAAGTAGCTACTCAGATTCTCGGAGGGACTCACTGAAGAGTAAGACCGTGAATGTGCCTAGCTCTGTATTAGAACTGCAATTAACGCTCCACACTAAGGACATTTATCACAGTCCTGAATTGAGCATTTAAACTGAATACTACTATAAAACATCCATAAGGTTCATGGGAAACTGCATGAAAGTAAACAGATACCTTATATAACAAACATGATCAAGAAAAAGTATATTTCATTGGCTCTGATCTCACACCCACTTTGTTAACCATAATCCTTCATGGGTATTTTGCAGGCTCCTAAAAACACACACACATTCACTTTAGCCATTTGTGCTAAAGTTCAATAGTTTGCAAAACAATTTGTAAGATCTGACCCAAGATTTAATAAAAAGTCAAGCCCAACAGTACCTTACTATGCTTTGCTCCATATAGCCATGTTATCTTTCATTAAAGCATTTATTTATAATTACTACACAATATCAAATCTTTCAGTGTATCAGAACAGATTTGGAACCATTTTTTATATTTCCAGATCTTGAACTGGTGTCAATCTATGTTTTTGTTGGAGATTAAAACAGTGCCAATGCTGCACCAGTCCTTTTATCCAGCTTCAACGTTCATTTGCAGACATTAGAACTTTGTTTTAGGGCTCATGTACATTTTTTTTAAATATATTTGATAAAAACATAATTTGATGCATCTCCATTAACAAGACAATAAGAATAGAAAGAAAAATGTTAATATTGCAACCTACCCTTATCATAAGTACAGCTTTCCGGATGTCACGAATACCATCGTATACTAATCTGGATGCATCTATAAATTCGTTCTCATCCATTGGCAGATTGGAATCCCCACTGAGCGCCTCTACTGCAGATTCAACTTGTTCCGTGAAACGTGGCATAACTAGAAACAATATGGATTTCATTTAAATCTTATTCTAGGAGAAAGAAATAAAACCCTTTCCCACCAGCTACTAGCATGCTTAGGACTACTGAATGCTGCACCACTCATCTGGCCATTATCCTTTGCTATATCAGGTATAACCTATCCCACTTATTGGGTTTCTCAATTGTCAGAAGCAGATAGTAGGGATTACACTTCACCCTCCAAATGGACTGAATAACCACCATTAATCAATCAGTCTGTTAATCATTTTTTCATTAAAGCTGGCTCTCTAAACAAATATGCCTAGTGAGTGGTGTCAAAAACAAACTGTTGAAATCGTAAAATATATTTGACACTTCTGGCATTTTTGGTTTCTAAATCATGTGTCAAAACCCAAACAAGGGGTATAGTCTGGTACTTGCAGTTCAGGGATTTTGTAAATACAGAAAGAGCATTTCAACAAAAGTGAACTGGTTTGCTTGGAAAGAAAGATATTTAAAAAGTGTAACATACATACAAGTTTGCAGAAATGCAAGCAAGTGCATCAAAGGAAACAGAATTCTAAACTGTATTGCTTCCAATTCTAGTTACAATGTAACTACCAATCTGTATGCAATACATTTAGTAAGAAAACAAGTATTACAATATACATGCAGACTGCAGCCAAATCAGACCGCAGTTAATTTTTTTCATACCAGTATTTGACAACAGCTTGGTGGCTTCCAAAACCTTTTCTGTGTATATGCCAGGCTCATAATTATCCATTTCTGATGTTACAACATGTATAACTCTTGCAGCACGGCCACGAATTGCACCAGCGGTTCTATCCAAACCATCTACATCCTTCTCTTGAAGGGCTATCACACATTTATTGACATCTTCCAAAATATGATTCTCTGGGAACATAAAAAAAAAGGTTCACGTTAGATTTCCACCAAGCAGATGATTGGAATAGATCCACTTCTAGACATGTTTCGCAATGCCTTCTATTGCAGTGAATATATCATCTATAATGAAACCTAATCTCACAAAGTCTAAATCGCTTCATCTAAAATTAAAAATAAGGTGTAGAGAACAATTTTAACTTTCCACTGGGAAACAGACTGGCAGATCCATAGGTAATAGATGTGCTGATGAGGTGCAAAGCCTGTGATCAATCAGCACTTGTAATTTCTTTCAAAATGTAACCAGCCAATGTTAACAGCTAATGACAAGTGAAACAGGGCCTACCAATTTTATTACAGTAACACCTAGTAATGCTGTTCTATTTCATAAATCACTAAATGTGAGGTGCAGGAGAGATGAACATTTCATCTCACTGACAACTATGTATTGTGCAGATACACAAGCTGGGGTGTTTCTCCTGCTAAGTGCTCAGTTTGCCTTGCAAATATTTAAATATTGAAGAAATGTTTATTGCATCTAAATCTAAAACCATTTCATCTAAAAATAGTTAAATATTTTGATTGGCACCATATGCTTTTTAACAAAGAGTTTCCCTCAGCATAGCTCATGACAGATTGACTGGATGCATCTACAGATGTACAGATATTCCCGTTTCCTGTTTTTGTATAGTTCACCCATCAGTTTTCAACAACCTAACCACACATTATCAAATGAGACTAGATCATCTTGCTACTTTAATCTGAAATGACTCCAGCCAGGTTAGAAAGCCTGTCTCTTGAAGGGGCAGCTCCACCTAGTGCCTGAAAATCTTTTTAAGATAACTATTGTAATCATGTAAAGTAACCATAAAGAAACAGGTTTGTCTCAGCGCTTTTCCTAAAAACTGAATATAAAGCAGAACAGTTTTTGCCATTACTTCAGCAACAGTCCTGCCTCTCACAGCGCCTCCTTCTTAGATGTCACTCGGTTTAGATGCCCTGGTGATATTTTCAATAGTAAATTGAACTGTAAACATTTGCAATGTACAGAAAATTAGGTAGTTGGAACTTCCCCCTTTAATAACTTGCTTCTTAAATATACATTTAGAATACAGTGACTTCTATTGTAGAGGAGAATACTCAAATTATGTAAGAACACAAAATACTGCTGTGGGGATGCACACAAATGTATCCAGCATCTTGGGGTTGATCGCTGCAATTCCATAGTCTCTTGAGACTCTTTAGGTTACATGTACCAGAGCTGTGAAAAAGGTAGCACTGTTTGGTTCACACACAGCCTCATCCAAATTGATACATTGAGCAATTATTGTTCCTTTTGAAAAAAGGTTTTGCACTTGGGACAGGAAGGTTTAACCCCCGAGTTTGAAAGTGAACAAGGACTTGCACAAAGAAAAAAAGAAAAAATAATAATAAAAAGGTGGGAAAAAGCTAGGACTAATCAGGCTCTAGTATAAAGATTTTAAAAAAAGTACATTTTAAAGTCATCAGAGCCATTATTTGCGTTAATGCCCAATACATTTCTGTAGTTTCTCACAGAAAAGCTACCCTGGCACTTAGATTTGGACTAAACTCTGTCCAGAGGATAAATGACAGAGAAACAAAAAAATTTGTTGCAGGTCAATTTAAAACTACAATACCTGAAACAGCCAAGAAGTCATCTATTGAAGTAATGTCATCAACCGCATCTGTCAAAACACGAACTTGTCTTTCCCACTGTTCCTTGAAAAGGTCCATTGTCTCTTGAGCCATTTTACTATTTGGTTTGGCTGCCAGTGCCAAAGCTGCATTGATTACCTTGGTGGAAAATAAAAGAACGCTCAGCTGTACATTCTGGGAGTAGTTTATTTTACACAACAAAAAATATACACAGAAAATATCAAAGCTACATGTGATTTGTATTGGAAAAAAGCACACACATTACAGAGAGGCATTTACATTTTAGCCACAGCACATTGTAGAGATTTAAGGGCATCTTTCCCCATTCTTCAAAGATGTGAAATGCCAAATCAAACCGTTGCAGCAAGCAAAGTAGGCATCTTATTTTAGTTGGATCATCAGATCAGTCCCTATCCCGAGCAGCCTGGGCAGGCAAGTCTACGCACTCCTCAGTGGATGAGAAATTTACTACAGCCCACAGCTTTGGAGTCCTGATCAACAGTTCAGAGGTACAGCTCAACATTAACATCAACCTCCCGGCTATCTTCTGCCAGTGCTTGATTAAGCAGTTTTAAAACCTAGAATACAGAGGATAGTCCAACCCCGCAATATATAAAATAAAAAAAGAAGTATAATCTTCCTAATCACAGTTTCCAAGCATAGAATATATAGTTATGAAATACCTGAGGGCACATAGCTTCAAGCTGACTAGCTGACATGCGAACAAGTTTAACACCTTCTTCATTATTGGATATGGAGCATGCCAGATTGGCCACCTATAACAAAAAATAGAGGTTTCAATTGGTAAGATCATTTACGATTAAATTCAATAAAAATGTATAGTATATAGGTATTCCAGTATAAAAATCACATAAAAAGGATTACATTACTTGGAAGGCATACTAATCAAAAAACATTGGTACCTTCCCTTTTCCATTACAGAGCAACAATCCCTTAACCCCTTCCCGACGTTAGGACGTACTATGCCGTCCTGTAATAAACAGCTCATCACGGCTCATGCACCACTTGCAGCGGGATCCCACCGGTCATCTGAGGCCACTTTGAGCTACATTTCTCCAAATCGCGCTGTGCCCGAACTTCCGCATTCAGGCATGCCTCCGTGACGTCACACGTGACGTCCGGAGGTCTCGCTTTTTTTTGCAGGGACCCATGAGGGTCTGTTAAGACCCTGATCGGGCCTCTGCAAGAGTGTTCCTGGCTACCGATCACCAATCGTAAAAAGCTGGGCTATGACAAAACCCTTGTGAAGAATACAGTAAAATAGATGATTTATAGATAGAATTTTTTTTTAAATCTACTCAGCAGGCATAAAATTTAAAACACAAAAACAAAAAATCCAATACAATAAAACCAATACAAGAACTATGGTACCATGACTGTAGATCAAAAATTTACCTCAATTAACTTATTTGCGTGTTCACGAAATACTTGGGCATATTCTTTCACTTCTTTTTCATTCCCATTCTTTGCAGCTTCAATCAAGACAAGCAAAGGGACATTGGTTTCCAAGAAGGAATCTGACACGTGGTCCATAACGGCCTTGCGGAGCTAGAAACGTAGAAAGAAACCGATTGATAAAATGCACACCATCATCTTTCCAATTGTCAAGGTCCGATTTGATCTTATTAAAGATTGGAACACAGCTATTTGTAAAGCACTTTGTAATTTGCAAACATTTTTATTCCTATGTATGTTAATTCTGTTCAATATAGAACTGCCTGTTTCGTGACATGACTTCTGATTTCGCATGTCTTTTTAAAACCACTCTTACTTCACTACGATGTGAAAATATTGTGAGTAGAACATTGTGCCAGATCAACAGTCGATCCAAACCATGTTTTAAAGGACAACAGTTGACAAAATCTGAAATTCTGTTAAACAGATTGCATCAAAAATATATATCAAAATTCACATATTTAAGGTAAGACAACACTTTGCCTTCAAAAACAGCATCAGTTTAAATAGAAATGCTTTAATTAAAATACCTGTCTACGCAAGTCCCTTGTTTTTCGTGTCATTTTGTCAATCGCAGAATTTAGAGCATCGCTTCTTTCTTTACGCCCAGTCTGCAGGATAAACAAAACATTTGTAGTCAATATTTCAAAACATGAACATTAATACATCAAGGTGTGACCTTAACCAAAATGGTTTGAGAAAGGAAAAAAAAATTAAATTTATAATCATTTCATTGGGTCCAAACATGTATACAATATTTACCAGAATGTACAACTGAGCAGATTCCATAATTCTATGCCAATCTAAGGGTACTTCAGATTCTTAACTGGATTTTACTTGATAGTTTATGAGAAGTGGCATTAGAACTATTCAGAACCCAAACAACTCAAGCAGTAAGAATTAGAAAAGATGGACAAGCGCCACATTGTTCATAGAAACATAAAAATGTGTCAGCAATTAAGAACCATTCCGCCCATCTAGTTTGCCCACGTGTCCATAATTTACCCCCAGCAGTCACCATCAATAACACAATCCTTACATTTCCCATGTATTCTGAAAGGAGATCCTGCAAAGCCTGTCGAACTGAATTGCATTCAGCAACGATACGTTCACGGCGGTCATCACGGGTGCATGATGAATCTGCCATCAGAGCTGCTCCACTAATTATGCTTTCTAGACGCTCCTCCAAGGAAGGTCTAAATCTTTCTTCACTGAAGCCAAGAGGATCCACAATAATTTGTTTCTGTTTGGAAAGAAAACAGTTTTGGGAAATTAATTTTCTCGCAGTAATATACGATGGGTTTGATTTCTTAGAAAGAAAACACAATTGAAATAATTGAAATACAGGGAGGTTTTTTTTTTTTAATTTGTTTTAGGCGTTTTGATATTGCAACCTTAAATGTTTTATAATGTATCCATTCTACAACATTTTGGTCTGAAGCACCTAGAATATAAACAAAAGTAAGCCTCCACGTAAATCAGATGTGTAGCTTTAAAGATACACACGGTTTTACAGTGTCCGCACGTGCACAGCCAGAGTAGGGGCTCAACTCGCTTGTCTGACCAGAGGCAGAGTTGTGAGAAGTTCTCTCGCTGCTCATGCAGAGAGAGACCCCCTCTTTTTTTGGGATCACCAGAGGGGGCCTATTTAAGAGTCTGTCAACCTAAACACTGCATAAACCGTGGAAGTAGAGAATAAAAATAATCATGTCTGCAGAATTTAAATGTTTTTAAAGCGTCTATGGTGCCCCCTACCCATGACATCACCTTGTGGCTTGACACGCCAATTAGACATTTCCCATAGAAATTTAGTTTGTGTGCATCTAAAGTTTAAAAAAAAGTACTGTCATAGGCGGCAGACACATATTTGCAAGCAAATGCACATTTTATTTTATGTTAACACGTTTAGTTCGTTTTCCATCATTTTTGTATTCTCTAAACGCACAGTATAAGTATTCTTTAGATTGACAGAGTCCCTTCAAGGTCCCCTCTGCTGATCTCATGTAAAAACAAGGGTCTCACTTTTTGCGGTAGCAGAGAGAAAGCCGCCTACCTGAACGGAAGCCTGTCTCCCAGAGATGCATAGCACCTGCCGGTCAAAGGATATACTGGCATGTGCCATCAGAAGCACAAGTGGGGGAAAAAAAAAAAAAAAAAAAAAAAAGTCCTTTACTACTCACATCAAAATTGTTAAGAGCAATAGCAAGCTCTCCGCCTCCCTGCTGCTGGCCACCTTCCTCAGACGTTGTGGCTTGAGCGGCATTTGAGATGCCATTAACTGCTTGCTGAAGTTGTTTGTAGATCAAGTCTCTATTGGCCTTATAAGCTGCTACATCAGGATGCTGTAAACAAGCCTGTGAAGCAGTGTAGAGTATTGGAATATTCTTTTGCAAGATGCCACGGGCTGCAGCCATCTGATCTCTGTGACCCACGTCTTTCAATTCCTAGAACAAAAACAAACATGCTTTTCATAAGCTTGATGATTCAATCAAGAGAAGGATTTCATTCCAAGTAACCCTGCAATCTTGCAGAGGTGGAAATGCAGTTTTCTGCACTTAAGTGACAAGCTTGCTTCTGCAATGTTCAATGGCGTTTTTCGAGGCAAGCCTGTCTGGGTGAAGAAATAAAACCCATTTCAACCCATTCACTGCAACACCCCACTATGGAAACTTTTAAAGGACACAATCCAATCCATTGTGGTTAAGATACTATTTATTTGCCGACTGTGTGACGCAACCAACAGTCACTGGGGTTCTGGGAAAGAAATGATAGACTGCCTCCTCCCAATATACTATGGATCCAGTCTGTGGATATACTAGGTTTAGGGGTACTAACTTCGAGGGCACCAGCAGAACCCTGTTTTCAGCTGGACTTCAAACACAGGCTCACTCAGGATGTCAGCCAGGATGTGTACTCTGGGTGGGCCAAATCTTTGTCCCATTCATTGTGTTACCTCCATGTTAATATTGTATCCTACCCAGCAAACTCCTGTCATTAGGTCACCTTACCCATTGTCTTTATGCAAGTCATTCAGTGTCCTATTGTACAGTTATGTCCTTCAACCAACACGTTACTTTAATTGAGTGTACTCTGTGTGTATCTGAACTTGACACCTTTGTATCCTGAAAGGTGAGAAGCAGGATTTTCCCACTGTATGTCAGAGTTATATTGTGTTCATTAAGTGGTAGTATTTAAAAAGGTGCGATTATGTTATATCCTACTGTATCTAATTACCTGTTTTAACCCATTCGCGACAATGGACGTGTCAGGCAACGATCACAAAAACCACTTTAACGGTGCTGGTTATTGCCATGATGTCGAGGCAATAGCCAGCACCGAAATGTCCTCTCTGAGGCACCTACGATGCAATCGTGGGCGCCATATTGACTGAGCAGCATGCTCAGTCAATATGGCTATGCCCTCGTGGTAAGCTTCGGAAGTGAAAGTGAATTCTCTTCAGTCGCTCTGAATATGTTGCATGACTGCCCCTAGAGGCAGCAACCAACATGGCAATGCTTAAAAAAAAAAAAAAAAAAAAGATTTAATAAGCTTAAAACGGGTAATAGTTAGATTAGTCTATAGGGTTTTTAAAATGAAATAATTTTTAGCATAAGGGATAGGGTTAAAAATTAAAATATATTAAGGGATAACATAAGGGTTAGAGTTGGGGTTAAATTTAGTATTAGGGTCAAAAGGTCAATATAGGAAAAAACAAGGGGGCTTTTTTAATGATTGTATTTGTGCAAATTATATTTTAGGTCAAAGTTAGAAAAAAGTGTTTTTTTTTATTTTTCATCATATTTTAGGATTTTTTTGTAGTAAATTATAATATATGATGAACATAATGGTAGCTAATGAAAGCCCTTCTTACGACGATAAAAACAATTTGTGTGGGTACAGTATGTGTTAAAGAAGTCTACTGTTTGAGGCTTACCATGTTTACATTTGTTTCCCATGTCCCTCCCCCTTAGTTGATGTCATTTGTCTGTGTTTAAATATCTATGCAGTTTTCAAATAAATGTTCATTTCTGTTCTACTCCTATCCAGGTGTGTGTCCATTCCTGCGGCAGAGTCTTCGGATCTGTCAGTATTGAGCTTAATACTTGGAAGCCTTTGTAAAGGGTGCACGTGCAGGCAGAGTGGTCGATACCTGCCTCCCTCTCCAGTGGGTAGACTACTCTGTGCTTGCCCTTGCTTTGGTCACCGTATGCTACAAACTACTGCCCCCTCAGCCTCACTTTGCACAGTCCCTATTCGGAGACCAGCATCCTGGGGGAGATATAGTCACTGACTTGACTCCGGTCTCAGCAACATCTTCCCCTTCAGGACGATACATCTAGGGGAGAGGCTGCTCTAGGCTTCCATATCATCACGGATGTGATGGGGAGGGATCAAGAGGGGTAAGTGAAGGTACATTTTCATAGAGGTGGGTTTCTATAGAGGGAAACTAGAGGGTGAAAGGAACTTTAAAAAAATGTATATATAGATATATATAAAATATATGTCAATATGTCTTATTAGCTAAGGAGCAATTTCATAGCTTTGCAAGTCGTGACAGTGGTGAAATGACCTACCTAGATCTAAAGAGGCGGCTGTGGTAAGTAGCAAATGCACGAGAGATTTGTAAAACATCTTTGGATTTGGCAATACATTCAACCACAAAACATGCAAGTGAAAGACAGTTAATGAAATGCCAACCTTTTGCAGAGGTTTTAATAAAGAAGGAAATGGTGAGTGTGTGTTGTATTTGCAACAATAAAAGGTAGGAGGAGATAAAACAAAAAAAGTCAGCAGAAGCTCACCTGTTGTCGTTTTGCAGTCATTAAGTTTAACTTGTCCACTTCTGCTTTTAATGCTTTATACTGTATACCTAAATCCTGCTCAGTTCCAGCATTTCTCAGTTTCACAATTCCTTCTTCCACCTTAAAGAAAAACATTTTACAAGTTATAGATTGTATACAAACTAAATGTTTCCCATGCAATAAAAAAAAAAAACAAACATGACTTAGAACCAGAGCCGTAGCTTTGTGCTAGAGGAAAGCATCGAATATTTTGCCCCCTTGAAATTTTATAGTGGTTATTTTACAGAAAAAAAAACATAAAAAGGTATTTACATTTAAAAAAAAAAAAATTAATAGATCCTTCCAGTAAATAATAGCTTCTATTTTAAAGTTAGCCAGTGTGGTGTAGGATGGCTTCCCAATACTATATAATTAGCTGGACATACATGGTGGTATCGTGAAGCTGCACTCAGCCTGTAGTATATGCCACAAAATGGTGTGCACCTGGGAGTGAGGCTCATAGTAGCTAAGTAGCTGTCTTAGTAAAAACATTATAGGAGACTTTTGGTAGGATGACCAATTCCTAATTAGCGCATCCAAACATAGCGCTCATAAGATGCTGTATTTCAGGGTTGCCTGCCATAAATCACTGTACCCCTTTGCATACACCCGAGGAGAGCGTTTCAAATCACCTCACCTTTGCTACTGCTCCAGTTATAAACTAGAAGTACCAAGCATTATAAAAACACTTTACATTGCCAACATACTACTTCACCCCACTTTTAGAACTCTGCCCGTATGTTGCCAATGTAACGTACCTGCCGATAGAGTGTTTATAGTTTAATTGAATATAATCATTCATGTAAATATGTACCAACTTACCACTTTCAGCTGAACAAGTAGTTTATAAACATCAGCCATGTCAGCCAGAATAAGCAGTCTTGTAACTGCAGACAACAACGCACGGGCTGCTCGAACCATGTTGCCACGTTTCACTGAAGAGCAGGGATCATCAGCAAACTCTCCAGAAGCACTCTTCATCAGCTCACCTACGCACACAAAACAGGTAGGTATTTTACAAGGCAGATGAAGCTTTCCAGTTTAAGTTTTTGTTTCATCCATTTGATGAAACTAGTACTGTAGCAAGAGACATTTAGGTGCGCTGAATGGAAGTTTCATTCTGATTGCATCCAGGTCAAGAGCAAGGAGGAAAATGTAATTTAGCTTCGGAATTACCCCCATGCTAGGCACAATGTAAATCCTACTCACGTTTTATACATATACCAATTTTGGGGAGGTGGACACATGTATTTAAAAAAAATTTAAAAAGGGGGTGTGGTAGGAGGGGAGTGTTTAAGGAGACCAGCTTAGAGCTTAAAGGGACACTCCCACCAAAAAAAAAAAAAATGAAAAAAGTTTTATTTTTATTTTGCATTTCTTGTTTTTTAAAAGTGAGTTTAAAGGAACATTGCACTTTAACAAAAAAAAAAAAAAAAAAAAAATACATTTTTTCTTTTGCATGCAATTAATTCAAACATAGAAGAAAAAAATCCGCACACGTATATTTATTATAGTCTTCATAAAAGTCCCCTGTGTGGGACTGGGTCCCTTTAAAGGATTGTTCACTTGTACCATTAAAGGGGGAGGTGGGGGAATTCTTAAACCCCAAATCACAGGGGATATTTTTTTTTTTTTACTTTTTAAATATAGCATTCTGTGAGTTCGAGAAGCTACAGGATAGAGGTTTATAAAAATATAAATTAAAAAAAACAAAACAAGTTTTAAACATAACTGTATACCTTGCTTCCGAACATCATCAACTGCTGCTGCAAGTTCCTCTTTAAGAAACTGACTTTCCTTGGCAATCTTATCACCTTTTTCTAGAAAATTTAGTGTTGCTTGTTCAACAGAGGAGGCCAAAACATGAGCTTTCTTCGAACGCCCCTTTTTCTTATTGGATGGTCCTTTATTACTTGAATTCACCAGAGTTGTAACCTAAAAAAATTAAAAATAATAAAGTTACAAAAAGTGGAGAGAAAAACCAAATCAAACTGAAAAGTAATTTGCGAGCAGCTGCATTTCTCCATCCTTTTACAGTTCTCTATGCAAGAGATATGCATAATAAATAAATAAAAAAAGACAGATTACCGTATATACTCGAGTATAAGCCGAGTTTTTCAGCACAAAATGCACCCCTCGGCTTATACTCGAGTCAGTGGGGAAAAACTTTATTGACCGCGCGACCGGAGGGGAGCTCACAACGCTTCCCTCACAGCCACGCAGCTTCAGAGCACCGGGGGACAGAGCAGGAACGAGGTAAGTGCTGGGGTCTGGGGGAGGAGGGTGGCATAAGGAGCATACTAAGGGCCAATATTTACCAGTAGCTGCCTCATTTTCCACCCTAGGCTTATACTCGAGTCAATATTTTTTCCCAGTTCTTTGTGGTAAAATTAGGTGCCTCGGCTTATACTCTAGTATATACGGTACTCAGTACTCCCCTTTAACACACACACACACACACACACACACACACACACACACGGTGTTAGAATTACTGCCAATGCTTTATTGACCACAATATAGGAAGCATCACATTATACAATGCATCTAGCCCATGAACTTCACCCTTATTCTTTTCTCACAGAGGCAAAACTAAACGTTTTAGGAAGAGTTTAAAGTATGGGACGGTTTTTGGGGTCATTATAATCTGAAAATTCTATGGCAACAAGAGAAAGATATAATTTCTCAATGGAGGATATAGAGTGTGGTTTATTATTTAAATTCATGAGATTTTGGTGCTTATGCTGGAAAATCAGGTTGCATAATTATGTTCTATTTAAACCTCAACCGCTCTAAAGTTAATTTTAAAATTTTCTACTTTATGCCTCTTTCATATTTGATGGTTGCTTTCTGCTGGTGAACGCAAAATGGCAGCCTGGATGAATTACCATGTTTAAAAATACAGAACTTGACAAATCACAGGAGCCATGGCTTTTAAAATTCCTTTTTTGTTGGTTCTTCCAATGAGTTCTTTTCCGGGCTCCAAAAAATGACACGCCTGGCTCCTCAAATTTGTTTGCTTGGCTGCTAAAGTCTACATACATTTGTCAAGCCCTGGCTTAAAGGGACCCTATACACTGCTTATACAATTAATATAGAATAAAAAGTTATGAAAAACCATTGTGTCAGCAGAATCGCAGCAAATGCATAAAATAAGAAAAATATTTGGTTTAAATGCATCTGTGGGGTTCGCCTGTTTATATCGCCATGTGGCTTGATATGTGGAATTTGCATATCAAGACACATGGTGATATCACAAACAGGAGACCCCCACAGATGCATTTAAAGTATATTTTTATTTTATGCATTTGCTACAATTTCATAATTAGTTTGTCTATCACCCCAGACACTAATCAGGGGCCAAAGGCATCCCCAGGTTTCCCATTAGTTTGAATTAGTCTCGTGTTTATTTTATTTTATTTATTTAGCTCAATAGCACTTTCACTGTGATTATTGCACTAATTATATTGCAAAGAAGTCCTTTTTTTTGTTTGTTTCATGTTTTGAACAGTGCATATACACATTGTGAAATTCTGTACAAATTGATTAGTGGAATTACGTTTCTGAAATTAAATTGTTTTTGGGTCATGACCAAGTGACCCAGGACAAATGTGGGTCCTGAGGTTAGAACCACCAGGTTATCCCTAATTCTCTCTCACACACTCGAACCCTAAGCCCCGAACCCCTTCCATCCGGCTGTAGGCATCACAGATTTTGTCGAGATGCTTGTGCATCTGTTTGCGCACTAGTAGCGTTAACAGACGTAGATGAGCCCTCCGGCCTATCAAAAAAAAATCGGGACATTATGGTATATTAGAAGCACAAGAGAAAAAAAAAAAAAGAAGATAAGAAATGTTTAGTTGTGCTTTAAAAAAATTGTAGACAAATGTGAAAAATTCAACAAAGCACAGGCAGAATAGTCTACCTCAAGGCAAAATTCCAATACAGGATGTTTTTCCTCCTCATTTGAACATTAAAAAAAAAAAAAAAAATGTAATCCCACCCCCAAAACAAGGTCCAGAATCAGAATGTCAGATATTTTGATGGATAATCTATTTTCCAATAGCAGAGAAAAGGAAGGGCAATCCCAGCACCTGGCAGTGGCCTTTGATCCATCTAAACCACAAGTGGTAATAAGCAGATTTCAAAACAAAGAACATTGGTCTAAAGTGGTTAATAATGCTTTCCTTGCAGTCACTTCAAAGAGAAATTGAACATGTATCTGAGTAAATTTGAGGTTAGCATGCAGAAAAAAAAAAAAAAAGTTTAGCATGTACTGTAGTACAGATTAGTTTATATTCTAAAAATTGTACATACCTGAGTGACTAAAGGCTCAAGCAGCCTTTCAACGGCCAGTGTCCGTATTTCCAAGCTTTTTGGGTCCCATTTAAAGTTAACGTTTCCCGTATTCAAAGTCATTTCTAGAACGAAAATAAAAAAAAATGATAAGATTAAGTAATTTACACTATTAATTGAAAAATGCAGCATATAAAGACCATGAAGAGCAGTTGCCTGTTTATGTGAACTATTTTGCATGTGCCTAGGGAGGCTCTAGTAAATGTTAAACTGGAACATTGCAATGTGACCCATTTGTTTCATACACTGTTGTGAATGCAGAGCGGTTTTGATAGAACAAGGCCAAAATTTAATTCTAGACCAGCGGTTGCTGCAATAGCTGTTACAATCGTTCACACAGGTGTAGCCAGTTCACCTTTATTGTTTTCCTGCTGAGAGTCTTGAAAGTTGACTGATTTCCACCAAGTCGGTGGAGGGGTTGTACGGAATTTCTTTCCAAATAGATAAGGCTTTCCCCAACTATTAGTTTCAGTATCAATATGTAAGGGATTACCCATTTCAACCTGAACTTTGCTAGTCTGATTTTGCCTATTTTTGGAATTGCAGTAGAATATAATAAGATTGTAATAAATATTAACCCCTTCGCGACAAAGGACGTGTCAGACACGTCCTGGGAGAAACTCCCTTAATGACAAAGTGCTTGGCACGGCTGCAGTGAATCAAGCGGTTTTCGCCATCAACAATCGCGAAAACCGCTTTAACGGTGCTGGTCTATTGCCTCGATGTCGAGCCAATAGCCAGCACCGAAATTTCTGCTCTGGGGCACCCACGATCGCCCCACGGAGCGATCGTGGGAACCATATCTATGCCCTCTGCCGGTGTTCTGACAAATTTCTGGAGCAAATTCTCCTGCGCAATCGCAGGAGAATTTTCTCACTGCGCATGCGCATAAAGTTACAGCTGATCACTCAGCTGTAACTTTGTGACCACCGCGCATGCGCCAGCTGCGCAACCCACATCCCGCCCCCCGCACACCCCTTCTTACCAGATGATCGGACAACGGCGGTACACAGCGCATGCGCGCGGCTATCAAGCCGTGTGGGAATGCGCGCGTCCGTGGCTGGATTCAAAACGCTGGTAAGTAACACGGGGCGGGGGGGACATAAGGAGCCAACAGAGAGGTAAGCACCCTGGTGAGGGCTGCCTCATCTTCATGGGAGTTGTGATCCTCCTGCTGTATTATTGATGCAGCAGGGGGATCACAACTCCTATCAAGATGAGGCAGCCCTCACCAGGGTGCTTACCTCTCTGTTGGCTCCTTATGTCCCCCCCGCCCCGTGACGTCAGACAGTGTTGCACTGTTAAGGGATCCGTACAAGAGAAAGGTCACTCAATAGACTCAATTTAAGGAGGACAGGAAGGGACTATATGAAACAAAACTTTATATTCTCAGCGTCTATAAAATCAGTGCTGCGGCACCTGCAGTAAACATGCAGAGCAATCACTGGGGAGGGCTTGGGTCAAATATTAAAAATGTGATTTATATAGAATGCCTGCATCAAATCACACAGGGATAAAAGCCTGTGCACTATTCAAGCAGTAATCTTATTGCACCAAAGTGAGTTTGGGGAATAGACTGTCACATTAAGAGATCCTACTGTGTACAAGAGCAAGGTCACTCAGAGGCCACACAAAAGATGTGAGGAAGACAGGAAGTGACTAAATGGAAAAAACACACACAAAAAAAAAAACTGTATATCCTCAGTGTCTATAGAATCAGTGCTGCAGCACCTGCAGTGAACATGCGGAGTAATCACTGGAGAGGGCTTGAGTCAAATTTTACAAATGTGATTTGTGCAGAATGTCTGCATCAAATCACACTGGAATAAAAGTCTGTGCACTATACAAGCAGTAATCATCTTGCACCAAAGTGAGTTTGGGGACTAGACTGTTCCTTTAAATGACTGATATAAATCACAATGGAAGCAATACAGTGTCTCAGTTTTGTAGAAAACCAATATAAAAAGTAATAAATTAATGTTACTATGTTCCAGATAGAAACAGCATCATTACATATGAAGCTGCCCTAGCTGATGTATGGAGATTCTCTTAAGAACCCATTTATGAACATTATAAAATGAAGCACAATTGGAAAAAAACAGACTACTATAGGGAGTCAACTAATGTATCAAACAAGAATGGAGAAAGATCAGGTACACACAGGGAAATTCACCGACAGACAGATATTTTCCCTTACTTTTTTCCTATTACTTCCTAAATTGTAATATGTTCAGCCTGTCTTGTTTATAAAATATAAAAGAAGCTTTTGGTATGTTATATAGATACTGGCAAATATTATGTAATGATGTTATTTTATTTTTTTTTATTTTTTTATTTTATTTTCTCAGATAAAAAAGGACAATACAAGACATTTACAAATACCGTACAATATAAACAATACAAAATCTCAATACATTTTCCTCCTTAAAGTGCAAGGTGACAATACATCAATACCCGCATAGTTAACTTTATCTAATATATATATATCAATATGTTCTCTATTCCCCCCTTCCCTACCCCCCCAATTCTGTCTAGTTCCCCAGGCCTACACTCAGTTTCAGTCAATTTCCTTATCTGATAATGGGGAGAAGAGTGGGGAAGTCTTATCTCATCTAGCTGACTAGCGACAAATACATATTTATATATATATATATACATATACGTATATATAGACGAAAGGAAGAATAGGGAAGACAGAAAGGAGAAAAAGAACACAAAAAAGGCATCAAGATATAACTTACCAAAAAAGAAAAAAGAACAAGAGCAAGAGCAATGATGTTATTTTAAATGTTACATACTGGGGGTGGGGGCTGGACTAATGCAACCTTAAAAATAATTAAAATATTGCAAATAATTCTAGCAACAAAAGTCATTACAAAATATTAAATGTTTTAAGAGGTTCTCTTTATAAATGACCTATGTTTAGAGGTTTCACTTTCCTAAAGAGTAAGATATTCTTATTTCATGCTGTATATTATGCAGAGGGCTTGACCAGATGCCAATGAGTGAGATGCGACTTGGCAGACTTGCACAAAGATGTTGCTAGTTCTTCGCCCATAGTATTATAAATCAGGTAATATTTCAATGGCTTTTCCTAGAGTGATCTCAATACAGAACTAAACATATGGCATTTAAAAAAAAAAAAAAAAACATAAGTTAAAAGGGACTATCATCTAAACATTGTTTTTACTGTGAATGTAGAGCATGAAAACATGATCTGTACATTGTGTTACCAAATTTGCAAGTAAATGCCTAGATTACAAG
The DNA here is from genome assembly GCA_036172795.1 of Pelodytes ibericus. Classification (NCBI taxonomy): domain Eukaryota; kingdom Metazoa; phylum Chordata; class Amphibia; order Anura; family Pelodytidae; genus Pelodytes; species Pelodytes ibericus. Next base: position 29,811,624 of record CM069858.1, read on the forward strand.
AATAGCCCATTCCTGGCATGGTGTTTAAATAACCGATTGAGGCAATCAATAAATCGCCTACGAAGGTCAGACTGTTTTGAAATGATGTCTCAGCAGCTCCTTTGCATATCAGGCCACAGGTGAGGTCATAAACAGAAGACAACATGTTTTTCTCCTAATTTTGGCATTTGCTTGCAATTTTAACACTGTAGAAATATTTTTTATTTATTTATGTATATCCTCTATGTGCAAAGTTCAAAACAATTTTTAGGGGATACACTTTAAAAAACAAGAATAAAAATGACAACACAAAAACCACAGAACTGTGAAAACAGCCTTAAGGAGGTTAAATAAGTCTGGAGTTTCCCATTTATGAAATCACCAGTGGCTTGATATGCAAATAAAACGGGTTTCAATTAGAAATTTTCCATATCAAGCTAAGTGATGTCATGCACAGAAGACTCCAAAGACATTTTTAAAAAATTATTTTTTCTCCATTTGCCAATTTTACCACAATTTATAAATATTTTTCAATCATTTTTTATTCTCTACATTCACACTTAAATGGGCGATAGATACTGTCCCTTTAAATATAAGGAGTGCCAATGTATTCACCTCCATGTGTGTACCAGAGATTCCAGGTTTCCACTGAAATACCGTAATCACTTTTCACAGCACTTGGTCGCATTTAAATAAATCAATACTGTGGGTCAAAGTGCACTATATGTGGGCCTGGAAAATCCCCTGGAACCCAGCAGCCCTGATTCCTACTGCTAGCTTTTAACTTAATTATTTTTCTTAATTTGTTTTACATTGAACTCTACAGGAGTTCCATTTCTCTAAAATTACCTAAAAATAACCAAGTTGGCGCCTGAATCGTTCCGTCTAGCACATCAAGCCCCATGCTACACAACAGCCACAGAGCAAGTCCAAGTGTTACTTAGAATAGGCACCCACTGTTTTAGTACAATATCTAGCTGTTGACTGACAGCCAATAATATTCTATACAACATTGGTGGACAAATACAGATGTGGTTACAACCCTAAAACCCACACACAGAGTGATCAAGCCCACAGCAACATATCTATAGTAAGCATGGCTGGTGTAATACAGAGGCTTTGCAAAAAGACAATGAAAATCGAAATTCCAAAATAGGCTTAAGTTTCTCAAAAATAAAAACCATTCAAAACTTATTTTCAAGAGAATGAATCAACTTGTGACCAGAGGGCCAATTTCAATAAAAAGACCTGCACTGCATCCAAACAAGCCCACAGCCCAGGGTTATATTCATTCATCAGTTTTTGAATGCCCAGCTTGCAGCCTGGCAGGATGCTAAACCAGAGACTGTGACCAACTTTGCATAATTACTACATTCCTTGAAAAATGGTACTAATCAACCTGTCCTGATTAAAGTAAATGGATCAAGCTGTAGTTAAAGCGGATAGATTGCAAGGTAAACCGGAACAAAATTGTATAACATCAAGTGTCAACACAGACACACACACACACTAATAGCCTCAAGGGATACAAACGATTAATAAGTGGTATATAATTAAAGGACACAAAGCATTAAATACATTTATAATTTTTGGGGATCTTAAATACTTCTGTTACAGGGCAGCAGCTCCCAATGCATCATTCCAGTACAGAATTCAAATCCATACCAGAGAGACCAGGGGGGGGTTTCTTGCACCAACAAGAAATTATAAAGTAGGTTGGACAGGGCCAGCGGGAGGTGTATTTAGCACAACAAGCGCCAAATACCAATCAATCGCAGCTGCCAGGACACAAGTCCATAGCCTGCCCGGATCACAGAGACCAACAAAACTAAATTGCTTATGAAGGGAGCATTGTTATATATATCCCTATTTAATGGGACAGAAGTGAGCATGGATTATATAGTCTATTTTTGGAATATACAGATTCTTCTGGGTGTAAATAACTTGCATTTCTGCTCAGTCTTATTTTCTGGGAAATATGTCTTGCACACTCCCTTTGACAAGACAGGCTGCCTGATATAAACAGCTCATTTTTGAGAGAAGGTAAGAAATGTCCAGTGTGTATATTGTTAACCTAGCAGTTCATTTAGTCACACTTGTGAGAACTTGTACATATTTGGTATTTAGTCAGGAGCCATGGCATTCCTATTTGGCAATCTTAATATGAGTCAGAGTGGGGGTGGCAAAGAAAGGGGCAGGGTAAACCTTACCTGTTAACTAATCTTAACTTAGAAAGTGTTTTACCAGTCAGACCATGTAGAGATTTATTTAACTTTCAATTATTTCACAAGTCTTGATATTTTAATTTTAAATATTTAACTTAATTGTTCCCAGCATTGCTGAATTTACGTTCAACAATGAATGTAGATTATGAAGATTAGTTGTAAGTGGTTTATTATACTGACAAAGGGAAACATAGTCCTGCGCGTAAAACTACTTGTGTGTCATTTTCCATAATTATTTAAAGATTTTTACCATATCAAAGAGTTTAGGATGGAGTGTCGGAGACAAGACCACATAACGTATTAATACATTATAAAACAAATACTTTCAATTAACCTGAAGACCATGACACCAAACCAATTACTGAGTAAGTAATTAAGCTAGGTGTGGTATTATAGAATTCCTGGTATGCCAACAATGCCTCAGGGCATCTAGAATAGGAAACATCAAAAGTGAACCCCAAGCAGAATAGTTTTTATGTATATAGTGGAGCAAGCAGCATAAAACATGCACATTTATGCCATTATACAACCGCCCACCTTTTGTCAGAACTGTTACTCTAGAGAGTCCACTATTGAAGTTAATGGGTTGGGAATCACTATGCATGCATTAATTATGTTACATATGTACTCTTTGTGCATGCAACTGCGCTCACATGACCATATCAAAAGTATGTAACTAGTATTTAACCCTTAATGTGTGTGTCACATACATGGAGTATACACATAGAAGACCTCTGACTGGCACCCAAGGTGTATACCATTTTGGAAGAACACAGCGGGCAACAATAGATTTTAAAGGGACTGGATCACCTATACATTGTTTTTACTGTGCATTTAGAGAATAATGCTTGAATATGATCTATATGTTGCGTTAGCAAGACTAAGCATTTGCCTAAATTAGGAGAAAGTTCTGTTTTACCTGTGTGTGCAAATAAAAAAAAAATTCCATTGAAAACCGGTTCATTTGCATATCAAGCCACAGGTGATGTCAAACCTGAGACGCCACAAACACATGTAAAACAGAATTATCTCCTAATTTAGGCATCTGTTTGCAGTTTTGTTAACACAATGTATAGATGTTCAATCATTGTTTTCCCTCTATCTGCACAGTACATAATAGTGTTTGTGTAATACAGTCACTTTAAGACATAGTACTAAAATACATTCCTCAATTTACACATAAAGTCCTGAAAATGAGGAAGATCGTTCAATAACACAGGGGGGGTAGGTGATCCTCATGACCAGTGTAAAAACTACTTGACCTCAGCTATTTAATGGGCATCATGTGAACAGCTCACACACCCAAAGAGTTACACTCCCTCTATTTAGACAAAAAGATAAGAGGAAAAAAAACTATTGTTAAAGGCATGAAACTCTACCTATACTGTATAACCAACAGGAATTGTACTTTATCAAAGCAAAATTCCAAAAATGTTGAGAATTCTGAAAGTGCAGCCATGTTGAGAGATCAAAAGGGGCTTGGCTTGGGAATGGAGAGAGACGTTCACTTCTGGAATCGGGCCTCAGCTCAACCCCCTCCCACGTTTATAATCGAGGGCCAAAAGACACCTAGAAATGAACACTTATTCGCCTAAAACCACTTATGAAACCCAGATAAAGAACTGTGAATCGAATATTAACGGGAAAGTAGAAAAAAAAACGATTTTTATTTTATTTTTTTCTAAAAACACCTCCTCTTCTGAGAGGACTGGATATAACAAAACGTTCGTCTAAAAGTTCGTAACGAACAAAAATAAATAAAAAGTTATTATAATCCAACTAAAAAAAAAATGAAAGAAAGCGCAGCTATATCGAGTACCTATTTATATATAGCTACATTTCATGAAAAAGTTTGTAACCACGCAAATACTATTTACAGTGCCTTATGGTTTCACGGAACTTTAATGATGACTTTAAAACAATAGTCGAAGTGTAAGGACTCACCTCACTGAGGTCGGTATACCAAGCTCAGGGTGTAAAGGGTTTGACGCCTCAGACCAACGCTTTGTCTCCACTCAGGATCCAATTTATCCCAGTCCGTGAACTCGGGGAGGAAACAGGATAAGAACAGCAGCAGTTCCTGTATGTGTGAGCTCCTCCCTGCTGGCTCGGCTGCCTAACAATCTGCCATTACAACAATAACAAAATGCTCAGCCCGTAGAACAAGCCCCATTTACATATAGACTTCTTATGGGACGGCCGTGGGATCAAAGAGCGACGTCATTTTAATGTGGCTAATGTTTCACACATATTAGGACAAGCGGATGGCGGGGGTTGGAGTAACTCTTGGAACAGCCCGGGACAGTGTATCGGCTAAGGGTTTCAGCCACACCCCAGTTTCAGGTGGGGCTGGTGTAGACACAGGAAGAGCTGGAGTTGTGAAGTCATGGAATGCCACCCATTATAAACAGAAAGTTTATATGAGAGATACACATGCACACAAACCTCTTACACAACTGTCTGCAACAAAATAACTTGTGTTGAACTGAAAGATTGCATCAAGTGCAGGCATTTGAAATTCTGAAATAAAAGAATATAAATAAAGGACTTTACTGAGCACTCTTTACTCCTTATAGCTCAGGGAGGCTCCAGAGATCTTGGGTCAGATCTGAACCAAGATTCTAATCAAAATGTCAGCTCCTTGATAGAGCTATGCAGGAACAGGGGCTTAATAAGCTACACACTGTTATTTACCCTTATAGGAGGCAATATTCTCTGTATATAATGTAAGGGGAAGAAGAACAGACACAAAATAATATAGTGTAGTATATTAAGACTAATAAGTGGACCAAAAGACATATAATATATGAGGGTTCCACTCACATCACTCTCAAGTGAGAAAGCCTGAATAAGGAGAAACGCGTTGTGTGTGGGAGAGGAGCATTCTACTAGAACTTCATGCACCTTACAAGTCTGGAACTACATGCACTTTGCAGCTGCTTGCTGTTTGCTTTTATGGAAGATTTTATATTTTTGTATTCTGCATTATTAAAGTAGTTTTACTGAAGATATATCTCCTTCCTCCCCTGTCATATTCTTTATGACCTCGAGGATCATCTGACAACACCTGTGAATTCAAGACCCCTGGAGGGGCCCCCGAATACCCATGATACTGAGCAGAGTACTGCTCAGAAAGATGTGAGTGGAACCCTCATTTATTATATGTCTTTTGGTCCACTTATTAGTCTTAATATACTACACTATATTATTTTATTTTGTGTCTGTTCTTCTTCCCTTTACATTATATACGGAGAATATTTCCTCCTATAAGGGTAAATAACAGTGTGTAGTGTTTTGGGAAGCGCACGATTTCACTTATTTGTTTTGTGTGTATTTTGTGTACCAGGAGTGAAGCACTGGTTGTGTTTTTGTGCTGCTACTCCCTTCACAGTTAAAGGCGCAGTGTACTCTATTTTTGTTTTTAGGGGCTCAATAAGGTACTTTATTTTTATTCTTTCATTAAAGCATTTCGATTTAAAATGCCTACAATGGTCAGTTAAAAATAACTTTTTTTAGATGTAAGAGAATTCTTGAAATATGCTATAAATTAATAATGTTACAGGTTGAGTATCCCTTATGCAAAATGTTTGGGAACAGAAGTATTTTGGATAACTGGTCATTTCGGATAATGGATAATTTTCACCAATAAGGTATATTACAGTATTATCAATGCAAATTAATCACTTTTACCATGATGTGAGACATTGTTGAGTATTACTGTATTACCTTGTGCGGACATGGGGAAAGGCGCACACTGAATAAACTGCTGTGCGCTCACAGGTGGCAAAATCAGAAAAATAATTGGATACTGGATTTCTGGATAAAGGTATACTCCAGCTGTATATCTTTACATAGATTCCTCACATATACAGTAGGGCCCTGCAAACCATCTCTGTTTTCTCCCCCCTCCTCCCCATCTGTTTTCTCCCCGCTCCTCTGTTCTCTCCAACTTCTCCACATGTTTTCTCCCCTCCTCTGTTCTCTCCCCCGTCTCCCCATCTGTTTTCTCGCCCTCCTCTGTTCTCTCCGCGTCTCCCCATCTGTTTTCTCCCCTACTCTCCATCTGTTTTCTCCCCCCTCCTCTGTTCTCTCCCCCTCCTCCCCATCTGTTTTCTCCCCCCTACTCACCCATCTCTGTTCTCTCCCTCCCCTCCTCTGTTCTCCCTCCCCCTCCAATTCTTACTAATAGCGGGCAACATAAGCTCCATGTCTTAAACACACACATAGTGATAATGCAGGACATAGTTGCTCTGCTTCACAGGGTGGGGGGCGGACCTTCAACTCTCACCCGCTCAGAAAATATATTTGGGAGAAAACTGATGGGGTGAAAAGAACAGTTTGGGGGGAAAGAAAGAGAACAGATATGGGGGGGGGAGACAGAACAGATATGGGGGAGAACATACTGGGGGATAGAGAGAGAACAGTTTTGGGGATAGAAAGAACGGATATGGGGGAGTGAGACAGTGAGCATATATGGGGAGAGAGAATAGATATGGGGGGTGAGGGAGAGAACAGGTATGGGGGGTGGGGAGAGGAGAGAGACAGACATGAGGCAGGAGAAAAGTGGGGGCGCCACAGGGGTGGTCAGCATCGGGCGCCTGAACACATCAGCCTGCATATATGGGACCCGACCAGTGTAAAGTGAAGTACAAGCTTTTTGTTTCTTGCTTGTGCATATAAAAGCCTAAAACATGTTATTAAGTGCACAATATCCCGAAGCAAAACACTTAAAGGACAGCTAAACTTTTCGTTTTTTCATTTGTGTTTCTGACATAAAACTGAGTGCCCCTAGTATAAGGATAAACTGGCATGTACTTTTGATATAGCACATGTTAGTTTATCCTCTGACAGATCAGTTCAGCTACTGTATCTCTCTGCTAGTGTAGAGAGACTCTTTCCTGGGTAGAGTTTTTACCTGGGATCAGCAGAGAGGACATTAACAAGGTCATTAAAATTTGAATAACTGTATTCTGAACCTGTTTAGCTCACAAGTTTCTATAAAAAAAAAAAAAGTTTCCCAAATGATCACTATAATTGCAATGCATGCATACAGTGCACACATCTGCAATCTGGTTTTCCAACAAGTTGTATAGCTAGTTGCGAGATCTGCCACTTATTTGCAGGACACGTTTAACTTTTACATGCTTCCCCACAGAATGTCCAATTGGAGCAACCAGTCAATTAGTCAGGGAGTGGATCTCACTGGAAGTAAACTGATTGAATTAATTGATTTTCCTCGGAAGATGTAGGGATTATACATTCTGCAAGGCAGCACATAAAATTTCTATGTATCTTTTAAAAATATAAGCAAATATCATTTGGATGGAATCTGAAGTAGCATTTTACATAATAAAAATTACAAAAATGTAAATACATAGTGGAAATTTTATTTTAGAAAATTTTACTATCTTTTTCGCATCTGACATTTCGAGATATAGGTACAAGAGTGCTTTGAGCAGGTGGCTAGTTGCAAAGCATTTTGGGAGTGTACGCAAGCACATCATACATCTTGTAGCATGTGCAAAAGCAGGTAAACAATTTTTGTTTTAACTATTTTGCATAGTTGCTAACATTGGCCATGCTTCCAGGGACACATATTTGTTCCACATGCTGCAGAAAGAGCATGCTATGTGCAGTCCGTAGGAGGCATATACACACAGACACAATCCAATTAAATAACCCCTTTGCGACAGTGGTCGTGCCAGGCATATCCAGTTGAGAACTCTGTTACCGACAATTGACGTGCCTGACATGTCCTTTGGTGAAACGATCTGATGGTGCTGCTCTATTGCTTCGATGTCGAGGCAATAGCCAGCACCGAAATTCGGGCTCTGGGGCCAGGCCTGCCATCAGGGGGTGACGGCGTCCCGGCCCAGGTCACTCTAGAAGAAAAATAAAATTTCTTCCCTCCTGCAAGGAGGAGGAAAACTCCAGTAGTCTTTTCTTCTTTTTTTACTTTATTGAAGCGGCGCGGCTTAAATAAAGTTGAAAAAAAATGTGACAGTAGTTTCCCTCCTCCGCGCAGGAGGGAAGACTGCACAGAGGAGACGACCAGAGAGCAACAAGTAGGTAAGTACTGGGAAAGGGGGGAGGAGGGTGGCATAAAACAAGAAAAATACTGGCATATTGAGTGGCTAAATCCTGGCATATTGACTGGCTAAATCCTGGCATATTGAGTGGCTAAATAATGGCATACTGAGTGACAATATTCTGGCATATTGAGTGACAGAATACTGGCATATTAAATGGCTAAATCCTGGCATATTGAGTGGCTAAATCCTGGCGTATTTTTACTGTCATTATATGCCAGGATTTAGCTATTCAATATGCCAGGATTTACCCTCTCAATATGCCAGGATTTAGCCATTCAAAATGCCAGGATTTAACCCATCAATATGCCAGGATTTAGCCATTTAATATGCCAGGATTAAACCCCTCAATACGCCAGGATTTAGCCATTTAATATTCCAGGATTTAACCCCTCAATATGCCTGGATTTAGCCATTTAATATGCCGGGATTTAACCCCTCAATATGCCAGGATTTAGCCATTTAATATGCCAGGATTTAACCCCTCAAAATGCCAGGATTTTGCCACCCTATGCCTGGTTTTGCCACTCTATACCAGGATTTTGCCCCTCAATATGCCAGGATATTGCCACTCTATGCGTGGATTTTTCCCCTCAATATGCAAAGATTTTGCCCCTCAATATGCCAGGATTTTGCCCCTCAATATGCCAAGATTTTGCCCCTCAATATGCCAGGTTTTGCCTCTCAATATGCCAGGTTTTGGTCCTCAATATGCCAGGTTTTGCCTCTCAATATGCCATTTAATATGCCAGGTTTTGCCTCTCAATATGCCAGGTTTTGCCTCTCAATATGCCAGGGTTTGCCTCTCAATATGCCATTTAATATGCCAGGATTTGCCTCTCAATATGCCAGGTTTAGTCACTCAATATGCCAAGATTTGCTCGTTTGTTGCAAAATACTGGCATACTGAGTGGCTCAGTCCTGTCATATTGAGTGGCAAAGGGGCCCTGAAATTCCTGGTGGCGGCCCTGTCTGGGGCTCCCATGATTGCTCCACGCTTGTGGGTGCCATTTTGCAGGAGGAGCATGCTAGCTGTGCCCTCTTATGGTCAGAGCTTCAGAAGAAAAAAATTCACTTCCGTCACTCTGAATATGTTGCTTGACTGCCCCTAAAGGCAGTCAGCATCATTGCAATGGAAAAAAAAAGAGACTTAATTTGCTTAAATCTAGGATTAGGGTTAGAATAGCTGTTATGGTTAAAATTAAATTAGGGTTTGCATAAGGGATAGGGTTAAAATTAAAATATATTAAGGGATAGCATTAGGGTTAGAGTTGGGGTTAAATTTAGGGTTAAATTTAGGGTTTGGGTCAAAAGGTCAATATAGGAAAAAAACACTAGTTTTGGTTGTTGCCCCATAAATCGCAAAAAACTGCAGAAAAAACATGGAAACAAGCATTTTTCTGAACTGGGGACAACATTTAGAAACTGTGAAGAACCAGGGGAAGCATTAGGAATGTAGGCGCTTTTGTTATTGGTCACCTCTAAGCCACCTCCGTCAGCAGGTTCCCCTTTGGCTCTCCTTGCTAAAGGGATTAAAAGTGTCTGGTGCCAAAGTTGCCTGTACCTTGTGTCCCGATTGGTGGCTGTTTTAGAGGTCCCTTCTGATTGGTCCCTTGCCAAGCCAAATTATGCAATCTGCAAGTCTAACTGTTTACTGTCAACATTACCTATTGTTCAATCAAACGTTATCTGATCTTTTACCTTATAAAGAGTCTCCTATTCCCTGGAATAAAGTTCTTGTTTTTACTGCTGTACCTACAACTGTGTAGTGTGTGTTACTTGGGAACAAAGAGCAGACGAGACAGTGCATTATTTGGGACTCTGGTTGATATCTATTGCAGGCTAGGAGAAAAGTAACCCCAGGAGGCAGGGGCGGGCTGGGCCGGGGGGCAGGGTGGCAATTGCCCCCCAGGCCACCCTAAGCTATGTAAAACACGGCCGCTGGGCCAGTGTTTTAAAAAAAAAAAAAAAACGCGCTTGCAGGCAGAGACTGAGAAGGGATCGGAAGATCCCCTCTCACCTCCGCTCTGCCTGCAAAGCTGCACGGGGAGCCGAACAGGCAGCACAGAGAAACCTCCGTGCTGCCTGTTCGGCTCCCCGTGCAGTGTGCCGACACGGAAGTGCCGACAGTCACGTGATCGGCGCTCTGACGTCAGACGCGCGCCGATCACGTGACCTGTCGGCACAACCGCGGGGAGGCCGAACAGGCAGCATGGAGGGACCATGCTGCCTGCCTGCCAGGGAAGTCCTCCTGCCACTAGCCACCAGGGAAGTCCTGCCACTAGCCACCAGGGAAAAAGGTAAGGGGGGGGGGGCAAAAAACACTGGCATATTATTGGACAAATTGGCTGGGGCATATTACATGGCAAATAAGACTGGCATATTATTGGGCAAATTGGCTGGGGCATATTACATGGCAAATAAGACTGGCATATTATTGGGCAAATTGGCTGGGGAATATTACATGGCAAATAAGACTGGCATATTATTGGGCAAATTGGCTGGGGCATATTACATGGCAAATAACACTGGCATATTATTGGGCAAATTGGCTGGGGCATATTACATGGCAAATAAGACTGGCATATTATAGGGCAAATTGGCTGGGGCATATTATATGGCAAATAAGACTGGCATATTATTGGGCAAATTGGCTGGGGCATATTACATGGCAAATAAGACTAGAATATTATTGGGCAAATTGGCTGGGGAATATTACATGACAAAAAACACTGGCATATTATTGGGCAAATTGGCTGGGGAATGTTACATGGCAAATAAGACTGGCATATTATTGGGCAAATTGGCTGGGGCATATTACATGGCAAATAAGACTGGCATATTATTGGGCAAATTGGCTGGGGAATATTACATGGCAAATAACACTGGCATATTATTGGGCAAATTGGCTGGGGCATATTACATGGCAAATAACACTGGCATATTATTGGGCAAATTGGCTGGGGCATATTACATGGCAAATAACACTGGCATATTATTGGGCAAATTGGCTGGGGCATATTACATGGCAAATAAGACTGGCATATTATTGGGCAAATTGGCTGGGGCATATTACATGGCAAATAAGACTAGAATATTATTGGGCAAATTGGCTGGGGAATATTACATGACAAAAAACACTGGCATATTATTGGGCAAATTGGCTGGGGAATATTACATGGCAAATAAGACTGGCATACTATTGGGCAAATTGGCTGGGGCATATTACATGGCAAATAAGACTGGCATATTATTGGGCAAATTGGCTGGGGCATATTACATGGCAAATAAGACTGGCATATTATTGGGCAAATTGGCTGGGGAATATTGCATGGCAAATAAGACTGGCATATTATTGGGCAAATTGGTTGGGGCATATTACATGGCAAATAAGACTGGCATATTATTGGGCAAATTGGCTGGGGCATATTACATGGCAAATAAGACTAGAATATTATTGGGCAAATTGGCTGGGGCATATTACATGGCAAATAAGACTGGCATATTATTGGGCAAATTGGCTGGGGAATATTACATGGCAAATAACACTGGCATATTATTGGGCAAATTGGCTGGGGCATATTACATGGCAAATAACACTGGCATATTATTGGGCAGATTGGCTGCGGCATATTACATGGCAAATAAGACTGGCATATTATTGGGCAAATTGGCTGGGGAATATTACATGGCAAATAAGACTGGCATATTATTGGGCAAATTGGCTGGGGAATATTAAATGGCAGAATAACACTGGCATATTATTGGACAAATCGTCTGGGGAATATTAAATGGCAGAATAAGACTGGCATATTATTGGGCAAAATGGCTGGGGAATATTAAATGGCAATTAACACTGGCATATTGGGCAAATTAGCAGGGGCATATTAAATTGCAGATAACCTTGGAATATTATTGGGCAAATTTACTGAGTCATATTAAATTGCAGAATAACACTGGCATATTATGGGACAAATTGGCTGGGGAATATTAATGGCAAATAATATTGGAAATGTGTATGTAATGGGGTGATGGAGGCATGTAAATGTGGTGATGGGGCATGTCCTGGTGTGCAACGTGGGTTATGGGTCATGTCGTAGGTGTGCAACGTGGGTGGGGGGGGGTGCCCAAATTTTGGGATATTGGGTGTCTAAATCCTGGCATATTGAGGGGCATAATCCTGGCATATTGAGGGGGCATCATCTTGGCATATTGAGGGGAAAATCCTGGCATATTGGGTGTCTAAATCCTGGCATATTGAGGGGCATAACCCTGGCATATTGAGGGGCATAATCCTGGCATATTGAGGGGCATAATCCTGGCATATTTAGGGGAAAATCCTGGCATATTGAGGGGGCATCATCTTGGCATATTGAGGAGAAAATCCTGGCATATTGAGGGGCATAATCCTGGCATATTGAGGGGCATAATCCTGACATATTGAGGGGCATAATCCTGGCATACTGAGGGGCATAATCCTGGCATTTTGTAAGGGAAAATTCTAGCATATTAAATGGCAAATCCGGGCATATTGTGGGGGAAAATCCTTGCAATATTCGTTATAAAACAAGGAAAAGATGGCCGTGGATGGGGAGGCGATTCGATGGTGCAATGGGCCACTTGACTGGATTTGCCCCCCAGGCCTAAGGCTGCCAGCCCTCCCCTGCCAGGAGGAGCCGTCTCTTTCCAGAAACTATTTAGATTGTTTCTTTTTTAATGATTGTATTTGTGTAAATTATATATTTTTTTATTTGCATAGTACAAAACAACAAGAACATCTGGGCAGTGTGAACAGTTATAGCAAGCCCACTCACTTGGGCACAGTAATGCAAATAGAAATTATTTCAAGTTGTCGCTGGCTGATTTAGTTGCGGGGGGGGGGATGTATGTGGACAGAAATGGGGGGGGGGGAAGGGGACAATTAGGGGGTGGGGAGGGGGTGGGGGGGGGTGTCTCCCGCCCCAGCTCCATGCCGCATCTCCTCCAGAAACTCCAACCAATAGTACCATGTCAGTCTCCTTTTTTCCCCCTGAAGCTCAGACCTACTGATTAGGTCTTCCAGCGCCCGAACTGCTTCTACTTTTCCCACCCATTCGCGGAAAGTGGGGGGGATGGGTTGCCCCAGTGGAGTGGTATGAGTGCTTTAGCTTCATTTAGCAACATCGGGATGATCGATTTTCTATAGGTCGAGATCGGCTCGGTGGTATAGTGTAATAGGTATTGTGCTGGTAGGAATGGGGGGGGGGGGGGTGGTCTGTAAATCTATGCAGAATGTCGTGTATAGATTTCCAGTACTGGGTAATGATAGGGCACTCCCACCATATGTGGAGGAAGGTGCCAGGATGTTTCCCACATCTCCAACACACGTCTGGGACTCCCTCGAACATAGCATGTAGTCTCTTTTTCATCATATTTTATAAGATATGATGAACATAATAGTATCTAATGAAAGCCCTTCTTATGATGATAAAAACAACATATAATTTGTGTCGGTAAAGTATGTGAGAGAGAAGAAAATTACAGCTAAACACAAACACCCTAGAAATGTAAAAACATCCCTTATCACCAAGGGAAAGTCAAGGTCAAAATGTCTTGTCACTAAGGGGTTAATCAAGGTGGAGATCTCATAGGACCTACCATGATGTCAATGCGTATATGCATCCTTCATACTGCCGAGCTGCACTTTGCATGCTCTTTCTGCAGCATGTGGAAACACCCTGGAAACATGGCCGATATTGGCAACATTACACATTTCCCATTGAAAAGCAGTTCATCTGCATATTCGGCCACAGGTGATGTCATAAGCAGGAGAGACCACAGACATTTAAAAACACATTGCTCTCCTAATTTAGGCATTTGCTTGCAATTTTGCTAACACAATGTATATATATATAATTTTTTAAATTATTTTGTATCCTCTAAATACTCAATAAAAACAATATTTAGGAGATACAGTCCCTTTAAATGCAAACAAGTGCTTTTACATCAAATAAGGACTGCTCTCTTTATGCTTTGTCTATTTTGTATTGATATTTTTCTTTTTGCAAAATAATATTCTGTTTTTGATTAATGTCTTTTGTCCTCCTCACCTATTCTGGTGGTATAACGAGTGATTCACTAAGGACCCTGATCGGCGTCTAGGAACAAAAAATGTCGTTTTGCTGCTGACGTCATGAAGGGGTTAAGATAAAGTAACATGACTAATGTGGTGTTTTGTGGTCTCTGAAACATTTAGCTCCACCCACAAATATTTTGTGCCAACACTACCTGTAACCTATACATGCATTAATATATAAACATCTGGCACAACCATGATAAGCAGGTTGCACTCCATCCCCCAAAAAATGCTTCATAGGTCACTCTAGTATCTAATACAATAAAGTGAACATGTGCGCTAGTGACCAACACTAGAAAAAAAGAGCATTACCCTTTTCTATGAGACGAAATGCTCAGATTTTATGCAAAGGCAAAAAAAAAAAAAAAAACAATAATAGTGTAGTATATCAGTGCAATGGTATATTAGTGCAAAGTGCATAAATGGTACACTCACATTTACATGAGCAATACCCTGCTCAAGATAAATAGCGTGGGTGAGCTCAGATAAGAGAAGGTAGATCTTGTAAACCAGCTCCAGAGGCAGCCCAGATATCCAGATCACATGGGAAGGAGAAGGCAGGATTGTACAAGTAAGTATTTTAATATAAGCAATAAAACCAAAAAACAGTAAGATCTTACATTTAAAAAACGTTTTAAAAGTCCCAGATGCTTGTCCATAAAACCAATAGTGTTGTCTGTGCACTCCTCTCCTCTCACACAACGCGTTTCCCCTCTTGTTGAGGCTTTTTCAAGCGCACATGTTCACTTTATTGTATTTGTTTTCACTGGTTTGCTAGGAGTGAGACACTAGCTGTGCACAAGTGCTAGCTTACTCCATCACAGTTATTGGCGCAGTATACTGTATTGTTTGTTTATTTCACTCTAGTATCTAGTATGATAATATTAATATAATATAATTATATGACACTTATCATGTTTAGTTGTTTGCGGTAGGAACGTGTCAGTGTGATTTCCATCCACACCTACACAACAAGATCAAGACATGGTTGTCACAGTCTACTCAAATATGCTGGTGTCTAGATTTCTTATTATGGCATGGAATGTGCTCATGTCTGCTTATGCTGGGAAGAATTTCCTGATAAGCAGCTCTTCCATTCTCAGCAGGAGCTGAAATCAGCTTGTTCTCTGCTGGCAGAAATGAATACACAGGGTAAGTAAATGAATTACACTGGTGACATTATTCATGACTTCACCAGGGCTACCTCATTGAGGGACCAATGTATGGGTCAGCACAGACCTTGGAAATTCTATCTAGCTTGTTAAATGTGTCCTCCACCCTTTTATATTGACAGATATTTTATATATTTATTTATGCACTTTGTGTTACATTCTAACCCATTAATAATTGACTCAACTGAAAGTGCATCAGCTGATTTTATTGTTAGGTAGTAGAGAGACAGCTATGTAGGACCCGTCACACCGTCTATGAATAATTCATTATTTACAGAAGATTATGTAGACGAATACACTATATGGACAAATTTATTGGGACAAACCACTTTATTATTGAATTCCAATGTTTCAATTGGATCCATTGCCACATATGTATAAAATCGAACACCTAGCCATGCAGTTGGCATTTACAAACATTTGTGAAAAAATGAGTGGCTCTGGCGTGGTACTGTGATAGGATGCCACCTTTGCAATAGGTTAGTTTGTGAAATTCCATCCCTGTTAGAAGTGACAGTCAATTGTAAGTGGTATTAATGGAAAATGAAAGCGTTTAAGAAACAGCAGCAACTCAGCCATGATGTGGAAGGCCATGTAAAGTTACGGAGCGGGATCACTGAGTTCTCAGGCACATGGCGCGTAAAAAGTTGCCAACACATAGATGAAGATTCCAAACTCCCACTGTCATTAATACCTGCACAAAAACTGTGTGGCGGGAGCCGCACAGTCAAGGATTTTAAGCATGCATGGGATAGACACAAGGCTATAAGACCGGGAACGGGGGACTAATAAAAGTACTCAAAAAAAAAATTGGGCAGACTCGATGGACCGAATGGTTCTTATCTGCCGACACATTCTATGTTTCTATGTTTCATGGAATGGGTTTCCAGCAGTGGAAATGTGTTCTATGGAGTGACAAATTGTGCTTCAGTTTGGCAGTCTGGGTTTAGCGGATTCCAGGAGAACATTACCTGCCTAACTACATTGTGCCAGTTGTAAAGTATGGTGCAGGATAATGGTATGGGTCTGTTGTTCAGGGGTTTACCTTACTTCCAGTGAAAATAAATCTTAATGCTTCTGTATACCAAGACATTTTGGACAATGCTATGCTTCCAACTTTGAGGGAACAGTTTGGGTTCAGCCCTTTTCTATTCCAGCATGACTGCACCCGAGTGCACAAAGCAAGGTCCATAAAGACATGGTTGATGAGTTTGGTGTGGAAGAACTTTACTGGCCCGCAACGAGCCATAAGCCTTAAACCCTTTTGGGATAAACTGGTATGGATATTGCGAGCCAGACCTTCTCATCCGGCATCAGTGCCTGGCCTCACAAATGATCTACTTGATGAATGGGTAAAAATTCCCACATAAATACTCCAAAATCACATTGTAAAAGGTGCTAAAAGCTGCAATATTAATGGCTATGTGTTTATTGTGATATTCTAAAAGTCCCTGTTAAGGTAATGGTGAGGTGTCCCCATACTTTTATCCATATAATGTATATAGGATGAAACAAAGCACATAAAGAATTTTTGTTTTGTATAATTAACTATCCTCAGGCAGGAGCGTCCAAGTTATTTGTGAAGTAGGCCACATGATCAGAAATACATATGCATTTTAGGCCGCATCTTTAATTTTTTTTTAGTAATATTGCTTGTTAGACATAGAAATTTGTTTGTTTATTTAGCATTAATACAAAATAAGTCTACATTTATAATATTCATCTACACATTTATAGGGCTAGTGGGATTATGGGTAGTTAAAGGGCCTCTGTTACCTCTACATTGCTTATACTACTTTCAATGGCAAATTCCACAAGGTGATGTCATAAACAAGAGACTTCACACACACATTAGCAGGATTGCAAGCAATTGCATAAAACAACATTGTTAAAGGGACATAACCCCCAACATTGATTTTACTGTAATGTTTGAAAATGATCTATACTTTGTATTAGCAAAATTTCAAACAAATACCTAAATTAGGAGAAAAATTTCTGTAGAGTCTCCTACTTATGACATCACCTGTGGCATGGTTTGCAAATTACACACTTCCCATTGAAAAGCAGTTCATTTGCATGCTGTGCCAAAGGTGATT
The DNA here is from genome assembly GCA_036172795.1 of Pelodytes ibericus. Classification (NCBI taxonomy): domain Eukaryota; kingdom Metazoa; phylum Chordata; class Amphibia; order Anura; family Pelodytidae; genus Pelodytes; species Pelodytes ibericus. The sequence continues at coordinate 29,829,300 of CM069858.1, forward strand.
TAAGCATTGGCTTGCAGTTTTGCTAATACAATGTATAGATCATTTTCAATCATTATTTATGCTCTACATTCACAGTAAAAACAGGTGATACAGTCTTTTTAATATGCTGCCTGTTATTTATTTTTACCTGAAAATGCACCTTGATTAATTTGTTGTAGAGAAATCCACCTAAAGGCTGTTTTTGTTTAAAATCAATTTGGTACCTAAGTAGCAGCTGTGATATTAAAAGTAAGACCTCTATACATGAATATACACCGATCAGCCATAACATTATGACCACTGACAGGTGGCAAGCCAGCAGAGACATTGTGATGCTTTGGGCAATGTTCTGCTGGGAAACCTTGGGTCCTGCCCTTCATGTGGATGTTACTTTGACATTTACCACCTACCTAAGCATTGTTTCAGACCATGTACATCTTTAATTGATACGCTATTCCCTGATGACATTGGCCTCTTTCTGCAGGATACTAGTACCATGTCACAAAGCACAAATTGTTCAGGAGTGGTTTCAGGAACACAACGAGTTAAATAAACATAGAATATGTTGGCAGATAAGAACCATTCGGTCCATCTAGTCTGCCCAATTTTATAAAAAAATGTATTAGTCCCCAGTTCCCCATCTTATAGCTAGGATAGCCTTGTGCCTATCCAACGCATGCTTAAAATCCTTGACTGTGTTTACCTCTACCACTTCCGCTGAAAGGCTATTCCATACATCCACTACTCTCTCAATAAAGTAATACTAACTGATATTACTTTTAAATCGTTGCCCCTCTAATTTAAGACTATGTCCTCTAGTTGTGGTAGTTTTTCTTCTTTTAAATATACTCTCTTCCTTTACTGTGTTGATTCTCTTTATGCAGGGCTCGACAAACCCCAGGCGCCAGGTCGCCATGGCGACCAGGAAATTAGACCTGGCGCCTGGGTACTGTCGGCCTCATGGTTCCCTTGCCGCTGCCATCCGATTTTTCCGCAGCGCGAGGGGGTAAAGTCTGTGCCGATGGCCGATGGCACAGACTGCAAGCTCCGCCCCCTCGCGCAACGCGTATCTGAGTGCCGGGTGTCGTCAAGTGACATCCTGGCACTCAGCACGCCGACCAACGGAGATCAGCAGCAGCACGAATGTCCCCCTCCCCTGCAATGAGGTAAAGCAGCAGGGAGGGGGACACATCAAGAAGAAACCCCCAAGAAAAGACTGTGTGAGGTGGGTGGGTGTTTGTATGTATATGTAAAGTAGGTGTGTGTGAGGTGTTTGGATATATGGGTATATGTAAAGTAGGTGTGTGTGAGGTGTTTGGATATATGGGTATATGTAAAGTAGGTGTGTTTGTATATATAGGTTTATGTAAAGTAGGTGTGTGTGAGGTGTTTGTATATATGTGTATATGTAAAGTAGGTGTGTGTGTGGTGTTTGTATATATGTGTATATGTAAAGTAGGTGTGTGTGTGGTGTTTGTATATATGTGTATATGTAAAGTAGGTGTGTGTGATGTGTTTGGATATTTGTGGATGTGTAAAGTAGGTGTGTGTGAGGTGTTTGTATATATGTGTGTGTGAGGTGTTTGTATATATGGGTATATGTAAAGTAGGTGTGTTTGTATATATGTGAAGTAGGCGTGTGTGTTTATGAATTGTGTTTATGCTTGCGTGATTGTCTGGCTCCTAAAAAAAAATTCTGGCTCCTAAAATCAAATTAAATTTGTCAAGCCCTGCTTTATGTATTTAAATGTTTCTATCATATCCCCCGTTACGTCTTTCATCCAAGCTATACATGTTAAGATGCTTTAACCTTTCCTGGTAAGTTTTATCCTTCAACCCATGAACCAGTTTAGTAGCCCTTCTCTGAACTCTCTCTCCAAAGTATCAATATCCTTCTGGAAATACGGTCTCCAGTACTGCGTACAATACTCCAAGTGAGGTCTTACCAGTGCTCTGTACAATGGCATGAGCACTTCCCTCTTTCTACTGCTAATACTTCTCCCTATGCAACCAAGCATTCTGCTTGCATTTCCTGCTGCTCTATTACATTATCTAACTACCTTTAAGTCCTCTGAAGTTATGACTCCTAAATCCATTTCCTCAGATGTTGAGGTTAGGACTGTACCAAATATTCTATATTCTGCTTTTGGGTTCTTACACCCAAGGTGCATAATCTTGCACGTGTCCACATTAAATGTCAGTTGCCACAGCTCTGACCATTTTTCTAGTTTAGCTAAATCATTTGCCATTTGGTTATCCCTCCATGAACATCAACCCTGCTGCAAATCTTTGTATCATCAGCAAAAATACATATTTTACCAAGAAGACCTTCAAGTTCTTGACTTGGCCTCCAAATTCTCCAGATCTCAATCCAATCAATCATCTGTGGGATTTGCTGAACAAGTACAATCCATGAAGACCCCACCTCCAACTTACAGAACTTAAAGGATCTGCTGCTACTGTCTTGGTGCCAGATACCACAACACACCTTCAGAGGTCTAGTGGAGTCCAGGCCTTGACGGGTCAGGGCTGTTTTGGCAGAAAAAGGGACCTACACAATATTAGGCCGGTGGTCATAATGTAATGGCTGATTGGTGTGAATATACATAAATATATGTATAGATGTAAGGTAACCAGATATCCCTGATTGCCCGGGACTTTACATTCTGTGTCCTGTGGATCCCTATGGTATTTCTCAAAAAGTCGTTGGGATGAAGCGATGAGAAGACAGACGCGAGCTGCAACCTCTTAATGGCGCTGATACCCACAAACGAACTACTAGAAGCTGTAGCCTCCCAAGGTTGCTGAACCTCTCCATTGAAAAGAAATAAACCACCAAGCTACTCCCAGAGATAAATTTAATATATCTGCTAGATCCAGCTCTGAATACCGGACTTATAAAGTTATGTATAAGTCAGGGCAAAATAGATATCGTAATTCTATGATATTTTTGAGGTTAAAACCTGGAGAATATGTTGATTTTAACAATTGAAAACAGTATGTTTTCAACCACGCTATCTTCAAAGATAGTTTATCATTGGTATGACCTTTCCCACTGGTCTATGGAACTGCAGCCAATTGTACAATCTGTGAACATAAAATGTGATAAATAACCTTTGGCACTAAAGCGGTTAAGGAATACAATTCCCATGATGCTTAGTCTACATTTATGGATAGTATGTGTATGCCACAATAGCTGGTATGCTACAAATCAGCCATCCATAAAATAAAGATGTGGCTCTCCAAATGTATTGTTTTTAATTAAAAGTTTTCACAATTCACAATAAATGGTCCTTTAAACAGACATTTGTCATAGCTTTTTTGACTTTTAAAAGATTGTGGTTTTATCTTTCATATATTTCTACAAACGTATTACAACTATTACTTAGAGATTGTTTTACATCTGTAAAAAAAAATCTCAACATTATTGACGGGGAGTGTCCCTTAAATATGTGCATTGATTTTGGTTTATCATTTATTATTATTATTTGGTCTTTATTCCCTCAAGTGATAAGAAGAACCAGGATATCAGCTAGAACATGCAGGACATTGTGATGGACATCCTGATGCAATCTTGAAACTGCTAGATAATTATTGATTTCATATCCTGAGCTTACTTCTTATTCCTCTTTCTGTAGCTTCCATAGGGAGTACAAGTAAGGCAACAATGCATTTGGAGACGTAAAAGTTCCACTTAGTATTCTCGATTTTAGCATTGACACTAATTGGAATCAAATAGGTGACATTATGTATTCTGAACATCTACTGAGCAAGGGTGTTATATACAACTTAATTACTGTAGTATGAAGTTCCAGCCGAACTGATTTACAATTGTGTCTTAGCAAGCCAACATCCAGTATGTAAAAATGTATTACAAAGGAAAAAAAAACGACGACATATTGATTATTTTCTAAAAACAATTATTTTTGCTTTCTTCCAGGAATATTTAAACTTGTACACTGGGTCGGTTTGAGTTATGTTTCAAAAGCCAGTCAGCAAGCCATGTCTAAAATTAAAGAGAGAGAGAGAAAATTAATTTAACCAATTTAAACACAGTAGTCTCAAAAGTACTCTATCCTCAAAATATTACATATTAATTATATTTGCATGAAAACATGGTGCTAAATGAAAAGTAAACTCTAAAAAAAGTCAGATTTTGGTTTATGCAGCCTTTCATGTCTAGGTGCTATCCCTGGTGTCTCCTATTCTATGACATAATAACCCACTGGGATGGACCAGTGCTGAACCATGATATGTAAAGTACCTTACTGATCCCAACACCAACTAAACATGTGTGGCTAACTACCCTTTTAAAAATGACATCATTTATTCACTAAACAGTGATCTCTGGTGAGCTGAAAAATGAACCGCACAATACACACACTAACAGTACTAGAAAAGTTGTATTTTTCTTTTTTTCCCAACACAGCTATTATGGTCTGATTTTTGCAGTTCTCTTGTCAGTTCACCACAGTCAATTTTTTAGTGATTAGACCTCTGTTTGCAAAAAAACAAAAAATATATTGGAATTAATTTCTAAGTCATGTTTGCATTTCCTGATGTAACCACGCTAAAAGTCAGCAGCTTGATTTTGATGTTACAAAACAAAGTGTACTGATAAACACAGATTTCCCTTCTCTGAACTCAATGGAACAATAGTGTTTCTATTCAGCAGGTTGATTCAGTAGTAATAGATCATGTAAATAATTGCTTTGATTATATTTCACAATAAAATGTAATAACACAAAGGGTTGAAATATTGTAGCAGAAATCATTCTCTTCAGTCATACCTAATACAGATGCATAAAGCAGGATTCAGTGAGTGATATGGCATTCATTACTTTGTTATTTTGGGGGATCTTTCTGCTGCTTTTAACATCACAAACCACTACATGAATCAGACCCTTCATAGCCCTGGTCTATACTTTTATTTCTTGGCTCTCATACTACTACACTTTTATCGAAATGTACAATCAAATGTTGTTCTGTTCTTCCTATGGTTTTCACTGTGTGAACACAAACATAATATTGTCCTTGAGATTTCGGTGTCCTTTCTCCATGGGTGATACTTGACTATAGCTTGCTTTATCATTCCTGGGGACTAAGAGCAACACCTTTCTTGCAAAATCAGGAATAAAATCCTTTGGATTTCAGAGTCCTCTTTCCATGAGTGATATTTAGCTAATACAGAGCTATTGGCTTTATACACGAAAAATAGGCATGGAATTGACAAGGGAATTTCAAACTTAAGGCCAAAGTTGAAAAAATTCTCCAGTTTAGCTGTATTCAGTTAAATTGAACAATTTAGACAACTTGGCTACTTTGGCCTTAAGTCATGAACGAAGCTCTGTATATTTCATTCTGTTTCTTGGGGCACATATTAGGGAAATACACCTCCTCCTACAACCTATAATTTGGTTAGTTACATTTTACTTACATATGGGTCAGCTGGTTTCTCCTTGCAAAGTTCGGTGAGTCCAACAAGCAATGTTGGGTTCACAAAAAGGTTCAGGTAATCATAAGCAGCTTGTCCAGTTGGCACTGGCTCAATAATTGCTGAAAAAAATACAATATTGCACATTTATTAAAACACTGGATATTGAAAAATATTACATTTCATTTTTTTTTTCAAAGCAGGTTCTATTATGTTATGCATATTTTTACATACATACATACATACATATATATATATATATATATATATATCAATAAGGCAATGCCTAATAAACTTCTCTTTATAATATCTAGATTGTTTTCATGGTGTTTCCTGTAGTAGGGTTATTCTATTTTTAGATATAACAAAATGCAAGTATGATTGTTCTTATAACATAAAAACAGTTAAGAGTAACTTACATGGATGGTTCATCATTTCGTCTATATAAAATGAGCCTTTCCCTTCCAGATCTTCCTGTTTTCATTTTATTTAAGCTTTGAGCTAAACCGAATCCCTTTTTATTTCATCAAAACTAGAGCAGAGTACACTGTATTCTTTCACCCCAGGGAGCAGAGCTTTATGTAAAATGAACACTTTTTGTCTAGTTTACTGATCATGTTACTGCAACAAATGACACGTTACTGACATGGAAAGGCCATTATTTGTCAGTAACACCACTGACATCCTTGCAGTCATATTTATCTGGGTGACTGCTGGCGAGGGAGTTTTATCATAACTATAGGTACTTTTCTGACATCCCGGGGATCATTGCCTAAATGTAGGTGCTGGGACCTCAGCTTCTGGGTAGTATTCCTTTGACCTCATTTTCTCACTCAAGACTTGCAAAATGAAGGTAAAAAAAAGCAAGGTTTGAAGCATACTTTGAATTTTTGAAAACTTGGCCATTTTGTACTTAAGTGTGCAATTCCCTTCTCAATTCCCTCTTTCATGACTAAAGCCCCTAGTTTGCACAAATAGAAGCAATAGACACTCTGGAAGAACTGTTATTACAAAAGCTTCCAATATTTATATAATTACCTTCAGGAAACATAAATCGAATTTCTCTTTCTGCTGAGGTAAAGCAATTGCTGCCATGAACAGCATTTCTGAGGTCATCGGTCCCATATATGGCCCTTAAACTAAAACATGAAAAATAGATTAGATTAGTTGAGCAATACCTAATTTGTAAACTAATATATAACGTACATATTTACATAAATACCAAAGGGAACCCCAAACAGGCCATGAAAAGAGGAACTCTAAATGTCTTTTCTTTTTTAATATTCTACTTCTGGCTCATTAAAATGGTCTTTGCAATAATGAAATTCTTTCACACCATTCAAATGTTATCCACACCTGGAAAGAAGAAAGTGCAAACCTTATGGGGCTTCCGTTATAATGGACCAGAGCATAGTTTCAAGCTACATTCCCTCTCCATCATTGGTATTTGGTATTGGTAATGGGACAGCACGTCAATGTCAATAGTAGGGTTAGAGATGAACATATTTTCCCCAGCTGGAGGTGTTAAGATGTAACATGTCAAACAGCACTGTTTGAGGAAAATATAATTTTCCTAAATCCTGCATTAAATGGAAACAATTGAAGACCGAGACATATTTTATAACCAGCTACTACTAAATCTTCATACTTGAATGATGACAAATCGTGACTGAACGTATAGGAGCTAAACTACATTATATAAATGGGGCCTCCTGTAAATACATTCTTACAATGTATAGGCTTCCTTGGACATCCTTGTGGATCACCTGAGCTTCAGCTATACAAAAAAAGTAGACAGAAGCATGGAGGTAAGGTTTGTTTGTAAAAGGCTGCACAGCACACTGATCCCAGCAAGCAAATGATAATGTATGCTATCCTTTTCAGTGCCAGAACTGATTTTATTGTGAGTCTGCACAGCCATGTCAGATATCTACAAATTTAGCAGCAATCTACGCTACTGCAATATCAGAAATATTTAAAGGCACTGCGTTACCAAAACTTAACTTCAGGGCAGTCTATTTATTAGGCTATGTGCTTATTTCTGAAGCATTTCAATTTAACATGTATCACAAAGAGTGTCATAACGTTGCTTCCTGTATCTAAAACTGGAATTCATCAAACTGACAGCTACATGGGAATCAGCAGAATTGTCGCTCTATGATGATGTCATAAAACAAATGTACTTTGGCATGATGGAGAACATGGTTTTTCTATAGTTCCTAGTATGAGATATGGTTATGATCATGCATAAAAACGGTAGCCTCAGAGTTCCATCGATCACAAAATCCACAGGACACACTGGAGTACAAGATTAATCACTTTATAAATAAATTAAATATCATACCTGTCTGGGTGGGTTTCCTTAGCTTTCAAGCTGTTTGATGGTCCCATTATTTCTTTCCAAAAAGATATGGCATTATGTCTTGCCAGTGTCAAGGCAATTATTGGACCAGAACTCATGTAAGCAGTCAATGTAGGGAAAAACATTTTTCCATACTGATCTGAGTAGAAGTCACTACATTGCTCTGGAATTAGGTGAATTTTCCTTTTCTGTAAGACGTGGAAAGGATTATTTTGTAACAATAGTATAACAATGCTTACCAAGTTCCTTATTATTACTCAAAATACCTCAAGGAACAAGCTAAATATGAACATATATTTCCAATCTGCTACACTGATAAAAAAAATTATAGTACTACCTGAATAATGTAGAATCCAGATCGCAGAATGATGTCTTCAATTTCTTCTGCTTTATGAAGAGCATCTGGCTTTATAAGCGCTAGAGTCCTTTCCACATAAATTTGAGGAATGGGCATGGAATGTTCCAATGCTTTTTCCTGCTCCACATTCATTTCTTGTTCCTGAAATTAGTAATATTAAGGTTAGACTTCCACTTTTACAAGAGTCTTTAAATCTTTCCCTAAGATAATTTGAATAAACAATGTATATTTATTCCATGCCAGTGTACAACATTTAGACTTTTTTGTGCTATAGAAATGTTTTTTTTCCTGACTAATGATATAATTGTACCCTATTCTTCTTCAACCTACTAAATTACATCTGAATGTCTGGGTTACATTCAGGGTGCACTCATAGGGGTAGATCCAAGAAGGCTGTTAACCCGGAAAAAGTTAGTTGACGTAATATGCAATTCAACTGCAACGGAGACAGCAGAAATACAGTGTATTAAAGCACTGGTACTGCGGGTATGGGAATAATGTTGTTTAGTATAAAAATACATTAAATTATAGTCCCTATCTCCCCCCCCCCCCCCCCCCCCCTACCTTGCCTAGGTGAGGGTGGTGTGTGTGATTCTTAATTAGCCTCTAATACCTGCAAAATAGCCCACTTCCCATCCCCTGGCACACAGAGTGCCCTGCAAAATAAAATATTACCTGTATCCAGGTTCCAGCAGCAATCAGCAATGGCCAATCCTCATCTTCCACCTAGCATTAAAAATCGGCTCTAGCAAAAATTGTTTAAAACCCTTAGCTGGCTGGGACAGGGTGGCTTCTGATTGGCAGAGCCCTCCTGCGTGGTTATCTCTTTAGCAGCCTGCTCACCAGTGAGGGCAGGCTGAATAGAGCTAGCTCTGTGTAATTTTTTTTTTGCCCCTTTCCCTGGGCCAGAAGTTGATGATTGAGGGCGTCGCTGATAGCCACTGGAACTTGGATACAGGTAATATTTTATTTTACACTGCTCACCCTCATGACACTAAAAGAGTGTTTTGGGGTTTTGTTTTTTTACAGGTATTGGTGGCTAATTCAAATTCGTCCTTCCCACCTGTGCAAAATAGAGGTAGCTGGGGGTAGGTAGGGACTATATTTAAGTTATTGTGCAAGGTGCATTTAGCCAGCCCCTGGCACAATGGGGGGTCATAGTGCATCCAAAGTCCTGGGGGGCATTAATTTTATTTAATCAGGGCCGCAGGCATATTCTGGACTGCGGAGCCTGGGGCCTATAATGACCCCCAGTCACTTAGAACCAATTTTTTTTTTATTCGATGAGGCCAGCAGAAGGTTTTACTTTTTTTTTGGGAGGGGGACATCAATATATATATTATTTTTTTTTTTACCAGTTAACCCTCTGCATGCTGGTAATCAAAGTGAGGTAATTATGTCACAAAACAGATTTCTTTGCCATTTTGTGGAGGTTTTTAGTGGGTGCAATATTATTTTATTTTTTTAACAGGTAATGATACAGGTTGAGTATCCCTTATCCAAAATGCCTGGGACCAGAAGTATTTTGGATAACAGATTATTTTCACCAATAAGACATATTAAAGTCTCTTTTGAGAACAGGTTGAGAATCCCTCATCCAGAAATCCATTATCCAATTTTTTTCTTCGTATTTTGCCTCAAGTTTCAAATACACATACACCTGTCTGAATGCAAGCACACAACAGTTAATTCAGTGTCCAGCCCCCTTAAGCTGATATTTAGCCTTTCCATGCATGTTCAGATTCTCCAACCCCCACAAGGGGTAATACAATGGCATGTGTGCAGGTCTGACACACCAACAGCAGGTTCCCAACAGTGTCTCACATCACAGTTACATCATTGTAAAAGTGAGTTATTTGCGTTATAAAGTATTTGATACTGTCCCCCGACATACTCTGCTAAAATAGTCAATTTATATAGGGTCCCAGTGTACCATCCGACTCTCTACTGCCATCCCAGACATTTGGCATCAGAAAAACGGAGGAATTTGGGAGCTTTTCCATCTTTTGACCATTGAAAACAGAATACCCTTACCAAGGCCTATTAGGCTTAAACTGAACCCACCTTCGGCAAATCTTTCCTGACACGGATCTCACTGGACTTTCATAGGGTTACAGGACAATTATGTAGTCTATATCATGAGCGAGAAGGCCTAAGGACCCGCTACAAAAGCGGTCCTCAAAAACCCTGCTCCATGATTTTAAGACACTACTACAGGACGTTGTCCCATCGAAAGACCTTAAAGGTGGCATAGACTCCTACTGTTACCAGTAACCCACGCATGTTTGTGGAAGCATTGGCAGATGACACAATTTTATTAGAACTGGGACAGAAACCTAGTAGTGCAACCTTAGTTAGTTATCTAACTATTAGATAGCTAACGCTGCGGCTCTTATGACGAGTTAACTTGTCATAAGGTCGCAAGAGGGTTAAAGGACATCGGTCAGAAACAATAAGTTATGTTTAATTGAAAGATTGCATCACGTGTAGGCATTTGAAATAAAAATGCTTTAATTATAGAATACAAATAAAGTAACTTACTGAACCCTCTTTGCTTGTATATCACTATGAGAGGCGGACATCTTAGGTCAGATGGGCCAGCTCTGATGAAAGATGTCCGCCACCTTTATTTCTATCAACATAACAAAACTTTTTTTGCCACAGATGTCCTTTAATAAAGTATTTATCTTCATAGCTAAGCAAGTGTGCAAATAATGTGACTGTCATGAACAGGCGACTCGTTTCCTTAACCAACCTGCAGTAATCAAGCCATTCTTTTCACATTAATCCCCATGATACTTTGCCTATTTGACCCTGCCTTGGGTTGTCACATTGTTGTCGGGGAAGTGGCACTTTGCATATACACAGGTGCACTTCAAGCCTTTAGTAAGTGACCCCAGCACTTATTTTCAGACGTGTTACATTATAAATTCAAATTAAACTGATATGGATCACTGTGTTTTACTAACTCGCGAATCTTTGTCGTTCTTACCACTTTCGGCATCCGTTTTTGCAAGGCAGTATTACTTGTTATAGAGCAGTACTGAGCCGCAGTACAGCCGCTTATTGTGGATTCTGCTGCGAGATAAAGTTCCCATATGACTGGTTGAGCATCATGGGGGAGCTGCACAACACATAGCTACTAAAGATTCTCTATAACCAGTACTAAAGAAGGATCCGTGACACCCATACCGGTTGAACATATGTTCATTTATAAAACACCGTACCTTTACAGACTGGACGTTACTACCGAACCCCTGGCTGCCAACTAAGCCAAAGTGTTGATTCTCTGTCTACTAGTAGGCTCATTTGGTTGCTAGGATACACGATACGAAAAAAACGAGAGGTTCGGCAGTGTACGCATGCGCTTTTTGTCCAGCCAGTCTAGACGGCCATTACAAGTATGGGCAGCGAGGCGCTAAAAATGCCTTTCCAGTGGGGCAGGGAAGCCTTTAGAAACCAGGAAACGTTATTTTGCTGAGGACGATTCTTTAGGAATGCGAATAACGACGATGTGGTTTTTGCATTGCTTCTAATGCAGATGCCCTTCTTTTATACTGCTATAGTAGCCTTGGATAACCTCTTGAACTCCAAGTCTTCTGGACTACTGGTATCATATTGCTCAGCCATGCACGGGCGGTAGTCCAAGAACGGACTGTCTGATGGCTTGACTCCAGTAAGAACGGGTATGCCACAGGTTATTGCTACACTGTATGTAACTTTCATAGCACTTTAGCTGTATCACATACCTCTTAAGGGGCACTGCAGCTTAAAAAATTGTAAAAGAGTACCCACATTTGGGATGAGCAGGGTGGGGGTCAGAGGCATAACTAGAAAACACCAGGCCCGGTGCAAAAATTTCACATGTAATAAAAATGTTATTGAAAAATTGTTAATTTCTTATTTTTGTTATGTTCCTCTGCACCCACATTGCACCTAAAGGTCTTAATACAGCACTATACAGTACCCACAGCACTTAGCTTGTACTCATATGGCACCCACACGATTTGGCATGCCACAGTGTAAATTTGCCTGCCAGAAAATAACACAGTGTCACTTTGTCCCACTGAACTGCCCCTGCAGAACATGCCACAGCCAATTTGCCCATTAATATGCCACAGCCAATTTGCCCATTATGCTACGATTAGCCTGCCCATTAATATGCCACAGCCAGTATTATTTTGCCCATCATTTGCTAGTCATATTTTACATTTAATTTGCCACTCATATTTTGCCCATATGCCAGTGTTATTTGCACCATATGCCACTCATATTTTTTTCCCATTTGCCAGTATTTTTCCCATTTGCCACTCATATTTTGCCCATATGCCAGTGTTATTTGCCCCATTTGCCACTCATATTTTGCCCATTTGCCAGTATTTTTTTGCCCCGTTTTCCACTCATATTTTGTCCATTTGCCAGTGTTATTTTGCCCATGTGCCACTCACAGTTTGCCCATATTATTCTGCCCATTTGCCAGTGTTAATTTGCCTATTTGCCAGTTATTTTGCAGTCCCTCCCCCTCCCAGTACTTACGTTGTATGCTACTCGCCAGACGTCTGCTCCAAAGTATTTCCTGCACCCAGCTACCGTCACTTCCGGCAGCTGTGAAGAAAAGCCGGGTCCTCCCGGCTGCTGCCCGATAGTGACTGTCTCCACGGGGAAGCTGCTTTGGGCCACAAGAATAAATGGGCCCTGGGCAGCTGCCCTGTTTGCCCACACTTTTTTTGCAGGGCAGCCGGACCCCCGAGTGACGGGCCCGAGTCGCAGCTGCGACCCCTGCACTAACAGTAAGTACGCCACTGGTGGGGGTGTAATGACAGATAAAGTACAGAAATTGATGGACAATCAAGACCATTGGATATAAGGTTTAGCGCATGCGGTCTGGAGAATGACACTTTATTTACTTTTACATAACCATAAATAAACGGAGGCAGACAAGCTTGCCAGTGGTGAATGACCATGACCTTTATTGAAATTAACAAATAACTTTGACATGAACCATAGCCATAATAACTTTCACCAACCAAGATATTGCCAAAACTCAATTCTGCCACAGATGTTAGGAATCCACTTGTTTTAGCCTCTTTATTTATTTATTAACAGACCAATTCACCCTCCTGCCCAAACCCCCTAAAAAAAGGTCACGACAGGGAATAAGAAAAAGGGGATGGGTAGGAGAGAGTGACTATAGCTCGTTAGAAGCTCCCCTCAGGCACTGAGAAAGTATATAGGTCTGCGCCTGTATTTATACATAAAATTCCCACCGAATTGCCTGTCCTCGTGATGCTAGCGCTAAATTCCAACCAATCAGAACATTTGCCTCGCACTTCTACTAGAATTTTCCATGCTGCTGAGCACAGCATGCTACCCTACAATGTTCCCTGACTGTTAATTCCACGAAGAACATAGAATAGGGCCAGTTCATAGAGGGGGGCTAAGGGGGTCATTTAACACGGGGGGGGGGGGCTCTGCTACATAAAATAGGGTCAGTTAAGATAGGCTCATATAAGGGGGTCGGTTAATACTGGGGGGGGCTCTGGTACATAGAATATGGTCAGTTAATATAGGGGGCTCATTGAAGGAGGGTCAGTTAATACAGGTGGGCTCTGCGACATAGAATAGGGTCAGTTAATACGGGGGGGCTCTGCTACATAGAATAGGGTCAGTTAATACAGGGGGGCTCATAGAAGGGGGGTCATTTAATACAGGTGGGCTCTGCGACATAGAATAGGGTCAGTTAATACGGGGGGCTCTGCGACATAGAATAGGGTCAGTTAATACGGGGGGGCTCTGCTACATAGAATAGGGTCAGTTAATACAAGGCGGCTAAGGGGGGTCAGTTAATACGGGGGGCTCTGTGACATAGAATAGAGTCAGTTAATACAGGTGGACTGTGACAGAATAGGGTCAGTTAATAGAGGGGGGCTAAGAGGGGTCAGGTAATACAGGGGGGGGGGGCTCTGCTATATAGAATAGGGTCAGTTAATTGTTGATGTATGAAAAGTATGCTGTGCGCTTCTGTGTGTGAATGGAGATATGAAAGATGTGTGGATGGACAGTAACGAGGGTTGAAGCCTTGACGTGGCGTTACTGCTCACATGGGTATCCATATGCCAATTCAACCAGTGTGAGTGACTGTAATATAATACACTTTTGTTTCAAATGTTTGTTTATTTTTCATAACACATGTACCTATATTAATGGTATTTTTGAATCTTCTGAGTGTGATTAAAAAATTTGTTTACAATATCTTTATTTTTATTTTTTTTCAATTACCATGAACAGTGAGAAACGCGTGACAGAGGAAGAAAAGAAAGGGGGACATTATGACAGCAATTGAGAAAAGCATGGGGAACGTGTGAGAGAGAGTGGTTCTGTGTAAATTAAACACCCGTACTGTCTGAGAGTGACACAGAGGGTCCATTCACTAAAAGGTGATTTGGGATGCATATTTAATCTCACCAATTTAGCTATTCATTGTGCAGGGACAAACCTGGCGAGCTACCCCCAAATAGCAAGCTCATCAGGTTTGTCCCTGCACAATATTTAGATAAAGCGGTGAGATTAAATATTCATTTAATCTTTTAGTGAATAGCCCTCAGAGAGTGTGAGAAAGAGTAACACAGACATTGGGACCGAGTGACCAGAGCCGATCCTAGGGTCACAGACGCCTGGGTGCAGGGTTTTTTTTGGGTGCCCCCATGAGGGCCTGACTAAATTACTAACCTCCCCTTTGTAAATGTCCATTCCAGCCATGCCCACACAGACACACATATACAAACCTTCCTCTCTCACACTGCCATCCTGCCACCTAGCCAAACACGTGTAAACCCATCTCTCACACACCCATGCTGTTACTCACTCACAAAGGTGTAAACCCATCTATCATACTCCCATGCTGTCACTCACTCAGAAACAAAGGTGTAAATCCATCTCTCACACTCCCATTCTGCCACACACTCTGCCACTCATACACTTACACTGCCAAACACAAACTCTGCTACACACACACACACACACACTCTGCCACTCATACAATGACACTACTACACACACACACACTACCACTCATACAATGACACTGCTACACACACACACACACACTACCACTCATACAATTACACTGCTACACACACACACTCTGCCACTCATACTATTACACTGCTACACACACACTCTGCCACTCATACAATTACACTGACACACACACACACTCTGCCTCTCATACAATTACACTGCCACACATAAACACACACTCTCTGCCTCTCATACAATTACACTGCCACACACACACACACACTCTGCCACTCATACTCTTACACTGCCACACACACGCACTCTGCCACTCATACAATTACACTGCCACACATACTCTGCCACTCATACACTTACACTGCCACACACACACACACTCTCTGCCACTAATACAATTACACTGCAACACACACACACTCTGCCACTCATTCACTTACAGTGCCACACACACACACACTCTGCCACTCATACAATTACACTGCAACACACACACACTCTGCCACTCATTCACTTACAGTGCCACACACACACACACACTCTGCTACACACACTCTGCCACTCATACAATTACACTGCAACACGCACACACACTCTCTGCCACTAATACAATTACAGTGCCACACACACACACTCTGCCACTCATACTATTACACTGCTACACACACACACTCTGCCACTCATACTATTACACTGTCACACACACACACCCTGCCACTCATACAATTACACTGCCACACACACATACTCTGCTACTCATACAATTACACTGCCACACACACACACACATACACTCTGCCACTCATACAATTACACTGCCCACACACACACACACTCTGCCACTCATAATATTACACTGCCACACACACACACACTCTGCCACTCATACAATTACACTGTCACACACACACATACACTCTGCCACTCATACAATTACACTGCCCACACACTCTGCCACGCATACAATTACACTGCAACACACGCACACACTCTGCCACTCATACAATTACACAGCCACACACACACACACACACTCTGCCACGCATAAAATTACAGTGCCACACCACACACACACTCTGCCACTTTTAGCTCTGCCCTCTTTCGTCCCAGCAGCCTACAGAATAAAGTTGCCAAGAATGGCCATACGTGACTGGAAGGAAATCATTTGACTAATTGATGTGTTTTGTGCGGTCAATCAGAGCAGAACCCCGGCGGCTACAGTCACAGAGAAGAAGCGCCACTCTAGAGCTGCTCTAAAGCACCTCCTACATGACCAATCAGAGCAGCCCCTTCTACAGGTGCAATAGTGGGACCTGTAATTTCTTCTTGTGGGCGGAACAAGAGGGCTGAGCCAGCAGAGGCACACTGTCTTCCCCAGGACGTCCCTCCTGTGGTGCGCCGCGGGGGTGAGGGCCGCACCGGGTGACACCCCCAGCAGGGCAAATTGACTGTGGCATATTAATGGACAAACTAACACTGGCATATAAATAGCCAAATTGGCTGTGACATAATAATGGGCAAGTTGGCTGTGGCATATCATTGGGTAAAATAACACTGACATATTAATGGGCAAAACAGCACTGGCATATTAATGAGCAAAACAACACTGGTATATTAATGGGAAAATTGGCTGTGGCATATTCATTGGCAAACTAAAACTGGCATATTAATGGACAAATTGTCTGTGTCATTTTAATGGGCAAATTAACACTGGTATATTAATAGGAAAACTGTGGCATATTTTAATAGGCAAACTGGCTGTTGCATATATTAATGACAAAGTGACTGTGGCATGTTAATTGGTACCTGAAAGTAGCTTATTTTATTTGGCCACCCCGCCCTCAGCAATGAATACACACAGTCACATACAGTGTCACATACACATGCACACAGTCACACATGCAACTCATGTACACACATAGTGTCTCACACACATTTACACATACACACAGTTGTAGTAACAGAGCTACAATATCAATAGTGCTGTCAATGTGTGAGTACCCTGATTTTTATTGCGGGGGAGCACTGTGATACACCCATCTAATACACTCTGCTACTCACACAGACACACTTTACACACGCAATTTATATAAAATAGACTTCACCCAGATTGTACGCATAGCACTTGGCCCAGCACCCATATTGTATCCACAGGACTTACCCAGCACCCAGATTGCCAAGTCAAGTAGTCTCCTTTCAGGCCGGCAGATCCATAGTGGTAAGCCACCTCCTCTCAGGTTGGCTCTCACGTAGCCGCACTCCCCGTGAATCACTAGAGTCTGAGCGCTCAGAGAGGGGAGATCTTTTGAGCTCCAAAGCCAGCTCCTCTGACTGAGAAGGTGTCATCTGGGTTGCGATCTTTTGAGCTCCGAAGCCAGCTCCTCTGAGTGAGAAGGCGTCATCTGGGTTGCTGTGCCCTGCAGCGGAACTCTCTGAACACACACCCATTGAATAAAAAACAAAAAACATGGGATGGACTCTGTATATTAGATATGAACAGGAACATTTCAGGGAAGTTTTATACAGATTATTAGTTTTATGTATTATATAATATTACTGATCATACCTTGAGAAATACATATGTATTTTGGGATTAGTTTCCATATAAATCCATTTTTTTTTTAAATATAAATTGTGCCTGGTAATCATTCTTTTTAAGAGGCAATATGTTGTTTTTTTTTCTTGGAGATTTTCAGTGCATTTACCTTCACCTGACTGGTCACCCCACTGGCTCTTGGTCTCCTTTAGTTGATGGGGGTGTCTTTAATACAGGGCTTGATAAACTTAACTGAGGTTGAGGAGCCAGCTAAAAATATTGAGGAGCCAGACAACAGCACATAAACACAATCACACGCAGTCACAGACAGACAGATACACACAAGGCAGAAGGTATTTTTATGGTTTTTTTTTTAAAGAAAAGTTCACTTATTACTATGTCGCCCCCCCCCCCCTCCCCCCACTGCTGCTATACCTCATTGCAGGGGAGGGGTCTGTTACAGCCCAGTGCCACAGAGCAGCTTCCCTTCCAGTCCTCTAGCAGAATTTAAAAATACTGCTTACACATGACTCCTGGTATATAGTCCCTGCAGATCTTCACAGATTTTTCCTACAGTTCTCAGACAGGTACTAGAGGTGCCATGCATCTAAGGGGGTCTAACTCCACATTTGGTGGCACTGCCTGATTATCCGCTCATATTGACACGTCATATATACCATCCATCTGGTGAGTATATCTGACTTCCCTTATACTTAGGGTTGCCACCTTTTCTTCAGAAAAATACTGGCCTTGGTACTGTTTCCATAGACTTAACATTGGCCTGATGCCAATTTTTTACCAGCCTGCCGGTAAATTACCGGCCAGGTGACAATCCTACTTATACTTCTGAAGCTGTTATCCTACATCACACATTCTATCAGTAAATATATGACAGCCCCCTCATATCTAGAATGGATGCGCAAAGTTACATTTATTAGGGCTATGGAGGATCGGCTACTCACCTCCAGGTACAAAAAAACGTATATTATGTGCTCCAAATATCTTTCTTGATGCCCACAATATCCTGATTTTATATTGGCATGAACCTCCACATAAATGAGTGGGTGCTGCAAGGAGAACAAAAGAATATCCCAAGAAATACAACAGCCTAACGCGTTTCACGCTAAATCAACGCTTACTCATAGGCAATACAATATACAGTGACAGTTTGAAATTGAGGCAAATAGCTATGCCTAAGTTGAAGAGAAAGTCTATCTAGAAAAATGTATTAAACAAGTTTATCTTGCTGCAAAAATAAATAAATAGAGAAGTCTTTATTTGTGACAAACCTAGGTATTTAGAGAGGGAATCTGAAAAATTAGCATTTGTCACAACATACAGCAATCGATATCCCCAGATTAACCCTTTAACGACCAGGGATTTTCCTGGGCCAAAGACCAGAGCATTTTTCAATTTTTAATATGCGTTTTTTTTTTAAACATAATTTTCCTCTCTCTCATTTAACGCAAACATACAAGTTACAGGTTGTTTTTTAAAGGACAGTTAGAGCTTTCTTTTGATACCCTATACATAAAAAAATAATTAACTTTTTAGTATTAAAAAATACATATAAAAGAGGAAATTTGGGGGGAAAAAAAGTTTTTCCCCATTATTTTCCCAAATAATAAGCTACACAACTAGTGCAACACTAACTGACTTATCCCACGTAATTAACTAACTAATAAAAAAGAAAAATATTGGTTCCCATATCCCCTAAAAAAAAAAGACAGAAAAAAAACCTCTGAAGAGTGCGATGTCAGATCCATAAAAATCGTGCAACAGGCATGCAGGGGTTAAATTTTATTAAATAAATATATTACAATTACATTTATTTATTAAAAAAAACTTTATAAATTGCAAAAATAAAAAAAATTTGTAAAAAAAAAACCAACTAAATGAGGGCCATAAAGTGGAAGGAAACTGATTACAGTTAAAAGAACTGTGTAGCACTATCTATTAGTCTTGAAGGACGGATGTCGCTATACAACAAGGAGAGGTGTAACAATTGGGAATTTATGGTCATCTAGTCACTATTAGGTTGAAAAATCTATTCGTACATCGCTAGAGTTTACTAGACGTGGGAAAGTGTGTAAAGATTGTAAATATACATTTAAAAGTAAGAACTATATTTCAAATTCCACAAAAAAATCTTATCCCATAAAATCATTCAATAATTGTGAGAGAATGGTGTATTTGTTAACATGTTTGTACTCTAATTGCCATTATGTGGGAAAGACAAAATACCTTAAAAAACCGTTTAATCCAATTGGCAAGCACTTTAAAAATTGTTGTGATGGTAATATTTATCAGTTCCAATGCCAAGGCATAGAGAATATCATAGGATAAGTCCATAAAAGCAAGCTCATTAAAAAACGTAATAATCGTGAAGCTTACTGGATTTTTGAATTAGATACACGATTGCCAAAAGATCTAAATACAGAATTGGACATAGCCCAAGTTTATTAATTCATATTCTGACATATACCAGTAGTAAACAAAGCGTATGATGTTTTCTGGTGGCCATACTTATATATCGTTATGTGTTTTTCCCTTTTGTAAATATTGTAAATCAAAGTCTGAAAATGAACGATTGAAAAATCGATTGCAGTATGCTCACTATGAATAATACCAATTACAAGTTTAAAATAACAATGTAAGAAATCAAAGAATCTGTACACATATTCCCTTTGCACTAGGTTTTTTTTTTATAATAGATGATTTTTCCTCGACAAATAATTTAAGATATCCTCTTTTCCCTGACACCTAGTGTTGCAATTCAAAATTATTTATAAATATGCACATTTTCATGTCTGTGTCGGGATTTTTTTCTGATATGTCGCTGATTTGATAAATATTAGCAGAAAAACTTAGCATATTTATTTTGCTTTTTCATCTATTTTTTAAACATGTCCATTTCTGTTGCCTATGCCGGTAATCTAACCTTTGGAGCCGGTGTAACAAACATACTGGCAATTCAAATGCCGGTATTTTTTTTGCTGGGAGACTTTACATCTGTGTGTGACAGACTGTAGGTGAAGGGGGGGGGGGGGGGTGTTTTTGGGGGGATGCAGTCTTCCGTCACTGAGGAGGGCTGCAGAGAGACTCACCAGCAGCTGCAGGTGAGAGAGATCATTTCTCTGCCTGTCTGAGAGCTAACAGCGCTGCCATGTCTTCCCTCACAGGCAGGTAGACTGTTAGCAGGCTAAACACTGTAAATGTGAGGACTGTTCCAAGAGCTGATTTGGACTAAATGTACACTATTTCTAGAACTTCATAGATGCTGATCTCTGTCATTTTTTCTCCCGTGCTGTATCTTAACTCTGTCACACACTGCATATATCTTTTTCAGTATTTGCGTTTAGCAAAATAGACTTTGTATTTAAGTGCACTGAAAGTTATTGCTAACAAGCCTTATACAAATTACATCCCTTGTCTTCTTTCATGGAGACTGCAGCAAATTACTACATGAAACATAGGTTCTCCTTCTCTTATTCTTATCCTAAATATAACATTTTAGTTCTAACCAGTTTAAGCAGTGTTATACACTGTCCTATATACAGTTTGACACAAGCAGCTGTTCAGCCCCCTAGCAAGCCAAAAGATGTGATTTACATGATAGATCAACACTAAAAAGGAAACAAGTTACCTTTTAGAAGCTGTTTCACATCCATTTGTAGCAAGTATTATAACCATTCTCCTGTACTCTGGCCTTCTGAAAACCTCTCTCCAAAGCTCACTGAATGACAGTGTGAAACCTATACTACATGCAGGCTCAATAGTGGTTTAAGTGATATCAGAAACCATATATAAGGAGAACCATTGAGTCCCTCCGTTTTAAATCAAAAATAGGTGTTTTTCATCTCCTCAGAAACTCCTTAGACACAGCTGATCATTTATTATAAATAAACATTTTTTTTAGTCCTGCCAGTTTGATTTGAAAACATATAATCCAAGTCACTAATCTGGTTTAAGGGTCTGTTAAAATCACAAATCACATTCAGAATAATAATATCATTTTTTATCCTTTATTGTTCCTTTTTGTCCATGTCACTTCAGCACATATTATACATTTGTAATCATTTTATTGTCTTAACCAATTTAATAAGTTATATTTTACAAAGAGTGGGCACCTATTCTACTAACTGATATGGGAGAGAGACCAAAAGGGCAATTGAGTGAGAGAGACATAAAGGGCTATCAGAAGTTATCTGTGATAATGGTATATGTGCTTTAGGATATCCAAAATGAATTGAGTGCCAAGCACCGGGTACCTGTACTGAGGAGTCTGAAGCTCAAACTGGTAGGGACATTGAGTGGAACCGCCCCTTTTGTTGCCCCACCCTTTTGTGGCTCCGCCCACAGGTATGGCCTGTATTTTTTTTGAGGAAAAGGTGGCAACCCTACTTGTTAGGGAATGTCATTGTTTTTAACATTTGTCCTAATTAGATCTTTTTACACATAAATGCACTTAATTACTGGGGAACCAATTAGAGGGAATTAGTTCACTTTAGGTATTTAAAATTTTGGTATGTAACTTTACATTGTATTGCCTACGAGTAAGCACTGGTGTACTGCATCACTTTGGGATGTGCAAAATCTCGTAAATAAACAACATTATTGTGGTTTGTGTATACTGGAGTGGAGTGCTTTTTTCGCCCCTTTTTTTAAGGGCACCCACTCACTTATTAGGAGCACAGATAAGAAAACTCTGCTTTAAAGTGTGGAAAGTGTGGGTAGCGGTTCTGTTTCTCCTTTTTTTTTTTAACTCCAAAGCACAGGCCACGCAACACAACCACAGATGGTTTTCATGGTCTGAATTCTTGGAATACCAGAAATTCTGAGAATGTGCCTCATATCTGATCCAAAAGTGACCAAGAATGATGCAGCCGTTGAATGACTATTTTAAGACACTATCCCCTCTAGCACCTTCTGGTGTATAATCATGTAAACATAACGTAGCATTGGGCGATGCACTTTCTCTTACTCCTATTTTTCCCCACCCCTTTTTATGGCGTTCCCTTTCCTTTCGACTTTTTTTTTGGCTAAGATTTCTGAAATCACTGTTTAAATTGTATCTCTATATGCTTTGGAAAAATCGAATTAAAATCATATTAAACAACAAAAAAAGAATTTATGCAAACGAGGAAGACAAAAATGTTGGTGTACTAAACTTGTCAAGGGCTCAAATAATATACATGTTAAGATTTTTGAGGAGATTTCCAGTTCATTTTTTACTATTTTGTATGAAGAAGATGCCGTCTTCATTTTAAATGAAGATGGTATCTTATTGGCTGACTGTTTTGAAAACCATCTAATGGTAGGGCTGAGATAGAGACACTAGGATGTTCTATGCCGTCCTGATTTTAGTGTACCTAAAAGACGCTAGGACTGCATTGAACGTCCTAGCGTGAAACAGCTCATCGCGTCTCCCAATTCTTTCATTCTTGGGCAAGCTAGGGGGTTAGGTAGTAAGGTTTAATTGATTTTTATTTTTTTAGGTCTGGGGGACTTTGGCCAGTCTCCAGACAAGGAGGATGAATTATTTGTGATGGGGTCCGTTACCAAGGCGGTCATTGACTACACGAATGGATTCTGGAGGAGTCCGGCTGCCAATTTTCGTGCCATTTAAAGAGAACTTCACTGCTTTCTGTGTAGCCTGAAAATCGAAGCTACCTAAGTAGACCCTTGAGACATTCCATACGATGTCTCTCTGTAGCTTTTTAAAATAAGAAAAAATCACATATACATATGCCAGTTAAACTCCATATTCTTAAGTGGTTTTCAACAATTCATTAGTATGCTTGAATCAAAATGGAAAATTGTGCTGTAAACTTTTATGGTATAAATGTATAGAATTGAATGCCAGTTGGTACTATCAAATATAATAAATGTCTTTAGAAAGGGCCTAGGTATTACAATATTATATTTAGAATAGCTAAAATGTAGCCATTTTCTCTCCTATGAGTCAAAATTTAAGATCACTTAATAGACTTGTTCCAACTTATTAAACATGCTTAACACTTTGAATTTGAAAATAATTTTAGGACTCAAAAATAAATTTAAGGGAAGGAAAAGTCGGCTGTTCAAGTATTCTCCTCTTATCTACAATAATTATTGCAAGGACATTTGCAGTTGTGACACTTTACAGTGGTCTCTACCAGAGTGTATATTCTTATTATTTTTAGCACTTGCTTGCTCATTATGGATGGTGAGCATTGCTATTGACAATTTATTAATATGTTTACGCAAAAAAAAAATACATTTAAATTTCTCTTTTCAGGTGAGTCTTATGGACCATGTATAGTACAGTGGTAGACATGAAGCATGCTTGCTGTAGGGATCCACAGAATGAATCCTGGGCCTGGATGTTTTCTGTATTTATTCTGCTCACCATGTGAGGGCTTTCTGCTGCAGTCAACCTCCTGTCTGTAACTTGTACGTCTATTTGCTCTAGTTTCTGTTAACTCCCTTGCTACATACACCCTCTGCTGGTTCATTTGTTGTGCCTTTCCTTTCTTGATGTGCTAAGCAAACTCACCAGGTTTGTCCCTGCACAATATATAGCTAGATTGGCAAGAGTAAATGTTCATCTCACCTCATCTCCTTTTTAATGAATACTCAGTGTTTGTTCCTCATTAACCTAGTTTTAACGGCTTATATATTACTCTCATGCTGACTTATTGCCTTGACACCCCAATCTTGCCTATCGTTTTGTCATCTCTCCCATTCTTTAGGATTACATGAGTAGTCTTCCCTCTGTATGGCCACTGAAAGGATGGTTGCCCTGTGCAGACTTCTGAACCTGTTCTTGCCTGTGGACCATTTTTGTAGATACATGCGGGTTTACTCTCAGCTCTGCCTCTCGGCGTGTAACTTGCCCCACTGATCGTGGTATGTTGGGGCTACTGCAGAGAGAAACCTCAGTCTTTACATGTCACCAACAAAAGAGATGCTTCCTAGTATGTTAACTAAAGATGCTTCCTAGTATGTTAACTAAAAGTGCATGCCAGTTTATCCTACCAAGGTCCTTCCTTTCTTTTCCTCGTTTAGCTACTTGACATCTTGAGAATACAATGCGGCCAGCAAGCGGGAAACATCCAGTGTCAGATGTTATTTTACTGGGAGGGACATTGGTTTTCCTATCTGTATAGTTTTTACACTGAGCAGTGTATGTTCTGTTGTTGTATATTAAAGTGTGGAAAATGTTTAAATACTCTGTATACAGTGTATACTTTTTTTTTTTTTTTAACTATTGATCATTTTTCTAGTACACATTTGGATTGAGCCATTTTTTAGTGCTCCATCTTATATTTACATTGTATTTTATTAGGGTGTTTCAAGGGACCGACACTTATGTTGACCAGGTGTAATTCATTTTCAATTTATTTATTTTAGTTGCACCCTTTTGTTTGTTTGACAATTCAGCTATGACACACTATGTTTCCATAGTTGGCAATAATCCCAAATTTGCTGGGAGAGTCATGGTTTTATAGGTCCTGTTCCATCAAACTATAAAAACTGCTGTTGGTGGCCCCTAGGCAGCGTGGCCTATCTTGTTAAAAAGTGGGAACATTATGCCAGGACTCTAAGCTGTCTGGGTACAAATTACACAAATGTTCCTAGCAACACCCAATCTTACTATGTACTCTACCAGACTTTTATTTTTTAGAAAAGGTATACTAACACTTAAACTGGAGGTTGAAATCCATCACCCTGTTTTTTATTCTAAGCTCTCTGTTAAGGCGTTATTTGGGTGAGGTAAAAAAAAAAAATTAAAAAAAGTGCACTCTACTCACTGCAGATATCAATTTGAGCTTTAGTGGCCAATTCTATATATACACACAGAGGGGGCTACCACCAGGGCCTAAAAAGGGTACATACCCTGAAATACACCATCGAAGAAAAGGACTTTTTAATAGATTTTAATCTACAAGTGCCTGAATCTCTGGACATCTTTACCTTGCATATGTAAGAGACTAGCACATCTGCCGCAGAGAGTGAGATACATCAAGGCAAGAAAGCTGTGGGGTTTTAACACTAACACTAACTAACCCACTCATCCCAAATATTAAAAAGAAAAATATAGGCTAGTAGACAAAAAAGAAAAACTACTGGTCAGAGCCCTCAGAACTACATCAGTGGCATGTAGGGGTTAAATTAATATATTAAAATGATATAATTAATATAGTTATAAAAAATATATATGAACAAAACAAGCATAAAGTAGGAATGGAACTCATTGCAGTAATCAGCAAGGGAAAGGGAAAAAAAAAAAAAAAAAAGATTTAGCGAAAAAATAATTTCCTCTTCACTTTTCTGTGACTCTCTGTACTTCAAGTATGGGGAGTGAATTGGAGCAAAGTGAATGTGTGAAAACGGAGTTTGTCATCTAATATTCACATGATTAGCCCTCTGGTGGCGCACGGAACAGACACAAGCACCAGAAACACAGAGGTCCAGGGTTCAATCCCAGCAACGGTTACAATATCTCTAACTCTTTGTCACTATCTAGAGCAGTAGTCGCAGTCTTTTTTTACCAGGAAAGGTTAAAGTATCTTAACATGTATAGCTTGGAGGAAAGACGTAACAGGGGGGATATGATAGAAACATTCTTAAATTAGAGGGGCAACGATTTAAAAGTAATATCAGGAAGTATTACTTTACTGAGAGGGTAGTGGATGTATGGAATAGCCTTCCAGCAGAAGTGGTAGAGGTAAACAGTCAAGGATTTTAAGCATGCGTGGGATAGACACAAGGCTATCCTAGCTATAAGACCTGGAATAGGGGACTAATAAAAGTACTCAAAAAAAATTGGGCAGACTAGATGGACCGAATGGTTCTTATCTGCCGACACATTCTATGTTTCTATTTCAGTGATTGACTGATCACTATGATCACATGCCTGGAAACCCAACAAGCGGGTCCAGGAACACTGCCTCAGCTGAAAGATCCAGATCCAGAGTCCTGGACCTGCTACGCACCAACTGGTAGAGCGCACTGATGAGTTAACTTGTCCTAAGTTTGAGATCAATACGTAGCTTATGACGCGTTGACTACCAAATTAAAAGAGAAAAATCCAAGCCGCATTGCACAGGCTGAACTGCCATGGTTATTATCACTAAGAAACACACTTCACATTGAGGGTCGCATAAACCTCAAATATAAACACTACTCTCAAAGCTATTTTTGCATAAGTTTTCAGATAAATTGATGCCCAGCGGCACAGTGACTCAGCCAATCAGCACAGGGCTCACCTCAAGTGCCTGAGCAGGGCTGACAAGCTGGCAAAGAGAGAGACTTTTGTTTTGAATGCCACTAACGCAGAGGTCTTAAATGGAAGAATAATAGTATATATGCTTCGCCGGTTGCCCTATTTGAACAAGTTAGGGGAATTATGCACTCTATTTAATTATCAGTTATGTTATTTTAGAAACATTGAATGTGTCAGCAGATAAGCACCATTCGATCATTCTGGTCTGCCCAATTTTCTAAATACTTGTATTAGTTCTCTACCCTATCTTATATCTAGGATAGCCTTATACTTATCCCACACATGCTTAAACTCCTACACTGTGTTTTTGTTCAGAAAAGGGCTACTAAACTGGTTCATGGGTTGAAGGATAAAACTTACCAGGAAGGTTAAAGCATCTAAACAGGTATAGCTTGGAGGAAAGATGTCACGGGGGGGGGGGGGGGGGGGTTGTATATTATAGCGATATTTAAATACATAAAGGGAATCAACACAGTAAAGGAAGAGACCATATTTAAAAGAAGAAAAACTACCACAACTTGAGAACATAGTATTAAATTAGAGGGGCAACGATTTAAAAGTAATATCAGTAAGTATTTCTTTACTGAGAGGGTAGTGGATGTATGGAATAGTGTTAACAAGGTGAAAAAGTATATAAGACCCACTAATTGGGAACAAATAAGTACAAGTGAAAAAGTAATAATGAATAATATGCAGCAGACACTGGTGTGGACCACCTCACACACAATATAGAAAGTGAAATATAAAAATATGTTGATCAATGAAATGAAATACTTATCTCACACACTGGTGGGCAATGTCTAACAGACTTGACAATGCATACATAAATAGGAAAGAAAAAAAAAAACAATACAATGTGTGACACTGTAACAACTATTGATGGTGATATTTGCCCCAAAGGAGACTCACTCACATTTACAGAGCCCTTATTCTGGCTCTAAATAAGGCGCATAGTGGGACTACAATTCCCAGTATCCTCAGATGGTATAATACACTTTCCACAGATGGTAACGTATAGTGTTAAAAACAAACAAATTCATATTCATCAACGAGATGAAGAAGGAGCAGACTTTACTGCATTAGAGGAGTTTGCTACAGTGAGATGTGCAAAACCTGGGCAACAGACATGTTATGCAGCTTGCTGAGAGACCCACTACGTGCCTATACTTGAGTCAGTATAAGATGTATGGAATAGCCTTCCAGCAGAAGTGGTAGAGGTAAACAGTCAAGGATTTTAAGCATGCGTGGGATAGGTACAAGGCTATCCTAGATATAAGATAGGTAACTGGGGACTAATAAAAGTACTCAAAAAACTGGGCAGACTAGATAGACCGAATGGTTCTTATCTGCCGACACATTCCGTTACCTCTACCACTACCGCTGGAAGGCTATCCCATACATCCACTACCCTCTCAGTAAAGTAATACTTCCTGATATTATTTTTAAAACATTTCCCCTCTAATTTAAGACTATGTCCTCTGGTTGTGGTAGATTTTCTTCTTTTAATAATACTCTCCTCCTTTTCTGTGTTAATTCCATTTATGCGTTTAAATGTTTCTATCATATCCCCCGTCACGTCTTTCCTCCAAGTTATACATGTTCAGAAACTTGAACCTTTCCTGGTAAGTTATTTTTATCCTTAAACCCATGAACCAGTTTTTTTATATACTTTCTACAATGTATCAATATTCTTCTGGAGATACGGTCTCCAATACCCTATGCAACCAAGCATTCTCTGCTGCTCTATTACATTGTCTACCTACTTTTAAGTCCTCTGTTATGATTAATCTTAAATCCCTTTCCTTCGATGTTGAGGTTAGGAATCTGACAATTATGCTCTATTCTGCTTCTGGGTTTTTATGCCCAAGGTGCATAATCTTGCACTCATCTACATTAAATGTCAGTTGCCACAGCTCAAGTAATAGGTGCAAATACTATGCATATAGTTAATTAGGATGATTAAAAAAAAAAAAAAATCTATGTTCAAGTTAAACCCTCCATAGAAGAAAGGCAATGTCACTGATCTTATCATTTCATCTCAAGGTAAAAAATATAAAAATCCTTTCGAACTTTCACAAAACGACTTTTATTTGTGAAAGCCCAATGCATTTCATGTCTAGAAAGGCATCCAAACCATTTAACATATTGATTGAATCTGCATAAATAAAAATGTAGGTGTTTATTCCATGATTTAAATCATCTTCAGTCACCGATGTACCTCCTTGTCTGTTTTCAGTGGTCTTACATTTCCCATTTTCATCCTTTTTGCTACCATTATACTTGGAGGGGGGAAAAAAAGTGTTTTGGGATTTTTCATACTTTATTTTGTGTCAGTCTTTGCTTTGAGTAACCTAATTTTTAATTTTTTTTTTTACAAGTTACTGAATTAGATTTTAGAATGTGAACCAAAATAAATCAATCTATACATTGTGTTAATGTATGCATTTCTTGCAATTACGCCAAGAAAAACACGTTACGTGTCAATGGTGACTTTGGTTTAGAACCAATATTACATTAACATTTATTTATATTGTGCCAACAACTTACATAGCACTAAGCAGAGAGAAGAGAGAGGGGCTACATACCAAGTTAGACAAAACAAGAAAGGACTGATAGAGGTAGAGAGTCCTGCTCGCAATTACAACCTATGAGTGGGAGACATGACACATAAGGGAGAAAAGAGGTCAAAAAGGGAAAGGGGTGGCAAAAGTATTAGGCAGGGTTGGTGCTAGGTGGGTGTGGCCAGAGATTGTGTGCGCTAGTAAGGTAGTACGCTTCCCATGAATGGGAACAGATCATTCTGGACTCAAGAAGCATACTTTTTTTTTTTTTTTATCAAAATGTCAAAATAAACCAAATGTTGCAACCACAAGCAAGAGATCTTTGCTGGGAACATGTCCAAAAGAAGTGCCAATACTTATTTTTACGCTTCTTTAATGCTAAGTAGCCTACCTTTTTTGCTTGAGTCTTTGTTTTGGAAATAGATCATTTGCATATCAAGCAACAGCTGATCACGTAAACATAAGACCAGACATTTATAAACACATTTTTCTACTTTGCATTCGCTTGTAATTCTGATAACTTGTTTTTATTCACAAGATTACACAGAATTTAACACCATGTTTTGAGGACAACAACCCTTTAAATCACATCAGTTTACCGTATTTGCTGGAATATAAGACTTTTCCACCAGAGCAAATGCTCTGAAATATAACCATAGTCTAATACATCTGACCTCAAATAGGAGGTCTGACAAGACTAGGATCCAGGTCACCCACACAGCACTGCAGGGGACCTGGATCCTCCTCATAAGAAGCCGGTGGATGTCTGCCCATCATGTCATAGAAGTCTCGGCGGAAGTGTCTGGCAGCTTCGGAGGGGGTCTGCCTGCACAGACACCCACAAGCTGTGCCCAAGTCCGGGGGGCAGATGGCCATGTAGATAAAAAAAAGAAATGCATTTTTTTTTTAAATATGAAAGACATGCAAGTATTTACAATAAAGCTTTTTCCTACAGTGCAGAGTTATATCCCCCCCCCCATCATCACTGAATATTCAAAGTTCGTGGGATTGTCTTCTATTTGAGCAAAAACGGTATTTATTTCTTCTGAATTTGTCTCTCCCTGGTATGTACCTAACTACATCATCATCTCACAAACAGCATTTTAATTACCTGAAAAAGATTAAAGCTCGAAAGAACAAAGTGTAATTGAAACTAAGCTTTATTCATGAGAGAAAGATTTCAAACTTAATGAAAAAGTAGCAGAGTTTGAAATATTCACCTAAATGGGACATTCCTCAAACCGTTATTTTGGACTTTAATATTCCCTTCTCAATGTACTCGCTCATGAATAAAGCCCTAAGTTTAGTTTTTCCCAGACATTGTTTAAAACAAGTACATTTAAAAAAAAAAAAAAAAAAAAACAAAAAAAAAAACAGGCCCGACCATTTACCCAAGTGTCCTCATTAATGATAGTTTGTCTAACGTTTACAGTTACCAGACAATTCATTTCTGGTAAGTTTTTCAACAAACTAAACCAGTTCTTTAATCATGCCCAAGTAATCTCATCCTAATAGATCAACTGACAGTTACATTTACCAATCAGTTTCTGGAAAATATAAATCCCCCTTCTTGACTAGTAGAAGCCAATGGTATTTGCAGTTGGGCGTCAATCTCCAACATTAGCTTGACTAGTAAACAAAAAGCCACAAGCTTTCATATTAAGCTATGGCTTAAAACCAAACAGCCATGCCCACCAAATTTCAGGCGGTAAAAGCTCTGTCCGTAGCTGCAAGGGAGCCTGGATTATTGCTGAATAATGCATGAATGTAGAATGCATTTTGTTGCATAGCACCAGGATAGGAAGGAAGCATCCAGTCCTTTGCATCACTCAATAATGCACAAGCCTAGCACATAGGACTTGTTCCAGGAACACGTGCAGCTGCATTATAAATGCATATGACTCCTCCCCCTAGCAATGGTTACTGCCTATGGCACATTAAGCTATTTTTACTTCTGCCAAGTCAAGATTGTATTGCACAACGTGACCATCCTGATTCGTGTGGATTATATTCCTCCCCATGGATTGCCTGGATGCATAGTGATTGTAATTGGATGATCACTGCAACATTGACAATGTTATTTTCCCCATAGTGCACCACACTAGTCAAATTAATGGAGAAGTGGTTTTCCCTATTAAAAAAAAAAAATTCCAATAGGATGTCTGATTGTATAATGTGCCTTTTTATGACATGCTTAAATATGATGTTTAATAAGTTTACTTAATTGATGCCAGCTTTAATTTGAGTGAGAAGTAGTCAGTTGTACATGCAGCATTTGCACTTGTTTTAGACCTCAAAAAGGTAAAAGCTGTAGGACAGAACATTGAAGTTTTGCATTCTATAAAATATCAGTCTGATTCTTCAACTGGTAAGGGCCCATGGGGTTTTTTTGCTTATAGTGTAATGGAGTGATTTATGCACTTTAACCACAGGAGGTTTTTGCAAGACAGGTCTTCAGCCAACCAAATGCAGCTGCATAATATAAAAAAAAAAAATCACTTTTACTTTAATAGCTAAAGTAACCTTAACCATTTTATACATGCTTTGGGTATGTATAGAATCACACCTCATTTGATCTTTATATATAATGTTAGCCGCGCAGGTCTGCACAGAAGAGGATTAGGTTATGCAGAATAAGATCGTGTACAAGTATTGAAGTGTAATGTTTAATACAAGTCATGTTGGTGTTCCTTTAATTCTTTTCAGATTGGATGGGGCAGGGAATGTTTTATATAATATATAGTCAATTGCACCAGACAGACAGAAACCAGTTACTCAAAGTTTGTTTTATTTCAAAAGCCAGGATAGCTTCAATATCCATGTTATGGTGAATCCGAACACATGTAAAATACCTTACAATACATTAGATTCCAAAAGGTACCAAAAAGTACAGTAAAATTAACACTTCCAATACTGGAAATGTATGACACAAAACAATACGAAATAAAAAGGTGGAAAAGTGACACTGGTTCCCTAGGATGAGTCATTCTGTACAACTGGAGTAATTGAGTCCATACTTAACTCCAAGAGGCAGTCCCTAGATGCAGAGCTGCAGCTTTAAGCAGACCCCAAAATCAGTTCAGTTTTTACCTATTGATAAAACCATTTATTAATCTCTTGCAATGCCAGAATTAAAACACAACCAAAAAAATCCACAAAAAGAAAGTCCAATTAAAAATACTGAAAGTAGTTGGGATTACTGTACAATGAAACATGCCATAAAATTTGTAGAAATTTAAGTTTTACATTATAATGTCCAGAGCTTACAAAAGCCTGAGTTTTCGGAAACAGCATGCCAATGCATACCTGAAATAAGCAATGCTCAATATGGCTTGTAGTTATTCTGGTGACTTCCGCGTCTGGGAGCCTTTCCATAGTTTGCACTTCCTTGACCTGCAAATAGAGTGTAGGTTAGGCATCTCCAAAAAAATAAAATAAAAATGTATATATAATTGTTGTGAGGTGCAAACAAAAAAAAGTATTGCTTACTTACTGTAGTCATAACCTGGTCCATATCCATAATATCCATATCCAGAGTAGTCATAGTTTCCATAAGCTCCATACCCTTGCTGACCATAGCCATAGCTCTGGTTCCCATAGCCTTGGTTCCAATAGTTGTTGTAACCTTGATTCCAATTTTGGCTTTGAGCTAATGAAAAAAAAAAAAAAAAAAAAAAACGCATTTTTAACGAGACCTACATATGGTATCATGTAATTTACCATTCTCCTTGCAGCACTCTGCCCCCCCCCCCCCATTTAAAGGCTCACAAGCCACTCAAAACAAACACCTCAAATTAAACTTTACTTTTATTGTACTCCTGATATCTAGGTTTTATTTCCCCGCTGAAGCAGATACACAATACAGACATTGCAAGTATCTGGAAATCGTACTAAAGATGGAGAACAGCGGGATACTCTTCCAATGTAACCAATTCCTGATTTTTGCAATTCTTGTCACATCTGTTTAGCGATTACAAGTCCCCTTTTTCACAGTTATACAATCATGCATTTGATATACTTTACATGCTACAGTAGAAGTTAATGGGCATGTTCATTTTGCCAACAAAGTCTACAGCAGGAAATTTTGCCAAAATTAGGATCATGAGCAAGAGTTTAACTCCAGTTAGCATTAAAACCAACCTTTTCCACCTCTTCCTCCTCCTCCCCTTCCACCGAATCCTCCTCGTCCACCATACTGTTGTTGGTATACCTCTTTTGGCTGAGCTATCTTTATTTCACACTGCAAATGAATAATTCTGTATTAGTCATCGCTCCTCAAAGTTTTATGTTGCAAAACCACTCAACCGTTTTATGATGTTATATTGTAAAAATAAAGTCTTGGCAGCAAGGGTTAAACTGAAAGTAACCCTTAGAACCTAGTGAATAGTAAATCAATGAAAGGCTTTGAGTACTATCAATTTGTTAATATTCAGCTGCTGATTTGGTTAATTATGAGAACACTAAAACCATATGAGTCTTTGGGAGAAAGACACCAGCTAGGTATGCATTTATTTTAAAAAATATATATGTTTACTTTAATCAGAAATGGAACACATTAAAATAAAGTTTAAATGGCAGAAATGTGAATAATTTTCTGCTGCAAGCATACCATGTTCAGGATATATAGTCTACCTTTGATGGTGTTTTACCTGCATGCAGGTTTCAGAACGGAATCAAAGACCATATCCATGACATCACAAGAAAACAAACTGTAGTTTTGAGTAAGCCATAATATCCATATCCAGAGTAGTCATAGTTTCCATAAGCTCCATACCCTTGCTGACCCATACTGCTGGTTCTTAACCGACTTAGATTGAGCTCTATGGAAATTCCATTTCCCTGGCTGCTAAAGTCTACAGAAGTTTGTCTAACTTAAGCGGTTGACATTACAAAAATTACAGTAAGGTAAATAAAATAATAAGTGAGTGAATCAAGTTCTTACCTTGCTACCACTAACATTATGGAATTTCTTTTCCAAAATAGTTTTCACTGGATCCTCTTCTTTAAATGTGATAAAGACAAAGCCTCTTCTCTTGTTTGTTTTGGGATCCATTGGGAGTTCAATTGCTTCAATCTGCAGGGAGGAAAAAAAAAAAAAAAAACATTTAAATCCATCAAGAAACAATGAAAAGTTAGATTTCTTCTTGAAGTTTTCAATAGCACGGAGCCCCCCCAAAAGTTTAAGCTCACGTTTACAGGTTGATTGCTTCATACAACTATACCCAATTTCCATTTGATTTAAAATAAGCCTTGGCTTAACCAAAAAAAGCCTACAGAAGCATGGTTGACTAAATTAAGATTGCAGCATTAATTTGAATGCTAGCACCAAGATACTGCCCCATGCTAGTAACGCCACCTGAAAAAAAAAAAAAAAAAAAAGTCTGCATGTCCAATTAACATTTCTTACCTCACCAAAGGTGCCAAAATATTCTCTTATTTTATCTTCGCCTGCTTCTGGATTGAGCCCACCAACAAATATTTTTTTGATTGGGTCTTTTTTCATGGCCATTGCCTTCTTAGGATCAATTAGCCTCCCATCTAATCTGTGTTCCTTCTGCTCCAAAACCTGTGAAATAGGAAATAGTTTAAATAGGTTGTATTCTATAGCATGAAAAGCAGCAAGTACAATTCCTAGGAAACACACCTTATCAACACTGGCTGCATCTTTAAATAGTATAAATCCAAATCCCCTAGATCGCCCGGTATTGGGGTCCATCTTGATTGTGCAGTCTGACACTTCACCAAACTTAGAAAAGTAGTCTTTCAAGTCTTTTTTGCTTGTATCCCAACTAAGGCCACCAACAAACATTTTCCTAGAACAGCAATCGGCACAATACAAGTGTTATTCTCAAAATAATTGAATTTTTAACCACTGCTGAAATACAATAAAACAAAAAACACAATTTAAAGCAAAACCAATTAGAACATAATTTAAAAAAAAAAAAGCACAAAAACAAAAATGAACTGCATCTGACCAAACAAGCTCTTGAATCAAACAGAAATAGCTATACACAAATATAACCAGAAAATCTTTGCAAAAAATTGTTAGAACACATTAAATACAGAAGATTTTCACAAATCTGAGATGGCAAAATAGGCAGGCAAACACATTATAATCATAAACCACCACATCCCCTATCCCACATGGCGCCAACAAAGGCCGACAGAACAAAGGAGGTGTTCCATCGTTATAAACCAGTCCCGCCCGCACCACCCCCCCTTCCCAACGCAATCACAATACAACACGAGTTATAAAATAAATGTAGAAAAAATGACTTACATTCCTTTATTTAAAGGGGAAGAAATATCAGGTACGCACCCTGCGTCCTCCTCGCCTTTACTGGCATTGATCTGATCACCTTCAGCGCCGTTGGGATCTTCTGGCACGGCGGCCTCATTTACCTCGGCAGCTTCTGCATCACAAATCTCGTGGCCGTTTTCGGTGGTCTCCATGTACTGTTGCTCAGTATCAGACATTTCGAAAGTCGTTTGAGTCACACCTGCAAAATAAAGTAAAACATCCCGTTTTAATTACGAGGAAAAGGAAAGACCGCGGCCTATATCCAAGACACGAGCATGCAGTTGACGCCACAATAATGCGTCGCTACTAGAAACTGGGCCTTCAAGCACATATTTACACACACACTAACCGAATAAATAGGATTGAGTTCCAGGCCCTAGATTTACAGTTAGTAAATATAAACACAGCGCGAATTAAAACCGCTATGAAAACTACGACACACACATCAAGCCAGACCACCAGCAGAAAACAAACGAATTACTAAAAAGAGCGCAATTACAACCCGCCGAGATATATAATCAATTGAACACTATATCCACCCAGTCCTTACACGAGCTCCTGCGAACGTTTAATTCCTCCAAGATGGACTCTCCCAACAATGGCAACTCGTGGCTAGCTTTATAGAGCCGAATAGGAGCGCTGTTGAATACCGCGCATTCCTATTGGCTACGCTAATGATTTTGTTTCATTAGACGAGTCTCGCTATTGGTGGATTTGTTCTCGAGCCGAGATGTGGCTACGAATCGCAGCAAAATCTCGCGGGATTCTTTTTTTCACTTTTTTTTTCTTTCTCTGCTCCCTAACGGCTACCATTTTTTATGGCAGCTAGTGTTCCCTGCGCACGTTATATAATATGGTTTCGACGTTGAAATACCAGTGCTACCGCCACATTAACGTAGTAGATTTGAGATTAGCCAACATTGGTATTGGGCCGTTGCAATTATGAGATACGCACTGTGCGTTTATATTGAAGGTATTAGATTAAAGACACACATAAAATGGCTGCCCTGGAAGACCCAAATCAATAGAGAAACGTTTTGTTTCAAATTATGCAACTATATGCTTTTAACGGGTAAAGCATATACACTGAAGTGAAATCAGAATTCATTATATTTTTTTTAAATAAATATATATGAAATATGACGAGTTTCGTTATCTCGTTTTCACATAAGCGGTCACCTGCTCTATAATAAATGGGGGGGGGGGGGGAACGGTTCGACCTTAATAGTGTTCTGTGACATAATTTCCTTAGTCATCAAAAGCACTCCATTACAAAGTTATAGAAATATCCCTTTTGTTTCCATGGTGCAGCCTCCCCCCTCCCCCTGCCTTTGTAGAATAATATTCACTTTTGTGAATGCAAACACAAATTGAACGGTGGAAAAAATTGTGTTTTTTTAATATAATTGGCCCCTTAAAGCATCCATTTTTTTTTATTACTAGTATGCTAACTAACCATTACTCTCAATAATATTTTCTGAATGACTACAATTGTCTTCCTTTTAATCTGAGTAGAATTTTACCTTAAAACCTCCTAGTGTTGATTCCATGCATACATATGTTTGTATTTTTGACAGACTAAACTTTTACATGGTGCCCTGCAGAATTAAATGGACTGTATCACCTAAATATTACTTATACTATGGTTGTAGAGGATTAATAAAAAGTATTGAAAATGATTTGTACGTTGTGTTAGTAGAATTACAAGAAAATGCCTAAATTAGGAGAAAAATGTGTTTCAGATGTGTTACTGCTTATGACATCACCTTTGTCTTGATATGCAAAGTACACATTTCCCATTGAAAACCATTTTATTTGCATCTCAAGCCACAAGTGATGTAATAAGCAGGAACCTCCAGCTTGCAGTTTTGGTAACACAATGTTTAGGTTATGCAGTCCCTTTAATTATGGCAGTTTCTCTGGGTTGTTGGTTTCACACTTTCATTAATGGATTTATTTGAATATGACAACCTCCCACCCCAACAATGGATTTTAATTTATGGGGGGAAAAAGATAAAGTCTAAATATAAGGCTTGCCCCAACATCACAGTGGACCTGCCATTGCTCACACTTACTTGCTGTCGCACCCAAACGACTTGCCACTGCATCCAGAGGGCTTGATTTGCATGCACCCTGGTGTCTAGTGGGCACTTTCAAATGCAACCCGACACGTCTAGAGGATGCCCATGCCCATCTCAGCAGTGGACCTGGCTCTTAGCCTTAAAGTTAAACCTCATTTGATGTTGGATTATAAGATGAGAGGAAATAGTGTGGCAAAACATTTTCTGGTATATAAGCATTACCTCGCACTGTAATGAGGTCCACTAAAGGGTATCTTCAGGGCTCCACGACTGGTCATAAAACAAAGTGTTAAAACTCCTCTGAAAAAGAAATGATGCCACACATAAGACAAACCTCAAATTCAAGACAAGGGATCTTTTTCAGAGCATTTGCTCTGAAAAAAAACCTTGTCTAATATTATAAAAAAATACGGTAATTAAGTGAACACATTACACATTTTTTAGGGGAATTATGTACCCAGAAAAAACCTAGCTATACTGTGAGCTTTGCTTTGGCTCTAGTGCAATATATGTATGCACACATACATATTGTATTAGGGTTATAATATCTCATATTTTATATTTTGAAGAACTTTAAGCGGTTATCCTTCCAGGCTAGAGACTAATGGGAGGGTCAGTAGAAAATGCAAACCTGATATATGTTAGTAAGTTAAAAATATTTAGAATACAGATACTGAAATAATGATTGGATCCATTTTTATAATTTTCTTTATTACAACAAAAACATTTTTTTAGGCTTCTAGTCAGGGGTGTATTTAGGTCTCGTGCTGCCCTAGGCCTGACTAAACTCACACACCACCCTAATCTTCATTTGAGCCGTATTGTTATTATTATCCCCAATTAGCTTCACAGTGCCACGTTTGTGCATAAACAACTTGTCTCTGCCAGCTTTGTGCCCAAACAGTTTAACAATGCCATCTTTGTCCACAAAAAGCTTCCCAGTGCCAACTTTGTTTCCAGATTCCCAGTGTCATACGTGTCCAGCTTCCTAGTGCCATTCTTCTCCCCAGATTTCCACTGCCACCTTTGTCCACAAACAGATTCCCAGTGCCATTCTTGTCCACAAACAGATTCTCAGTGCCAAATTTGTATCCAAACAGATTCCCAGTGCCTGAGACCAAGTCTTAGCTTACCTGGAGACTTCAGGGTTGCTCGCTTCTGTGCCTTGTCCCTGGTTGCACTGTTTCACCCATACAGTGGGGGCGACTTCTTATGCAGAATAAATGAACAGACGGGTTGTCACTCAAACGTAGAGAAAATATAAAAAATGTATTCAATGGTGGAACCAAAAGTGAAGGCGGAACAATCGCGTGGAAGGGAACAAACAAAAGTTTGACGCGTTTCGGTCTTCAATAGCCCTTACTCTTAAGCTTTTTATGCAGCCCCCACGAAGGCCTATTTGACCCAGGCCAAGATACAGCACTGACCCTAGTATGAGGATAAACTGGCACGTATTTTTGATAGTACATGCAGGGTAAGCCTAAGGGGTGTGGTAACGCACAGGGCGCAAAACCCCAGGGGGCGCCACAAAAAAACCCCGAAGTTTGCTGGTAGAGGCACTGGCTGAGGATATCAAAAGATCTCCCCTCACCAGCCCTCGGCACAGCCGAACTGATGGATCCGGAGAGGGGGCGGAGCTCATCGGATGAGAGGTGAAGCTCCACCCCCACCTTGGGAAGCAGAGCAGCGTCTGCTTCATGGGGAGCCGTGGGCAGCATAAGTAAATGCTGCTCGCGCTCCCTGCACGCAGTGATAATGCAGGGTATCTGGGAGCGCGAGCAGAACTTACTTATGCTACCCACAGCTCCCCATGAAGCAGACGCCGCTCTGCTTCTCAAGTTGGGGGTGGGGCTTCACCTCTCACCTGGTGAGCTCTGCACCCTCCCCGTAAGTAAGAGGGGGAGGGAGAGCGTAGGAGGAGGGGGGAGAGAAGATAACAGAGGAGAGAGACAGACATGGGAAGGAAGAGGAAAGGGACAAACATGGGAAGGGAGAGACACGGACATGGAGGGAGAGGAAAGAGACTGGCATGAGGAGGGAGAGGAGAGAGACAGACGGGGGGGGGGGCGCAACAGGGGAGGCCCGCACAGGGATCCGGAACACTTAAGGCAAGCCCTGAGTAGTTTATCCTCTGACCTGACAAGGCTGCCTACTTCCCAGGGAAGCATGGCAGCTGCTGGTTAGTGACCATCACTCTCTGATGAAATGTATGTATTATTATACTGATACTGTCAGCATGTGCTAGCATCTGACAAGCTTTGCCTCAGCTGAGAATTCAAGAGTAAACCCACAAATATCAGCAAAGACTTTACTCTGGACGAGTGGCACCAGGTTTTGATCTTTTGCTTCTATTAATGAACCAAACTCTAAACACAAGCTTTAGTGCCAAGCTTTAGAAGTAATCAGCCCCTGAACCTTAAATGCAAATTCAGACCATACAGTTGTAAACTCAGGACTACAATTGCCTATTAAAAATAATGGAAGAATCCCAAGATGTTTGACTGTGATTTGCATACAGTACACATTGGCAGTGTGTCTCCATCCTTCTTCATAAAGATGCATAGAGCCTCCTACTGGTCCATTTATATGTAAATAGCCAGGTTTACTCCTTGTAATCTGTCCCCCTGCCCATCTTCTTTTATAATCGGTGTAGTTTTTTAGATATAACCAATGCACATGTTTAATATCCACCTCCTTCACAGTCTTCATAGAATGAGAGATCGCTTAGCCTTCAACTGCAGAATCTGAGATGGATTGTTTTGTAGGAGGGCCATTCACACAATATTATTGTAGAATCTGTTCAGTCAGTGCTCGTATGGTCACAACAATGTTTTTTCAAGGACGCTTATAATAAAAGAAATGTATAATTCTGGGCTGCAGAAGATAAAATGAAAACTATATGTTGTCAACAGTTTGCTGAATACAGCCCTTGAGTATGTGTTTTTAATAAGCTTTCATTAATAAAACAGTAATGTGCTCAATCTAATCAGCTTACATATGTGGGGGGAAACAAACATGCAAAAATAAGCCAATAAATGAATTCAGCATAATTTTTTATCTGTTTCACAGCCTTCACGACAGACTATTACATAGGATTTACCACTGGGGACACAGACCCATCACATAAATGAACCTCTGCGTAGACACTGATATAAGTAACAATTAAAAGGCACACATATTTCTGACTACTAAAAATAAATTTTAAAGCAATGTGGAGATTCTTCTTCCAGCATGTGTTACCTTATCTTCACAGCTGGAGTCCTGAGGCCCTGTGTTGTCATTAATAGTCCTATCTATTCCAGCACCAGTTAAATGGACTCCTCTCATCAACAGGACCTTCTTTTTTACACATGCATGCCATTAGCAGTTAGTAAAAGTACTTTGGAAACTTATACTCCACACTATTGTGCTGGGCAGCTCCACCTAGTTTAATTTCTATATGTTGTGTAATAAAGTGTTGCGCAGGATATAATAAAATAAATACTTATCAGAGATATATAGGCCAAAATCCAGCCTTTTTTAGATGTATATAAAAGAAAAGAAAAAAATATATACAAAATTGTGCAGTATTGTGAATATAAGGAAAATAAATATCTCCCCCTAAAGAATTGTACTCACACTCTACAGAGCCTATAGGACCGGCTCTGGGTGTATAAGGCGTGCAGACTCTGAGTCCCAAATTCCCCACATCCACTGGATAGATAATCGATGGAATACTCGTGGAGCAGGACACAACAGGAGTGAGAAACAAACGATGTAGTGCCAAATGTAAACAATTTTTAATTCCCCCCCACATATAGCAGCTTACATAGAAAAAGTTAAAAACGATATCCCATGTAGAAAACAGTTAAAAACAGCATAGTTAAAAATCAGGCAGAGTCACCCAGCCGATCATATCACAGTCTCCATCCGTCACTTCATAGGAGCAAGCAGCAGCTGAAGCTTGTATAGGCAGCGTTCTGCTGGAGGAGCTGGTACTTCCTGGTTGCAAGTCTCGTCAATAACGTCACGCGACGCGTTTCGCCCACACGTGGGCTTTTTCAGAGCTTTCTTTAATTTCTGTATGTTGTATATGGTTTTAATTTATGAAATACACTTGCTTTTATTTTAAAACAAATTGCAGTTCTCTTGTAGTTTTATGTTGAAAATAATTTCACAGCAACCTCTAAATTCATTGACATCAGTAAGAAGGAGTACATATGAAGCAAATAGGGTTGCCACCTTTTCTTAAAAAAAATACCGGCCTTGTTACTGTCTCCATAGACTTAACATTGGCCTGATGCCAATTTTTTTACCTGCCTGCCGGTAAAATACTGGCCAGGTGGCAACCCTAGCAGCAAACTGTCTCAAAAGACATTTTCATGCTCACCTCTGAAAAAGTACTGTCCTTAGCCATTACTGTGGAATCAGTCTCTGTTGAACTCAACTGTTTCAAGTGCTTGGAATTGCAGTGATGTTACAGGACAGTTAGTATATCAGCAGCAATAACTATGACACCATTACAATGTGTATGCAATGTTTAGGAGATAAGAAGTGTTGAGAGAAAAATGATCAGAAGACAGATCTGTTTAATTTATTTTAATTCACATGATGCAACACATATTTAAAATTATTGTTTCAGGTACTGGAGGTGGAACTGCCCCTTTAATATATTAAAAGCATAGTAGGACAGTGAGAAAAAGCAGCAATATTGAACAAAACAATAAAATGTTAGTGCTGCCTCTCAGGTGCATGTAGCACCATTGGCAGGGTAGCCACCAGGAATTTCAGGGCTTACTGAACACATTTTCTGGGCGCTGCTTCAATAAAGTTTAAAAAACAAAAAAGGGGACCAGAGTTTTCCTCCTCCGTGCAGGAGGGAAGAAATGTTTTTTCTTCTGCCGTGACCTGGGCCCTCTGGACCTGCTGGGACGCCAGTATCACCCGTCACCCCCTGATGGCGGGCCTGCCCATTGGCTTAGACCAAAGTACATGCTCCAGTTCTAATCTTATTTCTCTCTTCATAACCTAACCAGAGTTTTGTGTCAAAACAACAGACATACCCAGTGCTGTATTTACCGCGAGGCATCCTAGGCGGATGCCTAGGGCGGCAAATTTTGGGGGGCGGCAGCGCCCCCCAGCACTGAAAAAAAAAACCGCGGCCCTTTAAAAAAGAAAAGACCGCGCTTGCAGGCAGAGATGGAGGTGAGAGGGGATCGGAAGATCCCCCTCACCATCGCTCTGCCTGCCAGGCTGCACGGGGAGCTGAACAGGCAGCACAGGGAAACCTCCGTGCTGCCTGTTCGGCTCCCCGTGCAGTGTGCCGACACGGAAGTGCCCACAGTCACGTGACGGGCGCGCTGACGTCATACGCGCGCCCGGTCACGTGACCTGTCGGCACAATCGCCGGGAAGCCGAACAGG
This sequence comes from Pelodytes ibericus, assembly GCA_036172795.1. Lineage (NCBI taxonomy): Eukaryota > Metazoa > Chordata > Amphibia > Anura > Pelodytidae > Pelodytes > Pelodytes ibericus. Next base: position 29,872,620 of record CM069858.1, read on the forward strand.
CAGCACGGAGGGACCATGCTGCCTGCCTGCCAGGGAAAGGTAAGTGCTGATGGGAGACTGTGTGTGTGTGTGTGTGACTGAGTGTGATGGGAATCAGAGTGTGTGTGATGGGAGACAGTGTGTGTGACTGAGTGTGATGGGAGTCAGAGTGTGTGTGATGGGAGACAGTGTGTGTGACTGAGTGTGATGGGAGTCAGAGTGTGTGTGATGGGAGACAGTGTGTGTGACTGAGTGTGATGGGAGTCAGAGTGTGTGTGATGGGAGACAGTGTGTGTGACTGAGTGTGATGGGAGTCAGAGTGTGTGTGATGGGAGACAGTGTGTGTGACTGAGTGTGATGGGAGTCAGAGTATGTGTGATGGGAGTGTGTGTGATGGGAGTATGAGCCTGATGTGAGTCTGAATGATGGGGCATGTCTTAGGTGTGTAACGTGGGTGTGCAGCTTGGGTAGTGACTGTGTGTGTGTGTGTGTGAGTGTGTGTGTGTGTGTGTGTGTGTGTGTGTGTGACTGAGTGTGATGGGAGTCAGAGTGTGTGTGATGGGAGTAGTAGTGTGTGACTGAGTGTGATGGGAGTGTGTGTGTGATGGGAGTATGAGCTTGATGTGAGTCTGAATGATGGGGCATGTCTTAGGTAGGGGGGTGCCCGGATTTTGTCTGCCTAGGGCAGCACAAAATCAAGATACACCACTGGACATACCTATGCCAGCCTTATGCCCTCATTTACACTGGTAGATTTTTACCTCACAGAGATGGGGAGGAGGGGAACAGAGAACAGAGAAGAGGAGAGAGAACTGGGATGGGGAGGAGGGGAGAGAGAACAGAGATGGGGAGGAGGGGGAGAGAGAACAAATATGGGGCGGAGGGGGAGAGAAAACAAATATGGGGAGAAGGGGGAGAGAGAACAGAGATGGGGAGGAGGTGAGAACAGATATGGGGAGGGGTAGAGAGAACATACATGGGGAGAGGGAAAGATATATGGGGATAGGAAGGAGAGGCAAAGAGATATGGTGAGAGGGAAAAAGATAAGGGGGAGAGGGAAAGATAATCAGGTTTGGGGAGGAGGAGAGAGAGAACAGATATGTGTGGGTGAGAAACATACATGCGGGGTGGGGAGAGACATACATGGGAAGGGAGAGAGACATAAAATGGGGGGTTGGGGGAGACAGACATGACAAGGAAGAGGAAAGAGACAAACATGGGAAGGGAGAGGAAAAAGACAGGCATGAGGATAGAGAGAAGTGGGGCACCACTAGGGTGGCATGCACAGGGCGCCTGAACACAAAAGGCCAGCCCTGAAAGTGGGTAATGGGGAATGTTCAGGTTTTGAAACGTGGGTGATGGGGCATGTCTTGGGGTGCTGGTGTAACTCCTAGGGTAGTATGCAAAATCCCTCACGGGGTGAACGGGCTACTACTTGCTGTGCGGGGAAATGTGAACTACAGACAGCTGCAGGCATGTTGATCCCAGGTGCACAGAACATGCAGTCGACTGTGCTGAACGTAGAAAATGAGCAACCTGGTACTCAGCAATCCAATTCAATATTTAAGGTAAGTAAAATGTGCAAATACAATGGAGCCAAATACACGGACTGTGCAAAATGCAGACACTTCACGGTTTTCGCGTCTAGCGACTCTTAGTCATAAGTGCCACTCCTGGGTGTGCAATGGGGGTGATGGAGCATGTCCTTGGTCTGCAACCTGGTTTCCACACCCTCACTCCTATCTGGTACTGCTGGCTCCTGCTTCCCTGTGTCCTGCCGGGGTGCGCGATCGCGGGGTAGGCAGCATCCCCGGCCTTAAATAAGGCACCCCAGATAGGGGTGTCCTGCGGCCTGATTGCACTCTCCGACAGGGCGAGTATAAGGGGAAGGGAGAGAGGAGGCAGAACCTTTGTCACATCCCCATTCTGGCTAGCCAGGGGAGGGTGGTTACCTAACGAAGGTTAGTACAATGGCACGCTATAAAATTACCAAGTACTGTTTAGCTCATTCTCAAGCTTGGAATTTTAGTACAGTGCTCCCTAGTTTAGTCAGTAATGTATTATATACATTCTACATAAGCTGATGCTCACTCCTTAATTATATCCTCTTAAGTGCCTATTTAATATTGCCAAGTCTATTATGACCATAAGCGCAAGAGCATGATTTTAGTATATTTTCATATCCCCAGTATGATCAGAGCATTGACACGCCCATTTGGGCAGAGGTCAGCATTATCTTGAGATCACTGACCAATTAGAGCTGGCTCTTCTCACACCCAGTGGTGTATCTTGATTTTGTGCTGCCCTAGGCAGAAAAAATCCGGGCACCCCCCTACCCAAGCTGCACGCCCACGTTACACACCTAAGACATGCCCCATCATTCAGATTCACATCAAGCTCATACTCCCATCACACACACACTCACATCACACTCAGTCACACACTCCTACTCCCATCACACTCACTCTGACTCCCATCACACTCAGTCACACACACTGTCTCCCATCACACACACTCTGACTCCCATCACACTCAGTCACACACACTGTCTCCCATCACACACATTCTGACTCCCATCACACTCAGTCACACACACTGTCTCCCATCACACACACTCTGACTCCCATCACACTCAGTCACACACACTGTCTCCCATCATACACACTCTGACTCCCATCACACTCAGTCACACACACTGTCTCCCATCACACACTGTCTCCCATCACACACACACACTCTGACTCCCATCACACTCAGTCACACACACTGTCTCCCATCACACTCAGTCACACACACTGTCTCCCATCACACACACTCTGACTCCCATCACACTCAGTCACACACTCCGACTCCCATCACACACACTCTGACTCCCATCACACTCAGTCACACACACTGTCTCCCATCACACACACTCTGACTCCCATCACACTCAGTCACACACACTGTCTCCCATCACACACACTCTGACTCCCATCATACTCAGTCACACACACTGTCTCCCATTACACACACTCTGACTCCCATCACACTCAGTCACACACACTCTGACTCCCATCACACTCAGTCACACACACACACACACACACACAGTCTCCCATCAGCCACTTACCTTTCCTTGGTGGCTAGTGGCAGGCAGCATGGTCCCTCTATGCTGCCTGTTCGGCTTCCCGGCGATTGTGCCGACAGGTCACGTGACCGGGCGCGCGTATGACGTCAGCGCGCCCGTCACGTGACTGTCGGCACTTCCGTGTCGGCACACTGCACGGGGAGCCGAACAGGCAGCACGGAGGTTTCTCTGTGCTGCCTGTTCGGCTCCCTGTGCAGCCTGGCAGGCAGAGCGATGGTGAGGGGGGATCTTCCGATCCCTTCTCACCTCCGTCTCTGCCTGCAAGCACGGGCTTTTTTTTTTTTTAATAGGGCCGCGTTTTTTGCTTTGTTTTTTTTTTTTACATTTTTTTTTCTTTTCAATGATGCCCCCCATCATTGAAAAGAAAAAAAAATGTAAAAAAAAAAAACAAAGCAAAAAACGCGGCTTTGCCGCCCCCCAAAATTTGCCGCCCTAGGCATCCGCCTAGGATGCCTCGCGGTAAATACAGCACTGCTCACACCCCCTCCCTTGTTAAAACCATATATATATATCCCCTGTTCTAAATGGGGAAATATCCCCTGACGAAGTCACCATTTATAATTGCAGTTTGGTTTTTTGCTTTTGGCGTATGTGGTGCCAGCACCTGTTAAATTCTTTATAGTTTAAAAACTTTGACTTCCATCGAATTAGTGAGCAGACCTAGCTGCATAACTAATATGACATCAAACATTTTGACTTTGAAATGTATGCAGCTGATATTTGTTCATATACAAATAGCAGGAATTACCTGGTGACAACGGTTTTGGCTAACTGTTTAAATGTATTGAATGTTGGCAATAGAGAGTTAGGATTTGACAGCTGCAGAATTTAAAAGTAAAAATTCCTTTTTTTCTCTCCCCCTTTTTTGCCAAACAGTTATATTATTACTGATCAGATTAACTTGCCTTAATAGTTGCATGGTACCGTATTTGCTCGATTATAAGACGACCCTGATTATAAGATGACCCCCCAAACTTTGGATATTCCTTTAGGAAAGAAACTAAAAGCCTGAATATAAGACTACCCTATAGGAAAAAAGTTAAACTAAATTGCTTTTTTAATAAAAAATTATATCAAAAAAATGCATTATTTTTTATTTCCTTTTATGTGCCAATTCTGCCTCTCTTTCCCTTGCCCCCAGCTTTGTCTCTCTCCCCATCCCTTTGATTCCCCCTCCCTCTGTCTCTTCCCCCCCCCCTTGTAGCTCTGTTCCCCCCTCCCTTCCCTTGTTGACTGTCTCCCCCCCTCCCTCTCTGCCCCCCTCCCTCCCCCTGTCTCTGTCTCTGCCCCCTCCCTCCCCTGTCTCTGCCCCCTCCCTTCCCTGTCTCTCTGCCCCCTCCCTTCCCTGTCTCTCTGCCCCTTCCCTGTCTCTCTGCCCCCTCACCTTGAAGTCGATCCCTGGTGGCTAGTGGGGGCAGCCGGGGGATGTCTGCACGATATGTGCAGACATCCTCCATGCTGCCCGACACGACAGTCTATTATGACGGACAGCTGGTCCGTCATAATAGTCTGCCGTGTCGGGCAGCATGGAGGATGTCTGCACGTATCGTGCAGACATCCCCCAGCTGCCCGATTCTCCCTGGTGGCTAGTGGGGCAGCAGAGGATGTCTGCGCGATGAGCACAGACCTCCCCTGCTGCCGCCCGGCACGCTCGCCGGGACTTCACAGAAGCCCCGGCGGTCGTGCCGGGCGGAAGCAGGGGAGTCTCGCTCATCACGCAGACATCCCCTGCTGCTAGAGAGGGGGATCCAGGTCCCCTGCAGCTCTGCTGGGGACCTGGATCCATGTCTTATAATCTGACCTCAATTTGAGGTCAGATTATAAGAAGACCTCGATTATAAGACGAGGGGTAGTTTTCAGAAAAAAATTTCTGAAAAAAACCTTGTCTTATAATCGAGCAAATATGGTATTTTTTTCCTGCAATAATGATTATTTTATGGACATTGCCTATATATTATGATTATTTCACTACCAATATGTTAAACTATATAATATGTGAATGCACACGGCTACTAAACGGTGGGTAGACAATTGAACCCTTCCAGTAATTGGTTTTTAATGATACTTATATGCCCTGATTGGACCCCTCTCTGTTACCGGGGTTTACATTTATGACTATTATAACCAGATTACTGTTCTTGCACCCCATACCATACTTTAGATAATTATTTACAGTATAACTATTCACATCTGATTATCTATGGTCGTGCAAGACTTATTTTAATCACAACTTCACTTACCTCACGTCATTTTATCTAGTTCCAATAAAAGTCTTATTTATCGAGACTCCACACACATCAATATAATCTTCTTGTTTTGCTTTTGGGTTACCCCCTAGTGGAAGTCTCTTTCCTTATATTGGAGCTATTTTAGAGATTTCCTATATACATTGTGCCAGTTTAAAAAAAAAAAATATTCTGAAAATACAAGTATATGAGGACTGATTACACACCCACCAGTGGCGTCGCTAGGGATGGTCTACTGGGGCTATCCCCCTGCATAGCCCCGAATGGAGATTCCAGGGCTATCATTGTCAATAGTTTTGTGTGTGGAAGAGACGATGCATGTGGGAGAGAGACGATGCATGTGTAAGAGAGATGATGCATGTGAGAAAGATGATGCGTGTGAGAAAGATGATGCGTGTGTGAGAGATGATGCGTGTGTGATAGACGATGCGTGTGTGTGAGAGACGATGCGTGTGTGTGAGAGACGATGCGTGTGTGTGAGAGACGATGCGTGTGTATGAGAGATGATGCGTGTGTGAGAGAGACGATGCGTGTGTGAGAGAGACGATGCGTGTGTGAGAGAGACGATGCATGTGTGAGAGAGATGGTGCGTGTGTGAGAGAGATATGGTGTGTGTGTGTAAGAGTGAGACGGTGTGAGAGAGGCAAGTCCAGGGCTGAAGAGTAGCACCGCCTTCTTGAGGTCTGGCCCGCAGGCAAGCTCCTGCTGTAACCGCACCTCAGCGCTACTGGTGCATCTCCGCCCCGTCACCCTCTCAGATTGGCTGCGTGCCGGATGTCACTTGGCATCCAGCAGAAGAAACTGGATGGCCACCGTAGACTCTGTTGGAATGTCCTTCACCCTGCAAATAGAGGTAACTAAGCAGGGAGGAGGGCCAAAAGTCTAACTTTATTTTTTTGTGTAAATAGAAAAAATAAGTGTTACTCAAAGTTTCAGTGTGTGTGTGTTTTATGTGTGTAAGTGTGTGTATGTTTCAGTGGGTGTGTTTCAATATGTATGTGTTTCAATGTGTATAAGTGTGTGGTTCAATGTGTGTGTGTGGTTCAAAGTGTGTATGTTTCGAAGTGTATAAGTGTGTGTGTGGTTAAATGTGTGTAAGTGTGTGTGTTTCAATGTGTGTAAGTGTGGTTCAGTGTGTGTGTGGTTCAGTGTGTGTGTGTGCTTCAGTGTGTGTTTAAATGTGTGTAAGTGTGTGTGTTTCAGTGTGTGTAAGGATATCTGTGTAAGTGTGTGTTCTGCATGTGTAAGGGTGTGTGTTACGGTCTGTGTAAGGGTGTCTGTGCAAGTGTGACAATGTGTATAAGGGTGTCTGTGTAAGTGTATGTTTGTGTGACTGTGTGTATTTGTATGTGTAAGTGTGACTCTGTGTGTGTTTTGACTGTCTGTGTAAGTGTGTGTGTATTTCTGTGGTTACAAGAATAAATAAAATCTGTGTGAATGAAAAGCTATCTAGTATTTTGAACGACAAATACAAGATATTTCTGAAAATATGGACACTGCAGATTTCTAGCCCTTATGGTAGATTTGTCAGTACTAATATCATCTAATTATTGATTAAGTTAAGCAATTATAAACCTCTATTTTATTTATTTAAATTTTCATCTATTGTTTTTTTCTTTTTATTAATATTAAGTTGTATATCTGATCTCACATACAATAATTCTGATAAACTCTATAATCTGTTAAACAATTTTTATAAATGACACAATTTAATATTTAGAAGATAAGTTTATAACCTAATAAATCCAAATAAAGGTTTATAGTATAAAATAAGCAAAATACTGTGTAAGTGTGACTGTGTGGCTGTGTATGCATGTGTGTAGGTGTGACTGTGTATGTATGGCGATACAGCTCCTGCCAAGGGGCCAGAGAACCTAGGTACATCCCTGCAAATGGTCGGACCCTCAAGGCGGTATCTGCAGCTTGGTGCTCTACCTTCCCTCAGACCTCATTCAGCGCTTCTTGCTCTTTCCATGCACAGTGATGGCTCAGAGCATCAGAACATGACGCTCTGAGTCATTGATATGTGTGAGGAGATGGAGGCAGCGCTAACTGAGTTCTGAGATGAGATCAGGAGGGTGAATGGAAAAGGGACATGGGCAAAAACAAAGACATGTGGGGTAGGAGGTATAGGAAAAGAGACATGGGGTAGGAGGTATAGGAAAAGAGACATGGGAGGAGACAGACATGGAAAAGGCAGAGGAGACAGACAGAAATATGGAGCAAAGAGACACATGGGGGTATGGGGTGGGAGAGAGATACACATGGGGAGACAGATACAAGGGGCTTATGAGGAAGTAGAGACAGACATCAGGAAACAGATAAATGAGGGCCATGAGGAGTGAGAGAGACTGGGGAGAGAGAGACATGGGTGTTATGAGGAGTGCTAGACAGACATGGGGGAGAGAAAGATAGACAGACTTCATGGTAGTGGAGGAGAGACATGCAGAAAAGAGACCACCATCGGGAACAGAAAGACACACATGTAAAAAGACATGGGGTATGAGTGGAGAGAGAGACACCGACATAGGGTATGAGTGGAGAGAGAGAGACAGACATGAGGGTATAGGGAGAGAGAGACATACATGATTGTATGGGGAGAGAGAGACAGACATGAGGGTATGGGGAGAGAGAGAGACAGACATGAGGGTATGGAGAGAGAGACAGACATGAGGGTATAGGGGGAGAGAGAGAAATATATGAGGGTGTGGGGAGAAAGAGAAATACATGAGGGTGTGGGGAGAGAGAGAAATATACAAGGGTATGGGGAGAGAGAGACAGACATGAGGCTATGGGGAGAGATAGAAATATATGAGGGTATGGGGAGAGAGAGACATACATGAGGGTATGGGGAGAGAGAGAGACACAGACATGAGGGTATGGAGAGAGAGACAGACATGAGGGTATGGGGAGAGAGAGAAATGGATGAGGGTATGGGGAGGGAGAAATACATGTGGGTATGGGGAGAGAAAGAAATATATATGAGGGTGTGGGGAGAAAGAGAAATACATGAGGGTGTGGGGAGAGAGAGACAGACATGAGGCTATGGAGAGAGAGAGAAATGTATGAGGGTATGGGGAGAGAGAGACATGTCATGATGGAATTTTATTATTGCTCCTTTCCAATGATGCTCAGTCAGACTAATGGGAGACTTTGGCTGGTTGAGCATCATGGGAACAGTAGTTAAAACTAACTCTGGCCAGCGAAACGTATCCCATATTGCTAGCTGAGCATAATAGAAATAAATAAAATCACTACACAGAATTGGGGCCCAATATATTTATCTTTATTTGAAATTAAAGTTTGTGTTGGTACTTTACATCAAAATAAAGTTGGTGTCACCCCCCCCCCCCCCCTCTACAAATATTGAAGTGGGCATGTCTGGAACAGATTTGTATAAATGGGAGGAGTTAGTAACATAGCCGCCCCCCCAAAAAAAGCTGCACCCAGGCGCCCGTGATCCTAGGATCGGCCGTGGGCAAGTCGATTTGAGAAAGAGATGGGGGGGGGGGGGTGAGAGAAAGACAATGTGTGTGTGTGTATATGTAAGAGAGAGAGAGAGAGAGATGGTGCATGTGTGTGTGAGAGAGAGAGAGATGATGTGTGTGTGAGAAAGAGAGAGAGATAGTGTGTAAGAGAAATTGAGACAGAGCGTGTGACAGAGAGATGAAATGTGTGTGAGAGAGACTGAGTGTGCCTATATATATGAGTGAGAGAGACAGAGTATGTGTGTGTATGTGTAAGAGACAGTGTGTGTGTGAGAGAGACAGTGTGTGCGTGTGTGTGAGAGAGACAGTGTGGATGTGAGAGAGAGACAAGGTGTGTGTGTATTCTGTTGGAGGAGCCGGTGAGGATGGCTGCTCTTTGCTAGAGCTCCTCTACCTCTATCTGTATGAAAGATCATATTGCCTTAGATTTTGGTCACAGAGGGTCTAGACAGGTCTGCTTCCTTCATAACCATCTCAGGAAAAAGATAAGCTGAAGAAACTGGAACATTATTACAAAATTGCTGTGAGAAAGACTTCCATAAAACATGGCTACCTCAAACCATAAAAATCCTCCTTCCTCAATATATATATATATATATATATATATATATATATACCGTATTTGCTCGATTATAAGACGACCCTGATTATAAGACGACCCCCTAAACTTTGGATATTCCTTTAGGAAAAAAACTAAAAGCCTGAATATAAGACTACCCTATAGGAAAAAAGTTAAACTTGTATATATTCACATGTAAATTGCTTTTTTAATAAAAAATTATATCAAAAAAATGCATTTGTTTTTATTTCCATTTATCGGCCAATTCTGCCTCTCTTTCCCTTGCCCCCAGCTTTGTCTCTCTCCCCCTCCCTTTGATTCCCCCCTCCCTCTGTCTCTACCCCCCCCTTGTAGCTCTGTTCCCCCCTCCCTTCCGTTGTTGACTGTCTCCCCCCCTCCCTCCCCCTGTCTCTGTCTCTGCCCCCTCCCTCCCCTGTCTCTGCCCCCTCCCTTCCCTGTCTCTCTGCCCCCTCACCTTGAAGTCGATCCCTGGTGGCTAGTGGGGGCAGCTGGGGGATGTCTGCACGATACGTGCAGACATCCTCCATGCTGCCCGACACGACAGTCTATTATGACGGACAGCTGGTCCGTCATAATAGTCTGCCGTGTCGGGTAGCATGGAGGATGTCTGCACGTATCGTGCAGACATCCCCCAGCTGCCCGATTCTCCCTGGTGCCTAGTGGGGCAGCAGAGGATGTCTGTGCGATGAGCGCAGACCTCCCCTGCTGCCGCCCGGCACGCTCGCCAGGACTTCTGTGACGAAAGCGGAAGTACCCGGCTTCTTCACAGAAGCCCCGGCGGTCGTGCCGGGCGGAAGCAGGGGAGTCTGCGCTCATCGCGCAGACATCCCCTGCTGTTAGAGAGGGGGATCCAGGTCCCCTGCAGCTCTGCTGGGGACCTGGATCCATGTCTTATAATCTGACCTCAATTTGAGGTCATATTATAAGAAGACCTCGATTATAAGACGAGGGGTAGTTTTCAGAAAAAAATTTCGGAAAAAAACCTTGTCTTATAATCGAGCAAATACGGTATATATATGTATTTTATATACAGACAACTGTATTTCTGGTATAGAGAAATGACTCACAGAAAAATGTGACAAAATCAGCATTTATAAAGGACTTTAGAGGACTTTAGAGGCATTTAAAAAAGGAAATTTCCCGGCCATGGCCATGGCAGCACTACTCTAGGGTTAGCTCCTCCCCTCACTCCCATTGGACAGGACAACATTTTTAGCCTATAAGAGGCCACATGACCATAATACCCCAGTTATTTTCCTGTCCACACTACCTTGGTTTTTCTCTGTGTGATATTTCATTATCCAAGAGTTTTCTTTTTTGACATACCTGGGACTTGTAAGTTCCTTTTCCTGGGATGAGTTCAGCCTCTCTTCTCCCAGAACACACCAGAGTACACGGCGCCTCACCAAGGGCGACCCCCTGCAGAAACCCCCTTAGTGACCGGGGGTGCATGCTGCAGTGACCCTGGGGTAGCAGCTGGGAACCTTGCAAAGTTGGATAAATCCTTGTTGGTGCCGTATTTCTGCTGATGGGAACAGGTTCCAGGCTTCCTGGCAGCTGATGGGCTCTTACAGAGGTGTATTGCATTTTTTGGCGCCTAAACAGTGAGTACTTCCGGGTCAGGCAGCCTTTGCCAGGATGTGACCTTTGTTTTGGGCTGATTGGGAAATCCTTTTTTTTTTTTCCCTATTTAAATGTCTTTTTTTTTTTTTTCTTTCTTTCTCTCCCTCCTATTGAGTCTGGAGGCAATCTGAAGTTGCTTATTCTGCAAGTTATACAGTGCTCTGGTCTCTGCAGATCTTGTGGTTCTCCCTTTTTGTGCAATAGGTAGGTTCAGAATTTTGGGTGAAATCCTTATGTTTCATTTACATTGGATGTCTTGCAATCTTCTTTTTTTTTTTTTGGTGTTTTATCTGGATATTAGTCCCTAACAGGCGACCTTTTTCCAGCTGCTCAGGTTTTATATCATCATGGCCTCACCAGCCAAGAAAAGAAATAGGTCACAATCTAGAGGTACAAGGTATGTCAAACTATTTTATTTTTTTCTCCCTCTCAATGGATATATATATATATTACCTCAATTGGAATCAAAAGAGTGCCTTCTGTCATTATATTATTATGTCAGTTCCCTCAGGTCTCCGAGGAGATCCCCGGTTTCACCTGCGGACAGGAGACCAAGACTGAATAAGTGCAATGCATGTGACGAAGTGGCGGCAGACGGGAAAAGGCTTTGCATAACCTGCATGACACTGGTAGCTGGCCCGCCAGTAGCTCATCCTGCAGTGGCTAACCCAGCTGATGTGATTTCCATCATCAAACAGGCAGTGGCTGAAGGTATTAAGGAAGCCACTCAGTCTACCAGGCGTTCTAGGCCTAGGAGGAGAGAGGTCTCTGACAGTGAGAGCTCTATGGTGGACTCCTCCGAGAAGAGTCAATTTCCTGCCGAATACCCAGAGTCATCAGAGGATGATGAGTTCCCATATTCAGGGGGGTTTGATGAGAGGAAAACCGAAGCTCTCATTGAGGCAGTCAGAAAGACTCTAAGTTTGGAAGAATCCTCTGTTGAAATACCCTCTAGTAGCAATCACTTTGGTAGTCTCGAAAAGAAAGAAACTGCTTTTCCCCTCCATGAGACCATAAAGACCCTTATTCATGGTGAATGGGGTAAGTCTGGAAAACGTGTCAGTTTTCAGGGTAAGTGGTCCAAGCTATACCCATTCAAGAAAGATGACTCTGCCTCTTGGATCTCAGCTCCCAAGGTGGACGCGGCAGTAGTCAGACTGGCCAAGAAGACCACCTTGCCTCTGGATGACTCTGGCTCTTTGAGAGAACCTATGGAGAAGAGGATTGATATTAATCTTTGCAAGGCAAACGTGGCAGCAGGAGCCAGTCTGCACCCAGCAGCCGCCTTAACTTCTGTCTCCAGGGCCCTTAAACAATGGTCGGAGGATCTACAAGCTGACATAAAGGATGGAGTGAGTAGATCACGTCTCAGCAGAGCTGTGGAAGACATTAGTCTTGCTGCCGATTTTTGCTCCGATACCTCTGTGGACCTTGTTCGCTCTATAGCTAGGTCCATGGCCCTGAACATTGCTGGCCGTAGAGCACTTTGGCTCAAGGCATGGGATGCAGATACCGCTTCCAAGAATAGTCTCTGCTCACTACCTTTTCAGGGAGACATGCTTTTTGGACGTCAGCTGGATGAGTGCATCAAGAGAGCCGCAGAAGGCAGTAAAGCCTTATTGCCATGCAACAGGAACACCAGGAGATCCTCTAATGCTGACAGGAGGTCTTTCCGAGACTCGAGGCAATACAGACCGGGAAGACAGTCCTTTCGGAGCCAGCCATGGAAGGCCGGTCAATCCTCCCATAGAGGTGGCAGGGGCAGAGGGGCGTCTGCCCACCAGAATAAAAGATTCTGACTGCTTCCAGGCTCAGTCTCCAAGAATAGGTGCAAGACTGCTTCATTTTTCGGAGACTTGGAGCCTCTCCATCAGGGATCGGTGGGTCCACAACGTGGTCTCCCAAGGTTATCGTCTAGAATTTGTGGGGACCCCTCCTTTTGGAAAATTCTTCAGGTCCTCATTTCCAGAAAATTTAAGAAAAAGAAAGGCACTTCTGGAATTCGTAGATTCTCTGTCCCAACAATTGGTGATCTGCCAGGTTCCCAGAGAAGAACAATTTCAGGGATTCTACTCCAGGCTTTTTCTTGCTCCAAAAGGCGAGGATGCATGGAGGCCAATCCTGGATTTGTCCATTCTCAATACCTTTCTGTGTGCCAGACGATTCAGGATGGAATCCTTAGCCTCCATTGTCCAGGCAGTATCTCCCGGCGATTGGCTAATTTCCATCGATCTCAAGGATGCTTATTTCCACATCCCAATCGCCAAAGTATATCAGAGGTTCCTGAGGTTCTGCCTGCACAACAAACACTGGCAGTTCAGGGCTCTTCCATTTGGCCTCAGCTCCGCACCCAGGGTGTTCTCCAAAGTCCTGATTTCCCTGATTGCAGAAATCAGGAAGAAGGGTGTCTTCATTTTCCACTACTTGGACGACATCTTGATACTGGCAAAGACTTACCCATGTTTGATTGCCCATCGAAACATCGCCAGATCAATGTTGGAGGAACATGGTTGGGTTCTGAATTTCCAGAAAAGTCAACTCCAACCCAGTCAACAGATAATTTATCTGGGAGCCTGGTTCGATACAAGTCTGGGGGTTGTCCGTCTATCAGAGGACAGAATATACCGACTGAGAGAGAAGTTGAAAAAAATTCTTCATCTTCGCAAGATCACGGCGAGAGCTTACATGAGCATCCTGGGTTCCCTTTCATCTACCATAGGCCTTACCTGATGGGCTTAATGGCATATCCGAATCCCTCAGAGATCCTTCCTGACCCAGTTCAGGCATCGGGATTTGAGCCAGCCCATTCTTCTTACATCCAAAGTCAAGGAAGCTCTCAGATGGTGGCTCTCAAAGGCAAACCTGACCAAAGGTTTTCCCCTGGGAGAGATACCTTGGTTGGTGGTCACCACGGATGCATGCCAAACAGGATGGGGCGCCCATATGAACCAGATATCCCTTCAGGGGGAATGGCCGGTGTCCCTTCGAGGAGAGTCTTCCAACTACTTGGAACTGAGGGCAGTTTTCGAGGCCTTGCGTCACCTAAAGTCAAGAATCCGACACCATTGGGTGAAGCTACAAGTGGACAACACTGCAGTTGTGGCATACGTAAACCACCAAGGAGGTACTCGCAGCCCAAGGATGATGAGTATCATGTTTCCTCTCATGAAATGGGCTCAAAAACACCTTCTGGGGATATGTGCAATTTATCTTCCAGGTTCAATGAACATCAAGGCGGATTTCCAGAGCAGACACAAGATCTTTCCGGGAGAATGGTGTTTAGCGGAATGGGCCTTCCAGAGGTTGGTTCACAGATGGGGTCTTCCGGAGATCGACATGATGGCAAACTTCCAGAACAGACAGGTTCAGAGGTTCTTCTCCAGGGAGCATCATCATCTAGCAGAAGGTTGGGATGCCCTCAGCTGTTCCTGGAACTTCCGGATGGGGTATGTGTTTCCCCCAATTCCCCTTATCTTCACCCTCCTGCAGAGAATTCAGAGAGAACGTGTGGTGGTGATTGCAGTGCTCCCGTATTGGCCACGGAGACCCTGGTTCCCATTGTTGTTGAGCCTTTCCATGGAGGACCCTCTTCATCTTCCTGTGAGAGAAGACTTGCTGTCGCAGGGTCCTCTGTTCCATCCTGCTTCTCAATCCCTTCAGCTGATGGCATGGAGACTGAAAGGAGGCGATTACAAGACAAAGGGTTCTCAGATGTGGTGATTTCTACTATGCTTCAGGCAAGGAAAAGGAATACTTCGGCTGCCTATTACCGTATTTGGGACGTCTTCTCGGACTGGGCGTCTAACAAAGGGGTTTCACCGGGGTCCTTCTCTGCTGTAGATCTCCTGGGTTTTCTGCAAGACGGCCTGGGCAAGGGTCTCAGCCAGAATACTCTGAAAGTTCACATTTCAGCCCTTTCAGCTTTATCTGGTGTGAGATGGGCTTTAGACTCCGATGTATCTCGTTTTATGAAAGCTGTCATGCGGATCAGACCTCCTATCAAATCCTTTTCTCCTCCTTGGGATTTGCCACTTGTCCTGTCAGCATTACAGGGTTCCCCATTTGAACCCATTACTGAGATTACAGTTATGCTCCTTACGCTTAAAACTTCTGTTCTGGTCGCCTTGACTTCAGGTAGAAGAGTCTCTGAATTGGCAGCTCTCTCATCAGACGAACCTTTCATCTCTTTCCAACAGGATAAGGTGGTTCTGAGAACAGTCCCGGAGTTCAGGCCTAAAGTAGTTTCACCATTTCATATGAACCAAGAGATTATTTTGCCTGCTTTCTTCCCATCTCCTTCTTCTGAGGAGGAAAGATTGTCTCACACCTTGGATGTGGTTCGCTGTTTATCGGTTTACCTCAACAGGACGGGCAGCTGGAGGAGATCCCCTAGGCTTTTTATCGTCCCTCAAGGGCATAATAAGGGCCTACAAGCATCTCCTAAGACCATCTCTAGGTGGCTGGTCTCGGCCATTACTAAGGCTTATGAGTCTAAACAGGTTCCAGTTCCTCTTGGTCTACGAGCCCATTCAACCCGGGCTCTGTCTACTTCCTGGGCAGCTGTTGCACATGTGTCTTCTGATCAGATTTGCAGAGCAGCGACGTGGTCATCTCAGAATATCTTTATCCGGCATTATCTACTGGACGTGAGATCCTCTAGAGAGGCACAATTTGGTTCTGCCGTCTTATCAGCTTCTTGACCTTATATGGTCGCTTAATAAATTTCAGCATCATAGTGTGTTCTGTATCCTTTTTTTTCCCCCCAGAGTTTTATTGCTTGGGCATTGCCCTAGAGTAGTGCTGCCATGGCCATGGCCGGGAAAATGGAAAATTGTTTCATACTTACCGATATTTTCCTTTCCCGGTAATGGGCCATGGCAGCACTGGGCACCCTCCCTGGTCGTTGGCTTGTTACGAACTGGGGTATTATGGTCATGTGGCCTCTTATAGGCTTAAAATGTTGTCCTGTCCAATGGGAGTGAGGGGAGGAGCTAACCCTAGAGTAGTGCTGCCATGGCCCATTACCGGGAAAGGAAAATATCGGTAAGTATGAAACAATTTTCCATTATCTGATCTGGGTGCTAGGATAACTGAATTAGAAAATAAATTTGACTCCCTTGTGGAAAATACTGAGATAGATGAAGACAAAATCAGTCTTAACTCTAATAATATTCAAACTTTAATGAGCAAATGGAAGAAGTGGAAAATAATGCCAGGCACTTCAACTTAAGACTTTGAGGTGTTCCCAGTAATATTGTTAATGTAAAGGACTTTACTGTCAGCTTATTTGAAAATGTATTACCTGAAAGAAATATGGAAATAGACTATGCATACCGGATGCATTATAAACAAAAGATGCAAATATACCAAGAGACATACTGGTTCGTCTAACAACTATATCAAACAGGGAACTAATATTAAAAAAGCCAGCGAAATAGATTTAAAGGTGTTTAATGATTGCACAGTACAAGTATTGCAATGGGTGAGAGTAGGACGAGCAAAAACCAGTTGTGCCACAGAATAAAAAAATTATAATAATACAAAAAAAATGATAATTTGAGTGTCCACTGAGAACCAGCAGCTAAAGACAAATACAACAGACAGCTTCAAATCTGCATGGCAAAAGTGCAAAGAAGGAGTGATATTAGCACACAGTGCATGGACACTTATATGTAAAAACAAATGAGATATGACCTTATGGTGACCACAAAAATAAGCACAATATTGCAAGGAACAATAGCATGCATAAAAAAGTGCAAAAAAAAACAAAGCAATAGCATGTACTCTAATGAAGTGTATCACTGTGCAAATTGACCAATATAATAATGCTGTGAACAGGGTATATAATCAATGACTTTCTTCAATGGAAAGTTTTCCCTGATGAAAGCCGTTTTCGGATGAAACGCGTGGGGACATTTTTTGCACCTTGTGAGCCACCGTACAGCAACATACCTGGAAGTCCTGATCAGCCCCGAGGCACAAAGAAAGACGATTATAGTAAGGACTGTGTCTCACAAAACCTAATCAGATGAATTATTCTATAACTTGTTTCGATATTTTTATAGACATTTCATTAGGACTATTTCACTAAAAATACTAGTACTTCCTTGTTATTTTAAATTATTTGTTTTAATTTTCCATTTTATTTACTTTAGTATTAGGTTTTCATATAGAGGTTGTAATAATTATATTGTTAATATTAGATGTGTTTCTACTAAATATATTGTTACCATGTTTCACAATATTCAAACTTCAACACACTACACATATTTCACAAACATGACACACATTAACATTGGAAGTAGAAATGTGAGAGGATTTAACTCTCCTAATAAAAGATGTAAAGCATTAAATCCATGCAAGAAATGTTTTTCTCCCCCATAAATCATCCAAAAAGTATTAACTGTCTGTATAAGAATTTTTTCTTAGCAAATCGTTCTAATAGAAAACGAAGAGTAGCAATACTTATAAGAAATAATACCCCTTTTATACACCATGATGTTATTAATGACCCTAATGGACAAAATCGAATCGTAACGGGGACTCTTAATGGAGAGGATATTACATTTGTTTGTGTTTATGCCCCTCGATCCAATCAAAAACACTTATTTTCAGAATTAAATCTAAAGCTAATTGAATATAAAATGGGTAATCTGGTATTAGGAGGAGATTTCAATGTATGCATCAATAACAGCCTAGATCGATCAAATAATTCACCAAGAACAAGCAATTCATTACAGTCATTCATGAAAGAAGGGAGTAGAGACCTGAATATCTATGATGTCTGGAGAGAATATAATATCAACGTGAGGGATTACACTTTCTACTCTGTCCCAAACCAGAGATACTCTAGAATAGATTATTTGTGTGTTGATGATATTATACTGAGCAGTGTGCATGATATAGATATATTCCCACTATCATGGACAGATCACAGCCTTTTATATTTGTCTTTAAAGCTACCAGGCGTTAATTGCAGAACCGTCTGCTGGAGATTAAATGAAAAGGTTTTCATAAACTAAAATAACGCAAATAGTAAATGAAATGATTAGTTATTTTGAAGCAAACAAAATCTCTGACACAAATACTTTAACCCCTTCGCGACACAGGACGGACTAGGTCCGTCCTGTGTGGCGAAGCGTTAGTGACACAGGACGGACCTAGTCCGTCCTGTGTCAAAACGAGCACTGAAAGCGGAGTTTTTCCGCTTTCAGTGCTCTGATGGTATTGTAACGATGCTTCCGTGTGGAAGCATCGTACAATACTAAAAAAAATGCCCGTCGGCATTTCGATCGCTCCGGAGAGCGATCGAAATGCCGGTTTTAAAGGCACAGTGCCTTTAAAACACGTGCATTAAAAAATGAGCATAGGAAGCGAATTTTTCGCTTCCTATGCTCAGAAAGTGTTCCTGATTGCCTCGCAAGTCGAGGCAATCAGGAACACAAAAAAAAAATGCACGATCTTGGTCACTGAGTGACCAAGATGGCGCTGCCCTTCTAAGGGCAAGAGCACAGGAGGCAGGAAGTACCTGCTTCCTGTGCTCTCTGGCTGTCACACGATTGCCTCTTCACAGAGGCAATCAGTGACTGCCAGGCACACTGACAGGCAGTGGGGATGTTCTGCTGAACATCCCCACTGACTGGTCAGATCAATATTAACCCTATATTGATCTGACCAGTTATGATCTGCCTCCCTCTCCTCACATTTTTTTAGTGAGGGAGAGAGACAGATCAAAGTTCTAAAAGTAAAAAAAAACAATAAACACACAACACACAAATATTAAAACAATAAAAAAAAACTTATTAAAGCAATTCCCTGCGTTTAACCCCTTCCCTGCCATTGATCTTGCACAAGCAGTGATCGTGCACATCAGTGCATTTATTTTTGCCGTTTGTGCATTTTTTAGGGGTTAATTTTTTTTGTACTGTAATTTATTACAGTACTAAAAAGGCTCTTCTAAGAGTTATTAACCCCTTCTTTGCTGTCGATCACTGCTTACGCAATGATATTGACGCCAAAGCAATTTTTATCTGTCTGCATATTTTTATTTTATTTTTTTTACACATACCCGCTAGGGGATTACATGTAAAGTAAAAATATTTGAGTTTTTTTTTTTTAAGCTGCCTGAGCGCATAGCGATCAGTAACAGCGAATTAGTGGCAAAGGCGGTTTGGTGATTTCTCAATTAAGCTCACCATTCGCCCTGGTCAGATCAAAATTGGTCGGATCAATATTCACAATTATTGATCTGCCTCCCTCTCCTCACTTACATTTTTGTGACGGAAAGAGACAGATCAGTATTAGTGATATAAAATAACATTTTATAAAATTGTCAGGTTTTATGAAAGTCTTTCACTGTGTATTAACCCCTTCCCTGCCATTCATCACTGTGTAAGCAGTAATCTTGCACAGCAACAGTATGTTTTTCTGTCTGCACTGTTTTATGGATTAATTTCTTTGTACTGTAATGTATTACAGTACTAGATAGGCTCTTCTAAGAGCTATTAACCCCTTCTTTGCTCGAGATCACTGCTTACGCACTGATTCTGAGGCCGCGGACTCAGGGTTCGATTTTGACCCTATTCAGCTTTCTGATACATCATCTAGCGATGTATCGGTGGCTGCTGAGCCCTTGCCACAAGTAGTGATGGGGGTCTACCGATAAAAAAATATATGGTTTGGTGGGGGTAAATTACATTGGCTGGCTTCAAAGATATATCCCATAAAGGACACGTACGCAGGTTGACTACATGTCAAAATTCCAAGTTGGAATTTTGAGATGCGCATCTCACAAATGTTGCCTTCTAGCCAAAAACAAACCAACAAACCTATGCATGGGTGCTATCCCTGTACTCGGGAGATGTTGCTGAACACATATTGGGTTGTTGTTTGGCAGTGACATATACCAGAATCTGTGAATTCATGCCTGAAGTACAATGCATGTGGAAAAAAACCTCCCAAAAAAGTACTACCACAAACTTTTACAAAGGCTGGTGGTAGAATTAGTACCTATACAGTATTAAAATACCACCATTTGAAATACCTTAGGATGTCTATTTTCCAAAAATATATGGTTTGATGGGGTAAAATTCATTGGACGGCTTCAAAAATGTTCCAAATGGAACATGGGCGCAGGCTGACTACATGTCAAAATTCCAGGTTGGAATTGCGCACCCCCTAAATGTGGAATTTTAGACCCAATACAAACCAACAAACCTATGCATGGGGGGTATCCCTGTACTCAGGAGATGTTGCTGAACACATATTGAGGTGTTGGTTGGCAGTGGCAAATACCAGAATCTGAAAATTCCTGCCTGAACTACAATGTGTGTGGGGAAAAAATGACAACCCAACCCTTTGACATAGGTTGGTGGTAGAATTAGCACTTGGAAAGTGTTAAAATACCACAATTTTAAAAACCCTAGGATGTCTAGTTTTCCAAAATATATGGTTTTATGGGGTAAAATACTTTGACAGGCTTCAAAAGTGTCCCAAATGGAACATGGGCGCAGGCTGACTACATGTCAAAATTCCAAGTTGGAAATGCACCCCCCCTAAACATGGCCTTTTAGCCCCCAAATAATCTAGCTAACCTACACATGGGTGGTATCCCTGTACTCAGGAGATGTTGCTGAACACATATTAATGTGTTTTGTGGCACTGACACATAATAGGATCTATGAATTCATGCCCGATGTACAATGAATGTGAAAAACAAATTACTATCCATAACATTGACATAGGCTGGTGGTAGAATTAGTGCATGGAAAGTGTTAAAATACTACCATTTGAAATACCCTAGGGTGTCTAGTTTTCAAAAATATATGGTTTTGTGGGATAGAATACACTTTTTGGCTTCAAAAATGTCCCAAATGGGACATCGGCGCAGGTTTTCTGCACGTCAGAATTCCAAGTTGGAAAACCAAAAAGCGCACCTCTCAAATGTGGCCTTTTAACCCCCAAATAACCTAACCAACCTATACATGGGTGGTATCCCTGTACTCAGGAGATGTTGCTAAACACATATTGAGGTGTTGTTTGGCACTGACATATAACAGGATCTGTGAATTCATGCCCAAAGTACTATGTATGTGAAAAAAAATTACTATCCATAACATTGACATAGGCTGGTAGTATAATTAGTGCATGGAAAGTGTTAAAATACTACCATTTGAAATACCCTAGGGTGTCTAGTTTTCAAAAATATATGGTTTTGTGGGATAGAATACACTTTTTGGCTTCAAAAATGTCCCAAATGGGACATGGTAGCAGGTTTTCTGCACGTCAGAATTCCAAGTTGGAAAACCAAAAAGTGCACCTCTCAAATGTGGCCTTTTAACCCCCAAATAACCTAACCAACCTATACATGGGTGGTATCCCTGTACTCAGGAGATGTTGCTGAACACATATTGAGGTGTTGTTTGGCACTGACATATAACAGGATCTGTGAATTCATGCACAAAGTACAATGTATGTGAAAAAAAATTACTACCCAAAACATTGACATAGGCTGGTAGTATAATTAGTGCATGGAAAGTGTTAAAATACTACCATTTGAAATACCCTAGGGTGTCTAGTTTAAAAATATATATGGTTTTGTGGGGTAGAATACACTTTCTGGCTTCAAAAATGTCCCAAATGGGACATGGGCACAAGTTTTCTGCATGTCAGAATTCCAAGTTGGAAAACCAAAATGAGCACCCCCTAAATGTGGCCTTTTAGCCCCAAAACAAACCAACAAACCTATGCATGGGTGGTATCCCTGTACTCAGGAGATGTTGCTGAACACATATTGAGGTGTTATTTGGAAATATCCCTTCACATTTTAAGGTAATGTTTACCTAAATTGCAATATATGTGAAAAATTAAAAAAAAAGTTTTTTTGCTGCAAACTTTGGCATAGATTGGTGGTAAAATGGCTACATGAAATGTGTCAAAATACCCCAAGTTAAATGCCCTGAGTTGTCTAGTTTTCAAAAATATGTACATGTTGGGGGTCATTCATGGATTTAGTACAGAAATCAGTGTTACAATGTCACTATCGCTAATTTTGAAAGAAAGGATTTTAAAATAGCTTTGCACCACTTATAGTTCTGGCCCTGTAACATGAATAAAAAAGCACAAAAACATAAAAACATGGGCTATTTCTGAACTCAGGACATATATTAGAAACTTTTTAGCAGTGTTTTTTTGTTGTCTCTTGTACATGAGTATACGATTTTTCAAATAAAAGTCATAAAAAAAGTATTTTTTCAATTTTTTTGCCATATTTTATTATTTTTTTTACATCAAATGATATGCTATTATCAAAATAATGGTATCAAAAGAAAGCCCTTCTTATAACGATAAAAACAATATATAGTTTGTGCGGGTACACTAAATGAGACAGAAATAAATTACAGCAAAACACAAACTGCTCAGAAATGTTAAAACAGCCCATGTCACCAAGCGTCGGACAAGCCAAAAAAGTCATGTCACTAAGGGGTTAATAAACTGGGAGGCTCACAAATGAAGGGAATACTTATTAAAATAAGTTTCGTTAGAAAAAAAAGAACAGAAATATATTATTCGCAGAACTCAACGATAAACTCAAAAAGACTGGAGAATGCAAACAAAATAAGAGCAACTTTAAAAAAATCAACAAGATATCATCTGTGTAAAACAACAGATACATTCTATCTTAGAGAAAAACAACAACAAAGCATTTGTATGGGTAGCACAAAATTACTACTATTGGGGTAACAAGGCTCATAGATCACTGGCACATCAACTGAAAGAGGAACGGCTAGTCACCAACATTAGAAGGATTAAAAATATAACAAGTATGTGTCAAAAATGCAGGAAATAGTGGAATGTTTTAAAAGATTTTATGAAAATACATATATAATAATAAAAGAAAAATATCAATTAATTTGCTTGATAAAATTTCCATATTCTTAAATAAATTAAAATTACTTAAATTAAGTTTAAATTCCCAAAATGATTTAAATAAAGAAATTTCACCTGAGGAATTGGACTTTATAATAAGCTCCTTTAAAAATGGGAAAGCTCCAGGATCAGACAGTTTCAGCATCCTTACAAAAATCCTTACAAAACTGGTAGAATGTAGGTAACAAAAAATTCTACCACATTTAATAAATAAAGATCAAATTGGATTTATCCCCCAAAGAAGTACTAGGGATAATATAAGAAGAACCATTAACATCTGTAATTATTCTAAAAAAAAACAAACCTAAATGAATAGGCCTGAATAAGGCATTTGACAGTGTGTCTTGGACCGACATAGATTCTGTAATCAGAATATATGGTCTTGAAGGTATTATAAGCAAAACTCTAACCTTGCTTCATAATAAACCAAAAGTATTAGAATTATGGGCTGTGAATATGAGAGCTTTAACATCTTGCGTGGAACACACCAGGGATGTCCACTTTTTCCAGCGATTTTTGCACTTTGTATGGAACCATTAGCTGGGTTGATAAGAACTAATAAAAATATAACAGGCTTAACTATTAATAACATACAAGAAAAAATAGCTCTTTATGCGGATGATGTGATTATTATAGTGAATAAAGACAAAAAGAATAATATACTGCGCCTATATGTGGTGGAGTGAGCAGCACCTAGACACAGCTAGTGTTTCACTCCTAGCAAAAAAGTGCATACAATAAGAATAAAGTGAATAGTGCGCTAAACCCAACACTCAGCACACTATAAAATTACCCTTTTCAGTAAGACGATCACTTACAGGTGTTATATAAAGGGAAAAAAATATAAATATAAACAAAATATAGTGAAGTATATCAAAATAATGTGGAGAAAAACTCTAAAAAAATTATTTGAAATGTCCACTCAGATGTGCCTGAGCAGTAATCTGCTCAGAAATAGGTGCAACAGGGAGCACACAAGAAGATAAAAGATGGGAGAAATACCCAATATTTTCTTTGCAGGCACCTCCAGCAATCTCACACAGGGGAAGCACCCCGGTATATTTGTTACATTCCGGGGTGTCTACACATATTTTGCGCTGTTTTTATGCTCCTCGTTATGTAAGTAATAGTCTCTGTTGTTGTTTATATCTCTCTCCGTTTTTCCCCCTAACCGCATCTCTTGTAATGAGTAAAAACTCTGCTCCGTCGAGACTTGCTGTCCCAATGAACAGATTGTATTAAGCGGGGGGGGGGGGGGGGGGGGTGAGGATCAGCCAATCGGATGCTGAAGGAGGAGGAGTTGGTGAGATTCATCACAACGGTGACGGAGAAGAGGAGTGGCTTACAGTTGAACAGGATTAAAGGTGACGATATATAAGAGGAACTGCGTGAACACAGGGGGACACTTGAAAAAGCCTCAATCGGAAGGAGAAACTCGTTGTGTGAGAAGAAGGGACTTTGGACTGATGTGTGTTTTTTCAAGACCTGCATCTTTTAATTACTGTGAAGAATCTTCAATTTTTAAGTATAAGATTTTACTGTGTTTTTATTGGTTTTGTATTAAACAGTTCTATTTACATCCCTGTCTTCTCTTACCCCTGTGTGAGATTGCTGGAGGTGCCTGCAAAGAAAATATTGGGTATTTCTCCCATCTTTTATCCTCTTGTGGGCTCCCTGATGCACCTATTCCTGAGCAGATTACTGCTCAGGCACATGTGAGTGGACATTTCATATAATCTTTTGAAGTGTTTTTCCACATTATTTTGATATACTTCACCATATTTTGTTTATATTTATATTTTTTCCCCTTTATATAAGACCTGTAAGCGATCGTCTTACTGAAGAGGATAATTTTATAGTATGCTGAGTGTTGGGTTTAGCGCACCATTCACTTTATTGTATGATTATTATAGTGTCTAATCCTATAATTAGCTGTCCAAACTTGCATAAGGATTTATAGTTTTTTGAAAACATAGTAACCTTAATGACAATGAATATAAAAATATCAAAGACAATTTTAAATATAACTTAAATAATAAATACATTGCATACTTAGGAATCAATGTTACCAATATGTATAGCAACCTATACAAATTCAATTACACAGATTTATTTAAAAAATGTAAAAAAAAAAAAAAATCTAGAAAAGAGTCTTAATCTTTCATTCATATGTATAATAAATACAATTAAAATGACATTGCTTCCAAAATTATTATATTACTTTAAAAGTTTACCAGTAAATATTACTAGGTCGACCCTAGAAGATCTTCAGAGAAACATCATAAAGTTTATAAAGAATAATAAAAAAACATGCATTTCACAGGACATTCTATTTAGGGATAAAAAAACATGGTGGGCAGAACCTACCCAATATCTATAATTACTACATAGCATGTCAAGCAGAAAACCTATTGCATTTGTATCATATAGCTAATAAGGATGTTACTGTACTCACTCCAAAATGTGCAGTACATGAATATAGTTTTGTAATGGTAACAGTTATAGTTATTTAATGTGGCTTCAAAGAGTTACTCTCTTGAAAAACTGAAATCCTCAGTTTAAAAATTTGGTTCAAAATAAGATATTCTAAAAAAAAAAATTAATCTCTCTAAGAAGTAAATTGTCAGCCCTTTTAGTATTTATCCCTGCAAATTGTAAAATTTTGTTTGACACGAGAAAGGCTTTTATAAAACTGAAGATTTTATTGCAAACAATAACATCTTGGCATACCATGAATATATGACAAAACTAAATGATAGAAATGACAGAGGAAAATGATAATAATTTATCAAATTTGTTTTCCAGATATCGAGGACATCTTATTACTGACAAGGGCACAGATTTTGAAAGATATCTAAAACACTGGAACTATGAAGAGATGTGTCATACTTATATAAAATGTTCAATATAAACAATAAGGAACTTTTGTGCAGGTATAGATGGAAGGAAGATATAGGTGAACCTATAGATGATGACAAATGGTCATAAATATTAGAAGAGACAGCAAAATGTTCTGTCAGTCACCTTCAACGAACAAGCATTTAAACTGTTACACAGGACATATCTAGTGCCAACATTTTTAAACAAGATGTATGCTGACGCTAATGAAAATTGCTTCAGAGGCAGTGTAGAAAGAGGAGACAACATCCATGGATGGTGGAAATGCCCCCAAATAAAAAGAATATGGACCATATTAAATAACATCATTAATGTGATCATACATTAACACCCAGTGACATTAACACCTTGGAATGCGCAACTCAATCTAAAAATTAATAACTTACTAAAAATGAAAATATATTAATTAGATCATTATGTATGGGTGTAAGAATATAAACAGCTAGTAGATGGAATAAATAAAAGGACCTATCCTTATGGTATGGTGTGATTACAAGAAGTAAAATCTGTGTAAATAAAAAGCTATTGAGTATTGTGAACAACAAATATATGAAATTTCTGAAAATATGGAAACCATGGCTTGCTAGCCCTTATGGTAGATCTGTTAATACTAATATCATCTAATTATTCATTAAGCTAATCTAGGCAATTACAAACCTCTTATTTTATTTATTTGAGGGTTTTTTTTTGTTTTTTTTTCATCCTGTTTTTAATATTAAGTTGTATATCTGATATCATTTACTTTGTAAATAATTCTGATAAATTCTATAAAAACAATTTGATAAATGAAACATTGACACAATGTAATATTTAGAAGATCAGCTTATAACCTAATGAATCCAAATAAAGATATATAGTACAAAAAAAAGTGTGCCTATGTGTGTGTATGTGTGAAAGACAGGGTGTATGGAGGTGTGAGAGACCCCATCTGGGCTCTAGCACCAGATCATTTGGAGACTTAGCAACACCTCTGTTACACACAAAGAAGCAAACATAAAAAAAAAGGCCATACATTAAAAAAAACAACAACAAAAAAAAACATATAATCCCTTGTAGAATTTTCCTGTAGTCTTTTAGGAACCACATGAAAATGTCAAAGGATTTAACTAACATTTTTTTAATTGTAGGGGAGACTGGGGGGTGTTAAAAAAATTCTGTACCTTGTGCGCATCTTGTATCCTGGACGCAAGTTACTGAACATGGCCCTGGAGCTCAGAAGAGCCAACGGACGTCAAGACCTCAAGAGACCCCCTCCCTGCTGGTGTCCTGAAAGGTAAGGTGTGTGTGTGAAGGGAGTGTGTGTTTGTGTATGTGTGACAGATTGTATGTGTGTGAGAGAGTCTGTGTGTGACAGAGACAGTGTATGTGTGTGTGTGTGAGAGAGAGAGAGACTGTGTGTGTGTGTGTGTGTGTGTGTGAGAGAGACTGTGTGTGTGAGAGAGAGACAGTGTGTGTGTGACAGAGGGTGTGTATGACAGACGGTGTGTGTGTGTGAGAGAGACATGGTGCATTTTAGAGAAAGAGAGATGGTGCATGTGAGAGAGAGTGCATGTTTGATCGAGAGAGAGATGGTGTGTGTGCGAGAGAGAGAGAGAGACAGTGCATGTGAGCGAGAGATGGTGCATGTGAACGAGAGAGAGAGATGGTGTGTGAGCGAGAGAGAGAGACGGTGCGTATGAAAGAGAGTTGGTGCATGTGATAGAGAGAGAGAGCGAGAGACAGTGTGTGTGTATATGTATGTGTAAGAGACAGTGTTGTGCCCGTACCTCCAGGAGACCACCCGCGCTACTCTGCTCCCGGCGGGGGTCTCCGCGTGTGCAACCCCAGTGTCACACTTTGCCCATGCAGCTGATTCCCCCTGTCATCACGCGTCCGTCGGCTGGCACTATGCGCGCGCGTGTGCACTGCACATAGGTTTCTTCAGCCGCGTCTCCACGACAACGGCCACGCAGCTGTGAATCAATTACTGGAGCACTTAACTCACCCTATATAAACCCTCCTCTTCCTTACTCTCATTGCTCAGCTATCCTGTGCTTCTCGTTGGCTTGTCCACTACTTTGTATTCTGTTCCCTATTTTGATTTTTGGCTCACTGACCTCGGCTCTGTACTTTGGATTGTGTACCTCTGGCTCCCTAACCTCGACTCTGTATTTTGGATTGTAAAACTCTGGCTTCCTGACCTCGGCTCTGTATTTTGGATTGTGTACCTCTGGCTCACTGACCTCGGCTCTGTATTTTGGACTGTGTTTCCCTGCTGTATTACCATCAGTATTCTAAGTCCTGCACAAAGTGTTATTCAGGTTGCTGGTTACAGCTACAACATTCTTGGCATCCTGAATCCTGCACCAATGTTCCTCAGCTCCTGCAGTACCATCGGTATCCTGACTCCTGTGGAACCTGCTCAGTGTGCCTGTTTGATGCTGGGAAATCCTACAGACAGCCCAGTGATTGATGGGAGAAGCAGCAACTGCGCTTGCGGTTAGGGCATACGGCCGTATCGATGTAGTACCCGAAAACGGACACTAGTGGCCACTCTTTCAAAGCTAAGTACAATCTCTGTTTTACAGAGAACTAAAAAAAAAAAACGGAATGTGACAGTCTAGTCTACCCTGTGCTGCCTACAAGTTGCACCAAAGTTAAAAGGGTGACTAGACTGTCCCTTTAAGGAAATTGAGTGATAATAGTGATAAAACTGTACAAATAGAAACATACATTTCTTGTTCCCAATATATTGGTATAAACGTACCAAATTGAGCCGTATGATCTGTGGTGGTTAGCATGGTATTATTATGCACAGTTCAAAACAACATATTATACAGTAGTACGATAAATAAAAAGATGAGTAACTCTGATGTAGAGCAATCGCAATGAATTTGTACCAGACACAGACACCGTTACAATTGAGGTAAAGGAACCAGAGCAAAATTATCTGAGTTATGTGGGAACAAGATGTTAATACTCTCTCAAACCATTATTGTAAAAAGAAGAAAAGTTGATGCTAACAGAGGGCCTGTCAGCTACATAACATATATATTCAAATATAATAACACAAAATCTTATAGAAATGATCGAAAATAGTAGGAAAAACGAATAGTAGAAGCCAAAGATGAGTATCAGGAAACGGAGGCCAGTAGGAGAGAGAAAGGCTTAGAAGAGGCTAGAAATAGAGAAGTGGCTCATGAGAGAGACCACTGACCACGGTTGAGAATGTGGTAAAAAAAGGGGCTCCCAACCACATGTGGAGGGGAATACACCGTCCGATCACAGTGGATCAACGGAAAAGCCCTGGGGGGTAATCAGAATACTAATTCTTCAGAGTGGACGTATCATATCAGATACTAAACATAACAATAAACACATAAAACAACTCAAGTGCAAGAGTGCTGGAGAGTGCAGGGTTAATCGTTAGCGGTAGCTTCGCATGGAGCTCTTCTCCGGTAACTGCCACCCGAATTTCAAGTGGGGGGAGTCCCAAAGCCATCAAAAAAGCAGCGACTTCAGTGGCATCAGTGATTGAAAGCTGCTTGTCGTCTCGCACCACAGTAAGGTATGTGGGTGCTCTCCACTTATATTTGATCCCCTGGCTACACAGGTGAGTAGTAAGTTTGGTGAGTCCCCTTCTCCACAGAACAACTTCCAAAGGTAAGTCCTTGTAGATAAGTAACACTGAGCCGGCATATACGATCTGCTTCAGATGTTCAGTTGTTCGCAATACTGCTAGTTTTTCTGTGGTTCCACTCAGTTTTACACTCGTGGGGCAGTCTCTGGGGCTTTCTTTGCTTTCTATACATTGAAACAGTCCATAATCTTATGTTCCTTAGCAGGATCCTCAGATCAAATTTGTTTCAGTAGATCTACCAGATAGGACTGGAGAGCAGTGGGCCCAAGTTTGCAGATCAGGTTTTCATCTCCAACACCAGCATCTGGCGAGGAAATTCCTGCACCTGCATGGCTAGGTCACATATTTGGGTTTTAGTCTCCACGTTATATTTTTGAACTGAGCTCGTAGCGGACTCCAATACATGTACCTTTGAGTCTAGCACAGATAAATCAGTGTGAACAGATGCCATTTCTGATTGTTAGCCTTCAAGTCCAGAAACAATTTATCCATGTCTCCTTTTGTTGTAAGGGTTTGAACGTAAGGTAGCTCCGGGCGTTTGCTACTTCGGCAAGCTTGCTGCAGAGGGACAGTGTCAATTAAACAGAACTTCATTTGTTGCCTGCAGCTTGATCATTACACCACAGCCTTCCTGCAGTGTCATGTGTGGCCACCTGGCTATGTTTGTCCTCTACCTGAACAGTTGTTTAACTTTTCATCACGTGGTACTGCTCACATGACCTAAGTTACCACTGAAGCTGCAGTAGCTGTTATGGCTGCTATTTAAATACCTCCTTTGCAGTTCGGCCTTGCCCTTGCATGGTCATAGTTGCCAACATCGGCCATGTTTCCAGGGACACATATTTGTTCCACATGTTGCAGACAGAGCTTGCAAAGTGCAGCCTGGCAGTATGTAGGATGGATATCCACACAGACACAATCCAATTAATTAATCAAGGTCTAGATCTCATAGAACCTACCATGATTCATTGGATTCTGTCTGTGTGTATATCCATCCTACATACTGCCGGGCTGCACCGATGGAACATTTCTTTCTTTTTTACACATTTTGGGGACTGGGTAAAAGGCGGATCCAAACATTTTCAGTTCTACATGTATGTTATCGTTGCATATTTAATATACATAAATCTGGATCCTTCCAGCTCTGTGCATATTTCACATTTACACAGCCAGAACCACGAATATTTCACATTTACACAGCCGGATCCACGAATATTTCACATTTACACAGCCGGATCCACGAATATTTCACATTTACACAGACGGATCAAGCATATTTCACATTTAAACAGATCCACAAATATTTTACATTTACACAGCCGGATCCACGAATATTTCCCATGCTGTGTAGATGTGAAATATGCAAGGATCCAGCTGTATAGATGTGAAATATGCATGGATCCGGGTGTGTAAATGTGAAATATGCTTGGATCCGTCTGTGTAAATGTGAAATATTCGTGGATCCGGCTGTATAAATGTGATACTTCTCAGTGTATAATTGGTTTCATGTCAATCCAATTTTGGCAGTGTTTTTCTTTTTTCCTGCTGCACCCTATGCTCACTGTCTGAGCTCTGTTCTTTATTTCCTCCTTATTATATCTGTCCCATTACTCTTTTTATTTCTCCAGAATCATGAGGTCTATTTTTCCTATAATGCCCTTTTTGTATCTCATGTGTGCTCATTTCTTTGCTTCCCTCTCCTGTATTCTCTGATATATTCTCTTCTGGGTCATTCTTGTCTCTTTCTATTACCGTTCATTTGTTATACCTACCGCCTACTCTTTTCCCACTATTCATTTACCTTTCTCTTTAAAACTCTGCTTCAGCCGGCATATTTGTTTCAAGCCCTTCACTGTGTAATTTTACACCATTTTATGTCACAGGAGGGCACTGTCGGGTTAGAAATAGGCTATGACGGTATAATTTTTATGAAGATGTGGTACAGGAGCCCACAGTGATCTACACTTTACCCGGGAATTTGTGGTCCAATACCCATCCATCTTCAGACTGCATAACAGTGAGACATTATGTAAAGGGAAGACCATCCTACACCTGATATTTGTGAGTGTTTTTAGTCAGTTTAGAGAAGACTTGCAGTATATTATGTTTTCCACCATTTTCTTCTAGTGACCTATATATTACAGGTTTGCAAATGTTTTGGTTGTCACACTTGTTTCTATGTACCACGTTATGTTATTCATGAAAATTGTTTTGGCACTGTAACATGCAAAGTTAAAATAAAATACACAAATAAAAACAGACCCATAATTATGGCGCCCAATACTCCTAGGGGTATAGCTGGAATAAACCCATGATTGCTCTTTTCAGCCTCTTGAGTGGTAAGGAACACCACTCATTGGTATAGCTGCAGCTACTTACACTTGCTATTTTCTATCCACATATTCTCTCCACCATATACATAAAGGCGCAGATTTGTATCTCCACCGCCCACTACTCTCAAAGCTGCCTTCCCTTTTACTCCACAATTCTCTGGCTTTGGAGCCACCAACACTACAGAGGCAGACTATCATGCATCCCATCTGTAATGGCCATGAAGACCAGATAAATAGAATGACAGGGTAATCTCAGCCATAATTTTATTTAAAATGATCTTTTTATTTTTGTTATGTGAGATTATTTTATGAAATATTTTACTAAACAAGTGTGACTGGGCGCCGCCATTTTGTGAACTATAGTGTTTTGGTGTGCTACCCCCAGTGACTTTACAGCACTAGTATCTCAGAGAATGTTGCATCATGGGTAAAATTCTCTAAATGGATGCTGGAGATAGACACCTAATTTTATTTTTACTTTTATATGCAATTAATTCAAACATCGGAAAAAAAAACTGTGGCAAATGTCTCATATATGTGTTTGTTTTAAATGCACAGGTAATCTAGTTTCATTGCATGTAAGTGGTAGTGTCCCTTTAACAATAAACTATATTTTGCTTAATTAGAACGGACAGGCTAAATTCTCAGCATACAAAAAGAAAAGGAGATATATCTCTGCACAAAGAGAAGAAGGCTGGACTTGCTTGTTTGTAAGAATAGAGCGTGAATCAGTTGAACACAATGCTTACATGCTTTTATTAATAAAATTTACAGTAAAATATGGCACCTAGTGTAAGTGAAAGTGCTAAATGTGCATAAGTGGAATCCCCAGTGGCAACATAGGAAACCTGGATAGCAGATGGACACAGGTATGCAGATTGCCTTGGTGAAATCCCTGGAGCAATACCCTAAATTCTCAACAATTTAAAACAACAAAGTTGTTTAGACTGGACCACATATATTCAATCTCATCCCCTCAATATCAGAACCATAGTTCTAAAAATATATTTTAGTATTCCTTCTGGTATATGTTGCAGGTACCCGCCAGCTGATCCTATACCTCATATTCCTGATGTGAAATCCTTATCAAAATTAAAGCAATGAAACAACTTAACAGTAGAAATTACCTGTAATATTAAATCATCACAAGCCTGTCAATCAGAGGCCCTCGGCCAGTAACTGCCCTTCATGGGCTGCCGTTCCTCCCCCTTTGTAGGCTGGGCAAAACCTTTATAAACCCTGGCAGAGGTTTTGCCCAGCCTCTTTTTTCACCAAAGAAATCAGTTCCCTCCCACCCTGTCCTCTTTTCTGTCTTGGTCTACGTTGGTAGCCAAGTTTGCAGGGGGTACCCAAGGTCAGACATCAGTGTAGGGGGGTTGGCCGTCTTGGGGTATGTTGCCAACCCGGGAGGCAGTAGCTCTGGTTCCCCATGGGCTGATCCCTGGGGAGTGAATATCAGATGGCTACCATGCAGGGGCAGTGATGCCAGATAACTGATTTACGCCTACGTCCGATCCTTGACATGCTACCGCTTTGTTTTCATATAGATGCTTGTATTTAATAAAATGGCATTTTATCTCGGGTATCCAAGTTGTACTACGTATTGAATGGTTTTACATTTTAATATGTGTTCAACATTTAAGTTACTGACGGAATATAAAACTATGTTGCATTATTTTACTCAATAAATACTGTGACCTTTCTATCCAGTTTGTTTGTCTGTGTAGTTTCTTGGGGGGAGGGTGCATTAATACCTTTGTCATGTTGATTCTACAAGCTCCAATGCATATTTTAAGAGACGTTTTTAAACAAAAGGCAGATAATAGATGGCAAAGGGTCTTAGCATTTTGCTCTTTTGTATCACTGCTGCACTACTCAAAGAAGCAGCAACAACTGCTATGGGAGGTAGGTGCAGCCACAGACTTGTAGATTTGACCTGGGAAGGAGCAAACCTCTCTGCAAGACTGGAAAAGGTCAACAATGAGTAGGCACTAACACCTGTGCTCTGATCTTATCAAGTAGTCCCAGCTCTTGCCAGCAGGTCCTCAGACACTGCTGGTAGCATTTCCCTCAATTATAAAGCACAAACTGTTGATTTGAGGGTACATTGAATGGAACACATGCTGGATAGTATAACTCATTCAGAGTCTTGAAACTTGGACTAATGAAATGCATGCCTATTGTTAGTCAACCAGTGTGGACAAGGCAAAAATAGAAACCGTGAATAACATAATGAGGTATGGCTCCGTTAAGTCTACCTTTGCTGTCATTTAATTAAGTCATGCCCCCCGTTTCTATGGTACTGTCCGGATGAAGTGTATGTTTTGTTTACACAGCACACCTACCTTTAAGCAAGGGTTACAAATATAAAGCAATGTATAAGGCACAATATATACATATAATGTACAAATATATACATTAGTACAATATATACATTGTATAAAGTACAATATATACATTAGAGCCACAAAAACAGTTTTCACTTTGAATATCTTTCAAATGTGAACAGAGAGTGGATATACACCTCTTAATGGCATTAGGTTATTTCCTAGTAGAATGATGCTAAATACATTTACTCACAATTCATAACTTGTATGAAGATGTTATGAATGGCATATAACTTGCCTTAATTGATGATGTTAGCACCCTGCAGTGTCTAGTATGGAGCAATGTTAATTTCTCATATGTTGGATATATACTGAGGTCATCTTGTAATTTGTCTTATCTTGGTGAAACAACCCAAAATATCAAAAACAAATTTTCTTAACTTAAATCCATTTAAATGATTTAATGATTTAGACAGGTAAGGTTGATCTCCTGGTCCCCTAGCATTTTGTAGAACCAAAACATTACATTTCAGAATGAGATAATTGATCATGTACTAAAACTAACACAGGATGGAGAGAGAATGAATCTCTCTTTGATTGGATATTTAATTTAGCTTATATGACACCAAGGGGATTCAATCGGGAACTGTCATTTATATATTTACTTAACTAGCTATATTCTTATTGCTAGTTTTTCTCTATCCAGATGTATTCAAGATGATCTCCATCTGCAGCATCCAGCTGTTTCTGCATTTACTTATTTTTATGATATTGCTGTTTACAATTTTTGAAATCTAAGTGAAATATTTATCTTTGAAGATGTACTGGAGCAACTGCGTCCATTACCTTAAAAGTTTTGAATTCTTTTTTGACAGGTAAATGATAGGTAAAAATGTTGGTGTCATTGGCTCCAATTAAAAGCACCATTGCTTTTAATTGGTATATGGTCACATCTTCAGATAAGGTTGATGTTGTTGGGGGCTACACATTTATAAGAATTAAGACTGGTTAATAAAGTGGGATATTTAAGTTTGTTGTGGATTACATTTAAACCAGAAAAGCCTTTTGATGAAGCTTCGTTTGTAGGAGAAACGTGCTATAGTCCGACACATGGCATTCAGTACCTACATTTCTAATTGTTATGTACTAAATTGGTCCTATGTATATGTTTTATCATACCTGTACTGTAAGGCTAAGTACCCATACCTCTATCCCCAGCCCACCAGTCGTATCGAAATGTCAGTGAACATGATATTACTTTGTGATGTAGAAAACACAGCTTAATGAAATGGCTTGGATGTCTGGTGCCTTCAATGTTTGTACCCACAAACCTAGTGTATCCACCGAGAGGGTCCATAGTCTATTGGGAGGAGGCGGGCCATTAGTTCTCTCCATGAACCCCAGTGACAGAGGGTTCCGTCACACTTATTTCTTAACTTTCTCTGTTAAAAAGCTTCTTAAATTGAACTAGATTCACTATATATATATATATATATATATATATATATATATATATATATAAAAATATTTTTATAACTAAACAGTTATAAAAGAAAAAGGGCTTATTTACCAATTTACCAATTTCCTCTGTTGCCTTCGGTGCTGGCAATTAAGGAAGGAATAAGTTGTGATTCAACTGCAATGGGGACTGCAAAAATACTGTGTGTTAAAGCACGGGTTTTCGCATAAAACGTTGGTATTCACGATTTCACGGTTAAAAGTATGGTAGGAACTTGGTGTGTAATAGCCATCCCCAGTCCCTGAGCATCCCCCCTGCCCAAAAAAAAAATTTGGCCTAAACGCCAGGGCCACACTCTCCCTACTCACTGCGGGCTTGTGACACTTTTGTTTTTGCCCCCATTTTTCATGAGCTGAAATCAAAGATCTAAGACTTTTTTGATGTACACAAAAGGCATATTTCTCTTAAATATTGTTCACAAACTATCTAAATCTGTGTTAGTGAGCACTTCTCCTT
This sequence comes from Pelodytes ibericus, assembly GCA_036172795.1. NCBI lineage: Eukaryota > Metazoa > Chordata > Amphibia > Anura > Pelodytidae > Pelodytes > Pelodytes ibericus. The sequence goes on from CM069858.1 coordinate 29,908,746, forward strand.
TGCTGAGATAATCCATCCACCTCACAGGTGTGGCATATCAGGATGCTGATTAGACAGCACGATTATTGCAAAGGTGTGCCTTAGGTTGGCCACAATAAAAAATCTAAAATGTGCAGTTTTATAACACAGCACAATGCTACAGATGAGGGAGTGTGCAATTGGCATGCTGACTGCAGGAATGTCCACCAGAGCTGTTTCCCGTGAACTGAATGTTCAGTTCTCTACCATAAGCCATCTCCAAAGGCGTTTCAGTGAATTTGCCAGTACATTCAACCGGCCTCACAACCGCAGACCATGTGTAACCATACCGGCCCAGGACCTCCACATCCAGTATCTTCACCTCCAAGGTCGTCTGAGACCAGCCACCCAGACAGCTGCTGCAACAATCGGTTTGCATAACCAAAGAATTTCTGCACAAACTGTCAGAAACCGTGTCAGGGAAGCTCATCTGCATGCTCGTCGTCCTCATCAGGGCCTCCCTGTCCCAGCCAGGTGGAGTTATGATATATATTTACTTTGATCACCTGCATCATATTATAACGTTCCTTCAGCCACATGCAAACTTTCTGGGAAAGAATACAGGATCACTGTATTTCTTTTTTGTGTTAAATAGCCGCTTTTATTCTATTTTGTACTCTTACTATTACCATATAAGCAATGTTAAGTATTGTTAATTGCTTTGCTGAAAAAGTGCCTGGTACTTTATACGTGGGTTGGACCCACTGAGTGCTGAAGCAACGCAGACGTTTAGGGCCGGTGGATGTGGTGCAGACTTCCAACATCTGTCAGGATTCTGATTTATACATAGGTACTCACGAAAACAGGGCTAGTATTAGGCACTATCTCCATATGCACTTTGTCTGACAGTGCAAGGTATGATGTACTCATCCCTTAAGAAATTTACATCACCTACCAGAAATTGATATAAACGATTTAATTCCCTACAGGTACAACAGTGCTTTGTGATAAAGCAATTGACATTTGAATATTGATTATTATATTTACATTACTTACAATCTGAGTTGTTATAATTTGATATCTACAAGGGCACTACATTTTAATTAGTTGCTTTCCATACCCAATTCTGGATATTTTTTTTACAAAGGACAATCTGGGCTATAAATACTAGAATAAACACCCAAGCAGAAATCTGATTTTCGTTTTGGAGCCTAGAAGGATTTTCCACCCAAATGGCAAATTGAAATAGCTTAATAGGGGGTGGGGCTGTCTTCTTTTGGATCAAGCAGGAATGATAGGTAGAAGGGTTGAACTTGATGGACTTTGGCCTTTTTGTCAACCTAAATTACTATGTTACCAAATTCAAAGTCTTATCAGAATCACTTACAAGAATATATGTGGTCTTCATCCGATATCTGCAATCATCTTATCTGTAAGCAGTAATAATACTAAGCCAGTGCCATCCTCCTGTTTTATAAAATAAAAAACCATTAAAAAGTCACTCTCATATATTATCTGGGTACATTGGAATAGATTACTTAAATTGTGTTGGAAAGTCGAATTGGGGGTCATTAAAATTACTTTTTGCACAATTACTCTCAGTGTTTTGAAAAGTGGTAAATATTTTTTTTATTTATGTCATCCTAGAGACTTTTAATGTACTTGGACCAGATATGGAAAAGTATCTTTGTCTTCATTCCTTTGTCCAGACTAGCTTCCAACCAGTAGCAGATACAATCATTTGGATTTCACACAATCTAATGTGAGTGGAGCATCCTGAATCAGCTGATGCAAGATTGATTTTCTGGCAGAAGCCATAAATAAACACAGATTACGTTTATTACCTCGAATCAATAGTTTTCATCAATAATTCCTAATATGGCTAATTCCGCAGTTTTGTTTTGTATTAGAGAGCACATCAAGAAAGCAGGAATATATTGATTAAAATGACAGGATTAAAGTAGATATGGGCCAATTTCTGAAATGCAACAGTTATGATCACAGGAACAAAGTTGGTGTTTGCATTGTAATAGCAACAGGGCAGGAATTTAGCAGGGCAGGAATTTTCGCATGCCACGCCCTGGAAAGCTGAGTGAGACTAGTGGATGGCAGTTAGTCAGTGGGAGGTGAGGAACGGAAAAGCTGAAAGAAGAGCAATGGGACTTTGCTCATTAAAATATGTGTTTCCCTTTTAATATAGAAAAAGGAAAACATAAGGGAAAAATATTATTTACAAAGCAGTTTTGTAAATCTGGATGATAAATAAAAAAACATTTTTTTTTTTTGAAGATTAATATAAATAAAAGGGGTTATCTATCAGAGCTAATTTCACAAGGAATATCAGAAGAAAGTTCTATTAACAAAGTATAATTTAGCACCCTTATAGTTTGTCACAAATGGAAGGACCGACATTTTTGATAATTACATTTTTATGTAGCATGTGGAATACAAGAAAGTTTTGATATTTCCACCTAAGGGGTGGGTTTCACAGAGGAACAATTTAATAAACGTCTTTCTGTAATGGGTCTTAGTAAAGAGATGTAAGTCAGCGCCAACTCGTAGAGAAAAAATGAGAAAGGAGAAAGTGTAGGGAAGAGATAATTGAAAAGAGTGAGCTGCTTGCTGACCACTAACCCGGTTCCAAGGTTCATAAGAGAAATGGCAAGAACATGGGAAGCTATTGTGGGCACAAGTTCTCAGGAGGAGATAGAATATAAGGTGGTGACAATATGGTACATTTTAAAAATGTTTAATCAGTATAAGACAACAATAAAAAAACTAGAAATATTTCTAAAAAGAAGAGATAGTGGATCAAAACACCCAACGCGTTTGTCACTTGGGCTTCTTCAGGGGTGGTTGTACAGTTTGAAGTTGTTTGTACAGTTGTCACAATTATTAGCACCTTTAGTTTGCAGCAGAGATGATGAAGGGATTTGTTTCCAAACTGTATCTAAGCAGCTGTGGTCTCTTATTTCTGATCGCGGAGGCAGGGCAACGTATGTGAGTTCCGTTTCTTCTCCTCGTGAATGTTTTGCTATGTGAGGCGGGAGGATTGATCATTGGCTGGCTGTTGGCTGAGTCAGATACACAGCATTGTGGGTGCAGATGTGTTTAACGCTCAAGTGCTTCAGCTATGTATTGCTATTCGTGAATTACCTCAAATACTGTAACTGCAGAATAAATGAATCTCTCCTTCAGGATAATATTATCCTAGATGAACTAATCAATCAAGCATCATTTTTTATGAAATTAATAATATTGGAAAGGTAACTTTATGGAATTCCTTTAAATGCGCTATGAGAGGCTATATTATAAGATCAGGGGCCAGAGTTAAGCGACAGAAAGGTAGACGTTTGGCTGATCTATATATTGCATTGGAATTGAATGAGAGGAATAATAGGAGGTATCTCACTACAAATACAACATTAAAATCCACAAACATCAAATCAGAGATCTTGAAACAGGAGCAGGATAAACTTACCAATGCTATAAACCTTTTAAGATAAGAATGGTATTATGGGAATAACAGAATAGAAAGATGTTTTTTCTAATAAATTCAAATATAATAGGATAAAGCATAAAGAAAATAGTGGAAAAGAATCAAACCATTTTGTCTCAACCTGAGAAGCTTTTAAAGTATATTAGAAAAGAAGAAGTCTGGGCTGACTGGTGAGTGGTTTGGCTCCGTGTGTAATAAAACCCACTTAGTAGTTTCCGGTGCATCTGCAGGTGCATGGCTAGCACCAATTAGCAATCGAAATAAACAAAAATTGCAGAATTGCATAACTTGGTAAAACTGAAGAATTTGGTAAATACTCCATTTATAAATGAAATATACATAAAACATAGATTATTACTTTGAATATCTCAAAGCTCAAAGTAAAATTCTTAACTCCAGATTCAGAAGTGGACTATTTTGGGTATCGAATTAAGGTTGGATTTGGAGGACATGATTAAGATAAACTATATAACACTACTATTCAACTTTAGAGAAAAAATAAAATCATGGAAAAGACTTGAACTATCATGGGTTGGAGAGTTAACATACTTAATTCTCATTTGATCTCTAAAATAACATAGCTATTGAGAGCAATTACCCTGAGGGTTCCAAATAATATTCTTTTTTTTATTATGAAATTACAGAAAACATGTATAGACGAAAAAATACTTCATATAAATATGAAATTGACCATTAATAAAGTTGAATTTTTAGTGCTCTTAAAATGGTCCTCCCACCATAGGAGTAGAACCAAGGGTTAGAAGAATGGGTATGATTGGACGAGTGTCAAAGTAGATATCACATGTATAAATGTATAACTCACGCGGATGATATGTGAATTATAATACTAATGTGATTATTTATTGTATTTTGTACTTTAATAAACATAATAAAAATATATTTTTTAAAAATGGTCCTCCTAATGTGCTTTTCAAACCTACCAGACAAAACAAATACAAATAGAAATACTGTGTTGGGTCCTGCTTATTCTTTTTAAACATAACATTATACTGTTCTCTTTACCAAATAATATTTACATTTCAAATACTATTATTGTTATTTAAACCTCTCTGTGTCAGGGAACTTGTTTAGCCAACCTTCCAATATTGCATTAAAGGACTCCAATTTTTGATTTGCCATTTCACAGCTTATTTCTTTCTCATGTTCCCAATTACTAGCAATTACTTTATTGGATGTTAGGTCTTGGTTTTTATTTTTTACCAAAAATCTTTTTTAAGGGGTGTTGCTATTTCAGGATCTCTAGATTTAAATAGGTGGTTTCTAATATAATCTTGAATTCTGATCACATCAAAAAGGACAGAGTTGTTAAAGCCAAATTCTAGACGGATAGCTTCCAAAGACTTAAGTTTGTCTCCTGTCAGGAAACCCACCACTTTCATTGATCTTAATATTTTTGTTTTGGTCGAGTTCAAGTATTTTATATTGGACTCTATACATCTCAGTGGCATGGCCTTACGAATTTTATCGTTAAGTTTAATCTTTTTCTTAAAATGTGACCATGCCTCTATACTGTCCTTTATAACCGTAGACCTAAGGTCCTTCACACCTTTCTTAAGTACTGTATACTGACTCCAATTTAAATTATAAAGGTTTCCTTTTTTTATGCACTAACTCCTGTTCTATGTTGTACCAAACTTGATTTTTATTTTCTTCAAAGTACAATTTATGCATTTGTGTCAACATAGCTGCTGATGCATATAATTCTAGGTTTGGGGCTCCCAATCCCCCTACTTTCTTAGCCTTGTATAGGACTGTCCTAACTATATGAGGTTTTTTACCCATTCAGATGAATTTTTCTATAAATTTCTGAAACAGCTCTGTTATCTTTTTTGGGGATATTTAAAGGTATCATTTTTAACAAGTAGAGCCATTTTGGGAAAATGTAGGTTTTCACTATATTAATTCTGCCCAACCAGGAGATTTTTCCATTCAGCCAAATGTTTATATAATTCCCTGATCTATGGGGAGTGATTTAGGTGCCATAGTTTTTTAATATTGTTTGGTATATACAAACCCAGGTATTTTATGCCCCCCTGTGCTCAGCGGAAGCCAAACGTTTCGCGAAGATAGAACTGATTGTGATCATTCAACGCTATGGAGATTGCCTCTGTTTTTTTATGTTCATTCTATATCCAGAGAGTTTCTCATAGAGTTCAATCTCTGTGAATAACTCCCTCAGGGACACCTCTGCGTTCGTAATGGAAACTAACACTTCATCTGCATATAAGCTTAGCTTGAACTCTTTTCAACTTATATGTATACCTCTGATATTCTTATTACCTCTTATATTTTTTGCTAGAGGTTCCAAAGTCATTATAAACAAAAGGGGACATCCTTGACGGGTGCCATTACCGATCTGGAACCAATCTGAAATGATTCCCTGTCCAATTACTTTTGCTGTGTGTTGTCAATAAAGGGCCATGATAGAGCCAATCATAATCTCTCCAAATGTAAACATTCTCAAAATTTCTTCTAAAAAAGCCAACTGACCCTATGAAAAGCCTTTTCACCATCAAGGGATAAAAGGACTGTTGGAATATGTCTCGCGTTGTTAGTTCCCACAAGCTTGAAACGCCTTTCACGTACCCCACTTGATCACTATCTATCAGACAGGGAATCATGTCTTTAATTCTTTTTTTCTATAATAGCTGAGTATATTTTGGTATCCCCATTGATCAGGGAAATTGTTCTGTAGGTACTCATTTCTGCCGTATTTTTAGCTGATTTCGGTATGGGTATAACTAATGCCTGGAGCATTTCATTTGGGAAAGAGCCTATGGTACAAATCTCATTAAATACCATTGTTAAATAGGGTGTCAGAGTCGCTGAGAGCTTCCTATAGAAAATATTAGACATGTGCAAAACTAAAATTTTCGTTTCGTTTTCGTCCATTCGGACAAAAATGTTATTTATTTAGTCTAAAACGAATTTCGTTCATTACTGCGTTCGTTTCAGACGAAATTCGTTCATTATTTTCGTTTCATTTCATTTTATTTGTTCGTTTTATAGAATACGTGTAATACTATTGGCTTTCTATAAACCGAACGAGAGCCCCATTCATAAGAAATTCTTATGAATGGGGCTCTCGTTCGGTTCATAGAAAGGCAATAGTACTACACGTTTTCTATAAGCCGAAAGTCAATAAACCGAAGGTCGTTCGGTTTATAGATTTTTGGTTTATAGAATACATAGAATTACATGTAATTCTATGTATTCTATAAACCGAAAGTCTATAAACCGAACGACCTTCGGTTTATAGACTTTCGGCTTATAGAAAACGTATAGTAGTATTACATTACATTCATTACAAATGCCGAAAGTCTATAAACCGAATGTTCGGTTTAGAGACTTTCGGCTTATGGAATACATATAATCCTATTGCTATTCTATAAACCGAACGTTCGGTTTATAGAATAGCAATAGGATTACATGTATTCCATAAGCCGAAAGTCTATAAACCGAACGTTCAGTTTCATTTCGATTTTTGTAAATAATGTAATTAATTGTAAATTAATTCTTTGTTGTTTTATTGATTGGGAAAATTGTAAAGAGTCATATAGAATTTCCCATCTCCTCTGGAAACCTGCATTCCTTCTTGCCGTCTAAAATGTTAAAAATTTGAGATTTCAAATGTTTCTTTTTAAGTTGTTTGTAAGTAGTCTTCTGGCCCTATTGCCCATATAGAACCACTTTTGTTTTATTCTTAACATTGCATTGTTAGCTCTCATAATTAGTAGTTAATCCGCTTAGAAATTATTTATATTGTTAGTACATTATCCTCCAGAAGAGTTGTGCCCCTCTTCCAATTTTAATTTTCGAGCTGCATATATGTTTCTGAAAGGTTCTTACCCATTTTTTTTTATGTATATGGGCCTGCAGCTTAATTAGATGCCACCTAATAGGCACACCAAACATTTGCTAAGCTCATGTCTCCTGTTAAGTTTTCTTCAAAATATTTCTCTGATTCTACTACGAGATTTTCCACATTTTACTCCGAACCCAACAGTGACTCATTCAATCTACATGGATTGGGACTCCTTTTATACTTTATTTTAATTTCCAGAATTACTGAATCGTGATCTGACCATGATATCTTGTTGATCTTTATGTTCTTACATTCTCTAATATTAACATTCCTTGTCAGAATCATGTCTAGTTGGGAGAAGGATTTATGCCTATGAGAATAGAAAGTATACTCTCTTTCGGTAGGGTTTAACGTTCTCCAGACATCATAAAGTTTGTATTTACCGGATGTTTCTTGAAAAGCTCTTGCTAGTAGCGATGGGCAAAACGAAAATTTTTGTTTCGTTTTCGTCCATTAGGATGAAAATTTTATTTATTTCGTCCAAAACGAATTTCGTACATTGCTGCATTCGTTTTAGACGAAATTCGTTCATATTTTCGTTTCATTATATTCATTCTTATGAATGGGAAATAATTCACCTATAGGAGAATTCAGTTGGAAAAGTCGAATTTCATTCGAATTTCATTCATCCCCTACCTTATGCTATTGAGCTGTTGAAATTCAAATTCATACGAATTCCCCAACCTTATACTATGTATTGAATGAACAGGTGAAATGTTCATTTATACAAATTGAATAGTGAAATGAATGCAGCAATGGACGAAAATGGAGAAAACACATAAACCGGCTGCTCAGGATGTTGAAAACGTAAAAAAATATTTATCAAGTGAAAAATCACGAACAGATAAAAAATAGATCCACAGTACAGAAAAAAACAGCCCTAGATAGGGCAAACATGTAGCCTGAAGCGTTTTCATACATGTATGTATGTATTTATGTACGTATGTATGTAAGTATATATATATATATATATATATATATATATATATATATATATATATATATATTTATATTTCCTGGCTAACCATGGCAGCAGTTACGTATGGGTTAGCTCCACCCTCTAGGTAGATAGGACAGAAACAGAGTTAAAAGAGAGCCCCCGCCCCTGTCTCCTCAGTCTTTTTTCTGTCCTCATTGGTATTAGGACGGGGCCCGTTTCGGGCCTAAATATTTATTGTTTTATGGATTTTTTCTTTATTTGTTTTTTACTCACCTTCCGGAAAGTTCAGCCTCTTTCTTTCCGAAGCCCGGTTCCTTGTCTTTTCACGGTTCCCTGGGATATTTATTTCTCCGTACACTTACTTATAGTTGGTACTGGAGATGATTCTGGATATGAAGTTTTTGGCCATGTTCCTCCGTAAGCTTACTGCAAGTGGTACTGGAGATGTATTGGTGATTGGCAGAGGTCTCAATTCCTGCTACACTTTGGTGGTATGTATGGGGCATTGGGATGGGAGTTTCCCCCCCCCCCACTTCTTTATTCCTCTATTTGTTTTTTCTTTAAGTGTGGGGACGCTTTGGCATCCCACACTTCTGTTTCCCCCCTTCTCCGTTTATTTTTTGAGGCTGTGGAACGCATATGCGTTCCACACCTCCCTTCTATATCCTATTCTCGGCGGTGGAACGCATATGCGTTCCACGCCTTTGTTTCTATGGAGGGCTGGAGTACTTCCGCCTTCCAGCCCTCATTTTCTGTACCCTGTCGGCTGGGAAGGCGTTTTAGAGGCGCTGGAACGCATTTGCGTTCCAGGCCTCGTTTTCGCTGCCGTTTTTTCGGCGTTGGAAAGCATATGCGTTCCACGCCTCCCTTTCAGTGCCGTTTTTTCGGCGTTGGAACGCATATGCGTTCCACGCCTCGATTTCCACTTCTTTTCTTCAGGTGGAACGCATTTTGCGTTCCACCACTTACTTTTCTCTATTTAGGGCCGTTTGGTGCATGAGTTAGGTGGGCCCTGTTATTTTCTTTCTACCAGGACTCACCTTGACCTTGGTTCCCAGTGCCTTTACTCTTCCAGCCTCAGGTAATTCTTTGTTTTATCTGTTTTTCTGTAATTTACATTTTTGTGCATTTGTTTCATGCAATCTTTTTCTTTCTCAGCCTGCCCTTTATTTTTATTCCTACTATCATGTCCACCTCATCCAAGAGGTCTCATTCTCGTCATTCTAGGTGAGTTTTTATTTTTTATTTTTATTTTAAGAGTGTTTTTTGCCTATTTACCCTGGTGTCTTTTTCCAGCCCTAGACCGGAATCTGATCATCCCAGGAAGAGAACGGAAAAGCGTCCTCGATGTTTGGCTTGTGATGCCACCCCTCTAGAGGGCAAACGTCTTTGCGGGGACTGCTTGACTCAGGCCGCTGGCCCCCCTGAGCCCTCTGCGGATTTAATGCACCTGGTTAATCAGGCTGTTGAGAGGAGTCTGAAAGAACATTTGGGGAATCTTATCCCGATCCACAACTCAGCCCCGACTGAGGAGTGTTTGTTTGCAGATCGGCCCGGCTCTGAGGATCCCTTGGATATGGGGAATTGCTCTTCAGCCGAAGAAGATGGTGATTCGGGCGTTCTCTTGGACCCTACCCTTATTGACCACCTCATTGGAGCAGTTAGAGCTACATTGGGTATCACCGAGCCTCTTCCCACGGTGGGTGCAGCCGACAAATACTTCACCAGTCTGCATAGGAAAAGACCATCCTTCCCGGTTCATGACTCCATTGAGGAGTTGATTTCTACTGAATGGAAGAACCCTGATCGTAAAGTTTCTTCCGGCAGGAGGATCTCTAGATTGTATCCCGTGGCTGCCGAGGATGCCTCCTCTTGGTCCTCTCCTCCTGTGGTAGATGCTCCGGTCATTCGGGTTGTCCGGCGTTCATCCCTCCCTCTAGATGGTCCGGCACTTCTGAACGACCCCATGGAACGACGGATCGAGGCCTCTTTGTCAAGAGCTTATGTTGCGGCAGGTGCTATCTGCCAACCTACGGTTGCCATGACATCTGTCTCCCGTGCCCTGAAATGTTGGATCCTCGACCTCAAGGATGATATTGAAGGCGGGGTTCCCAGAGAACAGCTTCTGGATTCCTTATCCAACATCAAACTGGCGGCGGAGTTTTTTATTGAATCATCTTCGGATGTTTTGAAGCTGGCGGCCAGATGCATGGGCTTGTCGGTGTCAGCCAGACGTGCCCTGTGGTTGAAACACTGGCATGCCGACAATGCCTCTAAGAATTCCCTGGTGTCCATTCCATTTGATGGAAAGTTGTTATTTGGAAGGGTTTTGGAGGATGCCATCCGTAAGGCCGCTGAAGGTGAGAAAGTTTTTTTGCCACAGGAACGCAGGCGCCTTCCCAAGACCGTTTGGAACGACCGTCGGACCTTTCGTTCTTCCTTCGGGGATTCCAGACAATACCGTCCCGGCAGAGAGGTGGCTCGTACTTCGGCATGGAGAGGCGGTTTCCGAGGACCTGCAAAGGGTTCCCGTTCCCGCCCGGCCTCTTCCTTTCGTGGAAAATTCCAGTCATGAAGGTCCTCCTGCCCAGGCCCCTCCAGTCGGTGCTCGACTTCTGGCCTTTTCAGTGGTCTGGGCAAGTTTTTCCACGGATTCCTGGGTCCGGACCATTATCCACGACGGTTACGGCCTGGAGTTTCGGTCCCCTCCACCTCCTATTTTTATCCGTACCAAGGTTCCTGTGGACCCCCACCGGAAGGATATCCTAAAGAATTTTCTACGCTCCCTTCTCCAAAACGAGGTTATTCTTCCTGTTCCTGTGCTCGAGCGCTTCCAAGGAAACTACTCCCCCCTGTTTTTTGTAGCCAAAGCGTCAGGGGATCTAAGACCGGTCCTCGACCTGTCTGTTTTGAATCGTTCCATGAAGGTCAGAAAATTCAGGATGGAGTCCCTCCGGTCAATTGTTCCTTTCATCTCCCCTGGCAATTGGATGGTCTCCATCGATCTCCAAGATGCCTACTTTCACGTTCCCATAAGGATTCGGCACCAGAGATTTCTACGCTTCGCCATTGGGGAGGATCACTTCCAGTTTCGAGCCCTCCCATTCGGCCTCAGTACGGCTCCTCGTACCTTTTCCAAGGTTCTGGTGGTGTGTGTTGCAGAACTTCGCAAGAGGGGCCTCACAATCTTTCACTATCTGGACGACATTCTCATCGTGGCTCCCTCTCGAGACCTTGTCACCTCTCAGCGGGACGAGGCGTTGAGTTTTCTGCAAGGAGCTGGTTGGATAATCAACTTCACAAAGAGCCAACTCCTTCCATCCCAAACCCTGGTCTTTTTGGGGGCGTGCTTCAACACTCTCACGGCTACTGTTTCCCTGTCATCGGACCGTCAGTCTCGTCTGATTTTGGCCATCCAGAATGTCGTCCTTCCTGGTTGGCTGCCCATCAGGAATCTTATGTCCCTTCTAGGGGTCCTGGTCTCCACTATCGGCCTAGTTCGTTGGGCTCAATGGCACACCCGGTTTCTTCAGTCCCTTCTGCTACCTCATCTCCCGGTTCCCAGGTCCTTCTTGGACAAGAAATTGTATTTACCAGAGGTGACTTCTCATCATCTGGCCTGGTGGTTGGAGGTCCGTCACCTCAGGAGAGGTTTTCCACTGACGGACATCACTTACAAAGTTGTCACAACGGATGCGAGCGCTCATGGTTGGGGAGCCCATCTGGACGGTCACTACGCCCAAGGAGAATGGTCCCCTGCGGAGAGTTGTCTTCACGCAAATGTCCTGGAACTGAGGGCAATTTACAGGGCCTTGCTGGCTTTTCATCGAACCATTCGGGGTCATTGGGTGAGGATCCAGACAGACAACAGGTGTGCGGTTGCCTACATCAACCATCAAGGTGGTACCAGGAGCCTGTCTCTCAGCCGGGAGTTCGAGCCGATTGCTGTCTGGGCTCAGGAATCAGTCGAACACCTGGCTGCGGTTTACCTTCCGGGTCCGGAAAACACGATGGCAGACTTCCTGAGCCGCACCACTCTCAATACAACAGACTGGAGGCTTTCGTCTCAGGTATTCGATTGTCTTTGTCTCCTGTGGGGTCGTCCGACCTTAGACCTGATGGCCTCTCCCGCGAACACTCAGCTTCCTCGCTTTTTCTCGAGGACTCCTCACCCCATGTCAGAGGGCGTGGACGCTCTCTCTCTCCCATGGCCCAAGGAGTTCCTATATGTCTTTCCTCCTCTCATTCCGAGACTCCTGGGAAAATTGCGTCTGGAGAAAGCAGAAGTGATGGCCATCCTTCCATGGTGGCCCAGGAGGCCTTGGTTTCCGCTGGCGAACAGGCTGTCCGTCCGGGACCCTTGGCTTCTCCCGCCTCGCCTGGACCTCCTGTCTCAGGGTCCGGTGTTTCATCCTTGCCCCCGCTCTCTTCAGCTAGCGGCCTGGCGATTGAGCGGCAGTCACTGCGGTCCCATGGTCTGTCGGAAGGCGTTGTCTCTACCCTGCTGAAGGCTCGGAAGCCTAACACCTCGGCCACGTATCATCGCATTTGGTCTGCCTTCCTGGTTTGGTCTGAGGGTAGGATTCTGGATCCACTGTCTCCTTCCCTACCGGATGTCCTGGCTTTTCTCCAAGCTGGCCTGGACCGAGGTTTGGGTCTGAACTCCCTCCGGGTTCACGTCTCGGCCCTGTCTGCTCTCACGTCAGTTCGTTGGGCGTTGGAACCCCTGGTGATTCGTTTCTTCAAGGCGGTTCTCAAACTCCGTCCCCCGACCCGTTCCTTCACGACACCTTGGAGCCTTCCCCTGGTACTTCGTGCTTTATCTGGACCTCCCTTTGAGCCCATGCAGGATGCCTCCCTATGGCTGGTGACCCTGAAGACTCTTTTACTATTGGCCGTGACTTCTGCTAAGCGTTGCTCGGAACTTCAGGCTTTTTCTACAGAACCTCCATACACGGTCTTCTCTTCGGATCGTGTCCTCCTTCGCCCTGTCCCGGAATTTCTGCCTAAGGTGGTGTCGGACTTTCACCTGAATCAAGAGACTATCCTCCCGGTGTTTTTTCCGAACCCCACGACTCCTGAGGACTCCCGCTGGCATACCTTGGATGTGGTTCGCTGCCTACGCCTCTATATTACCGCCTCTTCCTCCCTGAGAAAGTCTACCAGGCTCTTCGTCCTTCCTCTGGGCTCTCGACGAGGTGAGGCGGCCTCTGTCTCCACTCTACGCCGCTGGATTGTGGCTGCGATATCCAGGTGCTACGTCTCCACTGGTATTCCGGTTCCTCCAGGGCTCAAGGCTCACTCCACTCGGGCTGTTTCCTCTTCATGGGCGGTTGAGGCTGGTTCTTCAGTGGCGACTGTTTGCGAAGCTGGGAACTGGTCATCGGGTGCCACCTTTTTCCGACACTACCGTCTGGATATCCACCGGTCTGAGGGATCCTCCTTCTCTCACGCTGTTTTGGCCTCTGTCTCCTCTCATTAAACCTTTTTCATTTTTGCAGTATTTCTTCTGTGTCTGTGTTTATTGGTTGTATGTTCTCCCATCCCTATTGGTTTCTGGCTTGGGTATGTCCCATACGTAACTGCTGCCATGGTTAGCCAGGAAAATTGAAAATTGTTTCATACTTACCGTAATTTTCTTTTCCTGGTTATTATCCATGGCAGCAGTCAGTTCCCTCCCTTGTTGATTTTTGGTTATGAGGAGCTAGTTACTAGACTGAGGAGACAGGGGCGGGGGCTCTCTTTTAACTCTGTTTCTGTCCTACCTACCTAGAGGGTGGAGCTAACCCATACGTAACTGCTGCCATGGATAATAACCAGGAAAAGAAAATTACGGTAAGTATGAAACAATTTTCAATTAAAGTATCTCACAAAAGTGAGTACACCCCTCAGGTTTTTGAACATATTTTATTATATCTTTACATGTGACCGCACTGAAGAAATGACACTCTGCTACAATGTAAAGTAGTCAGTGTACAGCCTGTATAACAGTGTAAATTTGCTGTCCCCTCAAAATAACTCAACACACAGCCATTAATGTCTTAACCATTGGTAACAAAAGTGAGTACACCCCTAAGTGGAAATGTCCAAATTGGGCCCAATTAGCCATTTTCTCTCCCCAGTGTCATGTGACTTGTTACAGTGTTACAAGGTCTCAGGTGTGAATGGGGAGCAGGTGTGTTAAATTTGGTGTTATCGCTCTCACACTCTCTCATACTGGTCACTGGAAGTTCAACATGGCACCTCATGGCAAAGAACTCTCTGAGGATCTGAAAAAAAGAATTGTTGCTTTACATAAAGATGACCTAGGCTACAAGAAGATAGCCAAGACCCTGAAGTTGAGCGGCGTGCAAGACCATACAGCAGTTCCACAGGACAGGTTCCACTCAGAACAGGCCTCACCATGGTCGACCAGTTGAGTGCACCTGCTCATATCCAGAGGTTGTCTTTGGGAAATAGACGTATGAATGATGCCAGCATGCTGCAGAGGTTGAAGGGGTGGGGGGGTCAGCCTGTCAGTGCTCAGACCATACGCCGCACACTGTATCAAATTGGTCTGTATGGCTGTAGTCCCAGAAGGAAGCATTTTCTAAAGATGATGCACAAAAAAGCCTGAAAACCGTTAGCTGAAGACAACCAGAAAAAGGACATGGATTACTGGAACCAGGTCCTGTGGTCCGATGAGATCAAGATAAACTTATTTTGTTCAGATGGTGTCAAGCGTGTATGGCGGCAACCAGGTGAGAAGTACAAAGACAAGTATGTCTTGCCTACAGTCAAGCATGGTGGTGGGAGTGTCATGGTCTGCGCCTGCATGAGTTATGCAGGAACTGGGGAGCTACAGTTCACTGAGGAAACCATGATTGCCAACATGTACTGTGATATCCTGAAGCAGAGCATGATCCCCTCCCTTCGGAGACTGGGACACAGGGTAGTATTCCAACATGATAACGACCCCAAACACACCTCCAAGACGACCACTGCCTTGCTAAAGAAGCTGAAGGTAAAGATGATAGACGGGCCAAGCACGTCTCCAGACCTAAAGCCTATTGAGCATCTGTGGGGCATCCTCAAACAGAAGGTGGGGGAGCGCAAGGTCTCTAACATCCACCAGCTCCGTGATGTTGTCATGGAGGAGTGGAAGAGGACTCCAGTGGCAACCGGTGAAGCTCTGGTGAACTCCATGCCCATGAGGGTTGAGGCAGTGCTGGAAAATAATGGTGGCCACACAAAATATTGACACCTTGGGCCCAATTTGGACATTTCCTCTTAGGGGTGTATTCACTTTTGTTGCCAATGGTTTAGACATTAATGGCTGTGTGTGTTGAGTTATTTCGAGGTGACAGCAAATTTATGCTAAATCCTGAGGTTCAGAATGAAAGTTGGTATAAAATGGAGAAAGTACAGGCAGCTTTCTGGCCAACGTCAGATAATCCTAAAAAAAGTGGCAATAAAAAACTGCTTCATGATTTATAATTTGATGCTGGCCTTGGATAATATTAAGAAGAAATTGAGAATAAAAGATCTCACTGTTGACTCTTTGCCCAAAAAAATTGTACCCTTGTTACCCAAAATTTTGTTAATAATCATCAAAGGAAAAGGACTGTAAAATCTGTTAACGGTCAAAAAAGTTTGTAATACAATTTATACAAAAACAAAATAAAAAAATAAACCTTTCATTTTTTGGTGGGAGTGTCCCTTTAACCCCTTCATGACGCTAGGTGCTTGCGTCCCAAACGACGCAAGCACCAAAACGTCACAAATTGTTCCTGGCCACCGAACACTCTGGCAGAGACCCGATCAGGGTCTTAATAGACCCTGTGGGACCCTGCCAAAAGATCGCGAGACCTCCGGACGTCACATGTGACGTCACGGAGGCGTGCCTGAACCCGGAAGTTCGGGCACAGCGCGATTTAGAGAAATGTAGCCGGTGCTCGCTTTGAACACCGGCTACATTTTCCCTGTCGGACTGAGGCCACTTTGTGGCCTCATCTGACAGGTGGGATCCCGCTGTAAGTGCCTGCAGCGGGATCCGAAAACAGCTCATTGCGGGGAGCCACGATGAGCTGTTTAACAAAGGACGTTCTATGCCGTCCTAACGACTTTAAGGCACTTAAAGTCAGGACGGCATAGAACGTCCTAACGTCACGAAGGGGTTAAAGAGAATTCATCACTATATTGGGGTCCCAACAACCGTTTGTCTTGTTTGGGCAATTGTGGGGTTCCCTGTATCTCTGACCTGTTCAGCGATTATCGTTTATTACACTTTCCCTATCTACAGGTTAAGTATAATCTGCCAATTTCAGCATTATTTACATACTTGATTATAAAGCACTTTCTCTCCGGTACTGTTGTTCTACCTACTGATGTATGGGAGGACTTTGTTACTTCGGCTTCTCCAGAGAGAATGATTTCAAAACTGTGAACCTTTCTGGACAAGCTACTGCCACAGGGTAAGGCTGGGGCAGTGGGCAGATGGGAGTTCGACTTTTCTCTAAATAAACCACTTCCGAAGTGGTACATTTCATGACACACCACCAAACTGGCTGCTCACTGACCGAACATCCAGGAACAGTATTTTGAATTAGTGTATCATTGGTACTTGGTACCAACACGTTTACTTAAATTTCATCAAAGTCGGGATGATCGGTGCTGGAGATGTCATAACAGAGGGTCTCAGGAACACATATGGTGGGAATGTTTCATGCTAGGGGAGTTTAAGATTAAATTAGCTGATAGAGGTCAAGAGATTTTTGGTTCTCCTTTACCGTAAGCACCACAGACGTTCCTATCCCACTTGGATAACGCATACAGAAAAACATAATACCTATTTATTAACATTTTATTGGCAGTCAAATAGGTCTGGTTCGATACTGGTGAAAAACGGAAACCCCTACCTTGGTATAAATCGAATACCAGATTGACAAACAGGCTAGTGCTGAAAATTATTTTTATAATCGAGATAAGACACTTTTATTCCAAAACCTGGTTCCTGTGGAATTCAGAGGTAGGTGGCTTGTGACCGACACGTACAGAGTTATCTGATACACAACTGGGGGTACCCTCTCGGGGGCTGTGGGGAAGCCACTAGGAGGGTGTATGAATGAGGGGTTCGAGTGTAACTTGATTACACGGTTCACAATTATTTTATGATTTCTTTACTTTTTAGAATTGTTGAAATACTTATGAATCGGTCTGGTATGATGTCAGAAAATTAAGCTTATATTGCCTATTATTTTTTCTACTGAAACAACTGGTAAAAGAAAACCCTCCAATAAAGATTCTGATGAAAAGAAAGGTAAAAATAACAGCCAGCTAGGGGATAGCATATCTGGCAAAAAAGGAAAATATATAATTGGTTATAGGATAAACACGGCAGGGCATAATGAATTTAAAACGTATGTTCTAATGTACCTGTTTTATACGTAGAAATAGGAGTTAATGAATCTGTATTTTGCACTTCGGAAAGTAATGTGATGGTTACATGTAATGTTATGTCAAAGTTATTGAAAAGTAATATGATAAATAACATATTTAGCTCGCTTTGAACACCGGCTACATTTTCCCTGTCGGACTGAGGCCACTTTGTGGCCTCATCTGACAGGTGGGATCCCGCTGTAAGTGCCTGCAGCGGGATCCGAAAACAGCTCATTGCGGGGAGCCACGATGAGCTGTTTAACAAAGGACGTTCTATGCCGTCCTAACGACTTTAAGGCACTTAAAGTCAGGACGGCATAGAACGTCCTAACGTCACGAAGGGGTTAAAGAGAATTCATCACTATATTGGGGTCCCAACAACCGTTTGTCTTGTTTGGGCAATTGTGGGGTTCCCTGTATCTCTGACCTGTTCAGCGATTATCGTTTATTACACTTTCCCTATCTACAGGTTAAGTATAATCTGCCAATTTCAGCATTATTTACATACTTGATTATAAAGCACTTTCTCTCCGGTACTGTTGTTCTACCTACTGATGTATGGGAGGACTTTGTTACTTCGGCTTCTCCAGAGAGAATGATTTCAAAACTGTGAACCTTTCTGGACAAGCTACTGCCACAGGGTAAGGCTGGGGCAGTGGGCAGATGGGAGTTCGACTTTTCTCTAAATAAACCACTTCCGAAGTGGTACATTTCATGACACACCACCAAACTGGCTGCTCACTGACCGAACATCCAGGAACAGTATTTTGAATTAGTGTATCATTGGTACTTGGTACCAACACGTTTACTTAAATTTCATCAAAGTCGGGATGATCGGTGCTGGAGATGTCATAACAGAGGGTCTCAGGAACACATATGGTGGGAATGTTTCATGCTAGGGGAGTTTAAGATTAAATTAGCTGATAGAGGTCAAGAGATTTTTGGTTCTCCTTTACCGTAAGCACCACAGACGTTCCTATCCCACTTGGATAACGCATACAGAAAAACATAATACCTATTTATTAACATTTTATTGGCAGTCAAATAGGTCTGGTTCGATACTGGTGAAAAACGGAAACCCCTACCTTGGTATAAATCGAATACCAGATTGACAAACAGGCTAGTGCTGAAAATTATTTTTATAATCGAGATAAGACACTTTTATTCCAAAACCTGGTTCCTGTGGAATTCAGAGGTAGGTGGCTTGTGACCGACACGTACAGAGTTATCTGATACACAACTGGGGGTACCCTCTCGGGGGCTGTGGGGAAGCCACTAGGAGGGTGTATGAATGAGGGGTTCGAGTGTAACTTGATTACACGGTTCACAATTATTTTATGATTTCTTTACTTTTTAGAATTGTTGAAATACTTATGAATCGGTCTGGTATGATGTCAGAAAATTAAGCTTATATTGCCTATTATTTTTTCTACTGAAACAACTGGTAAAAGAAAACCCTCCAATAAAGATTCTGATGAAAAGAAAGGTAAAAATAACAGCCAGCTAGGGGATAGCATATCTGGCAAAAAAGGAAAATATATAATTGGTTATAGGATAAACACGGCAGGGCATAATGAATTTAAAACGTATGTTCTAATGTACCTGTTTTATACGTAGAAATAGGAGTTAATGAATCTGTATTTTGCACTTCGGAAAGTAATGTGATGGTTACATGTAATGTTATGTCAAAGTTATTGAAAAGTAATATGATAAATAACATATTTATGGTGGCCATGTGACAAAAACAGGATATTTTCATCTAATCACTTTTACTAGACAACTCAAGCATACCATCCCCTAAAAGTACAAGTAAATGACAAGCACACTTCTTGTTAACAGAATTTTAATGTAACTTATTAATCCAAGTTTGCTCCAGAATTCTCCATTTTGTATCAACAAATACAGTTTTAGTGCCAAAGTAAACAAGTGGAATTTAATTGTGTCAGTATTTACAGAAATGCAGGTAATAGCTGTATATTCACAACTAACAGATATAGCTGAGAAAACATGCAATGTATACACACTATAAATAGGCATTAAAGTTAGCATATAGCAGAATGATAACGTCAAAATGCCAATATTCCACAACAATTATTAAAGACATTTGAATATCCGGTAATACCACAATTGTATGAAAATATTTTCATCCTAGGTAAAAACACTGTCAAGGATTTATGAAACATTTAAGTCAATAAAATAGTTTTGGATATTAAATTTCTTGATTTTGGGTGGTCCCCAATCTGCTATTTGATACCAACGTAAATTATGGGACTTATTTTGCAGTCAATTGGATCATTTGTGTAATTATCCGCATTTAAAGAATGACACAGATTTCTTCCACCGACTCCTCTGAGAACAGTTCAATTTAAGAATTCACGTTCATACCATCATTTACTGCAATATAATTCCGACATAGCTGGAGCTGTTTGGGCACCAGATATTCACAAACCATTTATTGGACAGATTTGTAGAAGACGTCATATTTGACTACGGTGTCTTCTATATTGTCAGATTATATAGAATGTTGGAATTTTTGAAGCAATTTGTCAGTTGTCTATATGTGAGCCAAACCACAACTATCCATTTAAGACGAGATTAACAAATACATGTGAGAGTCTGGTACAAAATAAACTTAAAACATAGATCTGATGTGGTTTATACGGCAAATGGCATTTGGTTCTTTAAAAGGATAAGATTTTATCTGATTTGTCCACAATACAATATTGGCTGCTAAGAATAAAGGAGGGTCAATCAAAAATAATACATTGTGTTTGCAGAACAGACGCATTAAATGGTATTAAAAAAAACAACTCTTAGTTATGTTTGTGTTGTCTCTGGTTTATGACATCACCTTGTGGCTTACGCAAATTACTAATTTGAGCACTACAATTGTCAATGCTCAAGTTGCTAGTGAAAAAAAGATAAAAAATTCTAAAAAAGGAAAGAAGGGGCAATAGCTAAATGATTGGCATGTGACAGTGTTAAAATAAACAAATGCGAATGGACTGGGGTTTGGAAGTTTTCCTGCACCTTTCCTCCCAAGCATTTTTAATTCACACCGATTACTGTAGACATTAAATGAGATGTGGACAAATGTGGTTAACAGTACCTCAGGGTTTATTCACATGTTGTTCATTATATTCTATGAATTATCTTGTAAGGAGGGGGTCTTGCAAATAACAAAATTAGGGCTACGCAGTCAAAAAATCCAATATAAATGCAATATTTGTCCACAACATGCAGTGCAAGAGGTCATCAGTTCTCACAGTAATAAACTGGAAAATGTAACATAAATGCATAAGACGTATAAGATGCATCCAGATTGTAGAAAGGAAGTTTGTATATGTATTTGAATGATAGGTATACGGCATCAGTTCCAGGACAAAGTTTGAATCTAATAGTTCTGGTTAATTGCGCCACTTATGCCCCAAAAGTTGCTCTTCATATAGAACCCCCACATTTGTCATACAAATCAGTCAGTGTGAATGTGTACAAATGTAAATGTATGCATGTGTAGCGAAGTAATAGTGTAGCTTTGGCACACATGATGCTTAGCCAGCTGCATAATTCTTTCAGGCTCTATGCCTGGCTGAGCACAATGTGTTCTCCCGTTTATAACTCCTATTGTGCCAAACTAGTAATCTACAGCTCAAGAAGGCCAGCCAGCAGTGTAGCTGGCTGAGCATTATAATAAAGTATACAATTAAAATCTAGGTAACATATCTGTGGGATGTTTACAGGTATCTAGAGGCTGAAGCAGCAAATCTGTGCCTGGGTTTTTAAAACTGCTTACAAGAACTGTATTAGAAGTCCCCCAGTTCTAAAAGGAATAACAAGAGAGATTTGTTTACTAATCCTTGCTGGTTCTACACTACAAGCCAGCTTTATAAACTAATATTGCTATATTCATCTACAGGCAAATGTATTGAGAGTTTGCAACCCCAAACAATATATATCTCAAAATATGCTTGTATAGAATAACAGAATCTGTTTCAGGTTGCTTTAGTTTATGAAACCTTAAGTACTTTTTGTATATAAAATTCTCATCTGCATCGTGCATGTAGTTCAGAAATGACACTATGAAGTCTAACTTTTTACTGCTTTTATTCCCACCTTAAATGAAAATTGCCCCATGAATTGACCAAACTGGACATTTGAGGAAAGGTAAGACTAGAAAGTATAGATATATTTAGTTTAACGCCATACTTTTTTATTTTTATTTTGGCCCAGTTCTCTTTGAAGAATTAGTAAATACTTTTAAAGGTTAAATTTGTACAGTTAAATACCAAATGGTAGACCTTCCACTTAAGCATTTCAATAAAACAAGAAACTAAAAATATTTATATTTTCTGTATTAAAACACAGGAACACTGAAAAAATGAAAATTAAGAAATTAAATTCTTTAACCCAAACTGAATAATAAAACAAAAAACAATAACTTGACAAATTTTACTCCTTTTTCTTTGTAGTCTTTGCCATCTTGTTCAGGACTTTCTAAAGGGGGGGAAAAAGTAAAGTTTCATTAAAATTAATGAACAAAAATACACTCAAGCAAGTGATCACTAGTGGTACTTGTGAATTTAAATATATATCTTGGTAAAAACTGTTCACACTATAGTTACATGCATTCTACAGTGACATTTTAGAACAGTTCAGAAAGTATATTAATCCCTCCGTGACATGAAGTACCCAGTACGTCATGTGTCTTAATGACCGTCTGAGGTAATCAGACTGTTGCCAAAGCAAAAAAAAAAAAAAAAAAAGCTACATTAGGTTATTGCCCTATAACTTATAAAATAACAAACACATGTGAACATTGGATATTTCTAAACTCAGGACAAACATTAGAAACTATTTCGACTGTTTTTTTTTTACTGGTTGTAGATAAAAAAAACTATACAATATGAGGAAAATAAATAATATCTTACGAAACTCCTTATTGTGATAAATACAATGTATGTACAATATGTAATGTGTGATGTCAACAGACAGTTACCAAGCAGATTAACTTCTATTTCTAAATATCAATTTATAAATCAAATGTATACGACTTACCTTTAGCTTTTGGTAATGAGACAAACTGCTACAATGTGTAACTTTAGCAACATCTTCATTTGTGTAAAACAATGAACATAGTTTGCAGTAAAATCCAGTCTTGGGAACAATGTAATCAACACCTAAAAGAAGAAATTGAAAAGTATAAATTTTAAGTAAATTATGTTGAATAAAAAAATTTGAGGATCTGGGTGCCAAATACAAAAAAAACATGGAGTTAGGTCAGCAACTTAATTTTACTGACAATTGTTAGTCTTTTTATGAAGGATTGTAGAAAATAAAACCTGTATGAAGTACCAGATCCTACAATTAAAAATGTCAATTTGTCACCGCCAAAGAACAAAATTACATTATAGAAGCAGCCAAAAACAATAAGCTTTACATGTAAAAATAGTCTGGAGAATCCTGATACTTTACTGGAGTTGCACTTGCCACTCTATTTGCACCTTGAAAAATAAAAACCATAGCAGCAGATCACACAGTACTGCTGATTTGTCAAGAATTAGGTTTCTGCCTGAGGGTGCATAAGGTTTTATTGTGTTGTAAATAGGGTTGCCACCTGGCCGGTATGTTACCAGCAGGCCGGTAAAATATTGGCATGAAGCCAATGTTAAGTCTATGGAGACCATAGCAAAGCCGGTATTTTTTTTTGAAGAAAAGGTGGCAACCCTAGTTGTAAATTTTATTCAAAACACCAACCGTCCTTTTAAAAACATTTGTCGGTGTGTTAAATGATAGAGGTCAATAACATGTCAACAAACACATTACAAATGGTCACATATAGATAATAAATAGAGAGATTTCAATTTGGTACTAAAACATACATCTAAAAAGGAAGGAAAATATAGATAAAAAGAACACTTTCACCGTTTTAATAAAGGTCCTTTCCATATAAAAAGTGCAGCTACAGAAAAAGACTGTTACAGGCCAGGTAATAGGAGTAATGCATCTTTATTTCAAAAGGTAAAAAATATAAAAATTTGACATGCTCTGTCTAACTTTAATGTCCGCTATATAGACCAAAACCTCCACATTTAAGTAGAGGTGTTTTTCCCAAAAGATTTCCAAGAGTATTTCATTCAACTTTTGACACTTTTACCTGAAATATCTGCCAACACTTGAGGATTGTTTGTGTGTGATACAAATATCTGTATATTTTCATAGAAAAATCTTGACCGCAGCTATAGAAATGCTGCTCCTCCCTTCCAGTATTTTTTTTTCCCCCATGTTATAAATAATTAAAACATTTTCAACAATAGAAAACAGTGGAATAAAACAAAAGTATTATTTATACATGAAAAATACACCACACTTACCAACAGGATTATTTGGCTGGAACGGTTCAATACATCCTTTTAGTAAGTCTGTTTTATTCTTTTCATCTGAATTTTCACCATGATGAACACCTTTTTCGATTGTTTCTGGTATTTTATTTATTTCTTCTTCCGATGTTTCTTTGTCATTTGCACCTTCATTTTCATGATCTGGTTCATCACCACTAGTGCTTGCCATAATCATTTCCCCCAAGCTTTCATCGGTTTTATTTGGGAAATCTTCCAATGAGGTTTCTGCAATACTCAATTTCAACTTTTGGCAGTCCATCTCTTCTTCATCACCAACTTCATCTAGGGTAACAAAATCTTCCATATTGCCAGGGAAATCATGTAAACACTGTATAAAAAATTAAATAAAAAATACATTTAAAATATTGCACTTTTCATTGCCTTGCTTTAATGCATTCAATAAAAGTGATCCGACTGAAAAATTGTAGGCCATTTTAAAGTCTGAATGCTGCTTTATTTATAGTTACAAAGTTAATTATAAAAATGTATGTATTCTTTAAAATGTAAATACAGGTTGAGTACCCCTTATCCAATTTCACCCCCCAGATTTTGACACAAATTACAAATTCTACACACTTATCCAAAGGTAAGTTCACAACAATTTATTCAATCACCAATAGATATATACTAGAGAAAAATAAATTTGTACCTTTGCCGTTTTCACTTGTGTGGTTTGTTGAAAATGGCCAGTACTTTTAAAATCTTCCACCACATTTTCTTCATCTGCTCCTTTTGAATATCTGTCACTATAGTCAGGATGATCAGCTTCATCTCCAACAGAGCTACTTGTCTCCAAGAGTGCCGCTGTTGCTTCTTCTTCTCCCTCCCCTAAAAGCTCATTTTCATCTCCTGTAGTTAATATTTCTTTTTCTTCGTCCAGTTCATTGTTTTTTGTCTCCAACACCATAGGGTCACTGACAGATGATATTTTATCCTTAATTGCAGTAGAGGATTTATTGGCTCCATTGCTGCCTTTAATTTTTTGGTTGCCTTTAATTGTAACAGTGGTCTTATCACTAGACTCTTCTTTGTGATCTGGAGAATGAGTTCTTTTTCTGTTGAGCCAATGCAGAAATATTTGTTATGAATATTTACAGCATATACTGTAATACAGACTTGCATAATAAATTACATTGAATCAAGATATTAGTTTCTCTATATCAAAGATGAGGCTGGTGACAGCTTGTCATTAAGCACAGAAAGCAGATTGTTGAGAAAAAACAGTTAAGTCCAGGGATGCACAATTCCTATTGCATGACGCCCAGGAGATGCAGGTTCTGGGTGCCAGACTGAAGTACCTTTAGGCATGCTGCAGGCAAGCAGCGGGAGTTATCCTCCTCGCAACCAACACTGTGGCATATCGCGGGCTTGGTAAGACTGACATGACTAAGTGCCTCAGTACTTCAGCCACATCTTGGAAAGCGGTTCTCTTTCAGCTCACTAACTTGCATTTGTTTATTGCATTTAAGTATAGTTAGGTCTGTAGTCCAAGTTAAATAAATACAGTTTTAATTAAAAATATTGTTTGTGTCAGGACAAGTAGACTGTCATGAGGGACAAGTAGAATGGACAACGTTTTAGTTCCTTTGACAAGTAGTTATTTTTTAAAATGTCCACGCCTCAGTCTATAGGGCACATCTATTCAAAAACAAGAATAGATTTTGGAGGATTATAGTGCTGCAGAATGAAGGAAACATGGTCCTCAGCTGTAAGAACTACAAGCATGAAGAGAGGGAGATGAACAGACTCTGCAACCCATTGAACAGAAAGGGACCAGGCAGCTGACAAGAAAAAAACAATACAAATAACCAGCCATGTTGCAGTATGTTTTGATCCTGGATAGGCCTGTAGGCAAGTTGAACAAACCAAGTTAAGGAAATCATTTGGCACAATGGTTAATTCCCTGCCAATGGCACAATTACCTCACTAGCTGTCCAGTATGGTAGAATTATGGTATTTGTAGCCCAGAAAGAGCTGGAGGGCCACTCTTAGGAAAAGGCAGAAGTGTCCCATTGGCTCATCCAAATAAATGCTCCCCTTTCATACATCAACTACTAGGAAGACTTCTTGAGCCCCCCACCCCAAGTGAAAATATATAAGGTTTACCTGTTTTTTTCCTTCTGAAGCTGTTCAACTGCCCTGTTTGGAATCTACAAGACATTTTTAAAACATTTTTTATAGAAACAGTTCTGCAACCTCAAAAGAGAAAAAAAACAAAACACAATTCTGCAATCAAGTATAAATTAAAAAGGGTAGCTTAAATATACTCACTTAAAAACACCAAAACACACATTTGACACCCAGACAAATCAACAGTAGAGCATGAGCTTAATGTTTTATGCTTATTGAAAATGATGGCACAAAAGGCAAGATTTAAAATAGTAATTTCTCTCTTTGGTAACCTTACAAACTATACACTATTTGCACTTAAAGAAACCAGCTTAAAAAAACACCTTCTACTAAAAGATAATTAGAACAGAACACTTGAATCCAACAGCTTCAGATCAACATGCTTAATCCTCCATAAATGTAATTAAGATGCTAGAATACCCACGTGGGTTCCAGTGTGTGGGGTGGACTATTAGAAAATTGAAAAAAAAAAAAGACTGGAAATCATCTTCCTGTCCAAACATTTTGTGAAAAAGATGAATAAAATTTTGTTCTATACCAATAAATGAACAACAACAAAAAAAAATATGAATATGCAGTTTACAAGTATTTGAATAAAAGAGAGAAGGCACCAGACAAGTTCTTAATTTACTTCTCTCTAAAGTACGACGTTGTGTAAACAATGTGTAGGGGATATAGTACCTAAAATTAGGTTGGGGAAAACAAAAACATGCAGACCAAGTCCCACTTCCCTTTTTTGATCCAGAAAACATTATTTTATTTTTTTGATTACATTTAAAGGGGCAGTTCATTATCTTCTGTATGCTGTGCTTGTTTAATATATTAACTTTTTACTACTAAATAAATGACACTTCTTCTGCAGTTTAACATTAAAAATGAATTCTCTGGGAACTCTAATGGTTGAGGTGCATCACCATTTTACGCTCACCTATTTTGCATATGGACTGCACCAGTAAGGGAAGTCCATACGCGAAATGCCTGCTAAGCTACCTCTGCAGAAGCGACAAAGCAACCATAGACCTACGTCAGTAGGCCTTGTCAGTGTTGCATAACTGGTGTCCCAGTAGATGCAGTGAGCCAGGGACCCACGTCTGGGCATACCAGGATAACTCAGAAAAAGAAATGGGCGCCACATCTATAAATAACCAGCCCTATAGGATGTTACATACTTGGGAGGGAAATCATCGATTTTTGCTCGCTTTCAACTTTAGAGAGGAGACCTCTCCATTCGCATATCAAAATTGGTCCCACAACCATATGAATATAAAGTGGCCACAAAGTGTGTGTAAATATAAGTATTGCATATCAACATATATTACATGTAGATGTATATAACAAATACTGTACATAAAAAACACTTACCCTTAGAACAAGTTTCTTGTACTTCTCAGAAAGGTCTACATTTACACACTTTCCCTGAAACCAAAGAGGTTTTTTTTCACAATGTTCCACCATCACTAGGGCATCTTCTGCTTTCTCCATTTCTATGAAAGCCTACATATACAACCACAACAACAAAAATGGTGGTGAGTAACGTACAGCAAACAGAGCAATATAAATATTACTTTGTGCTGCACACATTGATTAAAAAAAAATAAAAAAAACAAGTTGTAGAACATTTTTGTCCACTATACATTTTCTGTGTTTTAGCAGACACACACATTGCACACAAATTCAGAAAGTTTGGTTTGATCAGGCACTATATTACCAGTGGCTGAAAAGGACTAAATAAGCTGTGCAAAAATAGCTGCTTGAAGGACCACTAATAAAAAAATAAAAACAGACTATTTTCAAAGAAAAAAAAAAAAACATTTAAGTGTAGGTTATTCAAATATGAATAACTGTACTCTAAATAGATTTAATTTACTCACAAGTATCAGATTTACACCTTCTACTGACTGTTAAACTCTGCTCTCCGCATTTGCCTGGGAGAAGGGGAAAAAATGAATTTTTTCCCTTCAGGTGTATGCAATGACTCACAAAATATTTTTTGTATTCTATCGTTTGGGAGACTGTGCTACACTGGGAAATCTCTTTTTTTGTACACCATGACTGCTAGTTAAGCCAACTTTTCCAGGACACAACTTTTTCATGCGACCCTGCAGAAATTAGAACGACTGTGATTAATTGATTTCCCGTTTAACACGTGAATTATAAATTCTGTAGAGCAGAACGTAAAAGTTATGTGCCCCTCAATAACTTTGAGGGGGGGGGGGGGGGGGGGAACACAAGGATTTTCTGACTTAATTTATGGCTAAGTGAATGGCAAAAATCACCTTTCCTTACTGTGTGTGCTAGTTTCCATGCTATGTTTAGTTGTCTAGATTTATGAATTTGCATTAATGTCTTCTAATACAATGTAGAAATCATTATATATTTTTTTCCACTACAGTCAAAGTGTAAACAATAGGTGACAGTGCCTTTAGTTCAACTATGAAAACTTAGACATCCTATGAAAAAGGGGAGAGGGCGGCAGGTACATTTTGCAATGTATTAGCTAATAGCCGTTACTATTCAAAGCAACCGATACCAAAAGGTTTATTTTTTTAAATTGGCCTGAAAAATAATGTAAGTAAAAAAACAACACTTGCCTGGTTCTTCATTCTCATCAATATGTAGGTTTTTACTTTTCCATAGCCCTCGGCAAGATTTATAACAGCTCCATCAGAATAACCGGAATGGGGTAGGTTACTTAGATGTATCACTCGCCCAGCATCTGGTTTCAAGTCAATTTTTCTTTCAGACTTTACCTCCTCGGGGGTCCTTGTTGTCTAAAAGAACAAAATTAGATAAACAAGAAATTCCAAACCCAAATTTAATTTTACATTTTCTTTGAACATAAAATGTAAAATAAAGCTTCTGTTGTGCTAAATTTGTGTGCACACAATGTTATACCACGTGCCAGTATCCAACAAATCCTATAGCAATGTTTGCTTTTGTTTTTAAAGGAAATTTACCAATAATTTGTGGGGGTGGGGTGTGTTTTTAAAGTTTACCTCCACTTTTATCATCTGTGTGGAACAGAGTGGGAGGAGAATCTCAGGTGGCTGCTTGAAAGGCAAGCAAGTGGCTACGTATTAACAGATGCATACATAGTTCTGTATTCTTACAAAATTTGATTAAAAAAATGGAAGATATCTGTTTTGAAGAAAGGCTTCCAAATTGGGATGGTTTCCATTCAGCTATATAGGGATAGATTACAATCTTTTGTGGAATGTGGAAGTTATGGCAGACTCAATCAATACATTTGAAGTATGAATGTTGAACCCAACAAGCATAGAACGGGAGAAAAGATCCAAAATCAAGCTGAAAGTTACACCTTTGGCAAGTTGGGCCTGTAACTAATAGAAGAGTAAGTTTACAGTTCAATTTGAAATGTCTGGTTATCATGGACTCCAAGGCTGATGTGGAAGACACTGGTTTGCCTTAAAAAAATAAAAATAAAGGAAGCTCACAGTAATTCACAAAATGTGTAATATTGGAAGCTCAAAGATCTTATGACTTCGGCACATTGTTTGATTACAGTGCATTGTTTTGAGGGGTAAGATTTCTAGATGAAAGACTTTGAATCTCTGTAAAGCTAAGTTTTCAATAAAGATCTGGTGTTATTATGGAGGTTTCCAATATTTTATAAAAAGCA
Source organism: Pelodytes ibericus (assembly GCA_036172795.1). Classification (NCBI taxonomy): domain Eukaryota; kingdom Metazoa; phylum Chordata; class Amphibia; order Anura; family Pelodytidae; genus Pelodytes; species Pelodytes ibericus. The sequence continues at coordinate 29,938,614 of CM069858.1, forward strand.
TTGTGGTGTGTATGGGATTTTTGTGTGCACATCTAGCGCAATTTCGGCATATGCTAGGTTTGATTATATGAATATATTGACCGACAGTAAAAGATAACCGCTTTTTTTTTTAAAAGGAAATTAAAAAAAAAAAATGCAAGAAACAGTACGAAACATATTAAAACACAACTTAGTGGAAATCCAAAACTGAGCTATTCAAAAGAATGTGAAGCCAGATGGACATTTAAGTAAGTAAAATAAGATGGCATGCACCTTTTCCTCAGCTTAGTTTTGTAGAATAGCGCATTCCCAGGAACTCTTATTCAAAATCAGGGAAGAAGTAGAGGGCATGCATAACAGACGTTACAGTTCATCAGGTGTATGCAGTATGCCCTCTCAATGATACCAGAGGTTACCTTTTACAGGAGAGTTTACTGTGGGAGAATAAATCCCTGAGCATAAACCTGCACAAATAAGGTTTTTCACATGCAGGACTTGTTGGAATGGTGGTTTAACAGATTTAAAGACAGAAGCATCTTTAATGACCGCTAACCCAGTTATGTCTCTCCAGAAAATATACCTTTTCCTTTTTTGTTTTCTCCTGTGTTACTTCCTTCACACTTTCATCAACAGTTTCTTTTGTATATTTGTCACTTTGCTCAGGTTGATCAGCATCATCTCCAACAGAGCTACACGTTTCTAACAGTGCTGCTGCTGCTTCCGCGTCTTCTTCCTCTTCCTCCTCCTCCTCGCCTACCAGTTCATTCTCATCTACAATGGTTAAAGTTTCTTTTTGTTCGACCTCTTCGCTGGTGTTTGTCTCAAGTATCACAGTATCATTGTTATCTTTAACCGCAGGAGATTTACTTGCGCCATTGCTGCCTTTTTGGCTGCCTTCCATTTTAACAGCCTTCTTATCACTTGGCCCGTCTTTATGATCCGGGGAATGAGCTCTTTTCCTATATTAAAATATAGCAATATTTAAAGAATATACTTGAGCCAGCACATGTCAAATTAGCATTAGCCATATAATTGTGATGTACCAAATCTTAATTTAGTATATTTTAAGTAAAAAAAACAAAACAATGATTGGTGCCAAAAAATTTGGGACTTCCTCTGGGCATTGGTGATTAAATAATAGAGAGTACATAGATATTGCCTCCTTGCCATTCGTAACATATCACAATTTTGGCTATCAGTCCGTAATGGAAGTGCATGAATTACATACAGGTTTTAAAAAAAATTGTATTTGTTTTCCTACACGGGAAAGCATTTATGTAAATTTAAAAAAAAAAAAACAAGCTCTGACTGCTAGCAGGATTAGATTTTTTTTTTTCCAGCTTAATCAAAAAATGAATATGAAGTTGAAAATATTTGCAATTGGTTACCTGCTCTTTTCTTTTTGCAGTTGTTCAACTGCCTTGTTTGGAATCTGCAAGAGATACAAATCATACAATTCAGGAAACAAGCTACATCATGCTTTTCTGCAAAGAATGCTTTAACATGCAATGTGCTGCCATAAAATATTAGCTTTTTTTGCTTTTATAAGAATAAAGCAAGTACAGTGATGGTACCCAAGGTGATTTGCCATATGAATCTCAGATTACGCTCAGCAGGAATCCATGGTATTGTTAGGGCACCATCGATTACTTCCTAACATGAAAAATCCAAAAGTTATCCAAGCTCAAGCAATCAGAATTTAATTTGTACCTCATCTGGCCGACTCCACTAAAGGTACAGTATGCCAAACAGGATTAGTGATGACTGTACAAATGTCAAACAAGCTAAAAAGACCAACTTTCTTAACTGGTAAAATTAAGTCTCCTTTTGTGAGCACTATTTTCATTGGCTTTTAAGATTATAGCAACTTGACAGATATTGCACTTAGTTTTTATAATTGTCTTCAAGACTGCACAAAAACAATATTAAAGAGCAGTGAAAGCAAATGTTCTGCAAATAGTCAGATATTTCGAAAAAGCAAAAACTAGTATTGCATATCAACATATATTACATGTAGATGTATATAACAAATACTGTACATAAAAAACACTCACCCTTAGGACAAGTTTCTTGTATTTCTCAGAAATATCAACTTTTATACACTTTCCCTGAAACCAAAGAGGTTTTCTTTCACAATGTTCAACCATTGCTTGAGCATCTTCCATCTTCTCCATTTCAATGAAAGCCTAAAAAAGAAGGAAGATATATAGCAACCATTGTAGTTTTAATTTAACTTAATGCTTTTAAGTGGTGTTATTTGAAAAGAAAAAAAAACAAAAAAAAAAACAGTTATATCTAAATAAAACACACAACTAGGAGTTGAGAATAAACTTCTTAAAATCAACTTGATGTACAAAATACGGGTTTTCCACATTAGTGAATACTCTTTACAGTTTTACAAAGGCTACTCCAGCATTGTTTTTATGAAACATATTATAGATAATGCATAAATGATCGAACAAGGAAATTAGCTTGAAATTATTAGCAAAACAAAAACTGATTTCATGTGACATTTTTCGTCACAAAAAGAAGTGGATGCTTTTGTGCCTGAAAAAATATATACGCTTTCAGTCCCTTAAAATGTGATTTCCCAGAATTAATACTGCAAAAAAAAAAAAAAAAGTGACTATGCAATAGAAAAGTTGAGAAAATATGAACAGTGAAAAGTAATATTGATAATTGTGAATACACAAAAATGATTCAAGATAAGCTTACATGCAAAATGTACACACACCAATGTAGTAAGAACCTGGGCTGGAAATTATATGTTTTTACATATTAATGAATAAATAAAAAGAAATTTAAAAAAATCTTGAAATTACATCATACATATATTATCAACTGCATGGTGACCTTCTCTTAGCATTTGCCATTTGGCTTAATCAACCTAATACAAAAAGGTTGTTCAAACCTCGTGGAAAAGCAGTTAAACAAAAACCCCGTTATTTTGCATTAAGTTTTGTTTTATCAATATTCAGAGTATACAAGGCCTCTAGTTCAGGTTATCACTGTTGTATTCCAATTTAAAATTGGGCACAACAATCTTTGTGGGTGAATTAAGTGTAAATTAATTTATCTTCTTCATTCTATATTGAAAACACAAGTGGAATACAAAGCGTAGCGTTCCTAAAATCAAATCCCCAGAGCACCATGGTTCCTAAAATACAAAATGTGGATTATTCACTTTTTTCCCATAGAGCTTTACAGAATTACTTCCTATACATTTGTCAGTGAACTGGAGTATGCCTAAAAATGTCAAATACACAGCTATTCTATGATTACACAAATGGACCTTGGTTTAAAAAGAATCAAGCTAAACAGAAAACATACTTGGATGGGGATTGATTTTTAAAACTTACCTGGTTTTTCATTCTCATTAAAATGTATGTTTTTACTTTGCCGTAGGCCTCTGCTAGCTGCACAACAGCTCCATCAGAATAACCAGAATGGGGTAAGTTGCTCAAATGTATCACTCTTCCAACATCTGGCTTAAAGTCAATTTTTCCTTCAGGTTTCACTTCAGGTTTCTTAGGTATTTGAAAGATAAATAAAATGATTTTAGCTGAACCTTCTGTTGTGTGGTCAACATTGCAACTTCTTGCCATAAAATTACAGTAAACTGGAAATAACAATGGTTTAATCTTGTTTTAATGTGGCTTTCCACTTATTCAGGTTTGCAAAACCCTGCATCACATAGGCTCAGCACCAAAGAAGCCTTCACTATGGAATGAGACATCACCAGCTGGCAAGACAATTAGCAGGCACACATTATAGAACATGATGATGCATTTAGACTGAAGCCCTGCTCAAATGGAAAGTCTGACAGAAAAAGGAAGGAAGAACAAATCCCTGCAGGTAGTTATGAGGGATGCTGGTGTGCAAGGCATTGGACAGTTATTGCAGACAGACATCCTCCAAGATGGGAAGCTATCCGAAAGGCTTCTTATACATCATGAAAATGAATCTGCAACAGGGGGCATGTCAATGGGTGAAAGTCCTTTTCATCAGGCATATTTACCTAGATACTGAAGTCTGTAACATTACTGCAAAGCAGCTGTGGACTATTTCCTCTTGCAGAAACACCCCCCCCCCCCCCCCCTCCCCAAACAAACCCCGTCTCTTCTTTTAAGCATAGTGAATAAATGGTTTGTGTGTCTGAATTAGTGAGTTCCATGTGAAGACAGTGTTGCGTTTAAACAATAGTAAATGGTTGTGTGTAGTAAAATAAAAAAAATAAAAATATACTACCACCTACAATGTCCCCAAAACAAGCAGATATTGAAGCTTTGGGAAGTATGGTATAGTATCACAGACTTGCTAATGAATATCAAGATATTTTATCAATCAAATGTTTAGGCATTCAGCACACTAATAATTTTCCACCACTACTTTGAAATTTTAATTTTAACCATAAAATACCTCATAACTACAATGATAGAGAAATATCAGATAACGGACACAATCTTTATAAACATATGCATTGGGAAACCAATGATTTAAACAAATACCTTGATTCTCTTGTATTTCTGAGACAAATGGACTCTAACTGGATGTCCCAATACAAGAGCTGGACTGTTTCTGTAATAATCCACTACAGCCACAGCATCCTCTGAAGTGGACATTTCAATAAAGGCCTTAAGGGTTAAAAAGACATAATAAACATTTTAGATTAAATTCAAGGGCGTCCCCAGCACTGATTTAGACTACATGAAAGGAAGGCAATCAAACAGGCACAAACAGGTATACAAAAAACAAATATGTAATGTATGTGAGTATTTGAGGGGGTGGCAAAACGCAAAGCTTATTTCTTGAATTCCCCAAACTTAGTGTACCGAACTGAGTAGGCAAAGGGAACAAATCACAATGGGGTTGATGTATAAACATGTTGCACATGCATTTAGCACCATATACTGGTGCCAACAGTGCGTGTACCCATGTATAAAGTGTACTATGGTGTACCTTGCTCTGCCTCCCTCAATGTCCCAGCTATCTTCTGTATAAAGAAATCAAGAACCTCGGCCAAACACAGTTTACTTTTTGAAGTAAAAACAAATTCAAAATATATTATTTGTAGTGAAAATATGTATAAAAATGTAAAATTCCCAGACCTGCATTTCACCAAAACCTGTTTCACAAAGTGTGCTTAAATTTGATTAGGATAACCCTTTTTATGGAAGTATCCCTTGCAGGTATAGAAATTTATGTGATACAGGCATACAACATGATGTGTAGAGGTTTTAGACATGTTGGAAAAAGTCAATATAAAGACAATTTGTGCAGCAAATTAAGTAATCAAAAAAATACAGTAAAAAGAAACTGTTCTAGTTTCCAAGCAGCATACAAGGACAAAATGCACTGATCAGCCCTCAGTGCTAAAATAGGACAGATTATTCTCTCCATCATAATCTACTTTAAGACTGGCAAGAAAAGTCTACAAATAAATTGAATACTCAAGTAAAAATTGCCATTGCCAAAAATAGTAATACATAGAACTTAATATATACCTCATTTATTTTATTTAAAATCAGGTGATTCGTGATGACTCCAAACGGCTCTGCTAGCTGCAACAGCTGGTACCGCAAGTTCTTTCCTCTCTGGAAGTCCATAATATGAACAACTCTACTACTGTTGTCCTAATCAAAGAACAAGAAAAGTAGGATGAAAAGTTACAAGTAAATCTCACAGTCCTGCATGAATTACCCTATTAGTTTTATTTTATTTGTCTCCTTCCCCTGAAATATATCAGTTAAGCTTTTCTCTGCCTACGAACTACTAAAAGGTAGATGCTTAATTTACAGCGCAGACTATTCTATTTCAGAAGAAAGAAAAATAAAAACAAACAAGTCTCATTAACACTCAATACAGCGATTCGTTTTCTCCCAGAAACTATACTATTCTGTGAGTCACCAGTTTCTTCCTTCCAAATTGCATCTTTTTTAAAGATTGTATCTGTCATTTTAGTCCACAGCTCTGGATAAAATGTGTAGGAGCACTTAATATGTACAAAAAGAGAACACAAACATACAAACCTGTCTGCCTTTCTGCATGTGTCTTTGTCTGGATACCTCTTCATTTACTACATTTAAAAACATAAAATGAAAAGTTTTATTAAGAAAAAAAAAACAAAAAAACTTATGCTTCACTTTGTAAAATAGCAATTTAGTTTTTGTTTTAATTAATTACCTAACCATTTTCAGGATTCTCTGTAAATATATCTCAGTCTATACTGCATGGACTCATTCTATTTAACAGATTTCAGCCATTGGTTACATATATTTGTATCAAATCAAGCACACAATCATGCAAAAGACCATGGTATCCTAACCCACGAGTAATCCAGGCAGGGAATTTATATTTAATATAATTTATTGTTCCAGTCACCGGCACACAGAGTGCAAAGTGCTGGGAAAGGAGACAAAATAAATGCGTTATAAGGTACGATGACTATGGGTCAATATGTATTTAAATGCAGTGTTCAAAAAGGTTTTGATGAAAAATTTTAAGGGACGTAACGTAAAAAAACAATTGGGACTCACAGCAAGAGACAAAAAAAAACTAAAAAAACCCTGTCAGCTTCCCTATTCCATATATGGTAAGGATTGAGGCAATTGATGCCATTGCAGAGGATTAAAAAAAATATTCTTGATCATAAATCTTTGGGAAATATGGAACGGGAATCTCCACTGGATTGTACATTCAATGCAGGTTATATACTTAATATGAGTAGCTACTGTTCTTATGTTAATAAATACTGCACAAGGAAGTGGTACCCTCTAATTTATTTTTTAGATGTTTTGGCTTTTTTTAAAAAAACAAACAAAAAAAACTTAATTGTTCGTGCCATATTAAAGGTTTTCTCAAATGCTTATTTATTTTCTGGTCTAATCTGCTGAAACAAACCAGTTACCTTTAAATAGTCAGCATGTTCTGTGCTCCCGCTTTACTCAAGCATCTACGTTTAATGTATCTTCTTTGTTTGGGCTCCCCCCACCCCCCTTTTCTCACTGCTCCCTCCTGCTTCACAAACATTTGTCAAAGCTGTTCACATTTGCTCCTGCTATATGGTCACCCTTCCTACACGAGACATGAAGCCAACTCACGTTGGACACGTCCAGATTATGGCATATTTCTGTTATTTTCTAAAACCCTTTCGTGCAGGTAGAGTGGTGTAAAAGTACCTTCTGTGGAGTGCCAAGTCATGCTTTATCATTTTTTGTAGTGTAGATGAATTAGGATCTATTTGATGCCAGGTGAACAAAATCCACCAAATGCATAGTATGAACTAAGTATGGTGGAGGAGGAATATGTAATAATAATGATTCCTAGAGGAATCTGGATTTAACTACACCCTTTGGATGAAACTATGAGAACACATTTTTAGTCCACAAATTCTAAATATAATACAGTATAACCTGTAGTTATAACCCTTAAAGCGAAAAGAGATTGTCAAGATTCTTCAAGCAATTTTTTGGAAATGTTCACTAGTTACCCGGTTTCAATTCGCCTGATACACATTACACAGATAAAAGTGTTTAAGCTACACAGTATTTGTACCGAAATTTCTTAAGTTATCCATTTCACTAACCTAGGTGACTTCTACGGTCTCCTTCTGGGCCACTTCCCATGTGTAAGGGAGGTGGTGGTGGACCCAAAATTCCTGGTGCTGGGTTAGTAGATTGCTGAAGCATAAATGGATCACTGCTGCAAAAAAAAATGATAAAATACATTTGGTCTCAGCAGATGGGCCTTAGTTGCTCATGATTCCATTCTTAACATTTAAAAGGTCTATCACAATATATTGTCTGCCAATGGTAAATAATTAGCCTTTACCATATGACATGGCCAGCCAAACCTACATGTATGTAAATAATAAACATTAGTATTCCAAATGGATTTGCAAGCTAATAAAATGGGTTAAAACCCCCCAAAAACAACACTTCCCAACACATTTTATTATGGCTTTGCTGCATACATTAAGATAAGTGGTGGGCATTGTGCATACTGCATGTATTCAAACTGTATGGCACATGCATATGCAGTACATTGGTCTCTTTATAGATATTAATGTAGACATAAAGGTTCATGGTAATATGCCATTTTCTCATGAAAATTGTGAACATCTAAAGCGAAAAACTTTTTTCATCTGTGCTTCTTGTACCATGATGCACGCAGGTTTATACTCTGCTGTGTCCCACAGCTGGCCTGGAGACTGGCGCACACTTACCGTGTCAGCAAATCAGAGTGGGGTCTCGCAGTCTGCCGGGGGTCTCTCTCTGCAAGGGCATGAGATCAGCAGAGGGGACAATGCCCATGCACAATCTAGAGTCTAGAGACAGTTGCCAACCAGACTCTCATTGAAGCCGCCGATGAGAGATTTAAAACAAAATATGTATGTATCAATTTGTTCTCTCTTTAATCATCTGCGTGTTGTACTTACATTCTACGTCCACCATCAGGGTTCCAGTCTGGATATCTAAAATGATACAAAAAGGAAAATGCAAAAATACCGAAAAGATAAATAAAATAAAAAAACCTATGATTTTAAAAACTGTACAAACATCAAGCTTTTGACAGAATGGATTTAGCCAAGATAAGCTGATCCTCTGGATAATCAAGGCTGTTGGTGTGGTGTTTTTGATTTATCAAATAGCAACGATTAAATTGGAGTTGTAGTTTTTATGTTTTGTTTCATACTGTGTGAACTGTAAAGTAAATTCTGGGTTTTAAGATATTCATAGAAATAGTAAATTGGTTTGAAAAAGTTCCTAATAACCATTAAGTTCAAACATTTTACCTATTCTTCCTGCTGCTGATCCACAAGAAGATAAAAACCCTAATTAAGCGATTTCTAATAGGAGGGAGATTCCTTCTGGACTCAAAGTCAGTCAAATTTCTCCTTGGATCCACAAGCTGTAAATATTGGTTCTATGTACAGCATTTTATGTTCTGTTTTTCGAAATAAAAAATATCCAGGACAGTTCTATTGTAAATTATAGCACTACCTCTCTTGGCATTAAATTCCATACATTTATTGTCCTTAAGAGTAAGATTTTCTCCCTTTATAGGCTATGAAATCTTCCCTCTTCCAGTCTGAGAGGATGATCTCTTGTCCTTTGTACATTTTGGTTAATGAACAGAGTGACTGGGGAGCTATTTCTATTTGGGCCTGTATATATATACTATATCCCATTTAAAAGATACCATTTTCCCACTGTATGCACATGCATCTTCTATTCCTTTTATAAATGCATATTCAAGGTAAGATCTTACCATTGAGGAAAATTAGTACTCCTTTTTATACACACTGATAACTTATTGGCCTTTGCAGCTGCTGACTGACATTGATTGACACTGTCAAACCTGCAGACTACAATTGTTAAATCCTTCTAGTCGATTGCCCTAGGGAAATAGCATTGTAGTTTCCCCCCCCAATAGGATTAACTTTACATATAATCTTCATTATACCTAATTTCACACTTTTTTACATATCAGGAGCTACATAACCAATTTTTGCTGTACAGAATGTAATGAGATTCAATCGATCCTTTAACTAGTGGCTAATGAATGATTGCCAAATATTGTAAATAAAATTTAAATTGGTTATTTAACTGCCTTAAAACAAATGTTGTGGATGAAGAAATTAGTCGTGTAGCTTCTTTTGAAGCTCAAAATGGGATCTCCATGGACAGGTAGGGAGCCACAAGGCACCTGCAAGTGACATTTTAAATGGGGAAAGCACTTGGCAACCACATTTCTTAACATACAGCTGGAAAGGAGATTTAAAAAAAAAAAAGGGACCATAATAAAATTTTGTTTTTTAATCAGAGATAAATAAAGTACTGGTGGATTGTCGGTTCGACAGGTAAGTCCTTGTCAATAGGAGCTCCATGAACAAGCACACACTGGGTTCTCTCTCACTTAAAAGGAACATTGTACTTTGTTTCTAAAAAAAAAACACAGGAAAAATGTTTTACATTGATCGGTATTTGAATCACACTCCCATTGCTATAATCACTTTTTGGGTTTCCAAACTTTTCTTGTGCATAGCGGTTCCTGCAGTTGACAGGTTGTTAAAGCAAAAAGTTAATATTCTATTAATCCCCTTAAAAATACTATTAAAGGGTTGTTATTCCATATTTTTAAAGGGGCAAAAGGGAGGAGGAATGCTGCAGACATAGGTGGATTAAGTTTCTTAAAAATCTTTGTCAGACAAGCAGATCTTGTACAAATATATTAACCTACATGTCAAGTAGTAGCTGACTTCGTCGTCGATGAGTCGGTCCATTGATATGCTGGCTCCACTCCTGAAAAATTGTAAAAGCAATAAGCTATAACATCAATTTTGTAATTTTTTCACCAGATCAGTAATTGTAAAAAGACAGGGGAGATATTGTGGACTACTTTATAGTGCCTACTATGAGTATAACCAGTGATTTTCAAGTCACATTTATTCAAAGTGTAAAAAAAACTGCTTTAGCACCAAAGCAGTCTGCTACTTTGGCATAGTGTGCATCAGAGGACCACTGGAACTTTGGGTAGAAGGTGAAGTGGTCTGTATACAACAGCATGAAGACATCAACAATTGGGGTTCTCTAGTCCTTTGAGAACACTTTTTTTTTTTTAAAGTTCCTGTTTGACTGATGTCAAAGTATCGCAATCTTCCTTGTCCCAGATGGGGAAACCAAAGCAAGGGAAAATCACTATTCACTGGATGGAGAGAGGCATCTAAAATGTTTCAACCTCTCTATACCCCAGCAGAGGCTCAGGACCCCTGGCCAATACTCAGCAGTCTGCAAGTTTCTCAAGCCAACACCAAAAGACTATACTGCTTAGCTGTACTGTGTTTTGGGGACGGTTTTATTCCAAACGGAGTAGGAAGACCCTAATTGGACAGTACCGAAACAGGATTGATTTTACTGGTCAACTTCTTTTCATCTACACTAAAAGTGTATCATTTTATAATATTATAATAATACTTTGCTCACGTAGAGTTAAATAACAGATAATGTGAGCAATATATTGCAGTCACTACAAAGTCACTTGGCAACACAATCAACTTTTATGTTGCATTCTTTTCCCCCCACCAAAGTATTGCAAAACATAGAGTAACCAAGTCATCAGGCTCATTACAGGATCCACTAATTTGAGTTTAGAAAGTATTTCAGACTTGCTTCTCTACAAAAATGCTCTAAAACACAAGCCAAGGAACAAAACTAAAGTATTCTAGCTACTCTTGACTTCACTAACACAACATAAAAAATTTAATTCAAGACGGTCAATGCACAACTGTGGATAACAGATATATCATATCTACAATAATATACAAGGATCTGCATTTGCATTGGTAGCCAAAAATCTATAAAACAGAAAGGCACAAAATACATAAAAATGAAAAATCTTAAAAAAAAAAAAAAAAAAAAAAATCTGATTCCTCTACAAGCAGAGAACATTATTGGGAAAGCAAGCTATATTTTATGATTTAATGAATGTGTAATTATATTTATTTGGTAAAAGACTACCATAGTCCTTCAAGTGACCGTTGGAGTAAAATAAATTCATTATTTTCTTATTAAGAACAGTCACATTCTACTGCTAGCAAGTTTACAAGTCTAAATCCATGAACATCATATGTATGCATGCTTGGAACAAATGTTCTAGAGTCCACATCATTGTTGCAAGTGGATTCTCTGCAAGCTCAAATTGTAAAATTTCCGGAGACATATTGACAGTATTCTCTTGCTTACAGAGCATAAGAGAGACACTTAACGATGAAGGAGGTCAGTCAGATGGGAACATAGGTAGACTGTGGATTATAGGTTCATAGTTTGGCAACAGTCAGACCTGGTATTGGAGGTGGTGTAGAGGGAACAGTGCAGTCATTCCAGAGCTTTTTTCCCTACCCAACAGATTTTTCCAAATGAGTGAAGATATTGGTAATGCTAAATCACAGGATGATAATATGCTCACATAAACCAAATGGTTTGCGTTCTCCTGGATGCAGCATGTTGCAGACAGTGAACAAGTTATTGGGAGGTTCTGGAGATAATCCATGCATTGGTAAGTCATGAAAAAATGGACAGTCCTAAAAAAGGAATTTTGGAGGTCTAGAGAGGAATATTAGGAAAGGGACCTTGAAAGTAGTAATCTTTGAGATCCTACCTGCACAATCTTTATGGTGGTTATAAATTGCCCCTTGGTGCCATATGATAAGGGAGAGAATGACTAGATTGTTGGAGATTTTAAACCTAGGAAAGATGGGGAGCCATAAGGAATAGATGGTATAGAAAGGAGAAACGTAACACATTCTAGTTGCTACAATGATTAACATTGCGAGTAACTGGAAGTCTCTGGAAATAACCTTCTGGCCAATATGAAAAGAATCAAATGAAAATGGAAAAAAAAAGTGTAACACAAGAAAGGAACAGCAAAACTAAATGTATCAACTGGTCCGCGTGGATAAAGAAGATTGTTGTATTAGATCAAAGTGTAAAGAAAAGAGGAGGGAGATGAGGAGAGGGTAGACAAAGGGGAAAAGGAAAAGAAAGAAGAGGGAAGGAGATAGGAAAAATACAATAAAGAGTAGGTGAAAAGAAATGAAAGGAGCTGTGATCAAATAGGTGTGTTAAAAATATATACGCTTATAAATATAATTAGGCGATAATCTCCAATCCCTCACTCCCGAAGCCACAGAAGTGTGTGTGCATTGTATATTGTTTATTATTGTGTGCATTGTATATTGTCAAACTGTTGTTTACTTGACAGTAGAATTGTTATGTCCCAGCAACTCAGGTCTGGAGACGGTGGGAAAAAAAAAAAAAAGGGAGGGTGGGGGCGGGGGGGGTTTGAAGAAGTAGAAAATATTTTTTTTTTTTTTTTTTAAATAGGTTACTTGAAATGCCTTCCTTCAGACACTAAGACAACCATGCATAAGCCTGTAACTATTTATAAGATATAGGTCTTAACAAGAGGAAGTTAAATATCGAACTGTATTGTTCCATAGCTCAGAGACTGCACAATGTGGGATATGTGTATGGCTACTTTTTAATGTGTCATTTTTTGTCTTCTGTATGTGTATAATAAAAAAATTTAAAAAAAAGAAAGACAGGAGAAACGTTCATTAAGGATCAGGTTGGTGGAGTTTGGGGAAGCTTTGTACATATAACAGGTACACACCTATAACAAGTTAAAAATGCAGTCACAAATGGAACATGGCAGTGGCATTCATTTTATGCCAGAAGTGTAACTTGGAAAACTAGGGTTTTATGCATAAGACACCATTGGTAAAAAAGGTGTACCAATTTAAACTTATTAATAGAGGTGGAGAAATCTCAGTAGCTAGAGCTTGTAAAACCACTACTGCTGGCTCCTAAAAAAATGTATTATTTTATATAGAACTCTATAGAAGCACCATTTCCCTGGCTACTAAAAATAACCAGGCTGGCTCCTTATTGGTCTTTCTGGCTCCTAAGGTCTACAGAAATGTTTCAAGCCAAGCATCAATATAGATCTATCTTCAGAATATGCAGTGCCACTATTCCCATGGTCACAAAAAGTAGAGCACATTAGGAAATGTAGGGACTAAAACTTGACCTTTGGTTTATATTGTGATAGTGATCAAGGTTGAATGCTAAAGAAAGAAAAATAGTTTATTGGGGTGTATTTCCTAACACTAAAGCTAGAATTCAAGATAGAGTACAAAATGTTGAGGATTATCAGGCATATAATGTTAAAGTGCTACCATGCATTGCACAAAATGGAAAAGGAGAGGAAGAAAACAGAACACAAAAGTAAATCAAAGGATTCACAGCATACTATATGTAAAGTAGTATCCCAAATCCTTTGATTTCCATTAAGGAAAGGAACCATGCATGCAAAGTCTAAACAGAAAAGAATCCGGTCTGTTTATATATGAACTGTTAATTCCAGAAACCAATCAAATCTTACTACGCGGACAAATTTTGCAAAATGTGCCATTCATTATGCAACACTAAATATATATGTAACATTAATGGCTGATGGAGAGTTCTTAAAACGAATGCAGGGCATCAGATTGCAAAACTAGCAAAAGGACCTGAATGTAGTATTACCAGTGCCATTAAGAATACTACTGATGAGAGTTCACCTTGGTATGGAGCTAAAAATGTGTAGAAAGAGTCCAGCATAATATCATAGCTATTTAAATATCCTGAGAGGGGGAAGTGGGGGAAGTCACCAAGTAGTGCAGAAGGCAGAGATCTAAAACATCAACCTTATCTGGAAAAAAAAAGTGACTAAAAATGTCGTGAAAGAGAATGACAACCTCAAGAACAGTTTTTAGATTCAATATTCCCTTCATTAAAGAAAAACGTAAATTCAGTAGACGCACGCACAGATAAAAAAAAAAAAAAAGGAACTACAGTAAACCGAACTACGATAGTTTGAGTAGTTGCCAGTAGAAATCAGACAGAAAAACTGGTTTTGATACAAAATGGCATCAACAAGATTTATGAATGGATGGATATATTAAAAATTACCTTTCAAAACATTTTAAGCATTTTAAAATATAGAATAACAAAGGAGCAGGAAAGTCAGAAGAAAAATGTTTAGAATAGTAATGCAAGTATAGGAAACAGAAGATATTTATAAAAAATAAGTTGCTTGCATGAACTCACCTGCTTTGAATGCGCTGGTATATCACATATAGAGCAGATGTGAGGGAAACCTTTAGGTAAAAATCCATGGAAATCATCAACATTGCTACTCGAAGGAAACCCTCTTGTTTTTTCAAAAAGAGATCTGTCTTGTGATCGGCTGTAACTCAAAGGCTCATACTCCTTTTCAAATTTACTATACGGGGTTTCAGAAAATAAAGGCTCTTCTCTATACCTTTCATGCTCCCTTAATCTGTCCTCTTCAAAACCTAGTCTGTCACGATAACTCTGTTCTCGAGAGTGATTTCCATGATCATAGTCAACTACTGGATCAAGACCAGAAGCACGGTCATCAAAATGCTCTCTTCTGAATGGTCTTGCATCTTCCCAGTCATCACAAGGAACTCTTAATGGCTGATCCCGAGACCTGCTGTCTCTGTATGATAACATGGGAATTTCTTCTGACCGCCTTCTTTTTAGTTGAAGAAGAATCTGTGGCAAGTTTTCAGGAGTGATCTTCTCCTCTGGATAGCGACTTAACTCATCCAAATCTCTAGAGGAAAGACCAAAACTGGCCAAAATTTTACTGGCCTGATCAGAATCTCCTCGAAGTTGAGAAGATAGAGAGGATGGTGCTCTATTACCAATGTTAAATATAGAAGGCAAGCTTTGAGAAGGGGAGCAAGATGACAACATATTATGAGAACCTTGCAAATTTAATTTTGAAACGGATCCAAGATTCATAAAGTTAGAAGGACGGCCAGTGCCATGGTTCATTCTTACTAGAGAAGATGGCATAGTTAAGGACTGATTAGCGGAAAGAAGGCCTACTCCTGTAGTATCACGTTTGTGATGAGCTGAAAAATCTCTATTTAATGAAGAATGTGGATATGATTTTGCCATCGTGAACTATTTCCTGATAGTCTTAATGTCAATGGATGAAAAACAAGAGAAAGGTCCCGCAATAGGAAAAAAGGTTTATGCTGGAGAACGTAGTATTGCCAAGATATAGAAACAACTTTTGAAGAATCTTCTTGAAGGAGAAAGATGCCACACAATTCTGTGGAAAAACAAGCAATTTTAGTCAATTATTCCAATAAACAAAACGTAAAAATGTTAATTGTTTTCTGTCTATATACTTTTTCCAGCATACCATCACCACCACCACCACCACAGAAAACTTGCTCATAATCATTAAAACAAATTTTTAGATGTAAAAAGACAGAGCTGGACAAATATTTAAAAATCTAGGAAAAGCCATATATTTTCATGTTTAACAGAATGTATGAACAATTTAAATGTTTAATAACTGAGCTTATATATTAAAGGACTAGACAGAATCTGTACTCCAGATCACCATGTCAAAGAAAAAGAAAAAAAAAGTGCTAGAAAAATAAGAGTACTACCCGTTACCACTTGTAATTAGACTACATTGCAGAGTTTACTCTGTCTCGCTAACAGACCAGGTTTGAAAAGATTTAACAAACTGGCTGCTTGTATATAGCAAACTAATAATTACCAACCCGAGGCCACATAGTGTCACGAAATATACAACCTATTTTGAGGTAGTAGTGGAGTACAACCTGCCATACTATGCATTTCACATTTTTCATTTAGGTATACAAGTATGAAATAAATAAAAAAAATCACCAGGTTATGTCAAATTTCAGACAGCACAAGACTAAAGTTTTGCTTGATTTAAACATTTGTTTGCAATACTGCCAATAAAATGTAGATACATTTTACATCCTCTACATTCAAAAGAACAACAACAAAAAAAAAAATCTTAAAATGACTGGTGTATGTATACTGCACTCACAGTATTTAAACAATAGTGTGGAAAGTCAAGAGAGAGTTAGTACATTTTGCATTTTGGTACTTAAGGCTTGAATGATGGCTCCTAAATTTTAAGATACTTGCCCAGGCTGCATGTGCATAAATTCACAGATGTGCTAGTCAGTGACTCACTTTAATGAGAGAGAAAGGGCAAACATTTAGAACATGTAGAGTAGAATGCTTTTTATTTGCAGATTTGTTAACCTTTACTGCAGAAATTTCTAACACTACAGGTTATTCATTTAACAAAACAGACAGCTTTTCGGGACAGAGGTACAGCAGGATTCAGGGCCGCAATCCTGTTCTCATTCTCTGGTGTCTGGGACACCAAAGAATGCATATGGACCATACACAGCATTGTGTGCATTTCGCCGAGGGCAGAAGTTGGGAGCTATGCATGTATAGGTTTTAGGAGTCAAATGTACCTGTGAAGTTGAAAATATTTAACCTTTGTAGAAGGTCTCTGGAGAGTCAAGAATAAAACTTAAAAATATATATATAAAAAGTGGGTTATTCATCTTAATATGGCCATTATTTTCTGGGAAATTGACTTTACTCCAACATTATATCTAGAATTACATATAGCAAGCCTACAAGGCTGTTAACTTGAGGCTTCCAAATAGCAGGTCTGTTAGTGAGGCAGAAGTTAATATGGTAAAATTTACAAAAGACTGAGGAAGACCTAGCTGGCTGAGCAAGTTTGTCCAGGAAAGACCTTAGGAGATAAAAAGATCCACTTCCCCTCCTAACAAAAAAATAAATAAATAAAGTAAGTCTAGCTGTAAGCAGTAAGATTAGATTCAGAAGTATGAAAAGCTCAGCACTTTTCACATAAGTCCCATATCATTAGACAGTTCGTGGAGGCCAGCTGTTATAACTTTAGAATTTGGTGTGGTTTTTTTTAATCCAGTACCAAACGAACAAGGAAGGAAACCCCATTTGCACATTCACAGTAAGTGTTTGAATGCAGCTCAGGATTTGATATCTATATTTACAACATATCTAATATTTAATTTGTTATTCTGCAAAAAGAAATAGCAGTGAAAATGACACTTCCTTATAGTATAAATGTATTATCTAAAACACTGGAGGGCATATAAGCCTTCTGTCCTCTGTGAACGCTTTCCAGGCCCTCTCCTCATATCGTGACACCGTTTGAGGTCCTAGACTCGCATTTTTATCAGGCAAGGCCTCTCAGCCTTTATACTTTAATTGTGATGCGAGTGTCTTCATATTGTTTGCAGTTTTGTTTTTCTAGTTAGGTGCCGAGAATGTTATTGTATTATACACACAGACATGTCAGGTCGCCATAGATAGCAGTTTTCTAACATAGTAACTGATCCACTATTTTATTAATGGTTTGCTTCTTATTCATAAGTGTTTTAGGGAGTCAATTATAGCCCATTAGTAAAACATTTGGCAGTTTGGCCATCAGCATCATCACAAAGATCAGCTGTCAAACTTTTTTTCTTATATACCTTCTTTAAAAGATCACTGCAGTATGGGGAGGAAAAAGCATATTAACAATGCCCCTTTAAATACAAGTATGCATAAGGACATTTTAGAGAGTTTTCACCTGGGAATAGG
This sequence comes from Pelodytes ibericus, assembly GCA_036172795.1. Taxonomy (NCBI): domain Eukaryota; kingdom Metazoa; phylum Chordata; class Amphibia; order Anura; family Pelodytidae; genus Pelodytes; species Pelodytes ibericus. The sequence goes on from CM069858.1 coordinate 29,956,646, forward strand.
AGCCTCAACTATGAAAACTGATGCACTCAAAAAAAAAAAAAAAAAAATGGAGCCGCCGGCATGGGAGACAAACCTCACAATACTTAAAGGGATACTACCACTTACATAAGATGTAACTAGATAACCTGGTCATTTAAAACAAACACATAACAAAAACCAGTGGCATATGATTTATATATCATTATATCATTGAAGGACAATTAAATTAGGTGTTTATCTCCTAGCTCCATTTTGTGAATATTTCCCATGATGCAACACCGTCCAAAATATTCTAGCCAGTCTCACTTTACAACTGTAGGCAAAGCCTGCATGATGAGGTCATAACATACACCCCTGCTCTCTTACTGGCTCCTGTGTATCAGTGGGCAGGTGGCTGTGTACAACTTTTTTTTACCTGCCTTCCAACACAAAGAGATTAACTTGATCAAACAGGATCATAACTCCACCCCTTGTGATATGATCGTTATATTACCCTCCCATTCAATGCAAGTCTATGGTTAGAATTCTGACTGATAGACTGCAGTCTGTGTACCCAGCCCCAAAGTGAGACATTTGTGCTGTAAAGTTACTAGGGGTGGTACACAAAAACTATATTTCACAAAATGGCCGTGCCCAGTCACACTAGTTTAGTTACATATTTTATCAAATATATAGTCACATTAAAAAAATAAAAATAAAAAGACATATCTGAAATCAACAATGCAAAATAAAACATTCATTTTTTTGGTGGGAGTGTGCCTTTAAATACAATCAACAAATGCAAGTAGGTAGTGAGCTTAAAACAGAAAATATTTCCAAATGAGAGTTTTAGCTTAATTTATCAAAAAAAAATAACTTTTGCACACTGTCATTTATCCATGCAAGCAGTATATGCACGCAGTGATTTTGCATATGATATTATACAGGGACACTATCAAAAGGGACATTCATCTCTTGGAACTACATAGTGAGAAAAAAAAAGTCTCATTTGGCCCATTTGGTCTTTATTTTAAATAAAATATCCCAGTAGGTTGTCTGACAGTCATAAACATGTCACTATTTTTATATCATTTATTTGTATTTTTTATATTAGTACTAACTCACTCTGGGACTAGGGTTAGAACATAAAAGGGGCTTCTTATTTTATATAATTTACTTTTTTGTGTGTATTTCCTTTATACCATTTATTTATATTTTATTTTATTTAGATACATTTTATTTAAATCTTAATCCTAGGGTTAGAGTAAAAAAAAAAAAAGGGTGTGGATATTACTTTGTATTTTTTTTTTATTTATTTAATCCTAGGATGGGAGGGGGTTATTTCTTTTATTTAAATTTTTAGTTATTTATTTTAACCCTAACGCTAGGGTTATAATGGACCCTAACCCTAGGTTTAGGGTTAGAAGGAAAACAAGTTTAACTGCAATTGCAGTATGCCAGCGTGCATACTGCGATCAGCAGCCAGGAAGTACAGTGTGCAGGGCATTGGGTGATGGGAATCGTGCATCCCTGATAACAATTAGCTGTGATATACAAATGAGCCTTTTTCTTTTCTCTTTATTTTTCATTTTCTGCTATAAAAAGACATAGTACAATACAACAAGCACCTACATATCAGAACATTACACCATACTTAAAGTGCCCGTACATTTAAGACAAGAATACATAAAAAAAAAAAACACAATCATGTGCTTTCGGCCTTCAACGAGTTCCAGATTTTACCACTAGAGTTTCTCACAGTCACTCCTGTATTTATTTTTCCACTTAATTTAGCTTTTACTTTCTTTCTAATATGCCCAATTTAGTTTTTCCCTGCTAATTGATTGGTGACTTGGAATCCCTCTCTCCATTTTTAATTGGTAGTCTAACTGGCCTTTGATTTCTACCCATGTGGGAACTGTTCTAGACCACCACTTGCAAATTCAATTAAAAAAAATGGATCACAAAGTCCTACTCGGGTATACTCATCACTGGGAAGTCAAGGTGCAGCAGTACTATTGTAGGACTAGGCTGCAGAGTAATACCACACAAAGCCCCAAGTTTTTGGAGCATGTTAAACCATAGAGTCTGCATGGGGTTGCATGCCCACCAGATATGCATCATATCTCCCCTAGTGGAGCCACATCTCCAACAAATGAGCCATTTTCAATAGGAAATGTGTAATTTTAATATCAAGCCACAAGGCGATGCAATTCCCATTTAAAAATTGATTAAACCTTAAAAATAAAAAAAGTTGCCATTTAAAAGGCTTCCCTTCTATTCTGGAAAAAAAACAGCTTACTTATGAATCGGGCAAACTAAAATGGTTCTTATCTGCCGACATCCAATGTTTCTATGAATCTTCAGAATTTTCTGGGTGCCTTATAGTAATGTGCAGACACGCTGTGCAATTCTGCTAAGACAATGTGTCACAAAGTGAATTCTGAAAGCCTCCATGACTGGGGTTCTTGGAGGGGCCTGAGGGCCAAACACCTCCCTATAGATTATGGGCCCTGGAATAAAAAAGGGGTTCTGTTTTGGGGGATTTGGGTACAGTGGGTAAGTTTGCACTTTGCATTGACTTTAATCATGCACCCAGATTGTGCCCTCTGTAATCCTGACTCATCCGGTCTTATTTGCAATAACTGTATATTTTAATACGGTTATTTAGTCAGATTCCGTCAGTATATTGGTTTATGTGCAGCACAATGTGTCACAGAGCAGTCAAGTTGATAGTTTACTCCAACATTCATTGTTCTGTGTTAATTGAATTTACTGTTAAACTGATTATGATGTGGTTTTCAATATCTGTAGCAATGCTGGTTAATTGCCGTTTGGTTTCTGTTGTGTTGTATGTTAATATGCGAGTTTTGTTAACTTGATTAAGGTCTGTATATAAGATTCTGTTTCAATAAAGTTCTGTTAATTCGTGCTGTACCCAACTGCTGGCAGTCCTGTCTGCTATTTGGGTACAAAAAGCAAGGTTCCAGAAAGACTTGCTGGGTAGATGCGGAGCTTTAAATCGGGGGCTAAGGAGGGGATTTCCTACGTCTCACGTTGGGACATTTTTGCACCTTGTGCAAAATATAGAAGCACAATTGAAATGTTAGTTGTCCCAAGCATGAACTTCTGATAGTAGTCTGCAGACCTCGAACAGACAGAGCGGGATGAGTCCTGGCTCAGTTGTACGCGTGCTGACACCGCCAGTGCATGACTGCTTGGAACTGCTGTGTCTCAGCTGTGAGACTTAGAGCATAAACCCACATGTATCTATTAAGATACACGTCAGGTTTATATTTTATAAAAAAGGAAAAAGGACAAGCAAAAATAGTGCTACCAGGATCTATAAAAACTATGTGTATATATAAAACAGGTGTCCTCTAAGAACCAGTAGCCCAATCTAAAAAACAGACCGCTTCAAAACTATGCGATTAGTGAAAAAACAAGGGAAAAATCAGGCGCTCAGTGCATGGACACTTGAAATGCTTTTCCTTTGAAGCAAGGGTTAAAAAACAGTTTAGGTGTCCTAAACATCAGATAAAAAAAAAAAATTAAAAAAAGTTATTTTATTTCAATCCAATTTATTTTATTTAAATGCTTTTGGGGGATAATCTAAAATATATTTTTAATTTAAGATAAATTATGGTTCAAAGGTTATTCAGCATCAAATAGAGTTTAGATATGTAACATAATACTGTATATATACATGCCATATTTTTATTTTTGGTAACTAATTAAATTAATCCAAATTGTCCAAACAGAGATAACATACAATTTTGCACAGTAAAAATGGTATTAAATAAAGGAAAATAATAAAAAAAAAAAAAACAATCCCATTGTTCTGCAAATCTATGTACAAAGAAAACATTACCTTCACACAAACAGGAGACAACACAGGCTCATTTAAAACCGCAATGGTCAGCAAAACCGTACTTATGTTTAATAAACATGCAAGTGTAGGCATTTTAAATAGTAATGCTTTAATGCACAAAAATAAAAAGTAACTTATTGAGCATTGTTTAGAATATTGGGTCAGATCCACATGCATCAGTCTTCCTTGTTTGTGTTAAATAAATGTTAATGTGTCTAGAAAAAAAAATATTTGCGGACTTGGCAGCCCCAACTGTACACCTGGTGGGAAAACGTTTTTTTTGCATATGCATACTTCGTACAAGCTCCTGAGCAATCCATGGGTGCACACATGGAAGCATAGTAATCATTTGGTATTTTTATCGTTTATTGCAATTTTCAAAACACTTCATAAAAAGGTTGCTTTTTTTCCCCCTTCCAGGCTCCAGCAAAATACTGGAGAGTTGGAGCATCCATATAAGCTATCATATTGATATTTTAATGTATAATTTGTACAGACATTTAACTTTAATAACTACTAGCGAAGTATCCTTTATTCAGAAATCCATTATCCAAAAATGGTATTGGATTGTGTCAGAAGTTGCAAATTCTACACAGATACACACCTGTCAGAAGGGAAGCTCAAAAATTTATTCAGCGCCCAGCTCCCTTTCCATGCACCAGACTCCCCACACAAAGAGTAATCCAATGGCACATAGGTTCACAACAATGGCTTCCATCACAGTAAGAGTGAGTTATTTATGATATAATACTTTATACCAGTATTTGCATTGATATTACTGTATTTTATGAGTGCGGAGAGGACTTAATATTTCATATTTATTGGTGAAATTACCTTTATCCAATATACTTCTTGTCACCAGCATTTTGCATAAGGGATACTCAACCTGTACTCAAATAAAAGGAAGGCCATTTCAAGCTGGATTGGTCATTTAAATTAATGAATATTTATTAACAATATTTTTTACAATAAACTAAATAGGTTAAAGATGTAATATTATTGTAGAGTATGAGTCATGGCTTGGCAAATCTAAGGGAACCACGATTATCCTAGCTATAAGACCGGGAGACTAATAAAAGTACTCAAAAAAATTGGGCAGACTAGAAGGACCGAATGGTTCTTATCTGCCGACACATTCTTTGTTTCTATTCCAAAAATCCCTCCAGGACAATGTGCATTAAGAAAACAAAATGCACAACCCATTGCATTTTTCTATGAAAAGGTGTGAGGACACAAAGCACATACAGGTTGAGTATCGCTTATCCTAAGATCCATTACTCCTCAAAAAAAAAAAAAGTTTGGATAATGGTCAGTTCAGTTAAGGGATACTCATCTTCTTCAGCCCCCAGTTCTGGAGTGTTAGTCTTCTAGGCACCATAGGTTTGAAGCAAGAGCTTAAAAGAAATGTAGTTCCCACATCGCTGCGAGAGGAGGAAGGAACGAACTACCGCACTCTTTGAGTAGATCATTTTGGCAGCACCTTTAAGCAAGTAATTTCGGCAGCTACCGTTCTATAAATGTTTCACATTACTTATAGCCAATGTAAGAAGGTTGATCACATTGGATTGAGGCAATGTAGAACATTTATAGGGCTATTGCTGTCATAATGACCAGTTAACCAAAAGCACTCGTTATCCGAAATGCGGCTGGTCACAAGCATTTCAGATAAGGGCTCAAAAAGTATTGCAACAAGATAATTTCATAAACACAGACTACTCAGAAAGTATAATTCTGAAAATTCAACAGTAAGGACAGAAGCTACAACAGTTAGGTAAGATGGGGCCATGCACAAATCTGCAATAATATGAACATACAAAAAATAATGCATTTTTTATGCAATGTGCTGCGTCCATATGCATAAAAGTTCTCTTCACGCAGAAGCCTTTAAATTCAGCAACTCAGATAAAAGTTTTACAAAATGGGTCATAAATGATATTAAAAAAAAAATTATATTAAGGGCTCTCAGTAATGCCCCCTATGTAAAAATAAAAACACCAGTGCATGGTCTATAGCAGCTGGACCCTGGACTGACCCTTAAACTTTGTAAGCAAGCCTTATAGATAGCAAAGGGGAGATGAATAACTTCTTGGTAGACTCGCAGGAAGACTGAAGAGGGCATTGAGTCGCAATGCTAATGTCGTTTACAAGAGTGATTGCCCAAAATTACACGATTACACTACCTAAATGAGCTATCAACGCAAGATAAAATAAATACGTTTATTTGGCTGTGTAAATCGATGACCTATTATTCCATTTTCACTGATCGCATGGTGCACATTCAACAAAACAAATCTAATAGGGAAACAGCAACACGCTTTTTCTGCACAGAAAGATATCAGCTTTTAGGTCGACCATCTTGGGCTTCGAATGTAACTACCAACAGGCCCACGTACAGAGCATGCCCATAGAACCAGATGACTGGAAAGTACGCGACAGGACGGCCATTTTATACAATACGAGCCGGGGGAGGGGGAATTAAAGCTCCAGTAGCGCACAAAAGAAATTATAATCTACGCGACAGAAAGCGGCGCCATTTGTCTTACGCTCTGTGGGAAATTAGATAATACAAGCATATATTTATACAAAACCGCAGCGGGGGAAACCGTTAGCACGCGCAGACCAATTAAAACGCGACCCTTACTCACCAAGACACAGTGGGATCAACGGTCCGCGCAGGGTCGTCAGTCAAACCGTCACTCAGGCCCGAGTCTGTTGTTTGTGGGCACCAAAGCAAGGTTCCAATTCCTGTGCACACAACACAAAATAGAACCCGTGCAATTGGCGGTGAGAGAGAAACGTAACCGCCAGACTCCACCTACTCACGCGTATCCAGCAACTGACGTCACTGCGCTTGCGTTATTGTAAAAATAAAAAAAAAAAGCTGTGGGACGGATGGGTAGACGCTGTTACGTTTAAAAGGGCAGTTGTAGCAGGATGTTCCCCGGGATTTTTCCTAATGGGACTTTATCACCTAAACACCATTTATCCTATGAATGTAGAGAATACGCAAATATTGAAAAAGGTCTATACATTGTGTAGGCAAAATTGCAAACAAATGCCTAAATTAGGAGAAAAATGTGTTTTAAATGGGTCAGTGGACCATAGTTGCCAACATTTTAAAAAAAATTCCAAGGACACTTTGCAGCACAGATATCACTAAAGTTCTTGAAAATTTACCACATCCACTGTCCTGAAGCTCTGCTCACCATGCTCAACTAGGGTTGCCACCTGGCCGCTATTTTACCGGCAGGCCGGTAAAAAAAATTGGCATCAGGCCAATGTTAAGTCAATTGAGACAGTACCAAGGCCGGTATTTTTGAAAGAAAAGGTGGCAACCCTATGCTCAACCCATATAATCTGCATAATGTAGCTGCCTAGTATTATAATTAGGGTTGCCACCCGGCCGGTATTTTACCAGCACAGCCGGTAATCCAGCTTCTGGAGCCGGTGTAGCTCTGATAGCGGCCGTTTAATAGCCTGTATTAGCATTGGGAGCTGCAGGAGGATGTCCTCAGCGGGGGAGGAATGCTATAGAGGCAGCTGCAGGCGAGATCTCTGTCTGCCGTTATAGAGATTGTGGATTTAGGATGAATCAGTGGCGGATTTAGGATGAATCAGTGGCGGATAAGGGGGGGGGGCAAATGGGCTGCTGCGGAGGTGCAAAAAAAAAAATCCCTGCACCTTTAAAAAAACGACAAAACACGCTTGTCGGCAGAGACCGAGGTGAGAGGAGATCAGTGCTGCCTGTTTGGCTCCCCGTGCAGTGTGACAGGGAAATGCCCACAGGTCACGATGTCAAACGAGCGCCGGGTCACGTGACTGGTTGGCACAACCGCTGGGAAGCCAAACAGATAGCAGGTGGCATATTACTGGGAAAATTGGCAGGGACATATTAAATGGCAAATACTGGCATATTGGAATCAGTGGCGGATTTAGGATGAATCAGTGGCGGATCCGGGGGGGGGGGGGGGGGCAAACAGATACAGGTGGCATATTATTGGGCAAATTGGCAGGGACATATTAAATGGCAAATACTGGCATATTATTGGGCAACTTGGTAGGGGCAATATTGGGCAAATTGGCTGGGGCATATTAAATGGCAAATACTGGCATGTTATTGGGCAAATTGGCAGGGGCATATGAAATGGCAAACACTGGCATATTATTGGGCAAATTGGCTGGGGCATATTAAATGTCAAATACTGGCATATTATTGGGCAAATTGGCTGGGGCAAATTAAATGGCAAATACTGGCATGTTATTGGGCAAATTGGCAGGGGCATATTAAATGGCAAACACTGGCATATTATTGGGCAAATTGGCTGGGGAATATTAAATGGCAAATAATACTGGCATATTATTGGGCAAATTGGCAGGGGCATATTAAATGGCAAATACTGGCATATTGGGCAAATTGGCTGGGGCATATTAAATGGCAAATACTGGCATATTATTGGGCAAATTGGCTGGGGCATATTAAATGGCAAATACTGGCATATTATTGGGCAAATTGGCTGGGGCATATTAAATGGCAAATACTGGCATATTAGTGGGCAAATTGGCAAGGTCATATTAAATGTAAAATACTGGCATATTGGGCAAATTGGCTGGGGCATATTAAATGGCAAATACTGGCATATTATTGGGCAAATTGGCAGGGGCATATTAAATGTCAAATACTGGCATATTATTGGGCAAATTGGCTGGGGCATATTAAATGGCAAATACTGGCATATTATTGGGCAAATTGGCAAGGTCATATTAAATGTAAAATACTGGCATATTGGGCAAATTGGCTGGGGCATATTAAATGGCAAATACTGGCATATTATTGGGAAAATTGGCAGGGGCATATTACATGGCATATTATTGGGCAAATTGGCTGGGGAATATTAAATGGCAAATAATACTGGCATATTATTGGGCAAATTGGCAGGGGCATATTAAATGGCAAATACTGGCATATTGGGCAAATTGGCTGGGGCATATTAAATGGCAAATACTGGCATGTTATTGGGCAAATTGGCAGGGGCATATTAAATGGCAAATACTGGTATATTATTGGGCAAATTGGCTGGTGCATATTAAATGGCAAATACTGGCATATTATTGGGCAACTTGGTAGGGACAATTTTGGGCAAATTGGCTGGGGCATATTAAATGGCAAATACTGGCATGTTATTGGGCAAATTGGCAGGGGCATATGAAATGGCAAACACTGGCATATTATTGGGCAAATTGGCTGGGGCATATTAAATGTCAAATACTGGCATATTATTGGGCAAATTGGCTGGGGCATATTAAATGTCAAATACTGGCATGTTATTGGGCAAATTGGCAGGGGCATATTAAATGGCAAACACTGGTATATTATTGGGCAAATTGGCTGGGGCATATTAAATGTCAAATACTGGCATATTATTGGGCAAATTGGTAGGGGCAATATTGGGCAAATTGGCTGGGGCATATTAAATGGCAAATACTGGCATATTATTGGGCAAATTGGCAAGGTCATATTAAATGTAAAATACTGGCATATTGGGCAAATTGGCTGGGGCATATTAAATGGCAAATACTGGCATATTATTGGGCAAATTGGCTGGGGCATATTAAATGGCAAATGCTGGCATATTATTGGGCAAATTGGCAAGGTCATATTAAATGTAAAATACTGGCATATTGGGCTAATTGGCTGGGGCATATTAAATGGCAAATACTGGCATATTATTGGGAAAATTGGCAGGGGCATATTACATGGCATATTATTGGGCAAATTAGCTGGGGAATATTAAATGGCAAATAATACTGGCATATTATTGGGCAAATTGGCTGGGGCATATTAAATGGCAAATACTGGCATATTATTGGGCAAATTGGCTGGGGCATATTAAATGGCAAATACTGGCATATTGGGCAAATTGGCAAGGTCATATTAAATGTAAAATACTGGCAGATTGGGCAAATTGGCTGGGGCATATTAAATGGCAAATACTGGCATATTATTGGGCAAATTGGCAGGGGCATATTAAATGTCAAATACTGGCATATTATTGGGCAAATTGGCTGGGGCATATTAAATGGCAAATACTGGCATATTATTGGGCACATTGGCAAGGTCATATTAAATGTAAAATACTGGCATATTGGGCAAATTGGCTGGGGCATATTAAATGGCAAATACTGGCATATTATTGGGAAAATTGGCAGGGGCATATTACATGGCATATTATTGGGCAAATTGGCTGGGGAATATTAAATGGCAAATAATACTGGCATATTATTGGGCAAATTGGCAGGGGCATATTAAATGGCAAATACTGGCATATTGGGCAAATTGGCTGGGGCATATTAAATGTCAAATACTGGCATGTTATTGGGCAAATTGGCAGGGGCATATTAAATGGCAAATACTGGTATATTATTGGGCAAATTGGCTGGGGCATATTAAATGGCAAATACTGGCATATTATTGGGCAAATTGGCAGGGGCATATTAAATGTCAAATACTGGCATATTATTGGGCAAATTGGCTGGGGCATATAAAATGGCAAATACTGGCATATTATTGGGCAAATTGGCAGGGGCATATTAAATGTCAAATACTGGCATATTATTGGGCAAATTGGCTGGGGCATATTAAATGGCAAATACTGGCATATTATTGGGCAAATTGTCTGGGGCATATTAAATGGCAAATACTGGCATATTATTGGGAAAATTGTCAGGGGCATATTAAATGTCAAATACTGGCATATTATTGGGCAAATTGGCTGGGGCATATTAAATGGCAAATACTGGCATATTATTGGGCAAATTGGCAGGGGCATATTAAATGTCAAATACTGGCATATTATTGGGCAAATTGGCTGGGGCATATTAAATGGCAAATACTGGCATATTATCGGGCAAATTGGCAAGGTCATATTAAATGTAAAATACTGGCATATTGGGCAAATTGGCTGGGGCATATTAAATGGCAAATACTGGCATATTATTGGGAAAATTGGCAGGGGCATATTACATGGCATATTATTGGGCAAATTGGCTGGGGAATATTAAATGGCAAATAATACTGGCATATTATTGGGCAAATTGGCAGGGGCATATTAAATGGCAAATACTGGCATATTGGGCAAATTGGCTGGGGCATATTAAATGGCAAATACTGGCATGTTATTGGGCAAATTGGCAGGGGCATATTAAATGGCAAATACTGGTATATTATTGGGCAAATTGGCTGGTGCATATTAAATGGCAAATACTGGCATATTATTGGGCAACTTGGTAGGGACAATTTTGGGCAAATTGGCTGGGGCATATTAAATGGCAAATACTGGCATGTTATTGGGCAAATTGGCAGGGGCATATGAAATGGCAAACACTGGCATATTATTGGGCAAATTGGCTGGGGCATATTAAATGTCAAATACTGGCATATTATTGGGCAAATTGGCTGGGGCATATTAAATGTCAAATACTGGCATGTTATTGGGCAAATTGGCAGGGGCATATTAAATGGCAAATACTGGCATATTATTGGGCAAATTGGCTGGGGCATATTAAATGGCAAATACTGGCATATTATTGGGCAAATTGTCTGGGGCATATTAAATGGCAAATACTGGCATATTATTGGGAAAATTGTCAGGGGCATATTAAATGTCAAATACTGGCATATTATTGGGCAAATTGGCTGGGGCATATTAAATGGCAAATACTGGCATATTATTGGGCAAATTGGCAGGGGCATATTAAATGTCAAATACTGGCATATTATTGGGCAAATTGGCTGGGGCATATTAAATGGCAAATACTGGCATATTATCGGGCAAATTGGCAAGGTCATATTAAATGTAAAATACTGGCATATTGGGCAAATTGGCAGGGGCATATTAAATGGCAAATACTGGCATATTATTGGGAAAATTGGCAGGGGCATATTACATGGCATATTATTGGGCAAATTGGCTGGGGAATATTAAATGGCAAATAATACTGGCATATTATTGGGCAAATTGGCAGGGGCATATTAAATGGCAAATACTGGCATATTGGGCAAATTGGCTGGGGCATATTAAATGGCAAATACTGGCATGTTATTGGGCAAATTGGCAGGGGCATATTAAATGGCAAATACTGGTATATTATTGGGCAAATTGGCTGGTGCATATTAAATGGCAAATACTGGCATATTATTGGGCAACTTGGTAGGGACAATTTTGGGCAAATTGGCTGGGGCATATTAAGTGGCAAATACTGGCATGTTATTGGGCAAATTGGCAGGGGCATATGAAATGGCAAACACTGGCATATTATTGGGCAAATTGGCTGGGGCATATTAAATGTCAAATACTGGCATATTATTGGGCAAATTGGCTGGGGCATATTAAATGTCAAATACTGGCATGTTATTGGGCAAATTGGCAGGGGCATATTAAATGGCAAACACTGGTATATTATTGGGCAAATTGGCTGGGGCATATTAAATGTCAAATACTGGCATATTATTGGGCAAATTGGCAAGGTCATATTAAATGTAAAATACTGGCATATTGGGCAAATTGGCTGGGGCATATTAAATGGCAAATACTGGCATATTATTGGGCAAATTGGCTGGGGCATATTAAATGGCAAATACTGTCATATTATTGGGCAAATTGGCAAGGTCATATTAAATGTAAAATACTGGCATATTGGGCTAATTGGCTGGGGCATATTAAATGGCAAATACTGGCATATTATTGGGAAAATTGGCAGGGGCATATTACATGGCATATTATTGGGCAAATTAGCTGGGGAATATTAAATGGCAAATAATACTGGCATATTATTGGGCAAATTGGCTGGGGCATATTAAATGGCAAATACTTGCATATTATTGGGCAAATTGGCTGGGGCATATTAAATGGCAAATACTGGCATATTATTGGGCAAATTGGCAAGGTCATATTAAATGTAAAATACTGGCAGATTGGGCAAATTGGCTGGGGCATATTAAATGGCAAATACTGGCATATTATTGGGCAAATTGGCAGGGGCATATTAAATGTCAAATACTGGCATATTATTGGGCAAATTGGCTGGGGCATATTAAATGGCAAATACTGGCATATTATTGGGCAAATTGGCAAGGTCATATTAAATGTAAAATACTGTCATATTGGGCAAATTGGCTGGGGCATATTAAATGGCAAATACTGGCATATTATTGGGAAAATTGGCAGGGGCATATTACATGGCATATTATTGGGCAAATTGGCTGGGGAATATTAAATGGCAAATAATACTGGCATATTATTGGGCAAATTGGCAGGGGCATATTAAATGGCAAATACTGGCATATTGGGCAAATTGGCTGGGGCATATTAAATGTCAAATACTGGCATGTTATTGGGCAAATTGGCAGGGGCATATTAAATGGCAAATACTGGTATATTATTGGGCAAATTGGCTGGGGCATATTAAATGGCAAATACTGGCATATTATTGGGCAAATTGGCAGGGGCATATTAAATGTCAAATACTGGCATATTATTGGGCAAATTGGCTGGGGCATATAAAATGGCAAATACTGGCATATTATTGGGCAAATTGGCAGGGGCATATTAAATGTCAAATACTGGCATATTATTGGGCAAATTGGCTGGGGCATATTAAATGGCAAATACTGGCATATTATTGGGCAAATTGTCTGGGGCATATTAAATGGCAAATACTGGCATATTATTGGGAAAATTGTCAGGGGCATATTAAATGTCAAATACTGGCATATTATTGGGCAAATTGGCTGGAGCATATTAAATGGCAAATACTGGCATATTATTGGGCAAATTGGCAGGGGCATATTAAATGTCAAATACTGGCATATTATTGGGCAAATTGGCTGGGGCATATTAAATGGCAAATACTGGCATATTATCGGGCAAATTGGCAAGGTCATATTAAATGTAAAATACTGGCATATTGGGAAAATTGGCTGGGGCATATTAAATGGCAAATACTGGCATATTATTGGGAAAATTGGCAGGGGCATATTTCATGGCATATTATTGGGCAAATTGGCTGGGGAATATTAAATGGCAAATAATACTGGCATATTATTGGGCAAATTGGCAGGGGCATATTAAATGGCAAATACTGGCATATTGGGCAAATTGGCTGGGCATATTAAATGGCAAATACTGGCATGTTATTGGGCAAATTGGCAGGGGCATATTAAATGGCAAATACTGGTATATTATTGGGCAAATTGGCTGGGGCATATTAAATGGCAAATACTGGCATATTATTGGGCAAATTGGCTGGGGCATATTAAATGGCAAATACTGGCATATTATTGGGCAAATTGGCAGGGGCATATTAAATGTAAAATACTGGCATATTATTGGGCAAATTGGCTGGGGCATATTAAATGGCAAATACTGGCATATTATTGGGCAAATTGGCAGGGGCATATTAAATGTCAAATACTGGCATATTATTGGGCAAATTGGCTGGGGCATATTAAATGGCAAATACTGGCATATTATTGGGCAAATTGTCTGGGGCATATTAAATGGCAAATACTGGCATATTATTGGGCAAATTGGCAGGGGCATATTAAATGTCAAATACTGGCATATTATTGGGCAAATTGGCTGGGGCATATTAAATGGCAAATACTGGCATATTATTGGGCAAATTGTCTGGGGCATATTAAATGGCAAATACTGGCATATTATTGGGCAAATTGGCAGGGGCATATTAAATGTCAAATACTGGCATATTATTGGGCAAATTGGCTGGGGCATATTAAATGGCAAATACTGGCATATTATTGGGCAAATTGGCTGGGGCATATTAAATGGCAAATACTGGCATATTATTGGGCAAATTGGCAAGGTCATATTAAATGTAAAATACTGGCATATTGGGCAAATTGTCTGGGGCATATTAAATGGAAAATAGTGGCATATTTTTGGGAAAATTGGCAGGGGCATATTACATGGCATATTATTGGGCAAATTGGCTGGGGAATATTAAATGGCAAATAATACTGGCAAATTATTGGGCAAATTGGCAGGGGCATATTAAATGGAAAATACTGGCATATTATTGTGCAAATTGGCAGGGGCATATTAAATGGCAAATAATATTGGCAATGTGTATGTAATGGGTGGTAGGGGCATGTAAATGGCGTTATGGGGCATGTCCTTTGTGCGCAACGTGGGTTATGGGTCATCTCGTGAGTGTGCATTGTGGGTGGGGGGGGGGCAAATTTTATTTGCCATGGGCATCACAAAACCAAGATACACCACGGGGGAGAGACCAGAGAACACTGATGGGGGGAGAGAGAGGAGAGAACACTGATGGGGGAGAAAGGAGAAAACACTGAAGGGAGGAGAAGAGAGAACACTGACGGGTGGGGGAGAGAGGAGAGAACACAGACCGGGGAGAGGAGGAAAAGAGACAGCTATGGGGAAGAGGAGACACACATACAGCGGTAGAGGGACATAGGAGGTAGAGAATAGAGTGAGATATGGGAAGGGAGAGGAGAGAGACATAAATGGGATGGGAGAAGAAAGATATTGAAATGGGAAATTAGAGGAGAGACAGACAGACATGGGAAAAAAGAGGATACTAAGACGGATATGGGAAGGAAGAGAGACAGATGGACATGGGGCGTGAGAGGAGTGTGACAGACATGGGAAGGGAGAGGGGCGTGACAGATGGACATGAGAGAGAGGAAAAGACAGACGGACACAGGAGAGAGGAAAAGACAGACGGACATGCGCCTCTTCCGAGATCAGACTCTGGATCCGCCCCTGGGATGAATGCATGCTGCACTTATATTTAGTTAGGAGTAGAATGTCTCCAGACTGGCTGCAATGGTTTGTGCTGGCAGTGGGTGTGTCTCCCCCGCAGTGGCTTCCCGAGGGGGATGCGGACCGCACCGAGTGACACCTCCAGCGGGGGTGACACCCGTGCTGACGGCATCCCCCCGCACCTCATCGTGCTGCTTACCTTTTTTTTTTTTCTGGCAGCCGCATCCGCTGGATTCGGCCACCGCAAACAACAAAAAAAATGACGTTACGTCACATCCGGTGCCTGTGTTTCCCGCCTCCGTGCAGGAGGGAACACTGCACGGAGATGTCCAGCCGGGGACACGGAGCAGCAGCCAGGCGGTAAGTACTGGGAAAGGGGGGGGGGGGGTGGAGGGAGGAATAACGAGAATTTGAACTGGGCAAATTGGCTGGGGTATCTGGCACAATATTACTGGGCTCTGAATGGCACAATATTACTGGGCTCTGAATGGCACACTATTCCTTGTATCTGAATAGCACAATATTACTGGCATCTGAATGGCACAATATTACGGGCTCTGAATGGCACAATATTCCTGGTATCTGAATAGCACAATATTACTGGTATCTGAATGGCACAATATTACTGGGTTCTGAATGGCACAATATTACCGGCATCTGATACTGGCATCTGAATGGCTCAATATTCCTGGCATCCGATTGGTCAATATTACTGGCAACTGAATGGCACAATGTTACTGGGCTTTGAATGGCACAATATTACTGGGCTCTGAATGGCACAATATTACTGGGCTCTGAATGGCACAATATTACTGGCATCTGAATGGCACACTATTACTGGGCTCTGGATTGCACAATATGGCTCAAAAGGTGTTTGGCATTGTATTGGAGGAAATCCAGGGGGGTGACACCATGAGTTACCGCAGCGGGTGACACCAACCCTAGTGACGCGTCTGCTTCCCAGTTCTATCAATCACACACTGAACATGTGATATAAGGTCTCTGGCTGCTTCATGCTCTAAGCGGTTATTCTGCATGCCCAGTCAGGCTGTGCTGGGGTTCCTGTTCTGTGGTCCATTTATCACAGAAACCTGCTGTAAACAGTATGGCTCTGGTGGGCTCTTCGAAGAGGCTGCGCCATGGGGTCTGTGTGGTGCCTGTACCATGGAGATAAAGTAGCCACAGTAGGATCCAGACCAGATTCTAGCTATCCTGAGTATCAGGTAGGCTTGGCTGTCAGGTACTGCAAGCAGCCCTGCCTGGGTGTGTAACCAGAAGGGAAATCCGCATATAAACACACAGTAACCTTGGTTTATTACACTTGTTTCTGTATGTGCACTTAAGTCCTGCTCTTCACTATTCAATTTACTACTTAATTTCTGCGCAGAAACTTTAACATTTCCAGTTTTCCCTCAGATTGGATTGCTTGATCTCTCAGTTACATCTTTTTATAATGTCATGCCTTTATTCAACACATGACATGGAGGATAATGGAATGTTTATTGTGCATAATGTTATGCAGAAATGTGTATTGTTATCTCTCTCTGATTGTGATATGCAAAGCAATAACAGCAACAGTGTATTATATAGAATATACATATTTACAATATAGTACTTACACACACACCAAATATATATTATACAATATACCTATTTAACATGCTATACACCAATTTACACACATATATTATACAATATGCTTATTTTACATACATAAATATATTACATACAATATACTACTTACACAGACATATATTATACAATATACCAATTTTACATGTATATATTACATACAATATACTACTTTCATATATATTATACAATATACCCATTTTACATATTCTATACAAATTGACACATATTTTTTCAATACATCAATTTACATATATATATAATACAGTATACATATTTTGCATACAATACCTATTTACAAGTATATACTACACATATCAAATATCAGTTTACACATATAAGTAGACACATATAATATCCGCAACATCTACATTTTTATATAGATGTATTATATTCATATATATTTGAGCTCCAGGCACCCAGTATCTGTACCAGGGAGCCTGAAGCTTAATGTGGTTGGAATATTGAATGACTCCACCCTTTGTGGCCCCACCCATTTTTGGCTGCGCCCCCATCAGCTGGTATTTTTTTAAGGAAAAGGTGGCAACTCTAATTATAATGCATATTATATCACCAAGTTACCACCAACCAGGGCCTATTTTAAGGAAAAATTCTCACTGCATGTTAAATCATCATTATGTCACACCCATAGCACCATTATAATATACCATTATTTTTTTGTTCAGATTAGGGAAATTACATTTTAAAAACACAATCCAAAAAAACTCTGTTTATAGATAGAAGACATATAAAAGGACATACAGCATTATATTTGCTCCCTATACAAAACCCCCACTGACACACTGGTTGGCACAGGCTTTGGCAAGGTATAGGCTTGCATCTACAGGTCATGTCAGAGCACCCAGATTGCACCCACATGTCAGTGCGAGTCAGTGTGTATCTCTCAGCGAGTGTGAGCCACAGTATGTCTCTCAGTGAGTGTGAGCCACATTATGTCTCTCAGCGAGTGTGAGCCAGTGTGTGTCTCAGCGAGTGCGAGCCAATACTTGTCTCTGTGTGTCTCAGTTAGTTTAAGTCAGCATGTGCCTTGGTGAGTTTGAGTCCGTGGGTGTCTCAATGAGAGTGAGTCAGTGTGCATCTGTGTGTCTTGGTGAACTTTTTTACTTCTTTTTCTGCATCCTTGGTAAAAAAAAAAAACAACTGTGCTGCAAGGGATGTGTAGTGATCCATTATAAAACAGCATGTGTGTGTCTCAGTGAGTTTGAGTCAATGCAAGTCACTTTTTGTGCTGAGGACTTACCCCAGCCCCCATTTTTTTACTAAAAGGACTTGTACCAGAACTGCCCTCAAAGGACTTTGCCCCAGAATTGCACTCAAAATACTTTGCCCTAGAATTGCACTCAAAAGACTTTGCTCCAGAATTGCACTCAAAGGACTGTGCCCCAGAATTGCACTCAAAGGACTTTGCCCCAGAATTGCACTCAAAGGACTTGCCCAGAATTGCACTCAAAAGACTTATATTGGGTTGGATCAAAACTATCCACCAAACCTGTCATCACCTCCTCCTTTTGTGGAGACCTTTGCCTTCCCATGGGGGGTTCCATCTCTTTTTTCTACTTCGGGAAATTTAGCACTTTTCTCAAATGGGTAGTCACAAGGGTTGAATACCATCATTCAATAGTACACTATTTGCATGATTTCCTGTGTGTGGGCCCAGGGTCTGGGCGCACCTGCTTGATCTTACTCTGATCAGGTGGCCATCAGCTTAGCATTTCCCTGGCCACGGACAAAACAGAAGTCCCCACTACCCGCCTGAGTTTCTGCATCTACAAACAGACTCAGTGGCAAGCAGGTGCAGGCTTCCAGAGGGTAAACTTGCTGCATTGTGGAATGTGGTTCAGGTGGTTTGGTGGGCCAAAACAGTCGCACTGCGACAATTGCTATTTGAATTATGCCTGCCAAATCATACCAGTCAGGTTTTTATACGATCGTTGTCACAGGCCACGGCGGGTGTTAAAGCTGTGCACCACTTCATTCGGGTTTCCAAGGCAATGGTATGCTCCGAGATGGTTTTCCTGCACCCGGCAGCTGTCAACTGTAGCTGGGGAAAAACTAACGGCGAGCTTTATCAAAAAGCAGGGAGGGATTGTCTGACATCTCAGTTTGGAAGGTATGATTGCAGGCTTGTCTAGTATGGATGGTGATCATCCTACAGGGCTAAGATTGGATTTCCTGAACCTAGCCCTTCAGGAGATTAGAGAAATCCATAGATCTGTGTGGGGTGGGAGCACATCCAGGATGATGGGCTTATGGCAGAAGCTTGCTGGGTATCCTCATTTTTGCATGGGATCAGAAGGGGGAACCTTAACTAGATCCTCCTTGCTGATGGCATGCAAAAACGAGGGGCTCTATCGGCGCTAGCAGACAAAGACCCTCACATTCGGCAGTCAGAGCGGAGCTAACGTTTGTCAGCACACGACAACCAGGAACTAATTTGTTTAACGCTTGCTATCTTAAAGGAAGCAATGGTTAAACAAGTTGGAATATCCCATTAACAGGTGGAAGGTTTGAGGGTGAGTGGTACCTCAAACCTCAGGTTATGGGGGCATTTGGAATATGCCCATTACATGGTTTTCAGCTAGCAGCCACCTGGATACCCACGCATGCTTAGTTGGTCTATCTGATTAAGAAAAGTTGGAAATATTATGTATTAGTCATTGTGTAACATTGGTTTATGGTTGTAAATGTTGTTTTTAAATGCATTACAGTGACTTTGAAATGGTTTTAAATAAAGAATAGCTGTGGCCATATTGTATCCAACTTTGGTCTGGTTCTCGATTATTCCTAGGCAAATACATGGCCCAATATGTTTCTACAGCTAACACGGTACCAACTCAAACAGAAACAGATCTCTGACACCTCCGGCCTCAGCAAAGTGTAACATGCCTGATGAAGAGACCTGAGAGGTCTTGAAAGCTTGGACTATAAACCTACTCAGTTAGCCAATAAAGGTATCAACTTGTCTCCTGTGTTTCTCTGGCTAACATGGTAACAACTCACACAGAAGCAAATGTCAGACAGATGTCTCCGGGCTCTGATAAGCTCCTGAAAAAAATGTGGAGTGTTATTTAAATCCTCATTTGAGACCAGACCAGCGCACTTGACATACCCTTCTTGCCTTTCACCTGCATTCTTTGTATTAGCGATCCTTCAGTTATGACTTTGCCTCTTTCGGACCCTGATTTGTGGACAACATTTCCTGTTGGATTCACTTGGAGGGTATAGGCAAGCTTTAGTACAGAATTTGATTAGCAATCTGGGGTGGTAATATAGGTGATAACTAGACATGTGCAAAACTAAAATTTTCGTTTTGTTTTCGTCCATTCGGACAAAAATGTTATTTATTTATTATAAAACGAATTTCGTTCATTACTGCATTCGTTTCAGACGAAATTCGTTCATTATTTTCGTTTCGTTTTATTAGTTCGTTTTATAGAATACGTGTAATACTATTGGCTTTCTATAAACCGAACGAGAGCCCCATTCATAAGAACTTTTTATGAATGGGGCTCTCGTTCGGTTCATAGAAAGGCAATAGTACTACCCGTTTTCTATAAGCCGAAAGTCTATAAGCCGAAGGTAGTTCTAAGAAACAAGAATTTCTTATGAATGGGGCTCTCGTTCGGTTTATAGAAAGGCAATAGTACTACACGTATTCTATAAGCCGAAAGTCTATAAACCGAAGGTTGTTCAGTTTATAGACTTTCGGTTTATAGAATACATAGAATTCTATGTATTCTATAAACCAAAAGTCTATAAACCGAACGACCTTCGGTTTATAGACTTTCGGCTTATAGAATACATGTAATACTATTGGCTTTCTATAAACCGAACTAGATTCCCCATTCATAAGAAATTCTTATGAATGGGAACTCTAGTTCGGTTTATAGAAAACCAATAGTATTACATGCATTCCGTAAACCGAAAGTCGTTCATTATGTCGGTTTATGGAATGTATATGTAATGTTATTGGTATTCTATAAACCGACTCTATTTCGGTTTATTGAATGCCAATAGCACGAGTGGACGAATAATTTTCGTTTATTAACCATTCGTTCATTCGTCTTTCGTTAGTTTAGCATATTCGTTATTCGTTTTTCAGACGTATGGACGAAAATGCATTTGTCCGAAAACGAATGCACATGTCTAGTGATAACTCCCAACAGAGGGTAATAACATTTTATATAAACAGTCAGACAAAAAGTTATAATTAAGGTGTCTTCTGGTATATTAATGCAATATACTTATCTCAACTTTTTAGTACTTTCCAGTTGATACAACGAACGTCATCAACGATACCATACCACCTCCCTTTCACTTGGGTAACAAGTAAGTATTCAGTATAATCGTGAGTGATATGGGTGTCCACACACACACAAAAGTTCTATCTGATCTTCCCACTGGTTGGAAAGATAAAAAACCCAGTGTTGTTGTAGTTAATAAGCAAAGGTCAGTCTCGTTTCACTGAGCCAGATGCACGATAATAAGTGAAATAAGTTCGGGGTATTGTTGTTTCGCCCCATATAGCGAATGGAGCAGCGGCCCTTGCGATCCTTGCAATCATTACATCTTGTGGAACATCAGGTCACATTTCATTACTAGTATTTTGCTAATATATCGGTAACCGTAACAGATATGACAGGGAGGGAAAACTGTTAACTGTTGTTCTTGTGTATTATTTGTGTGTAGCATTCCGGCCAGTCAGGTGTTTTATGGTAGTTCTGCTGTCCTGCTCGTCGGTCTTAAGACGTGGGTCCTCCCCCCTGGGTAACAGACAGACTGGTCAAAAATAAATGGTAGAATTGTTCTGATCAGTTGCAGTGTTCTCTTATCAGGTATATTTGATAGAAAGAAAAAAAAAAAAGTGCGGTTGGGATGCCAATACTAAGTCTCAACTCAGTGGTTCTCATGCACTACCACTGTTCAACATTCCTCTCAGTCCTAGTGAGTAAAAGTCTAATTTTAAAGAAATGTGTAGCCCAACTGCACTGTGCCAACCTATCCTTGTTGAATATAGCTCTTCTCTGTGAGTACATTTTTTTTGCAGCTGATGGCTTATAGAGGAGCTCTGTACGACTGCTTTAAATGCCTGTGCACCCAGAAGTAATATCATGCAACTTTTAATATGTGAAAGATTACTGTATATTGTGATGTTTTTGGAATTATGTTAAAACAATTTGAAAGTATAATCTATACCATGTATGTAATGAGATCCATAATAAAAAATAATACCATACTAACACTTAAAGCCTTGATGGGCATCTAGACATTTAAAAAACGGGGGGCTTAAACGCAACCACCATTGGTGACTTTCAGAGCAGACCTGCCACAATTGAAGGACAGTATATCTCTCCTGGAAGCAATTGAATATAAAGGTATAGGGCGACTAATAACTGCATAATATAAAAAGTCTATGCAAGACCATTGACCAGCCAAATTTCACCAGTTTATTTCATTTGGGAGACCTTGCCTTAACGAGACAGGGGAGCAACTATTGAGAAGCTGCCCACACAAACCAGTTAAGGCCAAATCTCCCCCATACTTCAAATTACCCCATACGGGAAAGGGTTTATATCTTTCTAAATTTTTAACCCCTTAGTGACCGAGTGCTATGCTGCATTTGATGTGCCTTGAAGACCAGAATTCCATTATTTTTGTCATACGTTTACTGAACTGTGAATTTCTTTCTTTGTGTTCAGTCCACCCACACAAATTATATATCATTTTTTAAAGGACGGATAGGGCTTTCATTTGATACTATTATTTTCATCATATGGTATCATTTACTTTAAAAAAATTATAAAATATGATGAAAATATTCCATGAACTAACTAACTTTGACCTGTTTTTTTTTTTACACAATTACAAATGGTAAAAAAGACCCCGTCTATATATTTCTAATATTTGTCCTGAGTTTAGTAATACCAATGTTTCCTTGTTTGTCTATGTTTTATTTCAAGTAATAGGGCAATAAACAATATTAGTGTTTTTTTTGTTTTCTAACCATTTTCTTCTACAGTGACTTTAACCCCAACCCTAAATGTACCCAAACTCTAAATTTACCCTAACCCTAAATCTACCCCCACCCCTTAATCTAACCCTTGTAATCACCCAAACCCCCCTGTAACCCTAACCCTAGATCTAGGTTCAGTAGATCTAGGGTTAGCTTTTTCCATTTATTTAATTAATTTTCTATTTTAAACTGTAATATACTTAACTGCCTGTAGGGGCAGTCAAGTAACGGTTTCAGAGCGACGGAAGAGATTTTTTTTCTCTCTTCCGTCGCTCTCCTCTGGGCACGCTGTATTGTAGGAGCATGCTCCTCCAACACAGCACCCACCCGCGATCACCCCCAGGGGGGGCACAGAAGGTGTTGCATTCGAGGCATCATTGCAACACTTTAACACACAAAGGCAGTGATCAGCTGGGGGGGGGGGCTGAAGGCACTCTCAGAGGCTGAGAACCAGCCTCTGGGAATAGCTATAGACATGTAGCGTTAACGTTAAAAGGGGTTACATTTATTTTTACTTTTGACACCTGCACAGTTTATTCATATTGACGACATACGGTGAAAATCGAAACGTCTTTTTAATAAGTGAATAAAAGTAAAATTTTAAGAGACTTCACCACGCACAAATCTAATCAAACTACTCCACACAAAGTGTGAATCTGCGATGTAACTGAACCCTTACACACAGAATGTTCCTTGTGCTGGAATTGCATCCCAATTTGTAAGAATGCATCATTAGCAGTGAAGGGAATGCAGATTACCTTTGGATATAAGTATTCATGAAAATCTACGTTGAAATACTGAACTTAAGTCCTTTATTGTACAAACACATGTTATTGGCATTTAAATCAAATGAACACAACGTTTAACAGTGCAGGAATAGAAAACAATACAAAACTAAGCATGGAAAATTTACAAATATTTATTAAAGTGACTAGAGTCTGCGATTAATTTCAGGAGCATAACACGACAAACTATAGTTGTTCTAGTTTGTGGAAAAAGGGATGTTTCATTGCTTCCTCTAGAGTTATTCTTTGGTGTGGGTCATACTCCAGCATTCTGTGAATAAGATCAAATAACTCTTTATGATCCTGGTTGTTGCAAAGCATGAATTCCTACAATAATAGAAAGAAAAGTACATCATATTAAACAAGTTGTTAATTGTATATGAATAGTATCACTATTTGAAAAGAATTTTTAACAAATACACCATTTTTTTAAATATTGTATTGAGTTAATCATCATCCCAATGCAATTTCAAAAGGTAAGAGATAAAATCTGCAAAGCATAAGCCACGTTTAAGGTTACTCATGCTCCATTTGATCAATGAAGAGAATGTTTACCATCAAATCTATGAGTTAAATTTTCATAAGTAAATGATATGCAAACAACCTGTTTTCAATAGGAAATGTGTAATTTATATATGAAGCCACAAGGTGACACCACAGACACATTTAAAATGTATTGTTCCTCTACTAATACTTGCTTATAAGAACCTACTGAATAAAACCTACTGAGGTTTGATGCTGGATCAGGTTGCGATAACATATGGCCTTGTGATGTATCATTATGTAACTTTAGTAACAGTGTATTGCATTTTATTAGATCGGTATGTATACACAGGAATTACTGAGATTGCACAGGGATTTAGGTCTTGAGGATAATAGCGGATTTCCCAGTAACCAATCCAAACGTCTGTTTTCCAGTGTCATACTGTGGATAATTTTATCTATAGGGGCTCAGGCAAATGCCAAGCTGACTCTAGGTACAGATGAGGAAATCGTGCTTTTTTAAGGTAAAAATCCAAATCTTTATTAGTATTAGACAAAACAAGACCTGGGCAAAAAAACCACTAGTATACTTCCATTTTTTCGTACTCTTCTCAGTTTCCTCTGTAGCTGGAGTCAGCTGGCATTTGTCGGTGGATTCAGATTTGTATTGGATGTGTTACGTTATCCAGCACCCAGGGAGAGGAATGGATATAACATTAACAAATGTGTAGAGCTGGGGTGGAGAACCTGCAGATGTTACAGAAGTACAGGCTGCAGATGTTGCAGCCTCTTAGCTCAAAGAGCCTTATGGAAGATGAAGTTCATCAGCAGCAGTTATTTTTATCTATAGCCATGTAAATGCATTTTACATGAATAAACCTGTTAATTTTAGAAACTTGTTTGTCAATGCTGCATAATTATACATTTATTTTATAAGGACTTGATGATGACTAATTGTAGATATCAAATTTAGCTTAGCATCGAGTAATTCCAAAAGGAAGTAACAGTACTAGGTGGACTGCAAACTGAAAAACTGGCAACATTTTCCGAAAGCTATTGGAATACGATAATATTAACATGCTATATACTTTATTAATAATTTTGTTGCACTTTCAGTTGTGTGCATATTTAATGTTAGCCCTGGTCCATGCATGTTTAGTTTAACAGAGGAAACGGGCTAGGCAGACTTGAAGTTCCTGTCAAAACTAGGACAAGATTAACGGGCTTATAAAAGTATTAATGTGCCATGTTACACAAGATATAAAAATGTCGAGCTAGTTAATAATTCTTGAATATCCAAAAGGTGGTTGGAGTGCTAGGTGGAGCAACATTATATTAATAAATTGGTTGATGTACAATATTTATTAGTTTCCAGTTGCACTGATGTTTCTTACCTTTAATGGTTTGCATCGCTTCTTAACATAACGACCAGCAGAACTATGCTCATCCCAATCCAAGCGGTCATGGTAAAAATATTTCCGTTTTCTATGAAGAGAGTCACTCGTTACAAAATTGACCTTGTAACATACTTACCAAAATAACATGGGCTCCAACCCCCATGTGCTAGCTGCAAGCTATTCAGGGTATGCCATATGCAGGTTGCTAACTTGTTACACCTAGAGGGACAGAAACTGTACCATACCGGCAACAACAATTTAAGGCCAAAACGCAAGTCTGTTACTACCTTGGTTCCGCATGCTGGGAAGACTTGTCATGCATTTTGGATCTAGACTGCCCTAATGGGTAGGAGCAGGCTGATCTGCTAATCAAGGTTCCCTCTGTAATGGTGCAAGTGAGCAAAACAAACTGGTTAGCCACTTGGTGTTGGAACCATACCATAGGGTAGGCTATACTAGGACATAGAAGGGGGGAAAAAAAAGGTGCAGCACATCAAATTGTGCAAAACCCCAAAATGGGTAACAGACATAGTAAGTATAATGTATATTTAAACTTGAATGGAGATTTTCCACTTGGTCAAATCAAAACATATATATATATGCAAGAGAAGAGTTAAATAGAAAACAGTGATATCTGTAGAAACTGTTACATAATGTCCCCCAAAAGTAGCACACACAAAGTGTAGAGCATTTTAAAACTAGCCCAAACATTTGGGCTTGATTGGGAGACCCAAAAGGTATTGTACAATTGAGGGATGCTATTCAGCATGGTCCCCACTTTCAGCAGTATGGAGCGGTTGTATCTCAATGTGAAGTTTCAGCAATGTAGACAAACACCTAGCAAGGCATTTACCATAAAGACAAATGGAGAGGCAAGGATGTGAAAAGTATAGACAGCGTTTTAATAAATGCAGTGCTCACATGGAAACAGCCCCACTCGGTATGGTATAGTGAACACATCCATTATATGGGATTGCGGCTCTACTTATGAGTAGTGATGTCAGTGCGCACAATGCTTTTTGCCCAATTGGTTTCCTCACGTGCATGCCATCTTATGTAGCAGCGTACATGTGATAAATGCTGGCTTCCACACTGTGATTACATTCCCAAGAATATAAGTCCAGTTCTTACACATATACACTACTTTTTACATCCTTGCATCTCCTTGTGTCTTTATGGCAGACGTCTTTCTGGGTGTTTGTCTGCATTGCTGAAACTTCACTCTGAGAGGAAATAACCACCCACGGAGAGGGGACACGAGCTCCAAGCTGCTGAAAGTGGGGACGCCGCTGAATAGCCTCCCTCAATATTACACATTTGGGTGACACTGCAAAGGGTCAGGGTTCTAAAAATACCCAATCAGCAATTGTGCCTTTTTATTCTTCTTCCAACACTTTGAAGTGCAGGAGATTTTATACATTACCCCCATTCTACTTGCTATGTCTGTTACACTTTTGGTATTTTGCATAATTTGATGTGCTGCTCTTGTTATGCTATTTTATTATTTTACACCGAGTTGTGTACAAAGTGTTGGTGGTACTTTAAGGACCGCTATAAGACCCTTGTGGGCCCTGGGTTAAGTCTTTAGCCACATCGATTTTTCTAAAGTCTTAATGTAAAAAAAACTATGTAAATGTAACCGTTTTCATATTATATGCAACTATTTTCATATCACATTCAACTATTTGTGTAAGTAATAAAAAAATATTATTGAAAAATTGCATTTCTTGTTTTTATTTCACTTTTCTGCACCTGAAGGACTTAACACAACACTATACAGTATCCACAGAACTTGCCATGCACCGATATTGCACCCACATGATTTGGCATGCCAGTGTCAATTTACCCCACAGAACATGCCAGTGTCATAGTACATGTTATTTTGCTCCACAGAAGATCCCTTTGCCAATTAAAATGAGCCACAGACATGTACCAATTAACATGCCACAGTCAGTTTGCCCATTTTATCACTCTAAAATAAGATTTTGTTTGTAAAATATACTGGACATATTACAGTTAGTAGTTATGTCAATAATCCAAAGAGACATAGAATATTGAATTCTTACCTTAACTATGCATTTACATATGCCCAAATGCATTTTAACTTTCGAATAATAATATTATTGGAAAGAACTATACGTCAATAACACAAAGACTTTATATTTTGCCAAGCTTTCTCAAAAAAGCAAAATGCAATGCTCACCGAGTTTTTTTTATCATATCCATTGGCAAAGGACCTAGAATTTGTTCCATCATTGCCAAGTGTTCTTTGCTATCATGAGTCTGCAATAGAATCACCAACGAAGGTTAAACCAAAACATGATAAAAAGTATCACTTTCAGTTGTAAAAATGAAAATTTTAAAAAAGGAATTACAGTGGCTCTATCAAATCACAAATGGTTGTGTCACATACCAACCTTATATAATTCATATATTTTCACAATAAATGAACCAACACTGGCAACACAACAATTATGTAGAAGCACAAGTGAAAAATTCAGTGTCCATAGAACAGGTAGGTGACTTTCTGTGCATGCGCTGAAACAGTCAGCAAGCACTTGCTTCCAGGTAGAACAGACAAGGAAGCAAGGGTTAAAGAAAAGGTGTTTTTTTAAGAACACAGGCTTTAACCTCTTCAGGACAATGGTTTTCTTTATTTTGATGTCCGTTCTACTTTAGCTGTGTGTGCATTTAAATTAAAGTGCAAGCTTGCTTTTTAAATAAATCTCCATTTAAAAAAAAAAAAAAGGTGTTTTTAGGGATTTCTTTTGCAACCATTTTTTTTAAAGATTTAACCCTTTTTTAAAAAAAAAAAAAAAACAGTTTTGACATACCATATTTGCTCGAATATAAGACAAGGTTTTTGTTTTCTTATATTAGAGATCGTCTGACCTCAAATAGAGGTCAGACTATAAGACAGGGATTCAGGTCTCCCACAGAGCTGAAGGGGACATGGATCCCCTCGCTAACAGCTGGTACGTTCCGGCTTCATCATAGAAGTCCTAGCGGACTTCGGCTCCCCCAACTAGCCACCAGGGAGAGAGGCAACGTTGGGGGGGGGGGGGGGAAGGAGATCCGAAGGGAGGGAGGGGGAGAAAAAGGCAAGGGAGGGGGGAGAAAAGTAGAGAAAGAAGCAAGGGAGGTGGGGGAGAGAGAGAGTGGTAAGGGAGTGGGGAGAGAGAAACACCGTTAGGGGAAACAGCCAGCGTGTGTGGGGGGGGGGGGGGGGGGGGGGGGGGGGGGGGGGGAGGGGAGCCAGCATTGGCACATAAAAAGGAAATACAAACAGGAAATGCATATTTTTAAATCAATTTTTATTGAATATGAAAAAGCAATTTACATGTGAATATATACACAAGTTAAACTTTTTCCTATTGGGTAGTCTTATATTCAGGCTTAGAGTTTTTTTTCCTAAAGCAATATTCAAAGTTTGGGGGGTCGTCTTATATTCAAGCAAATACGGTAATAAAAAGTATTTAGAGAAAAAAGTACATGCCAGTTTATACTCTATACTAGCGCCACTCTATTTTAGAAGGTAACGTGGAAAAAATTTAGAACATACATATGTTTTTTTTTTTTTCACATACCTGA